>CM032327.1:50919223-51519223 GCA_019022515.1 Quercus aquifolioides | reverse complement strand
AAGGCATGCAGCCTAATCTCAAACATTGGAAGATTTCTTTACAATTATTCATAATGAATTCCTAAGGGCACCAACACGCTACACAGAAGTTGCATGAGAAGAATTTTTTGCCATGAAATGTTGTTCATTTGAAAGGAGAGATTTAGAAAGACACTTTGATCGGATGTCAAGGCGATTTTATACCATTAATGGCATGGATGATGTGAAAATCAACCGGACCATTGGGAGACGAAACCCTTCGAATAATGAATATCCAAAGAATAACTTTGAATCAAGCCTCGTTGGGAGAAATTTATCAACATATGCTTATTGCCCTGGAAAAGCTCTGCAACCAAAGGAAGTTTCTTTCAGAAATGGAGAAGATTCACAATAAACTCAAGGACAACTGTAAGAGGAAAGATTTGCAGATAAAATGTCATGAAAAAAGCTGTGATTGTTCAATAAAAAGGAGAAGCCACTTCAAGAAGTATTCTTTAAAAAAGAGATACCATGCAGAACCAAAGAAAAGGTTTTTCAGGAAAAAGAAATGGAGATTCCTCAAGAAAAATCAATTCAAAGGAAAGACTTCCAAAGTCTGCTTTGTATGCAAAAAACCAGGACATTTTGTAAAAATTGCCTGAAGAGAGAAAAGGCAACAAAGTTTCTTGAGCAAGCCTAGATTCATGCAGAGGACACTCCCTTTCCTAATGTAAAATCACTTTATTCGTTAGATGACAAATATTCTCCTCAAGCACTAGCAGTCATGGGATATTCTACAACAGAAGAAGACTTAGATTCTGAATCAGTGGCCTCAGATCCAGAAATTCAAGCCATCTATACTTCTCAGCTTGCTTTAGTCTCCTTGGCAAGCCCCATTCCTATTGCCCAAGTTCACTTTCTCCTTGACTCATATTCCAGACCTACCCCTGTCGTTGCCATTTTTGATACCAGAGTAGCAGCAACAATCATTCATCCCAAAATATTACCTGAAGAATTCTAGTTACCTCATTACCAGATGTTCCGTGCAGCAAATGGAGAAACATTCCCAATCAGCAAAAAAAAAAAAAAAAAGCTAACCCATATTCATCATAATTTTCCCAACCCTCACCATAAAACATCAAGTCCTTGGATCACCTCTCATTGATAGAGACCTTCTTATAGACTTTGATATCCTTCGCCAAATACCTAGCCTTAGATGGTCATCAAAAGGACTTTCACATAAACAACATCTCCTTACTTGGACCTAAGTTCCTCACTTGTTTGTTGTTGATCCTTATGACTCCCTAAGATTCCAAATCATTAATGAATGTTGTGCAAATAGCCATTCTGAGTTCTTACAAAAAAATCCAAATCCCTTGTGGATGAATCTAGACTTTTTCATACACCTTCCCTTTAAAAAGAATGAAGATGTCAATCCTACAAAAGCTAGCCATAGAGAAATGAATCCAAAACATTTAGCTCTAGCCAAACAAGAGATTTCCACACTCCTCACTGAAGGACTCATTGAACCCATGCCTTCCCCGTGGGCTTGTGAAGCCTTTTATGTTAACAAGTATGCTAAGCAAATTCGAGGAAAACTCATATTGGTAATCAACCACCAAGGTCTCAATCATTTTCTAGCAGATGATAAGTTTCCTTTGCCAAACAAAAGTGCTCTTTTCCAGCATCTTTCAAATGCAAAAGTGTTCTCAAAGTTTGATCTTAAAGTAGGATTTTGGCAGCTAGGAATTCATTCGGAAGACAGATACAAAACAGCATTTTGTATCCCTGTTCATCATTCCCAGTGGAAGGTTATGCCCTTTGGACTAAAAAATGCTTCATCTCAATTCCAATAAGCAATGGTGACCTTGTTTCAACCTCTCTTGGCAAATGCATTGATCTATGTAGATGATATTCTTCTCTTCTCAAAAGATGCAGATTCCCATGAAAAATTGCTCACTAAATTTTATAATTTTGTGAAATCTCAAGGAATTATGCTCTCAGAGAAAAAAATGGTCATTGGGCAAACACTAATAGAGTTTTTGGGGATGGCTATCTCAGATGGAAAGTCTACTCTACATCCACATATTGCTACATCTCTTAAAGAGTTTCCAAACAAGCTTTCTACTGCCAAACAGATACAACAGTTTTTTGGAATTGTTAATTATATGTCTGATTTTATACCAAAGATTTCCAAGAACATAAACTGTCTAGCTCAACTCTTGAAGAAGAACCCTCCAGAATGGATTCAACCCACACGAAAGCAGTCCAGCAATTGAAGAAATTGGCAGAAAGGCTTCCTCCATTACAAATTCCAAGACCAGGCAAGCAAGTACTACAAACAGATGCCAGTGATGAATGCTAGGCAACAGCTCTTTTTGAAGAAATTGATGGAAAGAGGAATATTTATGGATATAAAAGTGGTGCATTCAAGACCTCAGAGCTCCATTACCATTCCACGTTTAAAGAAATACTAACAGTAAAGAATGGAATTGAAAAGTTCCAATTTCATCTCCTTGGGCATAATTTTTTAGTCGAAATGGACATGTCTTCCTTTCCAAAAATGCTTCAGTTCAAAAGGAAGATGCTCCCTCATCCTCACCTGCTCAGATGGTCAAATTGGTTTTCATAATGGTCTTTCCAAGTCAGGCATATCAAAGGAAAAGATAATTTGATTACTAAGTATCTTTCTAGAAAATCCCCAACTATTAATACCATAGTCATCTCTTCACCTCTATGTGTATACCCTATCACAGATCCATCCTCATCCTCACATTCATATTCCATAACTAATATGATAGAAAGTCTTCCCTCAAATATAAAAAACCACATAAAAACCCTAACCCTTGAAGCCAGATCCAAAAGAATCATCAGAATCCTCCATGATTACCTTAAACAACATTACAACCATTTTCTTGCCATCTATCCTGACCCTGATCAGCCATGGAAAACAACTTTTGCCTTCTGGATATCTAATTGGACTGTTTTCCATTACCTTTACATGTGGTATCTGCTTAATGAGTATTACTTGTGCATCCATTTTGAACCAAGATTTTACAAGCTTCTTTTCCCAAACAATAATAGATATTTTAAAATTTTCTAGTTTGAAATCCTTAAAAATGATGCTTATAATGGAGATTGGAAACGATATACCACTAAAGTTCATCCAAGATTTGGACACAGAATTACTACAGGATCTATGATTGTCAAGTTTAATTCAAAAAATGATGTTCAAGCAGAAGGAATTTTCCACCCACCAAAAGTCCATTGGCTCACTAATCCAAATAATTCTCTCCATGTGCATGTGGACCCCTCTTGGTTATGTTGCCAGAAAGCACTCAAGTGGACAGAAACTCTCTACACAGGAATTCAAAACCAGAATGACTCAGGTCCAAGTACTCCAGAAGTCTATCACCAGCAATTGCCACATGTTGATGCTTGGGAACTACCCAATCCTTTGCTAGCTGGCCACCATTTCATAAACAATGACCCTTATTATGACAATCATGACCCAGATCTGGACATTGATGATGATTGGTTCCAAGGAACCTTTATCTATTAGTAGCGTTCATTCCTCTGTATGGTAGCAACTTTTATCATTGCCACTACCTTTTATCAAGTCCAGCTTTTATCATTTCCAACAACTCCTACCAGAAGACATTATGGTGCTATAAAGGAGATTTGTCAAGCCCATGCATTCTACTGTGTTGTCAGCAAAATAATTGTTTGTAAAATATGTTAAATTATAGTTTGAGTTCCAGGTTCTATAAATAGAAGATCAATGTATGAAAAAGGGATATAGAGCCTTAGAGTTTCAAAACCCTCATGTGAGGGAGAGGAAGCATGCAACGGAAATAGGGTAGATTTTCTCCAATTATACAAGCACCCAGTATAAGCATCTCCAACAGCCTCTCTTAACTCTCTCATGGGTCCACCCTCATGTGAGGGAAAGGAAGCATGCAATGGAAATAGGGTAGAGTTTCTCCAATTATATAAGCACCCAGTTTAAGCATCTCCAACAGCCTCCCTTTAACTCTCTCCCTCTTAATTTCTAGAAAGTATCACCTAAAATAAACGCTCCAATAATAGTATTTCTATTCAGCAAAAAAATTATAATAATAGTCTTTCTTGAGACTTTAAAAAATCAATTTGCTACAACAGTCTCTACACCTTGGGAGTTGGGAGTCATTTTCAAACCTTTATTTTATTTATTTTATTTTTTTTCTTAATGCCAACAAATAGTCCCAAACACAACCCCATGAAAGTTCTCTCTATCTAACCTTGAGGGCCTTTAATGAGTGCGGTGGTGGATGAGCAGGGGGAAAAGCACAATGGCAAAGGGAAAAATCACGACTCTCTCTCTCTCTCATTTTAGTAGGGTGGAAACGAGTAAGATTGTGGGTGTGGGGAAAAAATAATATAATGAAATAGAGTAATTTTGATGGAAAAAAAATCATTAAAAAATAATAATAAGTTTTATTTTAATAAAATAGAGAAAGAATAGAAAATTTTCTAAGAGAGTGCTATGAAAAAGTGATTTTTTTTTTTCTTCACGTTTGCGTGAAATTTTAAAAAGCTACTGGAGATACTTTTAGTACTGTGCAACATATTGCTAGTGTCATAAAATTCTCTTACTTTACTCTAGACCAATTGAAATGGATGTACAATAGTTTGAACCACACCTAACCTCTCCCCTCCACCCACTGATGACTCATACCTATCTTAAAAAAAAAAAAGATGTACAACTAGGAAAATTATGTGTATCTGATTTGTAATTAAAAATCAATCATTAGCCATTTCGATAAAAAGAACTTTAAGAGAATGATTTAGATTTTAATAAACTCTTTTGGCTCCTCTAATATCAATAGGTTGAATCTTTCACTCCTTGATCATTAGCCATAAAGAAAGAAAAAATTCTCTGAAAGTCAGTTCCTTAGATTCGAAAGAGAGTACTTGGGCTCTCCAATAACTAAAAAGTGTATCATGCACTATTGAGTATGATCAAGCCTGATAGGTGGTGGTATCACACCCTTCTCAAAGGAACTGTACGTGACAATCTTGCATCATAAGGCTCCATTCCGGAAGGACTCCCTATCTCTCTTTTGACCAACGGATTCTCAAACCAACTTGTCCCTCCTTTCATTAATTCATTGATTGATTCAAGGTAACTGTAGTTTTGCTTCCAACTTTCAAGTCCAAGTGCTAGCAGTAGAAGCCAGTTGCTAGAAGCAAGCTTCCGGGTCAGGGAGGAGCCAAAAAACGTGAGCTCCTTTGCAATCTTTCCAAAACAAGAAGAGTGAAACTTGACTTTGAAAAAGAAGCGCCTTATATTCTAATATTAGCAAAGGCGCCTTAGCCTATCTAAACGTAAGGGCCATTTCTTGCTCATTAGAATCATTAGTTTAGAGATTTGAAAAAAAGAATAAAATGACATACTTTTATTTCTATTAATGAAATTTATGGAGGGATTTGACTTTATTAATATGTGGGTTTGAAATGACTGTGTTAAGTGTCATTTTAAATTCATTGTATTACAAAAGTTTTTGTTTGAGAAAAAATTAAAATTTCACATCATCATGTGTTATGAAATTTATATTATTTAATTTGTGCTATGAATTGTCTTTCGAATATTTTAATTTTAAATCCTTTGAATCCAAATGCAACCACAGGAACAATTTTCATCTTTTAAAAAAAAAAAAAAAAATTTGATACTCAAATAAACAAAACAGTACAAGAACAGAGTTCCGGAAGAGCTACAAAATTGCTGGTGTAACCCAGCTGTGGTGAATAGGCCACTTAGAGGCAGCATTAGCCGTATCAAATACATTAGACAAAACAAGCTTTGGAACAGATTTGATGGTAAGAGATAAGAGTTAATCCTTGATGCTTGAGAAATTGCATATCCTCCAGTAGAGGTAGTTCCTGCCAGTTAGCTTACCTGTTGTTACCATACCATATCTATTCTAGGCTTCTGATTTGAGTTAGGTCTATAATGTTTATAAATCCTAGTTCCTTAGCTTTAAGTAAGGCCAGGCCTCCACCATAGCTTCATGACTCGCCAACAGATTTGTGGCAGCTCCAGTACTGTGACAACCATTAAAAATCAGAGTGCCTGCTCTATTTCTAGCTTCAAAGGCATATCCTCTCTTTGTTTTGCCTGTTTCGGTTGCTAGAAATTTTGATGAGTAATTGCCATGTTGAACTTGAACTGGTACTGACTTTGCCATTCTTTGGTGAAAGTTCAATTAGTTTGTAAAACACTAACGAATGTTTAGACCCCTAAATTTAACAATACCAACACAAGCTTATACACAAACAATATATGTGCGGAATGATGAATATAAGCTATATCCAAATTGGTAAAACACTCTAAACCATAGTTAATCACAAACACAGCAGCAATTAAAAAATAAAGAGTAAGAGATGCAAACACAAAGATAACACCGGCACATGTTATCGAAGAGGAAACCGAAGAACTCGGCAAAAAACCCCTTCGCCGCCTTCCAAGCGGTCAAATGATCCACTAAAGAATAAAGTTGGGATACATGAATAGCAGAAGACCCTCCAAGCCTAATTTACCCGATACACCTAAGCCCTTCAAGCTTCTTGCTCCAACAGGGTTACGCCTAATCTTATCTTCTTTAGCTTCCTGGATCCCGCAATAAGCCCATTGCATCAACCAAGTCAATTGGTCATCTCTGAACTACTTTCCAAACACCAAAATACCTCCTCACTGATATGAGTATGATGAGATAAGGATTTGGTAAATGTACCTCTCAAGTATATGTCAATGGAGAGGGTGAGAGTAGAGGAATTTGGAAAATCAAATAATAAAGATTGTGGATGAGTCAATCTTGTTTTTCTCTAAGGTTTCTCTCTCAGAATTCTCTCTGGAAGCTCTCTACAATTTGTGGGTATAAGGGTATTTATAGTAGGATACGTGAGAAATGTGAAAAGTCAGTTTTCATCCAAACAAGGCATTTTGGCAACTTGGCCTCGCGAGTCGCGAGTTTGAGTCGCGAGCTAACGGCCTGGCCAAACTGTACATTTTGTCCTATAGTGCTCTAACTGTCGGGACCCTTCAGCTCCCTGCATGCTTCACACATGTGTCACTTTGGCGACTTGCCAGTCGCGAGATCTAGTCGCAAGACTCCTTTAAGTGCACACATCTTGAGTTTTCTTCAAACTCTCTCACACACTACCCTTACATAATTCCCACCTAAATATAGGATATCTAATTGCTAAAATACAAGAAAATTTGGCACAGAATAAAGCTAACACATGATTGAATAAATTCAACCTTACATTTGGTACTATCCTCCTATCCAAATGTTCTTTGTTGTGTGCTTCCTGAAACCTGCAAACAAATCTTTGAGTTGAGAGAATAACTTCTATGGGATTTGGTTGTTTGCCTTCATGTATCAAGTTTGATGGATATTTTTATCTTTAATTAAATAAAGCAGATAGGTAGGATATTCACTGCAAGACACTGTCATATTGCATTGTCCATGAGCCACAGAAATGTGATGTCATGTCACGCTTGTTCCTAGCAATTAAAATTTATTATAATTTTTTTTTAGCTATCTCTAATACAAATATCCAATAAACATACTAGTTTATAAAATAACAATCTCTCAAAAAAAAAAAAAAAAAGTTATCAAATAAAGATGTAAAAGCAAACATATGCATTTTATTTATTCATTCATATATATTGATTAGAAGTTTAGAACTTAGAAGACCATTTCAACATTTCTTCCAGCACTCAAACAATAGACTTGTTAGCTATGGCATTCTTCTTCCTTTTTTTCTGTTTTTTTCTTCTTCTTCTTCTTCCTTTTTTTTTTTTTTTTTTTTTTTTGATGCTTGAATTTGGCCATGTGCAAAAACAATTCTTTCCAATATATATATATATATATATATATATATTATGTTCACAACATTTTCACAACAAATCTTAAATGACAAGTTGGTTTTTATTCAAACCATCACTAACGTCATTTTTTTATCACCAATAACAGTTTAACTTAAAATTTGTTATGAAATTATTATGAAAATGTTAAGAATTTATTATGAAATTATTATGAAAATGTTAGGAATGTATAATTGCTCAAAGAAAAATGGTGGAGCTTATAAGGACCTCGCAGCAGCCCACAAAAAAAGGGATAACGTAGGCCCATAAAAAGCCCATTGCTGATATCCTGATTCAAAAATAATGATAACGTGTGATGGAAAAAGTATGAGCAAATTGGGAATACCTACGATTAGGCCAGGCCCAAATGGCTTAGGCTCCCGCATACACCTATGGCAGTTATGCTTCTCTTCCTTGTAGTATATGGTTTCCCTTCTCTGTGAGAAGGATGGTGGGTTCTCAAGTATAATTTTCTGCTTGGAGATTTGTTTTTGCTTCTTAGTGTGTCATTTTCTATTTTGCTTTCTTTCTTTTTACTTCAAGTCGTGTCTGTTACTACCTGTTTCTTTATTTTCTTATTGTGTCAGTTTGTACTTTGCTTTCTTTGTCTTATTTCAAGCCATGTCTGTTATATCTGTCTCTTTGTCAACCTCACTTGCCTTAATGGAGGATTTATCAACTCGCTGGAAGAAGTTATCTTTGTCAGAATCTGAAGAAAACTGGGTTGCACTGAGAATTGATAGGAGGAAGAGAGATTTTATACTGGCAAGGAAATTTTTCACCCGTAGATCATTAAATATAAAGGCTGTTGCAAAAACATTCAGACATTTATGGCGCACAAAAGGAGGATTCAATGTTACTGTGGGTGGTGAAAACATTATGTTGTTTGCTTTTGAATTGGAAGTTGATGCGGAAAGAGTTATTCAAGGTGAACCGTGGGCTTTTAACAAGCATCTTGTTGTCTTTGAAAAATTTGACGGTTATTCTCCTATTCACACATTGGGTTTTAAATCAACAGCCTTTTGGGTGCAAATTTATAATCTGCCTTTTCCCCTCCAAACTGTTGAAACGACTTTTAGTATTGGAGAGACTATTGGACTTGTGATCAAACCAAAAGATTTGGGTGAAATGTTGGGGCCGAATTTCATGAGAGTGAGAGTGGTTGTTGATGTCTCAAAACCTTTATGTAGGGGAAGGAAGATCTATTGGGATAAGGATGAAGGGTGGGCTGCTTTTATGTATGAGAGATTGCTGAATATTTGTTACTGGTGTGGGTCTGTGTCTCATGATGATAAAGACTGTTCTCTTTGGCTGCGAAGTAAGGGTACTCTGACTGTAGCAGAACAGCAATTTGGTCCGTGGATTAGGGCTCCTCTTTACAATCCGGCAAAAAAGTATTTTCTTGCAGTTAAAGGATATGAACATGTGAATAGTGGTGCTACAGATGGTTTTGCTGGTGTAATGAACGCTTCAGATGCTGGTGTTTCAGGATTGAATGAAGGCTTTGAAAACACAATCACCTCTTTTGATTCACGTGCTACAAATGAGAATAGCTTGGTGCCTCATTGTGTGGAGGGGTTTACAGATGATGATGAACACGTTTCCTTCTCATTGAAGCTATTTGGATCGCTACAAATGGGGAAGGAAGATGCAAGGGCGGTTTCGGATTTTAAGGAACAGTTACAACTATTAGATCGTGAGATTGACTCCTCTCCAAACCTCTGAAAATTGAAAACCGATAACCCTAATGTCGTTTCAGTCAATGTCCCTATTTTTTCTCATGCCAAGTCACGCATTAATGTGTCAACTGAAAATCAAGAATTAAATAAGGTGGATGTCAGATACGATGTGGACGCTGCTCCTATTTTTCCTCATGCTAAGCCTTGCACTAACGTGCCATCAGAAGGTCAAGGTTTAAATAAGGAGGTAATCAGTTATGATGGGGACTCTTTGGAGGCAATCTGGATTGAGGAATTTAATGTTGGCCAAACTTCTACTCCTAAAGAAAAAAAGACCTCACGTGGAAGACCTAGGAGATTCACACAGGGAGAATTGTTGACTACTGGGATTACAAATCAGGTATATTCAGGAAACTCTTCACAGATAGCCCACGCTCCAAAAAAAACATGAAAATGTATTGCTGTTAGAAAAGAAACTTCTGCAGACAAGTCAGTAGCAGGTCTTGACATTGGTGAGAAGAGAAAAAGTGCTGATTTAGATGGAAAGGAAGATCATTCTGTTGAAGGGGAAAAGAGGAAAAAGATTGAGGTATGTCCTACTACTCCAACGGCAGAGGTTGCTCAACAACCCCGCCGAGCACAATGAGTCTTTTAAGCTGGAACTGTCGGGGGCTTGAGAACCTCCGAACAGTTAATGCCTTAGCAAAGGTAGTGAATAAAGAAGAGCCCATTATTGTCTTTCTTATGGAAACAAAGCTGAAAAAAGATTGGCTGGATTTGATTAAAGAGAAATGTAAAATGAAAAATTGTTTTTTTGTTCCTAGTATTGGAAGTAGTGGTGGTCTCATATTGTTGTGGAAAGAAGAGTTGAAGGTAGATATTAAGACTTTTTCTCAAAATCATTATGGGTGAATGGTGGGGAAGTTGGATGGTGGCATTTTACAGGTTTCTATGGTCATCTGGATATGGCTAAAAGGCATGAATCTTGGGCAAAATTGAAGCATTTAAAAAGATTGTCTTCTTTACCATGGCTGGTCATTGGTGATTTTAATGAGATTATGGGTCTCTCAGAGAAGGAATGTGGAAGTATTCACCCAAGAAAACAAATGGCAGACTTTGTATCTACTATTGATCATTGTGGATTGTGTGATTTGGGTTTCATTGGATCTAAATTCACTTGGCTATATCAAACAACTAGTGGGGTTCAAATACGAGAAATATTGGATAGGGCTTTGGCTACATTGGAGTGGAGGTCTCTTTATCCAACAGCTAAGCTTCACCATTTATCCTCTTCGGTTTCGGATCATTCTCCACTATCACTTCATTTGTTCCAGCAACAAAAGAAAAGGAGACGCAAAAAAAATTTTAGGTTTGAGTCAATGTGGTTGAAAGACTTGAGATGTGAAAAGGTTGTAAAGGATGCATGGGAAAATGGTCAATTGATAGAATCGGATTGGGTTCTTCACAATTGTTTGGAAAGGTGCAAAGTTGACTTGTCTTCTTGGAATGCTATGGAATTTGGTCATGTGGGAAGAATTATTAGGGAGCTTCAAACTAAATTAGAATGGTTAGAGATGCAGCCCACATCCACAGAAGTAGTGGAAGCATTGAGACATACTCGAATTGAACTGAATTGTTGGTTGGATAGAGAGGATGACATGTGGAGACAGCGATCAAGGACTAATTGGTTCCAAAATGGTGATAGGAATATAGCTTTCTTTCATGCCAAGGCTTCAGCTAGACATAGAAAGAACTTAATGGAGGGCATGCTAGATAATGATGGGGTATGGCAAATTGAAGAGGATAAAATGGAGGAGATAGCAATTGGGTACTTCGAGGATCTTTTCTCGACTAGTAATCTGGTGGATTTTCAGATTTGCTCTTGGCTGTGCAACCTAAGGTGACTCATGCAATGAATGAAAGGCTGGTTCGGCCTTTTGTGGAGAGTGAAGTGAATGTAGCTTTGAAGCAAATGTATCTACTTAAGGCACCAAGTCCTAATGAGATGCCTCCTCTGTTTTTTCAACACTTTTGGAGCACTTGTGGCATGGTGGTCACTAAAACAGTACTTGATTTTCTGAACTTTGGTATTTCTCCACCCAATTTTAATGAAACCCACATTACTCTTATCCCAAAAATTAAAAAGCCAAAGAAGATAATGGATTATAGGCCTATTAGCTTGTGCAATGTTGTTTATAAAATTGCTTCTAAAGCTATTGCAAATAGGTTGAAAATTTTTTTACCTTCGATTATTAGTGATACACAAAGTGCTTTTGTCCATGGGAGATTAATTACTAATAATGTGTTGGTGGCTTTTGAAACTATGCATCATATTAGCCAAAAAAAAGGGGGCAAGGTTGGGGAAATGGCTCTTAAATTAGACATGAGTAAGGCTTATGATAGGATAGAATGGGTTTGGCTTGAAAAGGTTATGGAGAAATTGGGTTTTGCTAACCGGATTAGGGATTTGATCATGAGATGTGTTTCTACGGTTACCTATTCAATTAAAATTAATGGGACTCCGAAAGGACATATTACTCCATCTAGGGGAATCCGTCAAGGAGACCCTTTGTCACCTTACCTCTTCCCTTTTATGTGCAAAAGGTTTGTCTGCTTTGATTCAATCATCAATGAATAGGGGTCAAATGGAGGGTGTTAAAATTTGTAGGGGTGGTCCTAGATTGTCTCATTTGTTTTTTGCAGATGACAGCTTGATTTTTTGCAAGGCAACGTTAAAGGAGTGTGATGAACTACAACGATTGCTTGCTTTGTATGAGAAAGCTTCCGGTCAAAGTTTAAACCATGCAAAAACATCTTGGTTCTTTAGTAGTAACACTTCAAGGGATGTTCAAGAGGAGATAAAAAATTGGTTTGGTGCCTAAATAATTAAGCAACATGAGAAGTATCTTGGCTTACCTTCTTTGGTGGGGAAAAATAAAAGACTCACCTTCAATGCCATCAAGGAGAAATTGGGGAAAGTGTTGGTGGGTTGGAAAGAAAATTTGTTGTCCAAGGTGGAAAAAGAAATTTTGATCAAAGTCGTGGCTCAAGCAATTCCGATTTATACTATGAGTTGTTTCAAACTTCCGGATTCGCTTTGTGAGGAAATGATGGAGATGATTCGGAATTTTTGGTGGGGCCAAAAAAAGGAGTAAAGGAAGATCGCATGGCTTAGTTGGCAAAAAATGTGTGAGCCTAAATGTAATGGAGGATTGGGTTTTAAGAATTTAAAGTTGTTTAATATGGCTTTGCTTGCAAAGCAAGGTTGGCATCTTTAAATGGGGGGTGAGTCTCTTGTTTATAGGGTACTCAAAGCTAAATATTTTCCAACAACTGATTTTGTTCATGCTTGGATTGGACACAACCCTTCTTATACATGGAGGAGTTTAATTTCTGCCCAAAGCTTAGTCACTAAAGGCATGCGATGGAGAGTTGGTAATGGAGCAAATATCAAGATTTGGCAAGATAAGTGGCTACCAGGGTTATCATCTCATAAAGTACTTTCTCCAAGGTTGTTTTTTAGTGCTGATATGAATGTTGCTGACTTGACTGACTCACAAATAGCAAGGTGGAAAACTGAAGTGCTTGACAACCTCTTTATCCCTCATGAAGCCAACTTGATCAAGAGTATTCCTTTGAGTGTTACTCTACCAGCGGATAAACAAGTTTGGGCTAAAACTTCTACTGGAAATTTCACTATTAGGAGTGCTTATAAATTAGCGGTTAAATTGTTTACAACTGCAAACTATGGAACTACTTCTGATGGTTGTTTATTGAGAAAGTTTTGGAAGAAAATTTGGTCTTTGCCCATTCCCCATAAGGTGCAACACTTTTGTTGGCATGCTTGTCGTGACACTTTACCGACGAAAGTCAAGTTAAGGAGGCGTAATGTGATTACTGAAGATATGTGTGTTTGCTGTCATGAAGAAGCTGAGACGAATGGACACATTTTTTGGGGCTCTCTGAAAGCACAAGAAACTTGGGCTGCTTCAAAATTACAACTAATGCATTTGGATGTTCATCTTGGCTCTTATATGGATATGTTATGGCTTGTTATGATGACCAATGAGTCAAGTGAGGAAAAATGTTCACAGGTGGTCACAACGGCTTGGGCACTTTGGAGTAACAAAAATGAAATCCTTTATGGTGGAGAAGGCAAAACAGGTTCGGCCATGGCTCTTTGGACAGCACATTACCTTCAGGAGTACTGGTCTGCTACGGATTCATGCTTTCAAGCTACATCAGATCTAGTTCAGCACATACCTGATGCACAACAACAGCCTCTGCTCTCGGCCTGGCTTCCTCCTTCAGCGGGTTTATTTAAAATCAATGTAGATGGGGCTCTTTTTTCATCAAAGAAGCAAGCTGGGATTGGTGTTGTGATAAGAGATGTTGAAGGCAAATTGAAGGCAGCTTTATGCAGAAAAATTAAAGCTCCATTGGGATCAGTCGAAGTTGAAGCTAAGGCCTATGAGGCTGGTCTATTGCTAGCAAGGCATTTGGGGCTACGAGATGTTGTGTTGGAAGGTGATTCCCTTATAATCTCCAATGCTCTCAAGCAACTTACACTATCACCCTCTTCTGTAGATGCTATTATGGAAGGCATTCATGAGTTAGGTGCTGAAATTGGTGTTGTTCATTTCTCTCATGTACGCAGGATTGGCAATAAGCCAGCCCATATTCTAGCAAGACAAGCTCAAAACCTTGTTAATGATGTAATTTGGATTGAAGAGACTCCTTGCTATATTCAGCAAGCTCTTGTCCATGATGTATCTATACTGTGATGTCGTTATAATAATAGTTTCAATGTGTTTTCTATCAAAATAAATAAATAAATAAAATAAAATAAAAATAAACTAGTTTTTTTTTTTTTTTTTTTTTGAGAATTTACATGATTACTTTTCATTGAACAATCGGGTGGAAGAAAATTTGATAAGTTAGAAAATTATGAGACTTCTAATCAAATTGTTATGGTTCAAATTTATAGCTTTTTGAATTGTAATATATCCTTTATTTTTCTAAATGCATATATCAATACTAAGAGGTCCATGTATCCATATGTTTTTGAAATAGAAAAGGTACATTTCTTTGATAAAGGGTTTAATTTTTTTTTTTTAATTTAAAGATATATATAATATCACGATATCATTTTAAATAAAATTTCATTTCTTATAGTATGAAATGAGATATTAAATTACATGACATTATGTATATGCTTTGTCCACTTATCTTTTCTTGCAATGCTCCGAAGGTCTAAACAAAATGTTACAAAAGGCAGCGGATGAGGATCATATAAGAGGTTTCTCATTGTGCAAAAGGGGCCCAAGAACCTCCTACTTGTTCTTTGCTAACAACAGCTTGCTATTTTGTCGAGCTACTATGTCAGATTTACAGTCAATACAAAGCATCTTAACTCTGAATGAACAGGCATTCAAGTCAACAGCTATATCGGGAGAAAACCACTACCTTTTTTAGCAAAGCAGTGGATGAAGATACTAAAAATTCAATCACAACTTTTTTGGGAGTGCCTAAAGTGAAAGAGTATGAAAAATACCTTGGTTTTCAAGCTGTGGTAAGGAGGAATAAAAATGCCAGCCTTAATTACATTAAAGAAAGAGTCTGGAGCAAACTTCAGGAATGGAAGAAGAAGCTATTGTCCTAAGCGGGTAGAGAGGTTTTACTCAAAGCTGTGGTGCAAGCGATTCCAACATTCACCATGAGTTGTTTTAAGCTCCCATTGGGATTGTGTGATGAGATTAAGGATCTGTTTGGATACCGCTTATTACCGAAAATTGAAAATATTGTAGCAAAATAATTTTTAAATGTATGAATAGTACCATGGGACCCAATTTTAAAGTTGTTTTTGTGAAGAAAAAAAAAAGTACTTGCGGGTCCCATGAACAGTACAAAGGACCCACCAAAAAAACGTTGGACGCTTGATGCACTATCCAAACAATCACTAAGGCATTGATAAGAAAATTTTGGTTGGGCCAAAAGGGAGAGCAACGAAAATCCATTGGAAAAAATGGGGGATACTTGGTAAACCAAAAGCAGAAGGGGGGATGGGGTTCAAGGATTTGGTGAAGTTCAATGAAGTGATGCTGGCTAATCAGGTTTGGAGATTAATGAGTGATGATAACTCTTTGTTCTGTCAAGACTTTAAAGCTAAATATTTCCCAAGAGGATCAGTTTTTGAGGCTTCAACATCCAGGTGTTCTTATGCTTGGCAGAGCATAATGAAAGCTAGGAAGGTGATATTGACTAGGATGAGGTGGAGATCAAGTGATGGGAAGAGCATAAAATTTTATGAAGACAACTGGTTACTAGGTAATGGTTCTACCAAGATTATCTCACCCCGTGTGGCAGTGTTGGAAGATGCCACTGTTGACCATCTGATTAACTTAGATACGGGTAGGTGGAATTGTAACTTGATTAACCAAAACTTTTTGTTGTTAGAAGCACAGTGAATAAAAGCTATCCCTCTTTGTATGTCGAGACAGGTTAAAACGGGGTATCAACTGCTATGGGAGGTTGAGGACAGGGGCAATGCGTCAAGTTCAAAAGGGTCGACTCAAAAGAATTTTTGGAAGCTTATTTGGAAACTTCGAGTGCCAAATAAAATAAAAACTTTTCTGTGCTTGCTCCAAAGCCTTACCTACCAAGGAAAATTTGAAGAAGAGGAAAATATTGGTCGACTCAAGGTGCGGTATATGCTCCAAGACCCAGGAATCCACTTTTCATGCCCTTTGGAGTTGCTGCATCAAACCTGGTTTCCAGCCTTTGAATGGATTCCAAAAGATTTCCCAGACATTCAGAATCTCCAGGATGTAGTTCAACTGATTAAACAACAGACGAGAAGATTAAAAGTGTTTGCTACAGTGGCGTGGTTCATCTGGTCTCGCAGGAACAAATTGAGACTTAATGAATCGAGCTTGGCACCTGACAGAATTTTCAGAGCAGCTTGCAACTATCTCTCGAATTCCAGCAAAAATGTCTGCTACATACAGTACAGCCTTCATCGAAAAGTTTTAGATTAATACCCCCTTTGGGTGATACTTACAAAACCAATTTCGACAGAGCTATCTTTACAGACACGAACGAAGCAGGTTTGGGGGGTTGTAGTTCGAAATGCCAATGGAGAGGTAATCGTTGCAATGTTTGAAAAAATCCCCTACCTATATTCAGTGGAAGTTCTGGAGGTCTTAGCTTAAGAAGAGCAGCCCAATTTACTGTGGAATTGTGCCTTCAGAAATTTGTTTTTGAAGGTGACTCTAAAGTGGTTTGCAATGCGTTATTTGCTGCAGATTTTCATCACTCTTCAGTTGGTCCATTTGTAAAAGACATAGTGTCTATTGTGAGTTCACTTAGAACTTTTTCTTTCTCTCATACTAGGTGGCAAGGCAATTTTGTAACCCATGCATTAGCTAAGAGTAAGAGGTTATATCTTCCTTTGTTAGTCTAGATGGTGCTTGTTCCACCTGACATTTCTATTTTTGTAACTTCTGATTTTCCAATTCCTTAATAACATTGCTCGGTATTGATCCTCAAAAAAAAAAAAAAAAAAACATTATGTATATTGTAGGGTCCGGATTTGAGCACTTCTACTGTTGAAAGAGTGAACTAAAGCCCAATTAGCCCCGTACAATAAATTTGTAGAGAGCGGGTTCAAGAACTTTGCCCTAGCAAGCGGACAACGTCCAATGTAGCGTTCGCCACCGTCAGAGGCAGGCGGACCAAGATTGTCCTCCAAAGTATGTCCTCAGCACCGGTCCGAGGAGCTTGACAGTGGTCTTTCTCCCAGGGAATCGTCCCCCTTCTGATCTATTTCTTTCTCTTATATATAGTCCTTTTTCATAACCTCTTTCTTCCACTTGTTGATCATCCATGCCTCTTTCTTCTAACCGCCCGTCCCATCAGCCACTTTACCAGCACTCCTGTGAGTCGCAGCAACCAAGGCAGCCCTGTCCAGAGGTCACATCTCCATTAATGCGGGCGGGGGGTTAGGTGAGAGCATTTAGTGTGGAGGTGACAGCTTATCCTGGACTTGTTCCTCCGCCATGCTGCTATGGCTGACGTGTTGGTCTCGGTTGGCCGAGGACAGGGTCGTCCTCGGCAGGGTTCCTGGCAATTTGGACTTTCACACTTCTTCCTCGGACATTTCTTGATCCTTAGCATGGGCCTTAGGCCAGATATAAGATGGACCGGGGTTGCCAATTTCTCAGGCCCCACATATATCTTTTTATTCATAAATATATTGGTATTTTAACTCTAAAATGCACGGTCTCCATTTTAAGTTAATCTGAATGTAAGTTACTCTGTGGTGATCAAGCTTGTAAAGTAGATTTTATTGCTTTTTGTAATATGTTGCATATTCAATACAATAAACTCTAATCCAATTCTAACGATCTTATTGTGAAATTATACATTTTGTTGCACAAATATCAGTTCTTAATGGTCATTAACGTAGCGAAATACTTATGAGAAACAAAGTATGTTTATTTCAAGAAAATAACCAAGAACTCACAAGGGATTCATTAAATCGACAAAGTGATAGGGTTTCAACATCCACTAGAGAATTTGAGAATAAACTCTAAATTTTTATTAATATAAAATTTGAAAGCCTTAAAGACTAATATATATATATATATATATATATATATATATATGGTTGATAATATGCTCAAATAGTGAAAGAAAACCTAATGCGGTTGGGAAAACACTCATCAAAACTCTAATTCACGCTAACGACATAATTAGGTGGCAAAATAGTAAATTTTACTAAAAATGAAAAACTATTGTTTTTAAGAGATATAAAAAACATACGAGACTTTATTCTAACTTTTAAATTAAAAGTTATAAAAGAAATAAGTATTATTAAAACCGGCAAAAACGCAGATTTCAAAGGCAAAACAATGATTTCACACAATTCTATCGTTGTCGTTGACCGGGCCAACCCTTTCACTTAGCCAATTAGGCAATTGCCTAAGGCCCCCAAGTGGTAGGGGGCCCCAAAATTTTAGAAAAGAATGGGTAGTAGGAAAAAAAAAAAAGGTTTCGGATGAATCTAAAAAAATCCAACACATCCTTTTGACCAAAAGAAACAAAATTTCTATTATACCCGGTTAAACATTAGTAACCAAAAAAAAAATTGGTCTAAATAAAATCAATTGTCCCAAAAATAACATCATTATCCTCTAGACAAACTAAAATTCAACAAGATAAACTACAAATCCGGTCTAAGAAATTAACCACAAAACAATCAATAATCAAAACAAATAAAAAACCTCAAATCCCTAAAAATTTTACCGTCTCTTTCTCATTCTTGCTCTGCTTTTTTCTCTCAACTCTTGCTCTCTGCCTCTCTCATTCTTTCTCTCCACTGTTGCTGCCTTACTGGTTGCCTAGCTCAAGCTTCCTCCGATCTAAATGACTAAGAGGCTGTTTGGATGCATTTTTTTGGTCACTCAATTTCCGTCACTCAATTTCCATCACTCATCACTCATCACTCATAACTCATAACTCATCACTCATCACTCATCACCCATCACTCTAAAATACCATGCTTGTTTGGCACCATCACTCAATTCTCATCACTCAATATTTTTCACACTATTTGTGGGCCCTATACCTATCACCACTGTTTTTTTTTTTTTTTTTTTTTTTTTTTTTTTCAGTACCCAACCTCACCGAATCCAGTGAAAAAAAAAAAAACCGAACAGCCAACCCACCAGGAGAAGAAATGAAAAAAAAAAAAAAAAGTCAAAAGGAGGTCAAAAGGTGCGGCTGGTACTGTTTGTGGGTCCCCTTGTGTGTTTAATTACAAAAATGTCATTGAGTTATGAGAATTGAAAACTGAAAACAGTCAAAAGTTGTTTTCAGTTTTCACAACTCATAACTCAAAAAGTAGAGAATTGAGTATTGGAAACAGAGTTATGAAAACAAAGAAATTGTGCAGGCAAACGAGTATTTTGCTATGGGTCCCACCATTTTTGAGAATTGAGTTATGAAAACAGAGAATTGAGTCATGAAAACTAGTGAACCAAACAGCCTCTAAATCATCCGATTGCATCTGCCATTTGATCTGAAAACTCTACCGAGCTGACTGCCTTTTTTTTTTTTTTTTGCTGCTGCGTTTTCTAGCATTCTACAGAATGGGTTTTGACTTTTGAGATTTGAGGTATAACTTATAAGGCTTAGCTTTCTACTTTAGATTTGTTAAGATTGGGGCTGGGCTGTGGCTGGACATTTCATGTTTGGGCCTTCAAGATTTTTTTTTTTTTTTGGTTATAATAGGATTTGTTTTATTGTGGGTGAGTCTTGGTAGGCATCTCCTTTTCTGGGCTGGGCTTGTTTTTGTTATGGCTGAGCTTTTTTTTTTTTTTTAATTTTAATCTTGTGTTTTTATATATATATATATTTTAGTTATTGGTAATATAATGAATAAATCTTTATTTATTCAAGTTGAGATTGCTAAAAATTTGTTATTATTCAATGAAACTACAACAATATTTTTTATATAAATCAGGTTCTATTTCTCATTTGCTCTACACTTGAAATTTTTTTTTTTTTTTTTTTTTAGTCTTTATAAATATATTGTTTGATTAGAAATGTATACTAGAAAATATGCATCTAGATATGAAAAACTTAAAAAAAAGAAAAAAAAAAGAAAAATTAATTGAGTCTCAAAAATGATCAATGGATAAATTTGTTATTAGTAATAAACAAAATATAACACAAAATTTAGATGAAAATATCACAAATGAAAATTTTAGAAGAACTTGAATGCAAAAATTTAATTAGTCAATTTGCATCTCCAAAGGCAAGAAAAATAGATTTTAAATAAAATATATTATAATATAAAAAATATTAAATAAATATTAATTTAATTAATACATAAATATAAAAAATGCCTCATTTTAGTTCTCGCTTTAGATCCCAAAATGTCTTGGGCCGGCCCTGTTCGCCGATGATTTATACTCGTGTTTTTCTATTTCTTAAATTTCTGGCACGCTAGCTTCTAACAATTTTTCTGTTCAGAAAAAGTATTTGTTATTCATTCTAAATCAATCATTCTAAACTAATATTCAATTTTGATATACAACTTTTGATATGTATATATATATATACTTCCAAGAAAGATAATAAATCTAAATACATAATAAATTTAATAATTATTTTCATAATTTATAATTATTAATTTATTATACAATAAAAATAATATCAGTGATACTCCATGTGAAACTAATATTGCACTCATCACAATTTATCCTTTTACCATGTGAAAAAGATTATGAAATTCGTGTGTCCAGCATTGTTGACTTCGTGTACTGAATGATCACGCAAGTCAAATATTCATACACTAAATTTTTTTTTTCTTTAGCCTTTTTAAAGATGTGGTTATCGTACATTTAGGTGTCCTACTTAAAGAAAAAGACAACATAGCACAGATGAGCAGTACCAGCTGATTTTTTGTAATTTGCACGTATTTAATTAATCAAAAAAATTGTACGTAATTAAGATGGAACTTGTGATTTTGTCTTGTTCTCTCTCTCTCTCTCTTTTCTTTTCTTTTTTAATTACTTTGACATGTTAGTTCATCTTTACTTGCACACTTGCATTTGTAAAATTAAATCCCCACTTGTGAGTTCGGGTTCGGATAAGTTTTTTTTACTAAAAGGTGTTTTAATTCCTTCTCAAAAAAAAAATGTGTTTTAATTTATTTATTTGTTACAACATTTATTTGCATATTTATTGATAATTAACAAAATACAGTTATACCTATAAAAATGAGACTTTAAACTATACTTAAAATAAATAAAAACGCTAATTCAAAAGTATGTTAAGTATTATAAAAGTGGTTTTGGTCAAGAATTTTGAGGCTAAGTTGGCATGAAACCTATATATGTTCAAAATGAGAAATATATGTTTGCCGCACTAATAACATATGGTAGGCAAAGTTTTTGTTCTTGTTTTTCTTTTCTTTTTTTCTTTTTTTCTTTTTTTTTTGAGAAGAACATCCCAAAATTTTTCCAAGAATCTTCTTGCTTAATTAGCACCTCTTAATATTTTTCAAGAAGATGCCTAAAGTTCAAATATATCCACCTTCATTATAAATAACATCCCCAAGTTTGCATGGCCTCTCCCGTGTATGAAATGCTAATAATATAGATTAGTTGAACTAATTAATAAACAGATGCATGGTTAGCGCTATATTACTTTGTCCACCTCCAACATATAAAGTACTTTTGGATGCATGGCTATGAGGCTATCGAGCTTCAAAGTGGAATTTTCTTCCACAAATTTATGAGTTTGGTCCACAGCTGGGAGCCATTCTAGTACACTTAATGCACGCAGCTAAATTCCCAACTATAACCTTCACACTTTTCCTAATTTCTATTTTCTTTTTATTATATACCAAATGCCCCATTTGAAAAATTAAAAATTAAAAAAAAAAAAATTAAAAAAAAAAAAAAAAAAGAGGGAATCTATATACTGCATGCATGACTAAATGGTTTTACTTTTTAACCATCAAGCTAAGGATTGCAGATTTTGCAGTGGCTGCTCTCTGCAATTCCAGGTTTTTCCTACTGATTCTTAGAGCTTGATATAGTATAATTAGAATGTTAAAATATTGGTTTTGACTTTAAAATTTGTAAGAAGTTCTCATTTTTTAAATTTTAAAAGTTTGTTTTTCATCTTTAAACTATTGCGAATATTTTTATTTCATGTCCTTCCATTCACATTTGTTAGTTTTTATCTTATGGCTTAGTGAAAAGTTGATGTGGAATTTTTTTTTTTTTTTTTTTTTGGCATTAAGTGATCTAACTTGGACCATAAAATTTAGAGATGTATTATGAAATGAAATGAAACCATAAACATTCTTATTCTTATTAGCTATGCACTTTTCATTTTAATTATACACTCCTAATTAGTAGTATCAATGATGATGACGTTTATTTCACTAATCTATTATAGAAAGAAAATAAATTTATTTCCATGATCAAACCCTAGAATTTCCTCCATCTCCATACCTTGATTTCCATTATTATTAAGTTGATTCCTTTCCCTATTTTGTGTTTTTGGGCACAGATAAGTGTGGACAGCAATGTTCAAAAACTTTTCTTCACTTTCCAAGCTCCGCTCTTTTACTATATGTTCCTTTTGCCTTTTTAGCTATCAACAATTAATGGTCCATTTGGATTGAGGGAGATGGTGGGAAGGAGAGTAGAATAGATTTAGCACAAAATTAACTTATTTTTAGCCAACTCTACTCTACTCCCTTTCACTCTCCCTCCTTCCTCCCTCTATCCAAACAGGCCATAAGGGAGTAAGAGAAAGATTCTTTTTTATTATTATTAAAAAATATTTGAATGATATGCTAGATTGTGTTGAGGCAAAGGCAGAGCTAAGAGAAGGGGGCAGCAGAGGACCTCCCACCTCCCCCAAAACTCCTATATTGTAGGATTTTTTTGAAAAAACTCAAGTTTCTCATGTCGCAATACTTTTTTAGTTTAAATCAAATTGATCTAAAACTCAAAGTAATTGGTTCCATAATTTAAACTTAAAATTAGGAAGGGGGGAACTCTACATGTGTTTTATTTGATGACACTAAATACTTGATGTCTCTATCCCTCCTTCAATCTTTTCCCTTTAATCTCTTGACTCACATTTTAATGCTAGACTTTTGCTATAAATCTAAATTTTAAATAATTTGAAGAAGAGAGAAACAAAATTTAATTCTACATGTTTTTTTAAAGCATAAAACTTTCCAAATATATTGCTATAATTTAAAAAAATTTACCTTGATTTATTTTGAGTAATAGAATTACATTTTTAAACTTTATATATTTAGATTAACATCTTGAGTTAGGCCCTTTTGTAAGTGCTAGTGTTGTAAGTTTTGTCCTCCCACTCCCTCTTTCCCCATCCCCTATGTCTTCTGTCTATATTATCTCAAAAAAAGATTAATATCTTGAGTTGATTGTTATTAGTTATAAATTGAATAGGTTTTTTTTTTAAATTAAGTAATCAATATATATTTCATTTTGAATGAAGAATACATAACAATATGGTTGAAGATTTTTTTTTCTAATATTTTAAAAATATATATTTGTTTTTTCTTAATATCAGTTAATTTTTTTCAAATTCAAAATAATTTTACTTACAATCTTTCCCAACTGAACTAAAAAAATGGCTCCGCCACTAGTTGCAGGGGCAGCAATCTAAGTCTCAAGATCAGCTCATCCTCTGATCTTGTATACCCCTTCAATCTCTCTTTCCCTTCCTCTCAACTTTGCCTACCTTGCTTCCTAATTTGATTGCTGCTTGCATTATTTGTACGGTTTACAGCAATTTATGGGGTTCCCTTTTTTTTTCATAATGATTTTGTCCAAGTCAGATTATTTATTGCTAAAAAAAATACCACATCAACTTTCTCTTAGGCCACGTAGGATAAAAAAAAACTAATAGACAGACGAAATGACATTAAGTGGAATAATTGCAAAAGTTTAATGATAAAAAAGAACTTTTTAAAATTTAGGGACAAAAACCAAAATTTTTGTAAAGTTTAGGCACAAAACCAATATTTTAGCCTAATTTAAAATTGGTTAACCCTATTTTATAAAATATTTATATTTAAGTCACTTATTTGAACATGAATGATTATTTGCTTGATATCCTTCTCAAATTTCATTGGAAAACAAGAATTCGAAAACAAATACATCTTATGTACAATTTACAGGTCATTATCTTCATCATGTTTTTCAGAATATAGGTTACCATCTTGTTATCTACTTTTAAAGATACCAAGATTCAATCATAATCAAGCTCCAAGAATATTGTTTATATTAATAATATGTAATTCTACTTGGAATGCAAGCAGAGTAATCTTAGTGTCTAACTTGGAATACTAATCTCAATCCTACTAGTAATTCAAATATTGTCAAGTCTAAGATTTAGCCTATTATAAATATCAATAGTGGGCTCATTATAATACATAGAGATTAGTCTTGAAGTTTTAGAAATGAGATCCATAACAAAAACAAATTTGAGAAAAGAAAAAAAATTTTGTTTATCTCCATTTATGCATTTGTTATAGCCTTAGTCTTGCACCTCCTATATGTACAAAGTTATGGGTTTTTGAGTTTTGCCACTTTTGTGAGTTCTTGGTAGGCAATCAAGGGTGCGATTACGTGTAATTGTGATCCAAGTCAAAACCTCGCACGTGAAGCCCTAAAGAATACTTTTAGTCATTCTCAAAGTAAAACTATATTTTTTTATAATTTGATTCCCCTCATGTTTGAGAGAAAAATGCTTTGTACATTGTATGTAGCAAAATATGGACATTGCATGAAAAAAAATGAAATATGTATGTTAAAAATAAATTTGATTGCCCTTATGCTTGAGAAAAAAGGCAAATGTATATTTTATGCAGCAAAAGGTGGACATTGCATAAAAATCAAGGGCTTATGTGTGTCCATATTAAAATAATAGAACTTTTTTTTTTACTTGTCAAGTCAAATACTTTATGAAAAAGTATCTTGCAATGAGGGGGGATTGAATTGAGTTGTTCTTCAACTCCTAGAGACTTGCAAGCATTTTCTCAAACATAAATTAAGAGAATGGTAAGAAATACGCCATATGCGGTAGAATATTATGTTCTCTATTTTTATAGGGAAAAATGCTTTGCCAATAGTTATACTCCTTGAACTTTTATTTTAGTCAATTTATTTTATAAACTTTAGTATTGTAGCAAATAGACCCCTTTAACTTTTTCTTTTACCAATTTTAGTACATAAACTTCGATATTATAACCATAAGGACACCCCCCCCTAACTATTTTTTCCCCTAGCTAGTCTAAAACCACTTTTTGCTCCAAATAATTTTTTTTTAAATGAAAATGAAGAAGTCTTACTATAACACATAAAAGTTTAGGGGCTCATTTGTTACAATACCAAAGTTCATGTACTATATTGGCTAAAATAAAAGTTAAGAGGGTCTATTTGTTACAGTGTGAAAGTCTATATACAAAAGGCGAAAAACACATTTTCGTCCCTACATTTTCACGCGATTTCCATTTTGGTCCCTAATTATTTTTTTACCACTTTTAGTCCCTATCCTGGAAAACGTGTCTCGTTTTTGTCCCTGCCGTTACATCAGAGACGGAAATTGCACAGGTGGCAAACGGAAGATGACGTGGCCATTAAAATAATAATAAAAAATATTATTTGACATTAAAAAATGCCACGTCAGCACCTAAATTAAAAAAAAATTATTTATTAATTTATTAATTTTAACTAAAGAAAAAAAAATTAAAAACAGAAAATGAGAAAACAACAAACCAAATTCACATTCTTTTCTTTTCGTTAATTTTTTGGAAGAACATGTTCATGTTCTTTGTGATCTTTCCCAGAACATGATTTTACATGTTCTTCGCAATTTAATCCTTGTTTTATTTTCTTTTCTTTGTCTTTCTTGTATTTTCTTTACAACCAAACACATTAAAATTCAAAACTCAGATCAAACAATAATCAACATCAACAAATCGATAATCTGAAATTGAAACTAAAAACCTAACCCAGAAATCGAACCCATAATTTTGAACCCAGAAATTTGAACCCAACGCACACCAATCAAAATCAATAGATTTGCATCCTCTTTGTTCACAAAATCAACACTGAAACCCAGCAAATCAAACACTCAAAAAATGCAGAAATAACCTACAAACAGCTATCCACATTCCAGACCAACAACAAACCCAGAAACTTTAAAGAAACCAGTTGATCACAACCATCCACACCAACACCAACACCAACACCAAACCCAGAAATTTCAAAGAAATCAGTCTACCACAGCTATCCACACCAAAAATAAACCCAAACCGATTCACAACCACCAACACCCACAATATCTTCCTTTCGCAACCGCTAACCACCACCACTACTAACAACCTTTGATTTACGACCACCACATCCACCACCAACGATCTGTGTTTCACAACACCCACAGCAACCTATCCATAACTCGCGAATCCAAATCAACATACTACCCAAACCAATCTACAACCTGTGAATCTAGTCGCCGATCTCGCCACTTCACTAATCCACAAAGCTCCATTTTTGAAGCAGACTCGAGCTTGAGACCCGATCTAGACCAAGCCCCATACCAGAGCACTCAATTGGTTGGGGAGAGAGAGATAAGAGGAGGGGAAGGGGAAGGGTCTCATCGAATCGGTGGCGACGTGGGCAAGGAAGGCTAGGTCGGCGGTGACATGGGCAGGGAGGCATGGGTCGGTGGTGTGTTGGGTCTATGTTGGGGCTAAACCAGCAACGTGGTGAGCTGAGCGATAGCGGGATTGGCATGGAGTGAAAGAGATGAGAGTGAGAGGGTTAGAGAGGGAGTTAGAGAGGGTTAGGGCGTTTGTGTTTTTGAGCTTTTTTTTTTTAATTTCTGGGTTTGTGTTCTTAAATCTGAGTTTGTGTTCTTGTTCAAGACATACTTAGATCTCAATTCATGTGATTTTTAGTTTTTAATTCTGTTTTTAATTTTGTTATTTAGTTAAAATTAATAAATATTTTTTTTTTAATTTAGGTGCTGACGTGGCATTTTTTAATGTCAAATAATATTTTTTATTATTATTTTAATGGCCACATCATCTTCCGTTTGCCACATGTGCAATTTCCGTCTCTGATGTAACGGCAGGGACAAAAATGAGACGCGTTTTCCAGGATAGGGACTAAAAGCGGTAAAAAAAAAAATTATGGACCAAAATGGGAATCGCATGAAAATGTAGGGACGAAAATGTGCTTTTCGCCTATACAAAATTGGCAAAAATAAAAGTATAGGGGGTGTAAGAGTAACTACCCTAAAGTTTAGGAGACGCCAATGCATTTTGCCTCTATATATATATATATATATACATAATCATATTGATATTGATTTACTTATAATTCATTCACATTAATGTAAGTATGACTAATATAATTTAGTTAAGCACTTTATCAATATAAATAAGTTCTTGTTTTAACATTTTAATATTAAACTGTTCTTTTAATAAATTAATAAATAATAAGTTGGCAAATTTAATGAAAAGGTCTAGGAGCTTTATGTTTAAATGAGGGGTTAATATCTTAGTCAAATTTGAAACCTCATATTGATAACACGAGATATATAGCCCTTATTACTTAATTTATAAGTGGGGAGATTACTGTTTCCTTAAAAAAAAAAAAAAAAGTTTAATGCAGGAAAATGGGTCAATTATGCATATAGGAGGAAGGTGAAGGGAGGAGGCATCTCTACTTGAGAGATCTTCAAATTATAATTATTGAAATTTTTATTATGTTTCTCTTATATTTTTAATTTTATTTACCAACAATTTTTTTTTCAATTTCTTTGTTGTTGATTTTATTTTCGTTAGTTTTGTTGTCATTATCGTATTTTTCAATCTCTCCTTGCTTAGAAAGTCCTCTTAAATATATGAAGTATTAACGAAATCATCCAAATTATTTGAAATTGTATTCATTTGTCGAGCTAGAAAATTATTTTTGAGTAAATCATAAGGTTTATTAAAAATGTCAATTAAAGCCGAAAGCTAGAGATGCTAAAGGAAAGAAACCAATTTAATTTTTAATCTTGGTTTAACATAATGGACGAAGTTTAACTACAAAATTGATTGTAGCTTAGGCTACAACCTTACTTAATAAAATAAACATTACTACAAATTTTGAAAATCTAACCATTGAATTTCATGTTCTTTATACTTTTAATACACATGTTAAATCTGTAGGGAATTAACATGAAATTCCCAACCTGTGAAAAACAAAAATAAAGAAAACACAAGCCAAAGAAAAATAATCACACGTTCAAGACAGTATTTACGTGGTTCGGCAATTTGCCTACGTCCATGGAGTTGTAGAAATTTCACTATTATCAGGGAAAAATACAAGTGCGGCAATACAGTTTTTCTTTCTCTCAAAAACAAAAAAAACTACAACAACAAACTCTAATCACCAAAATTGCGTTTTCTACATCTTGCGCACAAGATTCACAATGGGCTACAAAACAGGCCAAAAAATTTTCCCAGAGGCGTTGCCCCCGAACCCCAAGAGGCTTAGTCAACATTATTTCAGGTCAGGTCGAGTCGTCATCCAGATCAAACACAACTAAGCTCAACAACAAAATCTTGTATCAATTGAATATTATTTACTATTTGATCTATAAGTTTATTTTTTATGCATAATTTTAAATAACAAAAATTTGCAATTTAAAAAATTTATTAATGATATAACTATTAATCTTTAATTTTCTAGAAATTTTGCAAGTACGAAGAATAGAAAAAGAATATGTCATCCAATGGTAGATTTGTCAAAATTTTCCTCCAATAAAAAAATATTAAGTAAAATTATAGTCTAAAATTACAACTAATTTTATAGCTAAATTTTGTCCTAACATAATATTGAGAGAAAAATATATAGAAAACGATATGCATAAGCACTTATAAACGAGTCTAAATCTTCTGTCTCACTTTTTCTGCTCCACTCTATACTCCACCAATAAATATTTGCCACGTGTTCATCTAATTAATTAAATACTACTATTAATTAATAATTGTAGTATTAATAAATCAATAATGATAGTATTTAATTAATTAGGTAAACACGTGAAGTATTTATTGGTAGAGTATAGAGTGGAGCAGGAAAAGTGAGACAGAAGATTTAAACTCTAAGTTTTAATATATTTTTGTACATATGAAAAAGAAAATTTGACTTTTGACATATGAATTTATTTTTTATTTAAAAAATTAATAATATTTATATATATAAATAAATAAATAAAACAGCATAAGGACAATGATGGAATAAAATATTGATGGATGCAACTTTTCTCATAAAAGTGCACATAGGCCTCATTAAGCCCTTACCTATCGCATGGTCTGCCATCCAAGCTCTTAATGCTTACATTGTGACGTCCAACTACTGCTACATCCATACAAATTCTCTCTCTCACTTGCTTTTCCCAAACCCTCTCTGCCTATCTAACTTTCTGGTTTCTCTCTTCTCTTCTCTTCCGCTCTAAGGTAGGTAGGTCTTTCTCTAGCTCTAGTAGGACCACAAAATGAAACCTTCTTTTGGCAGTCAACAGTCTCTTCATTTTCACTGACTGCAGTTAATCTTACATGTTTTGGCATACTCATATATATCTCATGCACGCTTCCTATTATGTATCTTTTATTTTGGGTTAATGGGTTACTCTCTCCTCTGCTTATATATTATGAGTTTGTGAGGTTCTTTTTACCTCTTGAAGCAGGTTTAGCTATATAGCCATGGTGATGATGGGCTTGGAAAGGTTGATGGTGACTTTGAAATCTAAAATAAGGTCCCTGAAGATGAAGAAACCGTATGACAAGATCGAAAAGAGTGAAAGCATGAGAATTGAGATCAGAAGCAAGAAGGCTCAGAAGCTTATTCAAAAGACCCTCAAAATTGCGGATTCACCCAAGACCAAGGCTATTGTTTTCTGACTTCTGAGTGTTTCTCATCTAATGATAAGAGACCATAAATAACAGGCTGGTTAATTTCTGTTTTTGATGTTAACCATTGTAGTTTTATACAAGATGGTATAAGTATCTCTCTTTTTTTTGTCTGTCACGTACATCTCTCTCTCTCTCTCTCTCTCTCTCTCTCTCTACCATATCAAGAACATATGTGGTGGATATTCTTCCAGAATTTGAAGCTGGGAAAGGTTGTACATATTTCTTTTTTCTATTTTTCATGTTTAAGCACCAAGCGTGCGTGCCCTTGTAAAACCATATATGATGTTTTTTTCCGTGCTTTAGGATGTAAAAAATGACCAATCATGCCAGCTTTGGTTGGATAATTTGGCAGTTCTATAATTTTCATGGATTCAACTATTCACTCTAATTGATGGAAGCTAGAATTAACATGCTTCCAAAATTTTCATATACATAAAAATCTGTCTTTTCGTCCATCATTAGTATAGAAAGAGCCCCAATTGGTAACGATTTTTAGTTGTCACTTGGTAAAAACACCCTCAACATGAAAAGAACTAAAGAGTAGTAAAGATGCTTGACGGTCCCTCAAAATCAATTCATAAGTTTCTTCAATTTTTAATCTCACCAGCACCAATCATATAAAAACCAACATCAAATGATGAGCAATCTCTTCGTTTTGAGTACCCTATGTGTTAACAAAATTAAACCATATTCAAGAATTAAACTCTAAAGGAAACTTGACCCAAGTGTGGCACTTTGCTATAGGAAGCCGTTCGAATATACAAGAGTAGTATTTTTGCAACAATTTACTCACTTTCAAACCTTTTTTTTACCATGACTTTTGAATGGAGTTGTGGTACGTTTTTATGTTAGAATTTTTTTTTCCTCTTCCTTGTGTGTATGTGTTTTTTTTTTTTTTTTTTTTTTTTTAAGAACTTTTTTTTGTGCTATTAAAAAAACTTATTATTATATTAGTATGATGATAAAAAAAAATCATACTTCACAAATTTCAAATCCTATCTTACCTATAATAAAAAAATTGTAATTGAGAATGCCCAAAAATTATCTAATCTGAGAAATGTTAATATAAACCCTCCCTTTTGTATCTCATTATTTCTCTTCACATGTGGTCTCATGGATGAATTTCTTTATATATATAGTCAATCATGCCAGTCCAGTTGACGTAGAACTATCAACCATATGTATGAATCAGTCATCTTATTTTAAGTGAGTCTGTTACCTAATTTCTCCACGTAATTAACAAAGCTGTAACGAGTTCATTAAAATGGGTATGGTATATGGTTAATTTAGTCTATTTTCGCTAGCAGTTATTGAAGTTGGTTTAGGTTGGATCAAAAATAAAATGAAAAGAATCCAAGAGAAGAATAAAAAGTTTACAGAACTTAGACCCTTTAATATATAAGAGCAATTAAGAAATGGGAGATTATAGGCTGAGGACAAATGACAGAGGAAGGAAAGTTGCTCTTGATGTGGAATTGTTTGAACATGACAATGAAGTTTGATGGTGGACAACATGCTTCAGACCTTTACATTATTATTTCCTCAGAAAGTAACTCCACATTCATTCCCACCATGTGAGCGTTTGGATATTTCAGACTTTTTTTTTTTTTTTTCAGGCGTTTGAGGTAGTAACGCGGCACTGTGCAGCTACTGTTTAATAAACAGTAGCCGCAATAGTTGACTTTTTGTCTATAAATAGTACACTCGTGCACTGTTCACAGACCCACAAATTTTATTTTTCAACAACTTTTTCATTAAAAATGGGTCTCACGGTATTATTCACACATTTAAAAATTATTTTGCTGCAGTGTTTTCAGTTTTCAATTTTCAGCTGTATCCAAACGGATCCTATATATGTTTGATTAAAAGCTGTCCACATGTATAAAATAGTGGAAAAGGTTCTAAAAAACAATAGTGCTTTTAGAAAAATCTAATTTCGATCCTTAAGTATAACTTTTTTAGGAATCAAGGACAGTAGTTTGAATCTGGGTACATCAACTGATCAAACGGATAGAATCATAGAAAAGTAAAACCAACAAAATTTGCATTCATGTCCTACAATTTGACTCGATTACCATGTGCAAATATTCCTCATCAGCTCATATATAGTTCAAATTCACCGAAAGATTTTTTGTTGCTTCTAATAGGAAAGATTTTAAAGGGGGTCTTTTTCCTATTTTTTCCTGTGTTTCCACTTCATATTATTTGATTGTTTCATGCAACCTAAGATTCTAATTCTAAGTGTATTCATTTCATTTATTTATTAAGAGAATCCATTTTATGGTTAAGAACTTATTTCTAAGATTTAAAAGTATATAAAGTGTTATGTTATTTAAATTTTTCAATAATATAATATTGTATACATTGATATCTTTATGATATCTTTCTTCTTTTTTAAAGTACATTTTAAATGGAGATGATCATTTTCAGTCGAGGCTGCCCTTTACAAAGCTCATTATCACTTATTTGCTTTGTTTAAGAATAGCATCTGTTAGAGATATATTAGCCCATTACTACACTCTAATATATTATTGATGTAGCCCTTTAGGGTTTCCTCCGTGGATGTAGGCCGTTAGGCTGAACCACGTAACCCTCGTGTGTTATTGTGTTCTATACTTTATGCTTTCGCTTCTGCATCCATACTAGCATATTCAACATGGTGTATCAATGCTAATATTTAACAGCATCAAGAGGTGAAAGCTAAAAAATTAATAAGATTAGATAATTTTTGGGCATTCTCAAAACCTTTGCTGATGTTTCACCAAGCTAGTTTGATGCCCGCATAGATTTGTATCTTGTTCTAATTTTTCTTAGAAAGAAAAAAGAAAAAAAAAAACAAACAAACTAATAATTTGCAAAGATTGGTTGTGAACCATAGCTTTAGAAGGTGATGGAGAATTCTGTTTTATGCAAATAGATTGAATTAGCTGGAAAACTAAATGTAAAACATACCAAGCAATTAGGTAAGCACCGGTTTGGTTTCAAACTTTTAGTTGAGATTAGCCATCTAGAGCTTTCCAGGAATATCAAGTTTGAAGAAATCAGAGCTCGGAAAGGCCTCCAAACAGCAGCCCGAAAATAGAGTTAGAGAAGAGGAAAAATCATAAAAATGGAAAAGAAAAATGGAGAAACTTCTAGAGGTGACAGCTAGTATTACAACCGGTGCTCAGCAGAATGAGAGCCACCTGTCCCTCTCCTATCCCTATAAATATCCCTCCCCCCCCCCCCCCCCAAAATGGAGAAACTTCTAGAGGTGACAGCTAGTATTATAACTAGTGCTCAGCAGAATGAGAGCCACCTGTCCCTCTCCTATCCCTATAAATATCCCCCTCCCAAAATGGAGAAACTTCTAGAGGTGACAGCTAGTATTACAACCGGTACTCAGCAAAATGAGAGCCACATGTCCCTCTCCTATCCCTATAAATACCCCCCCCCCCCCCCCCCCCCTCCTCTTCTTGGAAATACATGCTACAAGATACACACAAAATTCCTACAAAAATTCTCTAGCCTAGAATTCTCTCTCTATGAGATCTTACGTTCAAAACTCTTAGCCCACATTTTGAGACTACCTTCAAGGAATTCTTCCTTATGATTACCTTGTATATGTGAGAAGGGAGAACTACATACACCCAAAAGAATAATTAAGCAATCAAAAAGTTCTGAACATTCAAGTTAACAAAAAGAATACATCTCCTGGAGGGTTGGAAAAAAGATGGCATGCATGCCTTGATGGAAATTGGCAAGGCAAACCCGCATACTAGACAAAAAACAATGCCACAAATTCAATAAATTTCACAAATTTTTTGAATTAACAAATTGTAATTAGTGGCAACATCACCTTAGCATGAAACCACCATTGATTTCAACTTAATAATTGTGAGAAAAAAAAAAAGGAAATTTATTCTCCCTCGACTTTTTTGCTCAAGGACAGCCCAAAATAGTATTCAATGGTAATGGTGAACTCGAAAAAGGATATGCTGCATAAAACAGATACAGCATATACCTTCTCCCTTGCTTTTGGCGCCTGACATAAATGCTGAAGGCTTCCATTTGAGGTTGAGTGTAGCCAAAGTGGTGATAGAGACTGATAAGCGATAAGTGGAGAGAAAATTATTAGAAAATACAGTGTTAGTGCCAAATTAATCATTACTTTCTTCTTAATTGGTGTCCTAACAACTATAATATAGGCCACGTATCACATAAAGAACTTCCCTCTGTGCTGTCTCCTCAACCCCTAAGGCTAGAGAACAAAGTAGTTAGTCCATGGCAAAGCTTAATCTACAATATCAGCTGCGTAAGCTTATCATACCTACTAGGATTGACGCTTGAAATGAAAAGTGTGGACCTTTTTACGAAAGCATCTATGTGTTTAAATATATATATATATATATATATATATATATATAACTTGTCAAAAATAATAAAAGATGTGAAATGTAAGAGCTGGGATAGTTACTGTAATTTAATTGATAGGCTTGCATCAAAGTTTCAATTGAATCACTTCCAAATCTGCTTATACGGCTAGGGAATCTACGTGGGTCCTGGTTGAAATTCCTACTGTTGATTAACAAACAAATAGATGAGACAAAAAATGTCTGTTTCTATATATGTAAGAAAGAGCTCTGCAATTAATTAATTTGCAGTCTCAAATATCAGTATGACCCGGAAAGCAAAAAAGTGGGCATCTGCTAGAAGAAGATACGTGATGCTTTGTATCAGAACCCTGTTTCAAATTTCATACGTAACATATCAATCCAAGACCCCACTCAGATTCTCCCTCTCAATCAACAGATTTATCCATTTACGCTTCACTGAGCATACTAGATTTAATTCCTATTAAATGGGTCTAAAAAATCACATAAAACACCGTAATTCACCACTATCAAAACCTGATCAAGTCAAATTAACCTGGTTTTCTCTTAAAGTTACCAAACAATGATGCTTTTTTCTTCATCTTATGCAAAGATGTAAATTAAAACCACAATCTTATATAACCAATCAATTAGCAATCATCTATCACTAACGAACTACAAACATTTCAAGGTACCTAGAACTGTGTTCTACCAAATATGAAAAACAATACTCGACTCAAAACCCTTTGTTCCAACCAAGTAATTTGGGATATAAATCAACTAATTCAAACAAGTGATACCATAACTCATAGTAGAATTCATTCTTGACAATTAAAGACATTGCAAAGAAAAGCCTTAGATAAGGTCACATCACTTGAGAATATCCAAGATCAAACTTTCCAAAGGATCAATATAAAACTCAGTCTCAAGCACAACAGAAATCATAATAGATTCAGCATTCATGTTAAAATGTAATTGCTACATGCATAAAAGTTGAAAATAGTGAGCTTACACCCACTGAAAGATAGGTCCGGGAAGTTGGAATGAAAGTCACAACTGTCACAGATGACAACTAATGAGATATACAAGTTCCCAACACACGTTCACCAAAGGTCCTTGTAAGAATGCTTGGATTAAGATCCTCGAGAGTTTCTTAGATTACTCCACCATAGAGTTCTTAAAATCTAGTCCATCCATTCTGAAATTAGTAAATACGACTTTACCACATTATCAACATAACATTGACTATCACTATTTTGATATCTATTTAAATTTATTGATAATGTGGCAAAATTCAATCCACTCATTTTAAAATGGATAGATACAATTTTAAGAACTCCACCAAAAACTCTGAAGGATCCTAATCCAATATTGTTTAACCCCAGAAAAATACACACTGCTATACAACAGCTGTCATTTTCACTGTATATGTATAACTGATCAACACATATTTGCACATTGTAGAGTTTCTTTTAAGAGATGCGTGTTAAGAGGCATGATGGTAGAGCATCCGGAGATCCTTACAATGAATGCATGTCCATGGTAACAAGGGAGGGTCCAAGCAGTAGGAATGGATGCGTCGAATCCGGCAAAGATGACAGCTGATGAGGAGATCCTCAGGTTCCCGACAGCGGCATTTGCTGCAAATCAGCGCAAGGGAGGACTGTATAACATAAAAGAGAAAGTTAGCCACATATGCTACCAAATCTGCACAAACTTCCAATGTTTCATGGGTGACATTTAATGAATCACTACAGAGCTAAGTAGTTCAGTCAATTCTATGAAAGGGGCCATCTAAGTGTCACATGCCAACATTTCTTTAACAATCAGTATCTGGCACACTTCACATGTATCCAGAATTTGAAAACAGATATTTTAACTTCAGACTCAGTTTGATGTTCTACCAACATTGGAGGGACTACTACTGGACACTTAAGGTTATGGAATTTACTAAAAATACATATACAAAGGTCCTGCCATACATAAAAAAATAGGTTAACAAGTTCTTCCCACACCTTTGTGTGTGTGTGTTTCAATTTATCATTTCTGTGATATCAATTCAGGTTTGCTATCATTTCCATATTTGTACTATATGGCTTAGATAAGCTCATCCAAATTAAAGATGAAGATCTTGAAAACATTCAAGAAAGCTGTGTCCACAAAGAACCATTTTCAAACCAGTTGGAGAAATTGAGAATGAGTAGTAAAGGATAATTGAACTCTCCATGGCAAGGAAAATGACTGAACAGGATTAAGGTATATGCACAACTTGTCACAGTACAGACTTCTGAATATATTCTGCACTACCAAGTGAAGGCTGGCAGTCCTGAAAATGCACTCTCTCTTTCACCCAAAAATCCATGACCTATTGTTGGTCCCACAAAGGAGAATGCTAGGGAGGAAAGATCAACGTACAACCCTAATCTTCAGCATTTTCATATTAAGTGATTAATCTCAATGTTAGAACCTGCACACTCACACTCAACAGCCCCAGATTTTTACCATTGCAATTGAAAGTGGCCCCTTAAGGTCATACAATATAACTCTCTTAACAAAAAATGAAAGGGTAAATTACACCAACCTCCCTTGAGGTTTCACAGAATGACAATCTCCCCCCCCCCCCCCCCCCTTTTGAGGCTTGTCAGACATGTACTTATCTGTTCTCTTTATACTAAACTCAAGGAGATGAGTTTCATTTCATCCCATACTTTGGAGAGAAGAGTCATTTCTTGAAATCTCAATAGATGGTGTAATTTACCCAAAAAGAAAAAAGTTCATATGACTGTCGGTTTTCAGATTGTTTAGAAATATTAATTACTAGATATGCCCTGGAGCTAGAAGCTGAGACCCACCCTTAACCCCAAGCTCTAAGGCTTGGGGAAGGTACCATCCCACCTAACAGGCTGGTGGTATTCATATGACTGTCAATATAAAGATAATCAATTATATTCCTTCACGTCTATTAGGCTATTATGAGAATATGCACCATCATAGTTAAGTACACAGCACAGGAATATCCCGTTGATTCCTCAATCCTCAGATTAATGATTTTAATTGTAAGAAATGGCTGAACTGAAGTTCTATTCAAAAGGAGATCTCAGGAAACAGGAGAAAGATGTTTCTATGTCTACTCCAACAGAAAAAATTCCATAAGTAATGCCAAAAACCTAGAAAGGTTTACAAGTATAAGCTTACCTGAGCACCAAAACTGGTTGTTTCTAAATCAGCGAGAATGAAAATATCCAAGTCTGAATGAGCACATGGAATAGTCTGGGAGTATATTTTCTGATCAGTAGTGGCTGCATCCTCAACCTTTGTAATGCTATTAAAACTCACCTTGCACAAAGGGCAAGTTGAAATTTTTCTCCTTGAAGCCTACATACATGATCACCAACATATGAGCAATTTGGCATTGAAATTCATACAATGAGCACAAAAGTAGTATACTGGTTGTAATCCAAAATTTTCCAAATGTTGATGACATGAGGGAGAGAAAAGAACCACGATCACTCAGTCCACAAAAAATAGATTTTGATTAACCATGTTTAGCTTCAGAAAATTGTGGGACCATGTAATGGTTGGGTGTGTGAACTTCCCCAATAAAAAATCAAAGAGAAATTCCTTTCTCTAGTTTTATAATGCTGCACATTGTTGGTGCATACTAGGTGACACTTTATCGTTCAAAAATTTCCAAAAGTAACAATAACAAACATATGAAGTGACATGAACCAAATATCTTCCTGTCAATTTGGAGTGGCTATTTGCTTCATCCAGGCAACTTATAATTTCAAAACAAAACTCCCTTCAGAAGCAACTTTCTTGCTTATTTTTATTAAATAAATAAATAAAAGTTCACATTAATGAGATATTAAGAGAATAAATGAAAGTAAGCAACATGACCAGCAGAGGGTTTGAACAATCACATTGATTCAGCAGGAATATCTTCTCAAAACCCTAGTCCTTTTAAATATCATTTAAATACTACACTAAATTTCCCAATTTAGCCTTCCTCATATTTTTTACCAAGAAAACCATTCTTCCAAATTGAATTCTATCAAGTATTAACGTATTTGTCCAGGTAGTACAATACATTCCAACCATGCAATTCCACTATGACGTCCATTGTGAAAGGTATTGAACTTGAATGATAGCAAACTGAATGTCATGTAAAGCATAGGAGGGCATATATCTTAACTATAAGCCACCACCTATCAAAACTATACTTATTACGATCACTCAGTGGAAACTGAAGTACCGTTCTTACTTGTAAGGAAAACCAAGCACCAAATCCTTAATAAATAGGAGAGCATATGGAAAAAGTGTGATATAAAGTTATAAAACTGCAATGAAGAGAATGGTAAGTGACAAGCATGCATTATGCATATGTAAAAGACTATTTACTACCTCAAATCTTTGAATTCCATATCGAAATTTGATCAATTTTATAAGTGAAGAACTAATAAAATAAAATATTATCTTTAAGGCATTCTGTTGCACATTGAGGACATTTTAAGCATTGAAGTAAAAATTTTATTCTAGCATGTGAAATATGAACAAGCATATAAATGGAAAGAATGTATACCATTACATCAGCCCAGCTTAGGATGCATGAATAACAAAATCGATGCCCACATGGTAAAACCCCCCTGGTTGAACTGAAATCTGTCCAACATATAACACATGATAACTCTGTTGAAGTAGGTAATCTCGTAACATGTTCATTCTGACTCTCATCTATGGTCTCTTCTTGTAAGTCCTCAACATTAGTACACCCATCTTGTGAAGTTCTTTCCATGGCTGTTGACACATGCTTAACACATAAATCTGAATCCGTGGAAGCTTCTGAACCTTCATTTGTAATTCTACTTAGAATATGGCACCGATCACCAGATGCTCCCCCAATTTCCAATATATTAGTATTCTGTATTGCATCTGAATGACTAGATGAACCTGCGACACTGTTGTGTGGGTTAAGTACTCTAATTGGGTAGCACTCTTTGTCCAAATCCAACTGAGCAGACTCCAGCAAAGGTATACTGGCATTCCTTTCCACAAGCCTCCTTCCTTTATAAGAAGGTTCAGCCGAAATATTGAGTCCATTATTATTTAAGATCTTTCTCTTGTCTCTATCCAGATGCTTAGAATAAGAACTTGACTCATGCTTTTCAATGAAAAAGAAAAAAAGAATTAAAGAAATAATGACCTTGAATAGATATTTCAAAAATGACTAACGCTTTTCTAGAAGTATTGAATGAAAAAGATGATATGAACAAAGAAAAAGAAATCTGTACTTGTAAAGCAAAACCCGTGCAACTAGTGAGACTGAACAATGTTTCAGGGAAATAAGAAAGAATCACAAATTGCAAAACAGAAATATGAACTTTGAAAATTAATTAGGCAGATATACGTCAGCAATGCTCAAATCTTAAGGAAACCACTCAGTTGCTGAGATTGCATGCCAAATTCAATTAATCAGTTTGGAACACAAAAAAGTTCAGTGCTGTCTGGTTGTTGTTTTCTGTTTTGTTGTTTTGTGTTTTCTAACCCAACTAAAACCTTTTTTTGAGAATAAATTGTGCATTCTCCCTTCCCCTCACTTCAAACCCCTGAATAAACTGCATATCTACTGCCCTCAACATCAACTTGCCCAAGGCCTACATAACCATAACCAATAAAAGGGGTGAAAGCGGGTCACCCTGGCATAGACCCCTTGAACTATCATAAAAACCACTGGAGATCCATTAACTTCAAAAGGGCATTCAAAAAACCACTAGGAATTCCAAAACATGAAAACCTCAAACCACCCATCCATCAAATAGCCCAAAATAACCCACAAAGATCCAAAGTACTTTTCACAAATTACTATTCACATCCGTGAAACAGCAACTTGAACCTTAGATTTTTCTCTTTGTTTCATTCCCAAATTTTCCAAATCTTTTTCCCACCAAATCCTAATCCTTATTCTTCATAATCCTAGCTGTCCAGGAATTCCAAATCTGATATAGTTTTGTTCCTTTGTATTACATCAATTAAAGGTTGTACCAAGTGCACAAAACTGCCCACTTCTATGGGATTTTGGGAGATGTAACTGGTAGGCAACCTTAACCCCAATTTTTTTTTCCTTGGAGAGGCTAATTCCCAAACTCAAACCTACGACACGTCACTTTTGGTGGAAGAAACTTGCAATCGCACCAAACATATCATATACTACATATATTTATATAGTGATTCACTTTCTACTATATATGCAGTACCATATATTAATCCTTTTAAGAATTTGTAACAGATAATACAACTTAGCGTTTGAATTTTTCATTTTTGTCCCGTATACCAGCTAAAGCTTTAGAACACCCAGCAGAACAGAAAAGCTAACTTAACAAGAACTCATTAGCATAAGAAACAAGTTTTCTTGTACAAAACACAGAATAAGTTAAGCAGAAAATTTTGTACTGGGATTTATTACCTTTTTTGTAAATAAACCAGATAAGGGAGGCTCCTCTAAACAGGATCTGCTACTTGACCCATTCACTTGCTTTGAAGTCTTTCTAACCAGTTTGTGCTTTAGTTTGTTAGAAATACCATTTCTCTCTCGGGAATCAGGAAATAAATTCTACAATAGAGTTGAGGAAGACATAAATGTTGAGCATCAACTCATTTTTATACTAAAAACTTCTATCAAATTACTATACATTAAAAATGAATTGTAAATAAGTTGCATGGACAAATAATTGCATGTAATTCCAACTAAATTGCAGACAATTGGGAAGTATAAGATACAGAATCACTGAGTCAAGTGGGACCTTCTGCAAACAAAAGTATACTGCAGGACACAAAACTGAGAAACAACATTTGCCTGTATGGAAATGTACTTTTCTTGATTCATCCACCACAAATGTAATATATACATAGCTTCATACACTCAATACATAAATACATCCAAAAATGTACATAGATTCTTGCACGTGCACACACACAGTTCTTTACATGTTTCATATATATATATACAAATACAAGTATTTCATTAATAAGAGCACACGAAGGGGGGCCACCCTATTGAAAACAGAAAACCAAGATCAAACTATCAAATGAATTTTCTTAAAGAAAAGGATGCAGTATTAATATATGCTCCCCAGTAGTACTTCACACCAGTGGTCAAATTATCATCTCCACCCATGCAAAAATATTTAGGATGGTTTTCATGAATTAAAAAGGCAACTCTAGTTACCCATGATTACCACCGAGACATAAAATTTCCTCCCTATACATGTAATTAGTCAATCCATGAACATGTCTAAGTGGCCTCAAGTTTTTTTTTTTTTGGTGGGGTGGAGGGGTGGGGGAGGGGAGACAAGTCTGAAGGTAAAAACTAGCCACAATCAAGTTGATTCCAGAATTTAATATAATAATGATGCAAAAGCTAGAAATCACTTATAAACTCCACATTTCACCTAGGGTTTGTTACATTCAATCCTAACAATCTAAAAGAAAGGGGAGGCTGATGTGGTTTGAAATAGGTGTTACATTCAATCCTAACAATCTAAAAGAAAGGGGAGGGGAGGGGGAGGGGAGCAAAGAAAGATGTTAGCCATTCCACCAAATTAACCTCACATCTAATATATCCCAAGTAAAAGAAAACCAAGAAGACATATTGACACAAGCACAATTACAACTTCAAACAATACTAGCATGAACTTGATTCAATCTTCTCCATAGCAAGCATAATATTTCCTATTTTAGCACTATTGTGATACAATTTTCCACACCTCAATTGAAAATATTATGGATAGACAAAGCCTAACAAATATAAGACTCAAAGCTGAACAACTAAAGAAAATAACTAGAAAGATTCTCTTGGACCAAAAAGGCCTTGACAGCCAGAGTGCCACAAGCATAACCTTAGTATTCCAGAACAGTATGACTTCTCCAACCAAACAACAGCTACTGTAGTTTAGCAAAATTAAGCATCACGCACACAACACACACACATATACATATAGACAGAAAGAGAGAGTCCCTACGATTACCTTATTCAACAAACAAGATTCAGAAAATGCTGCTAGACCAGAATCTCCACACACCAAATCAATAGATTGTGTTTGAGAGATTTCACAAGTATTCGATTTGTCAGTAAGCACTTTACGATTCTTCGCTGAGACACTCGTATTAACAAGTGGGAGTTCCATCAATAAGGGCCCCACTTCTTCCCCACTGCATACAATAAAACCCTGAAAGCATAAGTCTAACACTAATAAATTTCATTACTGGTCAAAATATGAATTCAACTTTAGCACAAGGGAGACAAGTTTCTTCCCAAAAAGAGAGAAGCTTTCATATAATTGAGTCATTGGAGTAAGAAAAATTGAGATTTAAAACATGGAAACAAGCTCCACTTCTACAAATACTAAACCCAAGATGTGATAAAAAGCAGGGGGTTTTACAATCCATGTGCTAAATCATATAAAGGTACACTGGCCTTTCTAAATATTGAAGCAACCGATGGTGGAGACAAAAAGTTTTTCTCAGGGGTCAAGGCTATATACAGACGTAAAGGTTTTCAAGTTTATAAATTGATAAATTACCTTCCTCGTAGTTTCATTTAAGTGAAGCCATATTAATGACAAATTTAAGATCATAATGTGAATACATAAACTTCCCATGTACCTAGGTTGCCAAGTTTTTTGAATCGCTATTCATTATCAATAAAATTTCTTACTTATCATACAAAAAATATATACATAATTGTTGATTTTGAATGATAATTTGGGGGCTACTCTTAGTGCAGACAGAGACAGAGAGAACTTGACGATAATTTATATTGTATATATTTGGTTGAGTTCAAGTTACACTTGGTGTAACTTTTGACAATATTACACCACTTAATATTTTTTTTGTCAGGTGAGTATTTTGATAAATCTACTGTTAAATTACATCTTCTCCTTATACCCCTATACTTGCAAATTTTCAAGATGATCAAAAATCAATAACTATCTTATCTATAAAATTATTAAATTTTTTATTTTTAATATTTTAAAATTATACACAGAATATGAGCGTATTGATCTAAAAGTAAATAACATCCGATTAATCAAAAATTTAGTATGCGTCTTAAGAAGAACGAGAACATGTAATCCACCGGTGCAATTTTTAAAATATTAATCCAATGAAAAGTTTTTTAGTGGTGTAACATTAACAAATAGTTGGATCAGGTGTAACTTGATCCTAACCCATATATATAAACCAACTTACCCTCCCTCCTCTGACAAAATAATATCAAAGTGACACAGTTCCCTGTGTTTTAGTCTTTTAGATAATAAAAGTTTACTTTTCATTACTAAACTATTTCCTTGATGGTTTTTTTTGTTTTTCCCAATCAAAAACTACCGACCAAAATTAGCGATTTGTCAAATTGGAAGATCTTTGGCACCACACATGCTGACTATATAGATGCAATCTCACATGAGAGCATAAGGCTAAAAAAACACAACGCTAGCGGCATCTTGATAATGATTCATATAAAATATAAGTTTCATATATGTATGAAGGCAACAATTATTAAGAATAAAAAACCATATCCCATGTACAAAATATACAGCGCCTACTATCTGAAAGGACCCAAAAAAGTAAAAAAACTAAAATGTTTTGAGGCAATTGCCTCAAACATTCATATGTGAATAATATTACGCAAAATAAATAAATAATTAAAACATATAAAAGAGGCATCCAACTCCTATGATGGCCCCCCTCTTATGTGAGATCCATCAAGAGCTCTATGCAGCTTATCAAGACTTGAAGCTAAGGTGAGAACTGATTATTTCAAATTTGCAATATGGTTCAAAGAATCTATATGAGTTCAATTTTCTTGTTATTAGTAAGTCATGCACCCAATAGGTCTTGAACCCACAACCTCATCACCCACCATACTATCAAGGGGAGAAGGTGTCATTTGAGCTAGAGCTTATTAGCAAAAGTTATAAGCCACTTTAACAAAGTTGTTTAAAAATCCAAAGGTCCCATAGTTCACTACTTAAAAAATTAGATTGTTGTTTATATATTAAAATTTTTAAGAGCATGAATCAACTGCTTACTACAATAAAGATCATAATAACTATTTTTGTAAGATCCTGCACTTAGTTTTGGTTGGCAGTTTCAAGTGATTACCCAATGAAGCAACTACATGGGGAAGCACATACCATTAGCAGTTTACATGAAATGAATAAGAATATTTTGAGCAAAAGAATGTGTCAATTTATACATATCCACTAAAAAAAAACATAATATATGGAGAATAACATTAAGGTAGACTAAAAAGTTACGAAAATAACAAGAAGTATAACACTTCCTATTGATAAGGAAAAGCCAGAAAGGAAAGAATTTAGTCATACCTTCGAAAAATATAAGGATTCTCTGGGACACGCTTTCCTTGCCTCATGCATTCTTCAACCCACCGATGGTTTACTATCATTATTTTAAACTTCTTAGCCAAATCATACTTCTTTCCTTCAAATTTCCAACACACCTAATCACCCAAGTAGAATATACATCCTCAATAAACAAAAGACAATAACCTATTGGGTAGTCCATTTCAACAAATTATTTAACAAATTATAAAACTCCATTTCAACTCCTTTTCTTCTATAAAATCTTCCTCCAAATTGGTTTAAAAGAATTTCCTCCAACCCATAACACGACGATTCCAATAAGTACAAGTGCATTTTAATCACATGACCCATTAAATCATCTAAACAAATCACGTAAACATTAAAAGGGTCAATTAATTAAAAATACACATGAACAATCAAGGTTTTAAATGACCCATGAAACGGACCATCTCCAATTAGAGGATCTTAATTCAACACAATGGGTTAGAAGAATTTTCCTCCAAACCCACTTTGGAAGAAATTTTACCTTCTTTTCCTACTTTGGAGATTCATTAACACAATATAAGCTAAAAATTAAAGAGGGCCAAAAGACAACCAAAAAAAAAAAAAAAAAACCCACCAAGTGTGTAATTGATCTTGACATAGTACCCACATAACTAGCGCCGGCATGTGAAATCAGCTTGATGAGGTTAAACCGCTCCGAGCCATGGTACCCACTGACTGTAGCTACCACGGACTCCATGCCCTGAATTGGCCAAGCCATAGATAGCCTCTAATCCAAAAAGACCTTCAAAACAAAAATCATGTTTGAAATGCACAGAGTTATTGACGAGAACACGCATGGTTAAGCAATGAAAGAGCGAATCTGAGTAGAAAACAAAATGGAAAATGAGAAATCGAGTATGCGCATTGGCAACAATTAGAAAATGAAAAATTAGGGCATCGAAAGGGTTCAGACCTTGATTTGAGATTGGCGAGATGAGTGCGGAAGCAGATCTTTTTTTGCCTTGAACTGCGTGATTAGAGTAAGACAGAGTAGCCTAAGAGAGTTTGCTTTTGGCTCTGCCGGGAAAATATATGTTTTTGAATTTTGATGGCCACACCAATAATTAATGTCAAAAGTGTTTGAAGCCAGAAATATTAATTGAGCAGTGTTTATTAGTTATTATGTAATCTTTAGCCTAAAATATGGAAAGTTCACCTGCTAAGTTTTTTATTGAAATTAATTTCGGTCATTCAATTGAATCGTATAAGTTTTAAAGTTATTCAATTCAGACTTTTTGTCAAATTTTATGTTAAATATGCAATTAACTAATAAAAAAAGATATAATGAAAAAAAATTCTTATATAAAAAAATCTATTAAATATTTTTATTACTTTTATAGTTTTTTTTCAAGTGAAGATAATTTTTTTTAAGGGCAATTTATAACAAAATTGAATATAAGGCCTGAATTGAATAAATTTAAAACTTAGAGAAGTTAGAGGATCTAAATGAATTTCAGCTAAACTTAGAGAGTGCAATTTACATTTTAACCTATTTTTTAATATTGGAAAAAATTTTGGCTACAAACTTAGTTAACTTCTAAAAAAAACTTAACATTGTTACCTAATTTAAAAATCTAACCATTGTATTGCATGTTATTTGCGTTTTTAATACACTTGTTAAATTTCATGTCAATCAAATGTTATTTACTATTCGATCCATAAACTTATTTTTTATGCATAATTTTAAACTACAAAGATTTGAAATTTAAACATTTAATTGTTGACATAACTATGATCTTTGATCTTTTATAAATTGTGTAAATATTGAGGATATAAGAAGAAAATGTATTTCAAGTGTAGATTTGTCAAAATTTACATTCAATCAAAAGATATTAGTGAAATTGTAGTCTTAGATTACGACCAAATTCGTAGTCAAACTTTGTCCTTAATATAATATAACCTACTTTTTCTATTTCACATACTCACCTTTCAAAACATCCCACATCTCCTATAAAAATAATAAATAAAAATCACACCACATCACATTATCTATTTTAAACTACATTTCATTAAAATATCAAATTTGCTTTATATTTTAATTATTTCTCTTTCTTCATACACAACAATTATCATCTACACTCTTCCTTCGTCCTCATGATATAAAGAAATAATAAAAAACTAAATGCAAAATGAATAGTACCAGTGTAAATTTAAATAGTTATTGTAGCAATCATATATTTTTACACAACTTTAAATGACCTGATGTGAGTGATTTTTGGGTTTTGTTGGCTAAAATATTGTACTTTTTCTATTATACAAGCACTGATGCAATTGTCTACGACTCTACATACACAGACTCATGTTTTTGGATTTTTTTTTCAAAATAACACTGAAACTATTTAGCAAGATAACATCGATTTTGTCGTGCTAAATCCAGTATAATGAACTTGAGTTCCATGGAACTCGAGTTTCAAAGACTCAACTTCCAGGAAACCCAAACAGAAACACGAAGAAGAAACCCAAACCAGAAAATACGAAGAAGAAACCCAAACAGAAACATGAAGAAACAACAAACCATGAAGAAGGAACAAACCGGAGAGATCAAACCCAAACAGAAACCACAAAGAAGCGAACCCAGATCTCCCAAACCCAAACCGTTCGGCTCAGACTGAACCCAAGCAGCGACAACGAAGGTTCCAAAGGCGGCGGCGGCGAAGCTCAAAGCGAAGGTTTGCCGAATTCCTTCATTTTCTTATCTGGGTCTTTGGGTTTGATGACGTTTCATTGTTTTTCTTGTCTGAGTCTTTGGTTTGATGATGTTTTTCTCTCTGGGTTTGTTGGAAATCAAGTCTTAAAGACTTGAGTTCCATGGAAAACGAGTTTATTACACTCGATTTAGCACAACAAAATCGTTTTTCTCATACTCGAGATGTTAGTTTGCTAAATAGTTTTGAAAACGTGCTAACTAACGAAATTATTTGAGTTTTAATGTTATTGAAAAAAAATCCCATGTTTTTAACTGAAATCTTTTTTTTTTTTTTTATAAGAGTTTTTAATTGAAATCTTGAAGTATGTGAAAGGGTTATTTCCCATATTAATTAAATTAAGGGAAATGCTAACAAGTGCCCTTATGGCACTAATTAATAATCCATTTAAAGAAAGTTTTTATGGAAAATGGAAAAAAAGTAATTAATATTTTGACAGTTTTTTTCATTTCCTATAAAAGTGGTATCAAAACTTTCCTAAAATAGATTATTAACCAGTACCCTTAGGACCCTCGTTAGCATTTTTCTTAAATTAATAGCCAAAGAGTCTGGTATGGATCCAACAAAATCTGCAATATTTTCATGGTTTATTGAGATGCCAATTCACTATTAGTTAAAATAAAATAAAATATTATACTTTGGACTCACCGCAATTAAAAAAATTGGAGTATTGTAAAAATATTATGGGATTTTGTTATGCCCTTAGACTTTCTCATTATATGTTAAAGTAACTGGTGCAAAAGGTCAGTCGGATGAGACAACTAGCCCCTTGACCCAAAATGTTTAAGCTCTGGTCCCTGGGAAATTGCAGAAGAGTAGAACTGTGATAAGTGGTTTCTATACCCTAGCTAGGCAAATGCTTGAGCAACTGTCTTCAAAGGAATTGGAGATTTGGGCGATGACTACGTGGTCTTTATAGAATGCCAGAAATCGTTTCCACTATGAGAAGACTTAAACACATCCTAACATGATCCTTCGAGGGGCAACATTCTACTGGAGGAATACCAGAGGCTAACTGCAGCCCTGCCTGGCCGATAAATACACTTGTTTGTGTTTATCCCATACGTTTTACTATAGACCTTTTTTCTTTTTTCTCCTTTGTCCCCTGAGTTTCTTCCTGCCACTGTGTTTGGCTTTTCTTCTGGTTGATCTCTCGGTGATGGTTCTTGTATTTTTCTATTGCTTTCATCAATATAATTCTATCGTTTTTTTGTTCAAAAAAACTAGTACAAAAGGTCGAATATTATACTTTCTCATTGTGTGTTAAAGTAACAAGTCCAAAAGGTCAAATATTGTGAGATGCAAGGTAAAAAGATTCTTCCATAAATTAGTCATATGGTTAGCAAATTGAATTTCACTTAAAGGTCACAATAGCCTTGGCTAGGTTGACCCAATCCGTTTTTACTCGGCCCATGGACTGGGCTGGGCGTGCCTTCTTCTTGTTATTAAACAATTAACGGGATGAGTTGAAGGGCAAAAACTCTCTCTTTTTTCTTTTTCTTTTTTATAAATAAGGATATCCATCCTTTTTCAAGTATTTGGCTATTTTCTTAAATATGTGCAATTTCTGCGTCTCACATACACACATACCATGTCTCACACACACACTAAGTTATTATAGAGAAGAAACCCATGAGGGTAGCCCCAAGATGGGATGAGTAAGAGGTTTCAAACTCAAAATCTTATCGATATCATGAGACCTTAGGAACCACTAAGTCAACTCTTTACGGTCAACAAAACCTTTCTCTTCGATCTCTTTTGTTCCATTAGGATCTATCCTTTCTATCATAATTGTCAAAATGTTATTCATATCTTGAATTGATTTTTTATTTTTCTGTATGATGTATCATATCATATCGTTTCGTGTATCGCAAGATACACAAACACTTAATAAAATTTATATTAAAATTATAGACATACATATATAAAGGGTATATTTATTATAAATTCGGAGTACATTCAACTAACAACTAATTTAATATCACTTATATAATAATTTATAACAAGCAAACTAAATAAATCAAATTAGCATGTGTTTATAATATACATATTCAAATTAATTAAACTCAAAAACAATAATACATGACAAATGTAGGGTCAGGATTTGTAGCCCAAGCCCAAAACAATGAATTTGTAGAGAGTGGGTGAAAGAGCTGGGTTAGTTGTGAATTTAGCAACTGTTAACTATGATATCTAGGAATGAACCAACGTAAAAACACACTTAAAAGCTAAACAAATTGATGTCCGAAGAGATATATTATTGATTGAACAGTGAATTCAATTCTTAAAGCTATAGTAAAATTTTTCTCCTCCTCTTATTATCTTTTTCCCGATCCCCCCTCATCAGAGGCCTTTTCCCTTTATATAGCCTTCTTCTCAACCATCTTCACCGTATACTTGTTCTTCATCTATGCTTTCACTTGAGTGCATGTCACATCAGGTATCTTCTTTAGTTCTCCATGAGTGGTAGTAGCTGAAGTTGCACTGTTCAGGAGTCTTCTCCACATAAATACGGCTAGAAAAGTTGCTGCAGTGCATTAAACACGGTGGTAGCAGCTTTTTCTTTTAGATATTTCTCCATTCTTATCATCTCCATACAAGTCCGAAGCTTATCCTTATCATTGGAATCGTTAGGGAGATCACTCGAACCTCCCAGGTATTTGCTTGACCGAGACTCTTTATATTCGGGGAGAATACACTCTTCGGACTACCGATGCTCTCTTTGGACTATATTCTTTGACCATTTTCAAGTATATCTCTCCCCATGGAATTCTTCTCAGTCATTTTCATCTCTTCAGATACACCGTAATCTTCAAATAGGGCCCTAAGCCCAATACATAATGTTGGGCTTTTACCCCCACAACAAATAACCCAAAATAATGATTTATTTTCATTGTCTTACCTAATCAGCTACATCTAAGTCAATGTTATCAACATGTTCATTATTTTGCAAATTTATTTCTTCGTTGAAATTTTCTTTATTATCATCAATATTTACTATCTCTTCTTGTTTTTTCAATATTTTATTTTAATATTTCTTCCTGGCATTCTAACTTCTTAGACTTATAACAATAATGACAAAAAAATAATTATATTGTCAATTAATGTACCTTATTCATAGTATAGAAAATAAATTTACAAATATGAAAGTAAAGTGTAAGTATGTGGTCCCAAATTTTGTATGAGAAAAAGGGAAAAAAAATGATATTTTATTTTATTGGGTTAAATTAAGTAAACTAATATTTTTGTGTTAAAAACAAGTCTAACGACTTGTTGGATTAAAATAAAAGCACAAATTTTAACCCAAAAAAAAAAAAAAACCTCATTTTAAAGCACATGTCTAAGTATTGTACATATTGTACGATACAATATGATTTTACGATTCAACGACACACACCACTGTATCGTACAATTCATGAACACTTACGATATGCCCTTACAATACGAAACTTTTTTGTATCTGATACGATATGTATCATACGTATGATATTGACAACTATGTTTTCTACCCTATAAAAATAAATTGAAACCTCCAATTTTAATTTTCTTTGGCTAACATTTGGGGTGGTTGTAGTAGCTAGCATATTTGAGGTGACAGATTGTGAATGTGAACTACTGTCACTTTACCAATAATTGGGGAGGAGGATTTAAGGGAAATTGGCAAACTAGTTGACTCATAATATTGGTGTCCTTCCTCATTTACTTCTACATCATCTAGTATGACATGATCATTTCTATGAGCCATTGTAAAATTTTAGCCACTAGTAAAAATGAAGTACAATAATGAGTTAGCAAATAAACAAAATAGAAATTATGAAAAGATCGAATTCAAAAGATCAAAATTCAAGATAATGAGGTTCCTCTCCAATTTGAATAAGTTTAATTAGATCTTCAAATGCTTAATCCAATTTTCCAATTAAATGCTCCAAGCCTCCAACTTGAATAAGTTGATACTTGTATTTGTATAATTACAATTAATAAAAAATATGAGACTATTGTATAACTATGTGAGAGAGAGAGAGAGAGAGAGAGAGAGAGAGAGATGAGAATTAATTAGTTTGAATTTGAGAGATTTTTTGTGATATTTTTTCTTGTTAACAGTAAGTCATGCATCCAATAGGTTTTTAACCCACAACCTCATCACACACCCACCATACTCTCAAGGGAAAAATGTGTTATATGAGCTAGAGCTTATTAGCAAAAGTTATAAACCACTGTAACAAAGTTGTTTAAAAATCCAATGGTACCATAGTTCACTACTTAACAAATTGGATTGTTGTTTATAAATTAAAAATTTTAAGAGCATGAAGCAACTGCTTTCTATGATAAAGATCACAGTAACTACTTTTGTAAGATCCTGCATTTAGTTTTGGTTGGTAGTTTCAAGTGATTACCTGCTGAAGCAATTACATGCGAAAGCACATACCATTAGCAGCTTACATGAAATAAATAAGAATCTTTTGAGCGAAAGACTTTGTCAATTTATATATATTTAGTAAAAATAATACATAAAATCTGGAGAATAACACGTTAAGGTAGACTAAAACGTTACTAAAATAACAAGAAGTATAATATTTCATATTGATAACAACTGGTCAGAAAGTGGGTTCCAGCTAACTCAACTAGTAAAATCTCTGATAGTTGAATAAGAGATCTGAAATTCAATCCCTGCCTACACCAAAAATTGATTGATGTTTTGATTTAATAATAAATAGCAATTATCAGGAGCGGACTTCATAGATTAATAAAACTCTCCCTCAAAAAAAAAAGAAAAAAAAAAGAAAGAAAAGAAATATAAGGATTCTCTGGACACGCTTTCCTTGCTTTATGCATTATTCGGACCACCGATGGTTGACTATCATTATTTTAAACTTCTTAGCAAAATCATACTTCTTTCCTTTAAATTTCCAACACCCCTAATCACCCAAGTAGAATATACATCCTCAATTGCTCGTTACTTTCCTGACTTTGCATCTTGTCCTTTCCCACTAACTAAATAATAATAATAAAAAGGAAGAGGCATTCTTGCTCATATACGGACCCCAATATTTTTATACTTTTCAAATACAGTGATGTTGTATGGACAAGAATAAAAATAAACTATTTAAGACACAAATATGATATAATTTGAACAAGTATGTGAATTTTTTATTTTATTTGATAATTATGGTAATGAATTGACGGTTTGAATTCTGAAATTCTAGATGTCTCCATTAAAAATACTAAGAGATGTTAATCACTTGAACTAAAACTCTTGGCCTTAATTAAATTATGATAACTTTCATCTTTAATATAGTATATCAAGTTACTGTATTGCAATAATACTATAGTTTTGAATTCTATTATGTTGCCGCCCAAAACTGTCGAAAATTTTCATTCCAATTAATTAACTAGCTGGTACGGTTTATTTTATTTTGTTCACAATTTCAACCAATTTTGGTCCATTCGACATGTTTCAATCCATTCTACTAAATTCCACCTAATATGGCAATTTCAGTCGGTATGTAAACAAATTATGACATTTTTTCCTAAATCCTTTTTTTTATATTACTTTACTCATATATGACATATTATTATTATTATTTTTCCTTTAACAATGTTCTTTTCTTGTTTACTTTACTCACATGTGACATAGTTTTTTTTTTCCATTAATATATATATTTGTTTATTTATTTCTCAAAAAAAAAAAAAATTTACTCATATATAACATATTATATACTTATATTATATAACGATGATATTATTTAAATTTGAATAAATAATTTAATATGGTATAATATTATGTGATGCTAATTTAGGTATATAAATTTTATAACAAACTATATATAATTTAGCGGTAATTTTGAAATGGTAAACTAAAATAAGTAGGTACCAAAATATTCTATTTCAATGAATAAACAAAAACATTTGCAAAATGGAATACTAAAATAGACCTATACAAAAGTGTACAAATCGAAATAGAGAAAAGAAACGGAAAATATTTAAAACTTTGGATAATATGTAATAATTCATCAAGACACACATGGCATTTCCTAGGAATCCCTCCATTAGCGGAGGGACAAATGCCTAAATAACTAGACTGCGTTAGAGCATTAGCATTGGGGGGTATAAAACCCCCCAAGTTGCTATTTTACAACTCAAACCATCAAAAGCATGCCACAACAAGGTTGCTAGATGCAAAAATTTATACCCACCCACTTAAGTAAGGTTGCATATATGCAACCTTACTGTTCGTAGGTTGTAAATAAATAAAAAAAATTAATTAATTTTTTAATCTTGTGGTTGTGTGTGAAGAGAAAAAGAGAGTGGGAGGAAAGAGAGAGAGAATAATACTTTTTATTATTTTATTAGGTAGTTTATACTATTTTATTAGGTTGTATGTAAAAAGAAAAATTAGGATGCAAAGTGAGTTGTAAAATGGGTTTGTAAAATAGATAAAGTGGTGTTTAAGGATGTAAATTTTTTTATTATTTATTTTTTGCATTCCCGGATACTAATGCTCTTAGGTCTACAAAAAGTAAATATATGAAGTCAAGAAATTTCATGAAACTTGCAACCTTTTCTCTTTTCTTTTTATTTGATGGGAACTTGCAACCTTTTCAAATAACCCATCCCCACCGTCAGATTTGGTCAATGTTAGAAGGAAAATGTTAGGACAACAACCGTTGCCACAATTTTTACAACAACTGGCTCATGTGGCAAAAATTGTGAGAATAGAAATAAAAGCATTAGGTCTATGTAAATCCACAACTCCACCACTCACAACTTACTACATGAGCAAGTTGTGGTAAGAGTTGTAGTTCAGTAGTTCTAGCATTACCAATACTAGATTAATTGAAAGACAAAAGTGTCTTCCTAATGACACGTTATTCAAATTCATGGTTGTAAAAAATTGACAAAATTAAAATTCATGCATCTTTAATAGTGAATCAGAAATTCAAAATCCATAACATAATTTGAATGGATCAAACACTCAACAATAAGGACTAAATTACATATTATACTCTTAAATTTTGGGTTGATTTTGATATTACTCCTTAAAATTTTAAAATTTTAATCCACTATTTTAACTTTACCTTAATGTTATATATCATTTGAATTTACTTCCATCCGTTTAGAATGAGGAGGCCATTAAATGTCTCCTCAACTAAAAATAACATAGTTTTTCATAAAATAAATATTTTCAAGTATGGTGGTTGTAGGATGGTAGACAGTGGGGGTAAGGGCTAGAGGTTAGGTTGATGAATTTTGGGTGAAGTGGAAAATAATTTACGAAAAGTGAAAAGTATAAACCAATTTCCATCATAAGTGTCTTTATTTTATTGTCAATAGGAAAACAATTTCCAATTGACCAACATTTTCAGTAGCCCCAAATACCCTTAAATGTGGAAAATATTTTTCTAAAATCAATTTCCATAGAACCAAACACAACCTAAACATTTTATTTTAATTTTCTTATTCTAATCAACTTTATTTTTCTTATTTTTATGGTTTTTTTTTCTAACATCACCTTTACATTTTCCCTTTGATTTTCTGCAAAAACAAACACAAAAAACACCTTATTATCAAATCCAAAATGGAAAAACCCTACTCTATTCCCCTTCCATCCAAGCTGATCGCTAGTCACAATGCCCAACCAATTTCCCTTTGTGTCAAAATTCAATGCTTCACTCTCTCTCACCTTACTAATTCCCTCTCAATCTCAACCTCGCAATACATTACATATAACCCATCTTTGTAAACGAATCATTCAGATCCACACCACACCATCAATGTGAGAGCTGAATCAAAAGCTTGAAGAAAAAGTGCAAGCTCGAGAAAGCCAAACCCCCCATCCAAATGGCTGTTCTATTACCATCCCTGTTTTTTCATCGATATGCCTACTACTACTAGTACCATCCCTCTTGTAACCACTAACGTTGTCACGTCCAAGAAGCATACCACTGTTACTATCACCTTTAAATCCTCCAAACCCAAACAAACCAAACATATAACCTGATAGGGAAGAGAAAGAGAGTGCGTGTAAAGGAGAGAGAAAAATGAGTAGAAGATTCAAACGTTCCCTACAATTATTTTTTATATATAGAAACTTATGGGTAATTAAGAGGTATATATCATCCATAAGAGTCATCCAAAAGATCCACGTCCGTCACAGTTGTCCAGAAAGGAAAGAGGAAAGAAGTAACACCAGAAATGAGAAATGTCATTGAGAATAAAAAAACAAGTCGTCTACAGACGAAAGACCATGGACAACTAACACTTAGTAAATTCTAAAGTGTTTTTTACAAACCAAGAATAGTTGCACCACAATCCACTATTTTGAAACGTGGGGTGAATTCTCTAAAATTCGCTCCACTCTCCTCACAAAGTCCACACATCTCCCATGATGTTAGTGACACCTAACAAGTAGACTCACTCCAAACTCTCCATTAAAGGGACCAAGCCTCACCAAACTATGGTATGCATAACTATTTATCCACTTCTCATACTTGAGTCCTTGAGAGAAACACTGACTTAACTGTTAGAGGGTCTTTGGCCGGTTCCATTCCGGTCACCTTCAATAGTCTTTCTTTCTTTTTTAGGTTGTTGATCCACCGTTGAGTTCAAAGCATACGGCCTATTGATTTCATACATCATCAAAAACAAACATACACATTTGGTTCTCCATATACCTTGAGAAAACCAAAGAAACCTCAACCCCAATTAACCCAAACTGTGACACAATTAAATGTAAAATAATTTTTGGTAACCTAACCCAACCTATCAACCCCTACTTTTAGCCATTAAAGTTTGGGCATGATTTCATTTTGGCCCTTCATATTTGATTCTATTTTCATATTGACTCTCTTATTCATTCTTGTCAATAATATGACCCTTAAGGGTCCCTTTATGCTTAAATATTTTATGAAATACTAATTCTAACTTCTAAATTATTGAGGAATGCAAGAATATCATTTTTATAGGTAGGAAATTTTTTATTGAACAATCATATAACTAACGACAATGAATGATAGAGCCAAAATGAAAATTTAAAACAAAAAATAAATAAAATAAAGATAATCCCAAACTTCAAGAGGCAAAAGAGTTTATAATTAGTTTTTAATCCAAATGATCTTTTGATATTTTTTAAACATTTAATAATACAATTTTACTTTAGAAGAACTATATTTTAATATTCAATTTATATTATATTATTGAAATATTTTTCTTTACATATAATTCTCGAACATGCAAAAGACTATTATATTTAAAATTAGAATTGTGATGATTTGTTTTCATATATGAAGGTGTTATAAGGATTGTTAAATATTAGCATTGATATTCTATGATGAATATATTGGAATAGATGTGGAAGCGGAAGTATGAAGTATAGAACACAAGAACACGAGGGTTACATGATTCAGTCTTATGGCCTACATCCATGGAGGAAACCCTTAATAACTATATCTTTAATATATAAGAGTGTAGTACAAATTTTGTGTTACAATAAACCATAACATGTGTATAAATAGTAGACTAAATCTTAGACTAATAGATTTCTAGTACAAGTAGGAGACTTGGCTTACATACAAAGTAGGATTGAGTTTGAGTTTATTACATTGAACTAATATATCTCTAACAAGGATTATTGATGGAAAGAGATGAAGGTTGGTGTTTAAGAATGCCAGGGTTGGATGGAAATGAGATTAGGTTTGGTACTTGCATGAGAATGATGGATGGATTGAATGGGCTGTGACTTCTTTTAAGGAATCTATACCTCCAAGAGAAAAATAAATAAATACTAGAAAGAAACTTGCACAAAGGCAAAAACTTGTTTATACTTCAATAATTATGAGATAAAAGTTACGAGTTGAGTACTTATACAAGGAATTGCTCCATTCTTATTACTTGTTCATTCATCACATGTACTACCAAAGATTTAAAATGTTAATAGATCACTTCCAAGAATTTCTTTGTTGTTTTAAATTATTTTTGTGATCTATTTTTTAGTTTTTATAAAGAGTTGGTGTTTCATAATGTGCATCTGTCATATAACTTAAAGTAATGCATGTTCTTTTTATTTTCCACTATCTATTTTATTATTTAATTTTAATAATATTGTTAAAATATTTTTCTTTTTAAATATGATTCTTTATTAAACTTAGCGTTATCCATAATCCAATTAGACTGTTCAACTCTTGGTGGCCCAATCTGATACCCAGTTGATCCAATGAGAGCGGCAATCTCAACAAGTGTGCAGCTTCAAAGCTTGATTATAGCGGGTAGTGCCCTCCAAGAATCAATAGAAATGATTTGACTAATCCCTTCTCCCCCCCTCCCCCCGGTTCAGATATCCATTGTTTATGGTTAGAATCGTCACTGTTGCCAATCAAAACCGACTCAACCCATGGAAATCTGACTTAATCCGATCCGTTGATGCTCTCCGGTCAACTGCAAGTCCTTCGTTTTGCCACCCGACAAGATTGAACTGAGCTTAAATCTAACTAGACTTGACCCATAGACACCCTTAATTAAGCTGTACATGACACATGCATAGTAGGACTGAGCAATGGACTTGACCCACCTGAAAACCCTACCGACCCGACCCGACAGGTTTTAGGCGGGTCTAAGAATATTCGAGTCAGGTTTCGGGTCTTATTTTCGGGTTTGGGTTGGTATCGAGTCGGCGTCGAGTCATTTATATGTTCTAGTCTATACCCAAAAACCCTACTCCAACAAAGGTCTCTCTCCGCCTCCTTCAGCTACCTCCCAAGTCTCAATCTCACAAAACATCACAGCCCATCATCAGTGTCGACCTCAGACAACTCACCATAGCCATCATCCACGTACCGTAGAGACAACTTTGCAAAGACGAAACAGAACTGCGATCTACCATCAACGTCGACCCACATCTTCATTTCAAACAAACCAAAACCCACGAAATAAAACCCATTCAGATCTCCACCGAAGCACCTTCCTTTGATCGCCGCTATCTAGATCATGCCGGAAAGCTTCCTTGACCACCATTGGCATCATAACTCCCCACCAAGAAGCCCTCCTCCTTACTTTCTTTTTCTGTGCGAGATGGGTAAGAGAGAAGGGAGAGAGAGCCGACAAACCTTAGAGGATGAGTGGCTCGGTGGGCTCAGTGGGTCTGGTTTGTAGAAACTGGGAAGTGAGGATTTTAATGAGTTGGAAGTTTGTGAGAAGAAACAAACAAAAAATAAAATAAAAAGTGGGTCCGCTTAGCAAGACTTAAAAAAAAAAAAAAAAAGAGTACAACTCGAGACCCGACCTGAGGCCCAAAAAATCAACCCAATTACAGACCCGATTTTTCGGGTCGGGTTGGGTTTCAGACAACCAAACCCGATTTATATTGGGTCGGGTTTCGAGTCACAGTAAACCCGACCCAATATCAGTCATAATGCATAATTATAGTTTATGTAAAATAAAATTCTTGCCCAATAAGAATTTTAAAACCCAAATTTTTCTGTGGATTGAGATCCCATTTTTTTTTTTTTTTTTTAAATTTGTAGTGCAAATTTATGACAATATTTTACTTTTTTACTCTTTTCAAGTTACCAAAAGCAGTTTTCAATTTTAAACCTTTCATAGTTCATACCGTCAAACCGTGTGTCCAACACAACGCTCCTTTTGCAACGGAAATTTCTTCCCCACTGCTTTCATGGAAAATTCCTACACTTATTAATAATTTCTTTTGTGGGCCTCTTTAATGAAAAGAAAGAGAAAGTTGTCGCCTTGCACTCATTTCTCACTAGACGTTTAATGCGGTTGCATCGGGTCTTACGATAAATAAAATACGGTTTGCATTTATCTACATATAAATATAAGTAGTCTCTATCAATCTTGAATTCTTGATTGACCACAGTTTCAAAAATCAAAATGCTATCACACGCTAGTTCAGTTTTCACTAAAAATATTGTGTGTGGACCTGTGGGTCCGTTTGCGCTCTTCCTCTCCGTAGATATTTAATACGCTTGCATTCATTCGGGTTAGAAAAAAAAATACGGCTTATCACCATTGTTCAAAATCGTAGCAAGTTCCGAAATTTCACTCCGTGACCCATTTAGGAAAATGTTAAATGTAAAATATTTTCATAATAAATTTTAAGTGATAATAATAATATATTATTAATTTTAATTTAAACTCATCACTAACAATTACAATTTTAACCATATCATATAACTTAAGATTTGTTAAGAAAATGTTGTGAAAATATTGTCAATTTATCAATTCTGAACAGGTGGGATCCACGTGAGTTGTGACTCTTTGTGCCGACGTTTAATACGCTTGCATCAGGCTATATAAATGTATCTCCAGTCTTGGAAGGCAGCTGCTATTAAAAAGAAGAAGAAAAGAAACTAGTTCAAAATGCTAGAAATTGGCATGAGAAGAATGGAGTCAAGGTATTTGATGGTGCCATCATCCCATGCAAAAATCGTTAATGAAGTCCTAAATTATTATGTTTCACAGATTGCATGTATTTTTATGGCTTTCCCCTCGCGGTTGATATTGTACGCTTCCTCCACCATGGTTACTATCCTTTTGCATCTTCCTCACGAGAACGACAGCGAAGAAGGAAGGTGGGTTCCAACCGTGGTCTTCAAAGATCAGCCAACGGCATACAACGCCTTCCTAATCTCCATAATAATTGCGTTTACGGGAGCCTTTTGTGCTATGTTGGTCCAGCATAGGCCAAGAGTGGAAAGCTTTTGCAGGGTTTCTGCCTTGCTTTCGTTGCTGTCTGCCTTATCGTTGTTCTGCTTTGCCGTAGCTTCTTCGGATTTCTGGGGCGTATAGGCCAGACTAAATCATTACGTCTATGGGAGGAAGAAGGTGGAGGTCATGGCGGTGTGGTTGACGCTGCCTGTATTGTGCGTGTTTTACTTTTTGTTTGCATCTAGTTCTACCGTCGCTGATGATGATTGATCTGTATTAGATACTGTAATTTTTTGTATTAATAATATATTTCTTTCTTTTAATTAAAAAAAAAAAAAAATCATGAGTTATGAGTAGTACTACAAGTTTTACTTCATTATTATTTTTACATTATAAACTAATGTGGTTATCTTTATGTATATTTATTATATTGTCAAAAATACTCTTAATTTAATTAATTTATTATTATTCTTAAAACATATAAAAAATGAGTTTAAAACAGTAAATTGACAAAAATTTAAAACAAAAAAACCGAAAAACCTATGGGTGAAAACTCTCCACAATGCTTAGCAAAAAAAAAAAAAAAAAAAAAAATTTCCCATTACCTCCTACATAGCCAAAACCACCCCATCTTCTCCTTAAAAAAAAAAAAAAAAAAAAACTGCAAGTTTTCTATTAAAAAAAATCCAATCCCAATTCTATCACCCCCCCCCCCCAACAAAAAAAAAGCTATCCCACCTTCTAAATAAAAACCACCCACCAATAACCCCAAGTTTCCTTTCTAAGTTCTAACGTTGTAGTCCCTCAAACTGCAAATCCATAATATTCATTCTATTTCTAACAGACGCTATTTTCTTCCTCACTCTCTGTGAATTCTTCTCAATGGTCAAACGTTTTCTTGCCAAAATTGTAAGCCTCTGAACAAAATTTATATTCTACTTTCTCAACTACATATATTGTGAATGGATAATTTTATGATATTTGTAGAAAATTTGGTTATGAATGTAAAATTATGAGGCTAAACCTTTAAAAAAAAAAAAAAAAACCCTCATCGCATGCGCGAAGCACATATGATGAGGCTAGTAAATAAGAAAGAGTCCATTCAAAATTCAGTTATCATAAGTTGTATATTATGCTATTTCGGTATTTTTCCGTGGAAATTTTAAATTAAAAAGAAATAAAAGTTTTGGTTATATAATTAAAATAATTTTTTTTCACATTACAACTATATTATCGTAATGTCAACATTACAACATTTGGTTCATTTTTTTGTACAAAACATTATAGTAATGTAAGATCTCCAAAATATTCACATCACTATAAATCATTGTAATGTGATTACCTTATTGAATCATGGTAATCTTATATCACTTACCCATGAGAATGACTTAAGGGCTCGCTTGGTAATGTTGTTTTAGTAACGTTGTTTGTATTTTTTGGAAAGACGTGTTGGTGAAAAAGTGTGTAAAAATACGTGTAATATTGTTTAAAAACTGAAAACTGTTGTTTAAGTTGTGGTACCAAACACCTCCTAAAAATACCAAAAAACTCTACAATACCCCCAAAACCTCTTAAAAGACTAAAATACCATTGGGACCACCAAAATAACTAAAACACACTCTAAATGCCCAAAATACTCCTAAAACCACCAAAAGAACTATCATAATACTCTCAATACCTCTAAAATAACCAAAAGAACCCAAAACCTCAAAAAGACCAAAAATACCCTTTGAACCACCAAAATAACTAAAATACACTGTAAATGTCCAAAATACCCCTAAAACTACTAAAATGACTAAAATACACCCAGAATGTCCAAAATGCCCTTAAAACCACCAAAATACCTTAAAACCTAAAAAATTACCATAATATCCCCAATACTGCTAAAATAATAGAAAAATCCCCTGTAAGTGATAAGTAAGATTTTAGGGACTAGATAAAGGTATATGTATATCGTAACCTTATTACATTTAAAATACCATTTGTCAAAGCTTAAAAATGATATTTTTCTATAGTGGGATTGGAGTAATGAACTGTAAAAGAGAGCAAGAGCAGATGTACTTGGAAAACCCCAAAAAATGGAGGAAAAACCACAATAGAGCAAGGATTGAATGTTACTACTCTGAGAAAGACTGTATTTGATGAATACTAAGAAAAGATACAAAGTGAGCTTTATGCTACCTTTTTCAGTGTACATTTTCTCTATTCTTCTTCTCTACCTAGTACAACCAGCTTCCCCTTCTTTTATAGTACAAGAAAGGCATCTAGATTACATGCTGGTGGCAACATTCTAGTGGTGCACTAGAAACGCCAATATAGGTACAACCATGTATTCCTTAGTTTGTTGTTGTTGGAGAGAGAGAGAGAGAGAGAGAACAAGGCTGGGCATGATCATGGGTAGACATGGTCATGGGCTGTCCTCCTTCTGTACCAATGAGAGCTTCCACGAGTGTAATGCCTCTGTCCCTACAGCAATAGGCAGCTAGCTAGCCAATAAGAGTGTTGACTCGATCTCCTTTAGGGAATGGGGGTTGGACTTGGATCGCTCATGATATTGCTCCAGGTATAAGGCAACAACAAGAAGCATAGCACAAGAGAATTGGAAGTCTATCTAATTTGGTTGGAGGGGTGGAAAAGTGAGAGGATAGAAAATGGTGAAAGGATGGAAAAGTGGGAGGATATAAATGTTGGGAAATTGCCTCAAATTCCAATTGTGATTTGGAAAGTCAATTAGGTTTCCTAGTTGAAGAAGAAATTTCCTTATTATAGAAGGAAAGACTATTCCTTGGTGTAGAAGGAAATCTATTCCTTGTTAAAGAGGTAATGTATTCCTAGTCCAAAAGAGAATAACAAAAGAGTCTTATAAATAGACAATGTTACAAAGAATTTGGCTTGGGCTTTGACTTTGGCCCAAGGGTTCTCCTTATGGGGAGAGAGAAAATAGAGCATGAAACCAAGAGAGAGAAAAGAGATTTTCGCTTGGGAGGAACGCAAGAGAAAGTAGAGAGCAATGTATTGCCGCCTTCAAGAAGATAGCCAAGAAGGAAAGAGCAAAAGGTTGCCACTTTCGAGAAGATAGCCAAGAAGGAGAGAGTAAAGTGTTGTTGCCTTTGAAAGAGATAATTAGTATGTGTATGAGAGTAAAGAAAAACAAGAGCGATTTTTCTTTAGCCGTGAGACATACACAAAAATTATTATAATTGATTTGCTAATAGTGAAATTATTCAGAGTTTGTCATATGGTTTTTACCCTTCAAGAGAAAGGATTTTCCACGTAAATATTTGTGTTCTTCTGTGTGATTGCTATTTTGGATTGCTAATATTTGTGATAATATTATTTGGGACCCAACAATAAAAGATTTTAATTTCTCTTTTGTTTGGTTGGGAGTGGAAAAGTAGAGAAATGGCAAAAGTGAGTTTATATAAATTTACTCATATATTCTTGTTAAAAAATGATGGTCAATTAAAACAAATAAATGACAAATAATCAAAAATAAAAAATAAAAAAAATCACCCAATTAAAAAAAAAAAAACATGTCCAAAAAAAAAAAAAATCATGTATAGTTAAACAAAGAAAAAAAAATAAGAAAAGAAGAAGAAGAAGGCAAAGCCTAGGAAATTTTTTTTTAATAAAAAAGAAAAAAAGAAAAAGAAAAGAGAAAGTAGAAGAAAAAGGTAACGCTCAGCCCTGGATAGGAAAACAAAAAAGACAAAAAAGACAAAAAGAAAAAGAAAAAAGAGAGGCAACGGCCCAAGACAGCACAAAAAGGGGGCGGGGGGGGGGGAAGGAATTGATTGCGCATGGACATTTTTGTTAATTAAGTAGCCTCATTTTCTTCTTTCAGTTTTCTCTCCAATTTGGGAGGAAAACTTTTTGGTGGATCTGGAGAGAAAGCACTTGGGCCCTACCATTTATTTTTCTTCCTTCCCACCCAATCAAACACACTCTAAAAAGTTTTCATTTCTATTTTTTCTTCAAAGTTTTTCATTCACCTTATTTCACCTCCAAACAAACACATCCTAAGTAAAACGGGGAAGCAAAATGCATAGATTTGAAAGATTAACGCTATCAAATGTAGTGAAAATCAGATACAATCACTAACTTTTTCCAAAAATTGGTGCAAAAGAATGCCTCACATTCATCTCCTAAGGGACATTGTTTGGAGGTACCACATGTCCACTTTACCAGACGCACCATGTCCCAAAATTCTACTCCCTTCAACAATACACGAAGAAATCAGATCCTATCACAAGAGACATCTATGGAACATGACAAGGAATGCATTACTTTCGGCTTACTTGTGCATAGATAGTGTTACGAGAAAAATGGACGATATTAGATTTTTTTTGACAGTTGAACCACTATGAGGTTTTAAATGTAAGATTTGAAACTGTAATAGATTTAACCTGAAATTACTCTTTAAGTCCAAATCTAACAAGATAAATGTAACTAGCTCGTGCGTGTGTGTGTGTGTGTGATGACTAATTTGACATGAATTATTGAGAGTGAGGAAATATGACATAAATGGAATTGGGCACAAGCGGTGAGAATTGAGATAATAGTTTCTTTATTATTATTTCCTTTCTTTCTATTTTTTTTTAAATATGATTGACTATATAACTTTGAGAAAGTTTAACTTTAAACCATAGTTTTAAGTTCAATAGCAAAAATAAATAATTTAAAAAGTTTAAAAAAGGCTAATGCAGAGAGAGAGAGAGAGAGAGACCACTGCCCACCACCTTTGATTTGGGTTAGCTAGTATTGGAGAACTGCAGTTAAGTAATGCCTATTATCTTTTTCTATAAGTAAAGAGTAAATGTATTAAAATAGAAAATAAAATGTACTAGAAGTTTTTTTTTTTTTTTTTTTTGCTATTTATATGTCTTCCAAGTGAGGAGATGATTGACGTTTCTTTTTGGGATTTTATGAATTTTTTTGCCAATTAGAAGGTACGTTATTTAATTTGCAATATTGGAATGAATGAGCACATATCTTATAATCCTGTGCAAATTGGGGATTGGAGATGACACTACTATGCTTCTCTCTCTCTCTCTCCCTCCTCCAATCTAGTGAGATTAACTTTATTTTTTATTTTTACTTAACCGGATTACAATAATTTGATTCTAGGGTTGAATTTGTTAACACGTTAAAAGTTCACGATTTCGTTTATTACTTTTATAAGTACTGTACAGGGTTTATTTTGTTACCACTTCCCACTCTTAAACAGGCTAAACTATAGGATTTAAAGTGAAAATTTTCTATATTTAATGTAGTTAACCATTTTGTCAAATTGAATCTTAATTTGACTAATCCATCCCAATCGGTGATTTGCGCGCGGAATAGCTTAATTGGTAGTCTTTGACATTTGTTGGGGTTGCATCACAACATTTTATTTCCACTTGCAAGTTGCAGGAGTTTTTAGTAGTATACTAGTATTTGCTTGAGGGCTTAAATAGAAGTTGATCTAATAACTAATTAGAGTGAATTTGAAAAGCTGCAAATCTTACTGGAATAGATGCATCCTACTCCAGATTCAATCACACTAGCAACTATATTATTATTGTTATTAACACGGTATAAAGTAACCTGAAAAAAAGAAGCAAAGGAAGTAAAATATAATCTAAAAAAAGGTTATTTGTACAACATTTCAGACTCTCAAATCCAGTTCACTATGCTGAGAAAAGATTAATTCAATCGACTTTAGATCCATTTTATAATCTTTATCCCTTCCTTCTTATTTTGAGAAGATAGTGTTTATTTTGTTGTTTGGTTTGGGTTCTTTCTTTACTGTTCCTTTGTCCCGCCTAAATTTTTGTTTTAATCAACCAAAGCCATGGGCATGGAAATTAGGAATCACAGCAAACGATGCTTTTTTTCTTATGTGAATGCAAGCCAAAGTCTGTTGCCATTACTGCATCTGATCCCTAACAAATCAATTTTGCCAAGCAACAGCAAGAAGCATGGCACAACTCACAAGATGTTAGTCTATAAAAGTGAAATATGGGATAAAAAATGCATAGATTTGGAAGATTAATGCTATCAAATATAGTGAAAATCAGATACAATCACTAACTTTTTCTCAAAAAAAATGCCGTCAATATTAGTGCAACGCCTCACATTCATCTCCTAACAGGGTTTCCACCTCGAGGTGGTGCATCGTATGCACTTGTACCACGGGCAGGGGGTGTTGCAGACCCATAAGGCACATTGTTTGGAGGTGCCACATGTCCATGAGGCCCAGCAGCACCTCTGGACTGTGCATCATAGCTAGCACCCCTGGATGCGTCATAACCAGGTCCTCTCTGTGCATCGTAAATAGCCCCTCTCTGTGCATCATAGTTGGCTCCTCTCTGTGCATTATAATTAGGCACTCTCTGCATATCATAACCAAGTCCTCTCTGAGCATCGTAACTAGGTCCTCTTTGGGCATCATAGATAGGCCCTCCAGATGGATCATATCCAGCTCCTCTTGGTACATCATAACCTGGCCTTGCAGGGGCATGCCCAGATTGAGCTCCAACATAAGCAGGAGTGCCTGCGGCAGCAGTAGCTGCTGTAGCAACAACACCAACACTAGCAGGAGGGCCACGTCCCTATTACAAAATGCCAAGAGTAACATCAATTCTCAGCTTCCAAACCTATAAGTAGCAAAAGGCTGGCTTTTTAATTTAAAATTTATAAAACTAGAATATGAAGAAGTGATTTCCCTTCCAAAAAATTTCAGCTAGGTCCAATGTTTCTTTGATCATTGTTCAACATCATCTAGAGTACCAAAAATAATAACTTCCGAATGTTTGCCATATGACAAAAGTTCCAACCAAAATTAAGCTATCTGTCTCGTTTCTGTCAATGTCAAGTTTCCAATAGCAAAGAGTGGTTAAGCAAATTGAGTTTTCTTTACTGTTACAATTTAATACACTTTTTGTATTATGACCATCAAAACAATTCTAAGCACCATCATTTTTGTGTCATCTCAAGTCAGAAATGGGGAAGGCCAGAAAGAGCTAGTGTCAGTCTAATGAAAGTTTTAAGTATTATTTTCCCTAAATTCGCGAAAGAATCAAATATCAGCAAAAGATATCTAATCAATCATTTTTGGTATATGAAATAGGACTTCAAGACCAGTAAATTAGACACTCCAAAATTCATTATTCTAAAATTGCTTTTTTTTTAGCCAAAGAGTTTATTTTCCACAACTATACTTTCTTCCTCTCTCTTTAACTTTGGTAGGTAGCTACAAAACTATTTCACCATTTAGCAACCTGGAAAAATCTAAAATTTGCACCAGCCCTTAAAGCTCAACAGTAGTATATAATTCCAATAATCACGAGGCTGACACCTTAAAACAAGGAAGCCTACTCTGCAAAGTTTGAATAAAGTAAAGAATTATTGAGCACATAGCTCAGTCATCAGTCTGCTGGTGTTTTTTTTTTTTTTTTTTTGGAAAGGTCAATATATGCATAAAAGTTTCTCAGTCTGTCACATAGGATGCAATTACCACTACCACCCCCCCACCCCCACCCCCTCCCCCCTTTTTATTTTTTTTTAAGTAACAAAATTTATTGAAAATAAAGATGAGAAAACAGTACAATTGTTAGGCACATCCATAGTACACAGGAAGCATAAAATAATCTGCGCCAACAACCATAAGGCTAGGTGTTGAAGTCAAATCTTAGGCCTGACCCCACTCACATAGGGACCCTATTTCTGAAGCCTTAAAAACTAAAAAATTGGTCTAAAAGGCAATGCACCTAACATAACCTTGATATGATATCTGGCACTTCCCCGTCAAAGACAACCGCATAGGTTACTTGTGAAAAAAGCATGCATCTCAAGAAGGTTTGACAACAATCAGAACACTTAAAACGTTTATGAGCTTATTTTCCCTTTCTTTACCTGTTAAGTGCTACTAGAAGACATAGAAATTACTTCATACAGTACAAACTATCTTATATATTTGCTTGCAAGGATGCATGTCATATATATACTAATCAGGAAAAAATAAAAAAGATTGCATGTCATATATTTATATAAAGAAGAAGGTTTTTCTTGTAGTTAACTATCTATGACCAGATTTTTGTTTCCGAAGTTTCTGAATGTCCAACTTCTTGCATTCATGTCAAGGTGGTACAATCTGGTTTAAGTCCATTTGTCAATTCATGACAGTATCTCTCTGAGGCAGATAAAATTTTAAGTATGCATTTTTAGTACGTTAAATTTGAAAAATAGTTCTTCCTTTCCTTCAAATTAAATGTAGGAAAACTATAATAAATGGTACTAAAATAGTACCATGATATTGCAATAAAAATAATATGGCATGTGGAGAATGACACACCTGGGGAATATTATAGCCATCTTCATAAGTATTTTGTCCAACGGGATTCCCAGAAGCCTCATTCTCATTTTTACCAGGTGTGCCACCATATGGACCACCTACATTTATATTATAATTGATACATATGAGCCATCAAAAATACGACACTTAAGAAAACCAGAACCTTTAGATGAAAATAGTAGAAATACCAGTTCTTCTATCAGTGTTAGCACTATTCGATAACTCTGCTCGAAGCTTCTCCAGTTCCTTGGACATGGTAATGTAGTTTTGCTCCATCAGCTGAAGTGACTCAAGGTGGTCATTGTACAATTTTTTCTCATAGTCATAAGTTGCCCTGCATGAGTAGAAAATTATGATTTTTCTTTTTCATCTAGAACTGAACATCAAAAGAGAAGACATATACATCATGGTGGACAACAACTCCAAGTCTCCAACAGAGGAAGTTCAGCTCTTGAAATCTTATAGAGCAACGTGGGTACAAGAATTATAATGTCCAATCATATACTTTCTTTATTAAAAAAATTGAAAAGGGTCCAAGAAATAATAACTTGCTATAGCACTTCTGCAGGGAACTTCCTACACCACCAATTAACATATTATTTAAATTAATTTAATTATCAGTTTGACAACTTCAAGTAATAGACACACGTATAACCTGATTTCAAAACTGCTTAAAAAGGGAAACTTTTCAAAACCTGAAAAGTTGAACTGAGATGCCCATACACTAAAATTATTCATCTTCCTATTGTTTGGTGTGGTGGTAAAAGTCTTGGGTAGTCAAGCACAAGTGCAGAGGTTCAGTTCTTCAAAGTGGCTACTTTAGGCAGAAACATTAAAGGGTAGGACCATATCCAGATCTCCCCTTCCAGTTACCCAATTTAGTAGGAACAAAGTTGACAAAATTGGATAATAGCCTTCAGCCCATCAATTGAAGATGATCTTGAAGTTTCTATGAGACAGCCATAAAGAAGAGCATTACATACCTACAGTGCTGATATTCCCGTCTGAGGCTCTCAAGTTCTGAAACAAGAGCAGGAATCTGCTGAATATCTGAGTGAGCCCTCTGAAGATCTTGAGACAAATGCTGATGTCTAGCAAGAAGTTCCTGCCTTGCTACAACCAAGCCCTGGGCCTCTGCTCGTGCGTGCTGTAACTCTAACTTAACAGGCTCTGCTGATTGCAGTTCAGCTTCCATCTTGGCAATCTTGTCCATATGGCTCCTCATCTGTTGTTCTCTCTCATCCTTTACAGCTCCTATTTGAGCGTGCATTATCTGCAGCTCATGCTGTGCAGCAGCAAGTTCTTGTCTCAAGGCCACATGGGTGGCAGCAAGCCTTTGGTTCTCTATGATAAGTCTCTGCATCTCCATGTGTTGTGCTGCTAACTTCTGTTCCATAACTTCGGGGGGAGGTATCATATCAAAAGGAGGAAAGCCACCTGGTGGAGGATGTATGCCATGACCATATGGCTCTGGATGTGCCATTGCAGGGCCTGGAAGAGGACGCCTTAGATGAGGAGGTGGTATTCGACCTTTGCTTCCCATTTTGAGTAGTTAATTTTAATCTGCACTAAGAAGTATAATTAATAAGACTACAGTATAACAGAGTTATCATAATGTAACATGGAAAAGTATTTACTTGAAAGATGATTTTATGCCAAGTGAAGTCAGTAGAAACAGAATAGCATTGCAATTTTGATAGTTTATTTCAAAATCAAGACATTTAAATACCAAGATAGGCATTACTCAAGTAAGCAGTAAGTATAAAGAATTTCACTGCAATAACTACAAAGTATAAAATCTGAAGAAACTAAAATATGGGAGTCTGGATGTCTAGATGAAATAAGATGGCGGGGAAAATCTAATCAAGGGAAACGTTATATTAACTGCAGTGGAGTCAAGATTGGAGCTCAATGAGACAAACTGGGAAAGATGAAAGAAAATTTGTTTATCTGCAAACATGTCCAGACTATATGGGAACAAAAACACGTATTCAATCCAAATCATCAAAATAACTTGTCTTTTGATAATACTACTTCTAAGCAACTTTTGTTTTTGGCCAATAGCCTTGTAGCTCAACTAGTTGACACCTATGGTATGTCCAGGACATCCAGGGTTCAAATCCCCCTCCCCCGTATCGAATTATCATAAAAGCAACTTTTTTATAAGTAAATAATTCTATCAAAATCTGAAAAAAAGTGTGATCCCAGTACTCTAGCTGTATATAACAGGAAACACAAAAGACAGGAAAAATAAATAAATCTGATAAAGAAACAACTATGAAAAACTAAAGGAGGCCAAAAAATCTAGGAACCCTTAATAAAAAATGATGTAGGCGGCAACTTCCACTCATACAAGGACTTCAGGAATACGTATTTCAGCTTGGTCACGCTAAGTTCTTCACCCTCAAAGAACCTGGCATTAAATTCTTTCCAAATGCACCACAAGACAGAATGGAACTACTCGTCCTTATTATGTAAAATTTAAAGCTGAAGTGTAAAGGATTTCAAGAATACGTACTTCAGCTTGGTCACGCTAAGTTCTTCACCCTCAAAGAACCTGGCATTAACTTCATTCCAAATGCACCACAAGACAGAATGGAACTACTCGTCCTTATTATGTAAAATTTAAAGCTGAAGTGTAACACATTGTAATGTGCTGTTCAAGAGGTACATGAGCATTTTTTTTTAATGTTTTGAGTCCTTTTTCTATTTGGTTCAAAAGTTCTTGATTGCTTTTCACTATTATTAGGAGTGCTGGTATTTTTAGGAAATGGTTATTAGGAGTCCTAGTCTTTTTCTAGGTATTGGCAATAGCCAATAAAAGTGTCTTTATGTGTTCAACAAAATAAAAAAGTGAGATTTTAATAAAACTCCAACGGCTTATTTTAAGCTTTGAGGGCGTGATTGCCTTCTCCTACCTAAGAGTAACTGTTAAGATAACCTGGGTGTGATTGCCTTCTCCCACCTTAGAGTGGTTTCTTAGGATAACCTAGGTGTGATTGCCTAGAGTTTTGTCTTTTATTTTTTTATAATTAATAAATTTTATTGAAATCAAAAGAGTCACCCAAGTATACAGGATGTATACAAATGGGGACAAAACAGTCATTCACGCAAATTACAATGGTCTATCAAATCACAAATTTAATATAAAGAATAACAATCCACAAGAGACATCAAATTTATTTTAAGATCAGGCAAAGTTTTTTCATAATCCTCAAATAGCTAGTGAATGCAAAAACAGCTATCAAACAAATTAAAGATCCAATAAACCCTTAAACATCAAACCTAACTCAAGAACCCTTCAAAATCTGCATCAAGAAAACTAATCTAGTGCTGAATTCCTAAAAATCCTCCATCAAAAATTGGTATCAAAGCCCATTCAAGCTTCTGTCTTGCATCAAAGATTCAAAGGAAACTAGTTATAGAGTTGGCAACCAGCATATAGTTGATCAAAGTGATCATATGAAGTTGACAATAAACATTGGAGCACATTATTGACCCAACAAAAACCATGGCGACAAGGACTTTGGTCACTACCTTCTGGCCAAATTAGGTACAACTTGCCAAACTTTTTTCTAAAATTCGGATAGGCATTTCGAAATTTCTCCTGTATTCAATGCAAATTTCCAAGAGTTCCCAATGTTCCAATCTCGCCCAATCTTACTTTCCTCAACTAAAACCCAAATTTACGCATGTGTTGCTACATGCTTTAATAAATTCACTCATACCCAGTTGGTAACACATTATCAAACCGCACTTTTTATTGAAAGTAAAGCTTTTTAAAACCTCATTCTTTTCTAGGTACATCTTTTTCAAACAACCCCATTTTTTTTTTTTTTAAAAGATGAAAAATAATTTAATAGATTTTTACTTTATTTTTTCTTGTTTTTCATTGAAGGGTTTGTCGAGTTATTAGATAAAAGGACAGAACTTTTGACAAACAACATGTGGGCACTCGAAACATCAAACAACAAAAGATAAGATTGTTAAACTCTGTATGTTATGGCATTGATAAGAATAAGAAAAAAAATAAAAACATAATAAAAATCTACGGTAATTGATAGTTGATAATGATGATGAGAATAAATAAATGTTGAAATGAAAAGTATTAGGGTATGTTTCAGAGAAGACAACGACGTCGTTTTTCAGCTTACCTGAACAACCGGAAATCGATTGGACGATGATGAATTAGGAGAGAGAGAGAGAGAGCTTTGGGGTTTGGAGATTGTTTGGAGCTTTTGTTTGTTTCTTTCTTAACGCAGCGAAAGAGAAAGTGCAAGAGCAAGAGCAAGAGGAGCAATTGCCTCTTTGATTCTAGAAACAGTGAAAATTGGTACTATGTGACCTGGGTGAGATCACAAACGGCGTCGTGTTCAACCCCTTTTTGAACTTTAGTGGAATTGTAGCTTGTATTTTTTTTTTTCCCCTAATTGAGCTTCTTCTATAAATCTAGTCATCACATTATTAATGGTGATTGAATTTTGATATTATAGTTAAGAAATCTTAAAGCGTATATTTAAAGTTAAAATTAATTTTTATATATTTAGATTAGAGTGATGGAACTTTTATATATATATATATATATATATATTTATCAGCATTATGTTTGTGGGATGTACAAATAATTTCAATTCATTTTATCAATTTCTCAAAAAAAAAAAAAAAAAATATATATATATATATATATATTTAAATTCATATATGGCTAAGTGGTGAATTAATCACATCTTATATGTTTTTACCTTCACTGGTTCCCTATCCACCAATCACCGCCATCTAGTAATCCCAAACGCCACCTTCATTCATGCCGCTAGCCAAGTCTAAGACAGGGAGAAACCCATCTCAAATCACCCTAAACTTCATCAAGACACAACACATCTCCAACCCGACCTTCAAGACTCAAAACAAAAATCCAATTTTGGCTTTTAGGTTAAAGTTGTCAATATTATACATGAGATCATTTTGATTTTAACAATAGAATGAAATGTTTTGATATTGGTCAATAATAGTATATCGTTTTGAGATTTCTAATATATATATATATATATATATATGTAAGGTATAAGAACCCCATCTGATTGTATCCTTACCGCGGTGCCTGGCGCGGTGCGGTTTTGCCCCTCGTCCCCGAGTGCAGGACCAACCAAGCAAGGGCTAGACCTTGGACTTGTAATCGAATCCCACATCGGTTAGAGAGAGCGCCCCACTACCCTTTATAAAGCTTCAGGAGCTTGGGTAGTGGGGCGCTCTCTCTAACCGATGTGGGATTCGATTACAAGTCCAAGGTCTAGCCCTTGCTTGGTTGGTCTTGCACTTGGGGACGAGGGGCAAAACCGCACCGCGCTAGGCACCGCGGTAAGGATACAATCAGATGGGGTTCTTATACCTTACAATATATATATGCACTTTTTTGTCTGCAAAATTACTAATTAGGTTTTTATATTTAGCCTTTACCAACATCTACTTTTTAGTTGATATAATCATTTTTAATTGAAATTTTATCCATTTTAGTTTTGAATTTTTTTTTTGCAAAAAACAATATAACAAGTATTGTCAGTAAAATTCCATAATACATTCATCCGGAGAAAAAAAATTAATTTTTTTATATAATCAAGAGTTGTTATATTGCAAGTTTGAACATCATTATGATTATTTTCCTTATCATTTTTCCATTGTATTATATATGATCTATATATAAAATCGAACATATTTGACTTTTAGTTTACATCATAATGTTGTGTCACATAAATTTTTGATATCTCAAAATTTTACATGTCATTATATTAATATATATTTTTAATTGAATTAAAATTTTATTTTTAAACCCATCATTAGAATCTTAATAAATTATATTTTCTTAAGATAATACTATATATAATCTTATATACAAACACAATTGTAGTAAATACTTAATACTAAAATATATAGTTCTATTACAGTCATTATAACTGTCTATGCATAACTAACAAAATTATCAAATTTCATATTTAAATAAAAAATAAAACAAAAAAATTATATTATATTGAAATTGTCTGTACGTTGCACAGGTTACCAACTAGTCTTATTATATTATCACTCTTTTTATGATAAATTCTCGTTGATTTGTGAGGTTCCATATAAATTTATCTCATATTTTTATATTCATAATAATAGATTTATCAAGAGATCCAATGTAAGATTTCAATAATTTTTTCTGTTCTTCTCTTTTCTTTTTTCCTTTATTTTTTCCTTTAAGTTTTTCATGTCTAGATCAATATTTTTTGTAAAGACCTTTAATTAAAATAATACTTACAAAAAAAAAAAGATTATATACAATATAACACTATAATATGACAAGAATAAAATAAATTTCAAAGCATTGAATATTATATTCTAATTTATCAAAACCACAACTATAACTTCATTTAACAACATAATAACCTAACAATCTCAACTTGCCACAAAGACGAATTTGATAAATAACTTGATGGATTAATAGTAACCAAACCAAGATTAATTTTAGATAGAGAATCATATAACGTGGTTTATATATAAAATTTAACAAAAAAAGAGAGACAATTTTTTTTTTTTTTTTTTTTATAAAAAAAAAAAATGTGTTTTAATTTACCTTGAGAAAAGTGATACATGGTAAAGATTAATTGAAATCTAATTTTCTAAATTTAATTTTGGTGTTGAGAGAGAGAGAGAGAGAGAGAGAGAGAGAGAGAGAGAGATTATTTGGGTGCACCAATGTAAGAGAATGAATGGCTAATGTTAGAAATCTACTATGTGAGAGGCTGATTTATAAAAATTGAAATCTCAAGTTATTATGGAAAATTTAGGAAAAAATTGCGAAACAGTATATTTTTGGGAAAAATTTAGGCGCGTGACACACGTCCAAACTTATTTAGTTAGTTAGACTCTTTTTGGAAGTCGAGTTTGGCAAACTCGACTTTGGCTAGAAAATGAACACTATAATGGCGTTTTTTTTAGCGGCGTTTGTCAAAAACGCTGCTATAAGTACCCTATAGTGGTGTTTTTTATAAATGCTACTATAGGCACTAAAAAAACGCCACTATAGTGTTCGTTTTCCAGCCCAAAGTCGAGTTTGCCAAACTCGACTTCCAAAAAGAGTCTAACTAACTAAATAAGTTTGGACGTGTACTATCAGGCTTAAAAATTTTGAAAATTGCATTGTTTGGCAAATTTTGCCGGAAAATTTATCATCAAATATATTTTTTTATATTTGTATTTATTTTTAATAAAATACTATTTTGGTCCCAAAATTTTATAAATTGTTTTTTATCATCCTTAAACTTTAAAAGTTATTTGCCATCCTTAAACTTTGTAAAGAGTTTAGGGAAGACAAAAAGAATCTTTTTTAAGATTTAATGATAGAATGTAAATCATTTTCAAAGTTTAGGTATGAAGGTAAACTTTTTGGTAGTTTAGGGACTTTTTTTTTTTTTTTTGGTTGAAGTTTAGGGATAAAAAAACAATTTTTTGGTCAAATTTAGAGACCAAAAGAGTATTTTACCTTTTTTTTTTTTTTTTTGTGAAACAGTTTAGGATTTCAATTGAGTTTGATTTCTACTCACCTAATATATATACATATATATATATATATATATATATATATATATTAAAAAACTAATATTAATATAAACATTTTAGGGCCTTTTTTTATTGGATGCCCTAGGCAATGGCCTAAGTCACCTTGCCCAATAATAAGATTGTTATCCTTTAACTATCTTATTGCACTTGATGAGGTTGAAGCCACTTACTGTCCTACCCTTTTTTCTTACTTACATTCAAAATAGCATTAAAAATTTAAAATCCCCAAAACAAGTTTTCAAATATCAAATACAAGTTTCCAAGGCCCTGTTTGGTTTTTTTTTTTTCATCACTCTTAACTCTTCACTCAATTTTTATCACTCATTACTCATCACTCATCACTTAAAATTTCCCAATTTTCCCAACCCCACCGTTTGGCACATATTTTCAACTTCTTATAACTCAAAATTTTCTACTATTTGTGGGACCCACTGCCTGAGCACATGTCAGTGAGTATGGTTGGCTACCCGCCTCCCTCAACTCTTTCATTTCATTTTCTCCTTCAGTCACCATTGACCTGTTTACTCTCCCAACACAGACCCGAACCCAGCTAAGATAGAAGACGATCGGTGTTGATCAGTGTAGCGGCGGCGCCAATCGGTGTTGATCCTCCACTTGTAGCGGCGGCGCCGATCGGTCTTGATCTCCCACCTTCTCAACCCAGCGCCGATCTCCTTTTTTTTTTCCTTTTTTTTTCTTTCCCTTCGTCTTTCTCTGGAACAGCTGTGGCGAGGGAGGTCAGCTCGTGAAATCGTGAAGCAGTGGCGGCGAGGATCTCCCACCTTCTCAACCTAGCGCCGATCTCCTTTTTTTTTTTCTTTCCCTTCGTCTTTCTCTGGAACAGCTGCGGCGAGGGAGGTCGAGCTCATGAAATCGTGAAGCAGCGGCGGCGAGGGAGAGGGTGGCAGCCACGGAGGATGTTTGTGGGTTTGTGAAATCTTGAAGCAGCGGCGGCTATGGAAATCGGTACCCATGTGTTTTTTTTTTTTTTTTAATAAATTATATTTGGTGTTTTTGTGAAGAAGAAAAGAAAGAAAAAAAATGAAGAGGAAGAAAAAAAATGCTGTTGGAGTGAGTCTGTGAAGAAGAAAGAAAGAAAGAAAAAGAAAGAAAGAAGAAGAAAATACTACCATTGGAGCATCTGTTGCTGCAGTGATGGAACAACCCTCTGCTCCGTGGGACCCAATTGTGCCGTATATTACGGAAAATGCCACTGAGTTAACATAACTCAAAACTCAAAAAAATAAAAACAGCCCAAAGGAGTTTCCAAAACTGATAACTCATATCCCACAATTCTCAGATATGTTAACTGAGTTCACCTCTAGAAAAAAAGCCAAACAAACTTTGTGTATATGGGGCCCACGAATTTTGAGATATAAGTTAACAAAACTCAGTTTTTTTGAGATATGAGATATGAGTTTGGCAAAATCCAAACAACACCCAAGTGTCCAAGAAAAGTCAAAGTTTACAAAGAAGCCAAGTGTCCAAGAAAAGTTATTTTAATGATACCAATAGTCCAAGTGTTCAAGAGAAGCATCCAAGTGTCCAAAAGAAGTCCAAGTGTCCAAGAGATATCATATTTCAAAAGAAGTATCCAAGTGTTCAAGAGAAGCATCCAAGTGTCCAAAAGAAGTCCATGTGTCCAAGAGGGCGGCAGAGGTAGCAGAGGGAGAAGAGGGTGGTGAAGGTGGAAGGGGAGGGCGGTGGTGGTTGGGCTTAGTCCGACGGTGGAGGTAGGTGGAGAGAGAGAGAGAGGGTTTCGTGAGGGAGTGAGAGAGGAAGGGAGTGATCAAGTGAGGAAGGCAATGGGTGGCAGTGGCATTAGGTGGCTGGGCTTTGAGAGAGAGAGAGTATCGTAAGGGTGAGAGGGAGAGAAAGCCGAATGAAAATTTGGGGAAACAAAATTTTGGGAAATTTTGTGTAAGAAGGATAAAAAATATTTGGGGAAAATTTGACCTATTGTAGTAGTTTAGACACATCACTAAAGGTATTGTCACTATTTCAGTATATAGTGATGTTTTAAAAACGTTGCTATAATGTTTTGTCTAATAACTATTGTGGCAAGTTATAAAAATGTTGCTATAGTCCAGGAACACGCAGCTGAAAATATAACAGTTGCGGCGTTTTAAAAAAATGCTGTTATTATTTTGGGCTATTGTGACGTTTTTAAAAAAAACGTTGTTATATACCAACTCTTTAGTGGCGCTAGGGAAAAACGCTGCAGTATACCTCTTTCAGCAGTAGATTTGAAAATGTCACCAAAAAAAAAAAAAGTCGCCTAAACCCAAATTTCTTATGGTGGTTTTTATAAACTGGAAATGTGACTTTAAGTTAAATTTTAATTTTAAAAATAAAAGTGTGTGTAACACGCTATGTGCAAGAAGTTTTTCCCTTACATGATAGCAACCCTCCAAGTGTTCAAGAAAAATTCAGGACAACTCTCTAAGTGTACAAGAAATGTCATTCTCATCAAATCAACACTCCAAGTGTCCTCCGATCAAAAAAAAAAAAAAAAACACTCCAAGTGTCCAGAAACTCTACACTCCGTTTGCATGCAAGTAATATGTGGCTACGAGACCACATTCGGACATGCATATGCCCCCAAGAATTGGCTATAAAACAGACTTTCAAGAAGTACTTTAGGCGCATCTATTACAATATTTTCTAGTTAAGTATAAAATATTTTATACTAAACTAGAAAATATTGTGGTCTAATTGAAGATAAGAGTGGACGATAAGATATTAACAAACTAAAATATTTTCTCTCTTATCTTCCACTCTTGATAAATCCAAGTGCTGGTTTAAGTTGTGGTCTAGTTGCCAGTATTTTCAGGGTTGGTGAATTTCTTCAAAAGTTTAAATTTTAATGTTTAAAATTTTATAAATATTAAACCAGCATGTGACAATGCACCCATCTATTACAATATTGTGGGTTGGTGAATTTCTTCAAATTTTTTGGAGGCCGTTTTTTAAAGGTTATGGTAAAATTTCTTGGATTGGGCCAAAATTTGTTTGCCATTCAAGAAACTACTAGGATGAATTTATAAATTTTTGGGTTTTCTCTGGATCATTTGGAATGAAAATTATGAAATGCCATTTGGATGGAAAATATTTATGGACAATTGATGTGAGATTTGATTCTTGATCATATTTTGGGTCAATTGTAAAGAAAGGATGACAACTTGAGCTGGTACTATGAAAGCAATTTTATGTCTCTCTCTCTTTTTTTTTTTTTTTTTTTTTTTTTTCTGAAATTTGTATTTGTCAAGAAGAACCACTAATTATGTCAAAATTTGAGAATATTGATGCATTACCTAATCGGCTTAAAAGATCTTTTTATTTATTTATTTATTTCATATTAGAATTGGGTAACATTCCATTTTTTTTTTTGCTGAATGGGTATTGTAGGGGGTGGATTCGAGCGCTCCCTAAGGATCGAGGGAGTGGGCCCAAGCCCAACTAACCCTTCAATAAATTTGTAGAGTATGGGCTCAAGAGCTAGGCCTCAGTAAAGAAGGCAACGGCCATGCATGGTTGTACGTGGTTGCCAATAACTAGAACGTGGGCTTAAACACACAATGAGACTCCTCGGACGTGCCTTATGGAGCTGGGAACTACTGTTATCTCTTTTCAGGAAGGTTACAAGAGTTGAGAGGAAATACTCTGCTACAGTATTCCTTTTTCTCTGGTTTTTCATCCGTCCCCTTCACAAGAGGGATTTTTACATTATATACTCCTCACTCAGTTGATCCTAGCCCTACATTTGTTGCTCAATCCGGTTTCCACTTGAGTGCCTGTCCCATCAGCCGCATTCCCATACTTCCAGTGGGTTGCAGCGCTCAAGACGGCACTGTTCAGAGGTCCTATCCTCATTAATGCGGCCAGAGCGTTAGTTGAGGGCATTTAATGTGGAGGTGACAGTTCGCCTGGGACTTGCTCCTCCGCCATGCTTCAATATCCGATGGTGGGCTCTCGCTATTTGCCCCTTGGATGCTTGGGGAGACTCCCCTTTAAAGGAGTGTCGTATGCCTATTTTATGTCCTCGGACTGCCGAGGATGTAACCATCCTCGGCAGTGCACCTTGGGTCATGGGCTCTGGACTTTGGTCCTCGGACATCGGATCGTGGAGGCGTCCTCGGCATGGGCCTCTGGGCTGGGCCTGGAGTGGGCCGGGGCTGCTGGCTTATTCTGGCCCCACAATAGCCCCTCAAAATCATGCTGTCCGCATCCTCGGGCGGAAGGAGGATTTTGATATCCCCGGACCTGCTTTGCGTCTAATCAAGTCTTATCCCTCGCCAGCGTTGGCACCTTTTCAACTGCCCAAGGTGCGTTACTGGCGCTTCGATGTGCGTAACGTGTCTTGCATTAAATTCGGGCGGCTTTATGCTCCCCACGTTCAACGGGCAGATGACAATCTAACGGTGGGGATGCGTCTGGCACTTATGGGCGGGAAAACTTGCGCAGCTCTCCTTTCTAGGGTATAAGTACCCATTAGAACCGTTTCTTCACTCTTCATTTGCAATCGAGAGCTCCTGCGTCTCTACTCTGAGTCCAGCCAAACTTCCACCTCCACCTCCAGCACAAAAAGCCAGTCCGAGGACTCCTCCTCATTTCTGTAAGTCTCTCTGTCTTTCTCTGAGCTTTCTCCCTCTTTATTCGTCCTTCTCTTTCATTCGTTCATCTTTTAGTCCACTTAGGCGTCATCTAGGATGGGTAGACTTAAGAGGTTTGTTGACACTGAGGAGGCGATGGAGAAGTTCATCGCCGATTGCAAGATACCGGCCAATGTGGGCTTAAGGTATTGTAGGGAGGGGGAGTGGTACCTCAAGAGGCGAGAGGGCGAAGCTTGAGGCCGAGCATGGCAGGGAGGAAGCCTGGGCCACTAAGCAGGAGGCTGAGGAGGCAGCCTTCACTGCCGGGGCAGCTGAGACAGCAGCTGCCTACAAATCCCAAGTCCCTGAGTTATGTAGGCGCTATTGCTCCGAAACTTGGAACGAAGCCCTCAGGCTGGCTGGAGTGGACGCTTCTTCTGACTTGTGGAAGGAGGAGAACGTGTACTACCCTCCTTTTATCCGCAAGACTGCTCACGATGGCTCTGAAGCCGAGGAGGCTGCTGTGGAAGCTGCTGCTACTCCGGGCGAAGAGGCCTCGGATGCTGGGGTTGCTGATGAGCCAATCCAAGGGAGCAATCCTCCCATGGTGGTTGTGTTGAGTGATGGCTCCAACGAAGACGCGCCTCAGCAGGTCGTAGAGCCTTCCCCTGCTGCCCAGGTGTCTCCTGCCGAGGGGGCGGCTATTCCTGCTGTGCCTCTGCAGGCCATTCCCATCGGTCAGGGCTCAGGGGATCCTGAGGCAGCTACGGGCCAGCCATCCACTGAAGCAGCCAATTAGGCCCCATGGCCCTTCTGCCTGATGCACTTCATTCCTGCATCTCTTTCTTTTTCCCTTTTTTGCTTTACCTGTAATGCGACTTCTTGGGTGCAATTCCCTTGTATTTAATGAAATGAAGACTCTACTTCCTTTTCTGTTTGTTGTGGCCATTTTCTTACTTGCACGCTACTCAGTTTTCGTATAACTTTGACTTCAATTGTACCTCGGCCAATCGCGGCATTTGATAATTACAACGTAAGGTGGAATTTTGAAGTAGACACTTAGGATCCTTTTTTTTTTTTTTAAAGCAGTTAGTTTCTCCTAAGGCATAGGTCCGAGGACCTAGCAGTCCTATGTTTATGTCTAACACTTGGTTTTCTTTAAGTGGTTAGTTTCCCCATAGGACCGAGTCCGAGGACCATGCAGTTCCCTAGTTCTGTCTAACTCTTAAGTTTTCTGAAGCAGTTAGTTTCCCCATAGGACTGGGTTCGTGGACCATGCAGTTCCTTGGTTCTGTCTAAAGCTTAGCATTCTTAAGTAGCTAGTTTCCCCGGGGGACTGAGTCCGAGGACTATGCAGTTCCGTGGTTCTGTCTTAACACTTAGGTTTCTTAAAGTATTTAGGACGCGAGGCAAATAACTAAGATATGCTAACAATATGAATTAAAGTGACTTCTTTATTAATAGTAGTACCTTTTCAGGTTGTTTACATTCCACGGACGAGGTACAGGTTTGTCATCTAAATCTTCTAAATAGTACGCTCCTATCCCTGCCACCGAGGTGATTCGATAGGGGCCCTCCCAATTAGGCCCGAGCTTTCCCCAGGAAGGGTTCTTGGCAGTTCCCACAACTTTTCTCAGCACCAAGTCTCCCGGTGCTAGTGGTCTGAGCTTTACGTTGGTGTCATATCCCTGCTTGAGCTTTTGCTGGTAGTAGGCCAGCTGGATCATTGCTTGCTCTCGTCGTTCGTCTACCACGTCCAGGCTCTGCCCCAGCAGCTCATCATTGCTGCCTGGGGTGAAGGAGCTCGTCCTTAGTGTCGGGAAATTAGTTTCCAGGGGGATCACTGCCTCCGCACCATAGGTCATGGCAAAAGGTGTTTCCCCTGTTGAGCGCCGGGGCGTAGTCCGGTATGTCCAGAGGACATGGGGCAGCTCTTCTACCCATCTCCCTTTGGCGTCATCCAATCTCTTCTTAAGCCCGTTGACAATGACCTTGTTGACTGCCTCGGCCTGTCCATTCCCTTGGGGGTAGGCTGGCGTCGAGTACCTGTTCGTGATCCCAAGCTCGCAGCAGTACTCCCTGAAGGCCTTGCTATCGAACTGGAGTCCGTTATCCGAGATGAGGGTATGAGGGACCCCGAACCGTGTAACTATGTTCCTCCAAAGGAATTTCTTCACGTCTACATCTCTGATGTTGGCTAGTGGTTCGGCCTCGACCCACTTGGTGAAGTAGTCAGTGGCCACCAACAGATACTTCTTGTTCCCTGGTGCCTTGGGGAAGGGTCCCACGATGTCCAAGCCCCATTGGGCGAACGGCCATGGACTGGATAACGGATTGAGGACCCCTCCTGGCTGATGGATGTTTGGGGCGAACCTTTGGCATTGGTCGCACTTCTTGACATACTCCTGGGCCTCTTGCTGCATTCCCGGCCACCAATATCCTTGAGTGATGGCTCGGTGAGCCAGAGATCTCCCCCCCGTGTGGCTCCCACATATTCCCTCGTGCAGCTCTTCGAGTAGTGATTCCGCCGCTCCGGGGTGGACGCACAGTAGGTATGGTCCAGTGTAGGAGCGCTTGTATAGCTTGTTATCCTCGGACAACCAGAACCTAGGGGCCTTCCTTCTAACCTTCTCGGCTTCTGACTTGTCCTCGGGAAGGATGTCTTCTTTTAGGAATCTCACTATAGGGTCCATCCAGCTAGAACCCACCTCAATCTGGTGGACGGGGATTCCTTCCCTTGGCACTTCGCTTGCCCTTCCCAGATGTTCCACGAGTATTATCCGAGGCAGGTCCCCTGCCGAGGATATTGCGAGCGTGGCCAACGAGTCGGCATGGCTATTCCCGCTCCTGGGGATATGGGACAGGCTGTAGAGACTAAACCCCAATCGCAAGCGCCTGACACGGTCCAGGTATTCCTGCATTCTTGAATCCCTGGCCTCCATCTCCCCATTTACCTGGCCTACCACCAACATCGAGTCCGAGAACATTTCTATCGACTTTCCTCCCATCCTTTGTACCATGATCATCCCTTGTAGTAATGCCTCATACTCGGCCTCGTTGTTCGTGGCCGCGAATCCAAGCCTTAGGGATTTCTCAATGACATGATCTTCAGGGGATACTAGGACCAGCCCCACTCCGGACCCCCTTTGGTTTGCCGCGCCATCCACATACACTTTCCAACATGGTGCCTCCGGGATGGAGATTGCCCCAACTGATTTCTCATCACGGCTTTTATCCTCGGCCGCCACCTCTATGGTTGGTTCGGCGAACTCGACCGTCAAGTCTGCCAGAACCTGGCCTTTGATGGAGGTCCGAGGCATGTACTTGACGTCAAAAGCCCCCAGAATTGTGTTCCACTTCGCGATTCTGCCTGTGTAATCAGCAGCCCGGAGCACAGACTTCAAAGGCAATTGGGTTAGGACAACCACGGTGTGAGCTTGGAAGTAATGGGGGAGCTTTCTCGTAGCGTGGACTACAGCCAGGATGGCCTTCTCTAAGGGTAGGTATCTCACCTCCGCTTCGTGCAGCGACTTGCTGACGTAGTAGACTGGCCTTTGAACGCCATTATCTTCCCGTATCAGTACTAGGCTCACCGCATGGGGCGCCACAGCAAGGTACGCGTATAGGACCTCGTCGACCTCGGGATGGGACATGATAGGCGGTCGGGAGAGGTAATCCTTGAGTTGCTGGAAAGCTGCGACACAATCCTCAGACCACTCAAATCCCTTCCATTTGTTGATCAGGAGGTAAAAGGGTCTACACCTGTCGGCCGACCTGGAAATGAACCGGTTCAGCGCCGCGATCATCCCAGTAAGCTTTTGGATCTCCTTGGGATTCTGCGGAGGCTTCATATTGTGGATGGCCTTGATCTGGTCAGGGTTGACCTCGATCCCACGGTGAGTGATCATATACCCCAGGAACTTGCCAGAGCTTACGCCAAATGAGCATTTTGAGGCATTAAGGCGGAGCTTGTGCTCCCTCAGGACGCCAAATGTGCGGCCGAGGTCTTCCAAGTGCTCGGACACCAGCTTGCTTTTCACCACCATATCGTCAACATAGACTTCGACGCTCTTGCCCAACATTGGCTCGAACATTCTCGTCATCATCCTCTGGTAGGTGGATCCGGCGTTTTTCAGGCCAAACGGCATGACCTTGTAGTGGTAGTTCCCAATGGGTGTCACAAATGCCGTCTTCTCTCGGTCCTCCAAGGCTAGGGGAATTTGATGATAACCCTGAAAAGCATCCAGGAAGCTCATCCGAGGATGGCCTGCAGTCGCGTCCACTAGCTGGTCTATTCGTGGCATCGGGAAGGGGTCTTTTGGGCAAGCTTTGTTCAGGTCTGTGAAGTCCACACAGACCCTCCACTTCCCACTTTTCTTCTTGACCACCACAGTGTTGGCCAACCATGTCGGGTAGAAGATCTCCTTGATAGCCCCCGCGTGCTTAAGCTTATCGACCTCCTCCCTAATCGCATCAGCGTGCTCTTTCGACGGGCGCCGAGGTGGCTGCTGCTTGGGGATCGCAAATGGGTTGACGTTGAGGTGGTGACAGATGAAGGATGGATCAATCCCAGGGGCGTCGCAGGGGTCCCATGCGAACACGTCAAGGTTCCTCTTGAGGAATTCAAGTAACTCCTCCTTCTCCCGTGGAGGCAGTTGTATCCCGACCTGGAAAAACCTCTCCGGATCATCGCCAATTATCACCTTCTCCAGGTTTTCGCATTTAGCCTCCTCGGCAGGTGCACCTGGAGGTGCCACCTGGGTCTTTGATTGCTATGAATTTTCCTCGGATGGGGCCGAGGACTGTGCATCGACCCGGCGGGATATGGCAGCCACTGTGCAGTGCCTAGCCGTGGATTGGCAACCTCGGATCTCCAGAACCTGGTCCCCTGACAGGAACTTCACCTTCTGGTGCAAGGTGGAGGCTACGCCATCCAGGGCGTGTAGTCAGGGTCTCCCTACGATGGCTGTGTAGGGAGAGTATGTGTCCACCACTATGAAGTTCGCCTCCACCACCACTGGGCCTGTCTGTACGGGCAGTCTGATCATGCCCTTTGGGATGACGAGCTTCCCATCGAAACTCATTAGGGGGGAGCTATAAGGTGTGAGGTCCTCCTGCTTCAGCCCCAGCCCCTTGTAGAGGTCTGGACACATGACCTCGGCTGCGCTGCCTCCGTCCACCATTACCCTCTTCACATCGTAGCCCCCTATTCTGAGGGTGACGATCAGGGCGTCCTCATGTGGTTGGATGGTCCCAAGCTTGTCCTCCTCCGAGAAACTCAGGGCTGGGGGAGGATTCCTCCTGGACCTCTTTGGCCACGTCTGGGGGTCCTCGGCGGGCAGTTGGGCCACAGACAACACTCGTAGAGGGGGTGTACCCGTCCTTCCTGGTGCAGCCAGTATTATATTGATCGTCCCGGTGGGTTGCCCCATGGCGGCGTCCCTCCGAGGCTCTTGGTAGGTCCGGCTTTGCTGGCCGCTGGAATGGTGGAGGAGGTGCTTCAGCCTCCCCTCCTGGACTAGCTGGTCCAGGTAGTTCCAAAGATCCCTGCAGTCCTCCGTGTTATGCCCGTGATCCTGGTGGTACTGGCAGTAGCGACTCTGATTGCGCCTTCCAGGTTCCCCAGCCATCTTGTTCGGCCACCTGAAGTACGGTTCGTCCTTTATCTTCTCCAGCACCCTGTGCACGGGTTCTCGGAACACAGCGCCTACTGTCTGCGCCTGGGTCGCTCCAGAATGCCCACCGAAATCCCTCCTCGGACGGGCATTGTCATATCGGTCCGACCTGAAATCCCTTCTCTCCTGGGGGATAGCCTTCTCTTTGCCTTTGCCTTGCAGCATATCTTCCTCCACCCGCTTGTACTTGTCGATCCGATCCATCAGCTGCCGCACGCTGGTGGCCGGCCTACCGGTTAGGGACGTCCTCAGGCCGTGCCCCATTGGTAATCCGTTCTGGAACGTGTTGATGGCAACAGCGTCGTACTTGCCGTCCAGCTCGTTGTAGATCTCCCAATACTTGTCCGAGTAAGCCTTGAGGGTCTCCCCGTCGCGCATGGACAAGGACAGCAGCGCGCTCATGGGCCGAGGAGGCCTGCTATTTGTGACAAAGCGGGAGCCGAAAGCCTGGGTCAGCTGCCTGTACGAGTCTATGGAATTCGTCCTTAGACCGTTGAACCACCTCATTGCCACAGGTCCCAAGCTGGATGGGAAGACCTTGCACATCAGCGCCTCATTCTTGGAGTGGACCGCCATCCTTTGGTTGAACTGGCTCACGTGCTCCACAGGGTCCGTCTTGCCGTTGTAGGCAATGAAAGTTGGCTGCTGGAACCGCCGAGGAAGCTCCGCGTCCTCTATACGACGCGTGAAGGGTGACCTGGAGAGCCGGTCCAGCGCCCTGCTCATGGCATCGCCTCCCAAGTCCCTTGGGGTCGGGTTGGCACGCCTACGCCTCTGGTAGCGCTCCTCCTCGTGGGAGAAAGTCTCGCTGGGGGGCGTCCTTGACCTTTGCCGGTATTCATCGTCGCTTTCGTCGTCGGAGGGCGGGTCAGGGCTAGGCTCAGATCGTCTTCGTTGCGCGCTGCGCAGCTTCCTCTTTAGCTCGTCTATCTCACGTTGCATGGCCACCTTATCGTCCCCTCTCCGGGAAGCGTGGCTGTGGGCCTCTTGTGAACGCGTGGCATGGCCATCGTCGCGCTTCTGGGGAATGTGCCCGTCCCCCCGGCTTTCGCTCGCCGTTGAAGTGTGCACGCTTCCTTCTCGAAACCTCCTGTTGTCGTTCTGACCGCCCCCGGGGTCGCCATACTTGCCCTGATGCCGTGACTTCGCCGGTTCAAGTCGATTGGGAGTTCCTTGGTGAGGGCCTGATCCTACCATGCTCGACTGTTGTCCTTACCAACGCACAAGCTCTTCCCACAGACGGCGCCAATTGTAGGGGGTGGATTCGAGCGCTCCCTAAGGATCGAGAGAGTGGGCCCAAGCCCAACTAACCCTTCAATAAATTTGTAGAGTATGGGCTCAAGAGCTAGGCCTCAGTAAAGAAGGCAACGGCCATGCATGGTTGTACGTGGTTGCCAATAACTAGAACGTGGGCTTAAACACACAATGAGACTCCTCGGACGTGCCTTATGGAGCTGGAAACTACTGTTATCTCTTTTCAGGAGGGTTACAAGAGTTGAGAGGAAATACTCTGCTACAGTATTCCTTTTTCTCTGGTTTTTCATCCGTCCCCTTCACAAGAGGGATTTTTACATTATATACTCCTCACTCAGTTGATCCTAGCCCTACATTTGTTGCTCAATCCGGTTTCCACTTGAGTGCCTGTCCCATCAGCCGCATTCCCATACTTCCAGTGGGTTGCAGCGCTCAAGACGGCACTGTTCAGAGGTCCTATCCTCATTAATGCGGCCAGAGCGTTAGTTGAGGGCATTTAATGTGGAGGTGACAGTTCGCCTGGGACTTGCTCCTCCGCCATGCTTCAATATCCGATGGTGGGCTCTCGCTATTTGCCCCTTGGATGCTTGGGGAGACTCCCCTTTAAAGGAGTGCCGTATGCCTATTTTATGTCCTCGGACTGCCGAGGATGTAACCATCCTCGGCAATGCACCTTGGGTCCTGGGCTCTGGACTTTGGTCCTAGGACCTCGGATCGTGGAGGCGTCCTCGGCATGGGCCTCTGGGCTGGGCCTGGAGTGGGCCGGGGCTGCTGACTTATTCTGGCCCCACAGGTATCATTCCATTTAAATGCTTTGTTTAGTGATTTGTAATTAATTACTAGTCTAAGTATTTCCCTTTCTAATTAAATAATTTTTTTAAACATAAAAGGAAAAACAAATCCAAGGGGATTTCATTTTTCTAATTTTTCCTTTGTCTAATAACTCTTGAATTTCTTTCTTGCAATATTTCATCAATTCCTGATTCATTTGAATGGGTCTTGCTTTGGTTGGTAAATCTTTCTCATTGAAGTCTTTTTCATAGGTTGATTCAATATCGTGTTCTACAGTTCCAAAAGGCATTTAGGAGGTTCGAACAAACTTCATTTTCAATTTTAAATTTAAATTCTTCAACTTTTTATAGTATATTATGATCTTCTAGTTGTTTTCGATTACTTGATATTGTAATTCTTGTATTTATTTGTTTTTCCTTCCTTGCTATTCTCTCTTTTTATTGTATCAATGTGTTTAGAAATTGAACATTATTTTAGTAAAGTGATCTTTCCCTTGAAGGGCAAGTAAAAATTTGAAATTTTACTTCTTGTCCTAAGACATGTTGTTATTCCTTCACTGCTAGTATGGAATGGGTATAATAAGGCTAAGAAGGGACTTCCCAATATTACTTTTGAGGTGATGTTCTTTACTAATATAAAAGTAGTTTTTAAAGCATATAGCATTATTACACACGATAATTTGAAAGTTTATAATTGATTTTTAGTATCAAACTTCAAACTACTTGCTTGGGACAAAGTTTCCATTGTCTTTTAGTTGTAAGACATTAACTTTGACATTTTAAGATTTTCAAAATTTAAGGTCGTTCACTAATTAAATTCAAGATTGATGTTATTACAAATAAGAACCAAAACATATGAGTACTTAACTCTTCTTTTCTTTTGGACCACACGAAGGGGGACAATGCTGTGATCATATAAAAAATTTATGTAATAAGCTTACAAAAATCTTAGAAACCCAAAGATAACCATAGACTTTCAAAAACCAGAATCATAGATCAGAACTCTCTCTCTGATGAATCTATCTGTTCCTGAATAACCATTCCATTTTCCTCAACTTTCTGCCAAAGTTGTCTTTCTTGACATTTACAACTCTGTCTCCGGTTCAAGCAGCTGACTTTTATGTTATTTCTTGCATCATCCAAAACTCCAGTTCCAAGATTCCAAACCGGTCATCATTATTTGACATCGAACAACGTAAAATGTATTCCTTGCAAGCTGAAGTATATAGAACGCAGCATTGTGCTCATTGGCATAACCTCAGGCCAACACTCGAGGAACATTGGCCAGTGATGCTTTTATCTTCTCCTCTGAAAATGAAAGGTCAACCATATTTCCTTGCAAATACTTCTCATACGATGGCAGGTCAAAATGGCCATGTCCACACATTGCTGTGAGAATAACCTTTGATTCTCCAGTCTCTCTACAATGAAGAGCTTCCCTAATGGTGGCAGCTATTGCATGAGTTGGCTCCGGGGCTGGTATCAACCCTTCTGACCTAGCGAATTGTATAGCACCTGCAACAAAGGAAAGGAACAGTCATAGCCTGTCTTCTCTTTTTCCCAAATAATTGTTCCATGCATATACCCAATTTCCAGAAGTATGATCCATTTTCTAGAGTGCCTAAGATGGTCATTATTAGTTTAAATCCAGCAGATTGTGAAATACCTTGAAAGCATTCTGTCTGTGGAATTGCAATTGCTTCCATATAACCCAATTCATAGACATGTGAAATCAATGGTGCCATGCCATGGTAACGCAATCCCCCTGTAGAATGAAAAGTAAATTGTTGACGGACAAGAAAATGTAACAAATCTGAGTTTGCAATACCACCAATACATTACCAGCATGAATTGGGTCTGGAATGAAGTCATGCCCAAGAGTATGCATCTTCATCAATGGAGTCATTCCTGCCGTATCACCATAGTCATATGCATACACACCTCTGGTCAATGAAGGACACGCTGTCGGTTCAACTGCTCTTATAATAGGGTTGATTTTCCCATTGAGCTTCTCTCGGATAAATGGAAAACTGAGCCCTGCAAAATTAGACCCACCACCTGTACATCCTATGATCAAATCTGGGGTTTCACCTATAGCTTCCATTTGTTTTAGACACTCCTCACCAATAACAGTCTGGTGGAGCAAAACATGATTTAGAACACTCCCCAGACAATACTTGGTATCAGCATTTGTAGCTGCAACCTCAACAGCTTCTGAAATAGCTATTCCTAGACTTCCTGGGCTTGATGGATCCATTTGAAGAATTTTCCTACCAGCCTCAGTAATGTTAGATGGAGATGGGTGTACTTTTGCACCCCAGGTTTGCATCATTAGTCTTCGATATGGTTTCTGATCATAAGAAGCACGGACTTGCCACACCTACTTGCAGATTGGAATAATTATTATGTACTCTATATCTAGGAAAAATAATAAAAAGTCAAATGATACTTCAACCACAGGTTTGAATGGTCCAATTTGGACCAGACTGCACTACGCAGGACTACAAGAAATAAGCGGGGATTGTGAATGGTATCACAAAGATTGGCTCAGATCAGGGATGGAGTTATGTATTGACCAAGGGGGGCTCTAGCCCCCCCTGGCCTCATGAGATTTCCCTTAGTATTAGTGGTATCAACGAGTGTCTTTGCCACAACTGACTTGAGTTTTTGGCAGTGTTTGAGTGGCTTTGCAACAACTGACTTGATTAGTAATAGAAAATTAATAAATAAAAGTGGTGGTTAGACCCAAAGAGTGATTGTCTTTCACCCAAAAATAAAAATAGTGAAGTGGTGGACCGCAGACCTCTCTTCTTTTTCTTTTTTTGGTCTTATTGTCTTGGTTTTAATTAATAAGTGATTCTAGAATCATAAATTATTTCACAACTTTTTATCACAATTTCTCAAAAAAAAAAAAAAAAAAAAAATTGTTACAACTTTGATATGGTAGATTGTGAGTGGTTGTTTATTCCTTACACATGGACTAATAATTTTTCTTCACTACTCATACATTGCTACATCATAATTGTGGCAAAAAAGTTGTGTAATACTTACTTTTTCCTAATTTATTAGCTTGAGGTCTACTTTTTCTTTGTCAGTTTCTGATTTGGGTCTGCATTGAACACTACGAGACTATTTAATATCTTGTTTAGCTTAGTCAGTTTGTGTTGATTTTTTTTTTCCTATTTTCTTTTATTTAGCAAATATAAGTAGTTTTTATAGTTAAAAATAGGATTTATAATAAAATTGAAGATGATTTTTAGACAAATTTCTGTAACATTTTGTAATGATTTTTGACATTTAAAAGAATGCCAGGTTCTCTTTTAATAAATAATTATATTGCGATGTATTTAAAAATAGTTATTTTGTGTCTTTTTTGTTGTTGGCATTTTGTTAGCACTAAATGAATGTTAATTTAGATTTTTATGAGAATTTTTTTTTTTTTTTTTACTTTGCCCCCCTTTGATTGAACTTCAGGCTCTGTCCCTGGCTCAGATGACTCTTATTTAATAGCATAAAAGTAGCTATATCTTTTGCACATCAGATGAAGAAAATATACAATTTTAGACCTGACATATTCAACCTCTCAATTTATACAGTTATATGATATGTTCATGACAATTTAACCCTGTTGAGCAAGCTAATCACATCAATAACCCAATTTGAATTCAGCCTTCTTAAAATTTATTGAAATGGGTCAGCTTTTCTGAATAAAAGTGTTCCTCACCTCACATCCAAGTCCAAATAAGCTACATGCAAAGGCCAGTGAACTTCCCCATTGACCAGCACCAGTTTCTGTCACAACATTCTTAATACCTTGCTGAGCATTATACCAGACTTGTGGGATTGCAGTGTTGGGCTTGTGTGATCCAGCAGGGCTGTTACCTTCGTACTTGTAGTAAATTCTGGCTGGTGTGTCGAGAAGCTTTTCCAACCTCTTGGCTCTAAATTCAATTGAAGAATATAAGATACTTCTTGCCATGGCTGACGAAGAAAATTTCTAAGGACAAGAAAATAAAACCAAAAAACAAACCTGATCAGAGGGGTTGGGCGCCATAGACTGTAAACATCAAGAACTTCATCTGGAATGTCTATGAACTTCTCAGTGCTTGCCTCCTGCTTAATCAGCTCATCAGGAAACAAAGCAGATAAATCTTCAGGTTTGACTGGTTCCAAAGTCTTAGGATGCAAATAAGGAGGAGGTTTCACTGAAAGATCTGCAATCAGATTGTACCACTGATGGGGAATTTCAACTGCTTTTAAATCAGCACCCAAAGCTGCTCTTGCTCTATAGCCATTTGAAAGCCTAAGATACATAGGCTTTGTCTTTACTGAAAAATGCTGAAGCCATTGCTTCTCAACTGAAGGGACATAAGTAGATGAAGGATGTTACAAAGAGTAAGATGATAACATACACCAATCACTAGTGTGCAACCAAAAACTCTAAGATTAACCAGATACCATTTTGATGGGTTTATATTTGAAGTAAATAACTTGCAAGCCATGATGACTTGTGGGAAAATTATGTCAAAATGTCTTTTCAATGAGTTATTTCAGATTTTTATGGAATTAGATTGATAATGGAAATGGATTTTTCCTAGTCTACAACATAGGAAGTATACATATTGGTGGTATTACAATCAGAAAGCACCTGTAAAGGGTATATGCTACAGTAATTTTATTAAGTTACTTGGAGAAATATGATTTCAATCTAGTCAATTTCTCCCTCTATGTCTTGTTCTCATTGTACATGCTCTCCAGTTTGCTTCTTCAATTGAAAACCACCAACAGAAGGGGCTTCATACTCTATATAGTGAAATCTACAAAACAGTGAGGTGTTATGCAACATTAGTTGGAGAAACCTACTAAACACTAGAGATCTCATAGCCAAATGCTTTGAGACCAAAAGTGTGAAAGGCCTTCTCATTAGAACTTTGTGGGACAGACTATTAATGCAGGTAAAATACAAACTAACCTTTAACCCAGAAAAATAAAGTGAAAGAAAAAGTGTTGTGGTTTTCTACGCCCCATTTGGAGCTATTTCGTCATGTTTTTCCAAGCACATTGACATAGCTTCAGTGTTTACTATCATCTGTAGTGACACTTATATCTTGAATGATGGGATTTTGCATTAAGAGAATATATTTCCACGGAACTTCCAAAGCTGCCCCAAGTAGTTTTCACTTCTATTATACAGAAGATTAAGTTCTAACTTATATAGTAGCCTATAAAGAAATACTGACTCAACTTGCCCCTGAATTAAATGTGTTGATATCATGAGATTTTACCATAACCTCAAGACACCCTCCCCTGATTTTGTAGCAGCATGATGAGACAAATATGGTAGGAAAAACAGCCAGATGGTAATCAAGTGAACACTAATCAGTAAACAACACAAATGTCTGTTGTCCGTATATATAAAAAATTTTAGTTCAGTTTTTAATGGAGATCATATTCGACATAACATACTTATTTTCTGTTTGGTTAATGGCCTTACTTTTGTACAATTTAAGTTGCATTTATCACTGCTTCCTACTTGAAAGCAACTACTGTAAGAATCATGTTTTGACATGGACATTTTAGAAATTTGGCACTCTTCCCTTAGAAAACTTCTTCAGCTTGAATTTACAACTTGTAAGTCAGTACCTTTCTGTTTCAGTTGCATTCTCAAGACTATGTGGGCAAATGGAAAGACCATTTGCTTTAAGTGTTCTTTTCAATCCTGAATAATTCTTATAATCCATTCTATGCAAGAGTTCCACCTAAATGCAGATCCATCATCCATACTTTCACCTTCCCATTGGCATCAATTTCCTACTTGGGTACAATTCGTTTCTTAAAAAGAAATAAAATTACATACACAAATGCTTAAACACATTTAGGTGATTCGCACACAGCAGTAGGCGAGGTAAGAGTAATGCATCAAAGATCATTAACAAAGCTAGCTAGCACCTAATAGAGCATAAACAAGTATTGAAATCACATCCTAGAGTTATACAGTTAAAAAGGCTCAAATAATCATGTCTGCCATGATTTCAGAACCAAGAAGTGCATAAAACCAATCTGAGTTGACCAAAATTTCCAGTAGCAACTAAAATGTCAGCCATTCATGACAAAAACAAACTTCAATCAGCAAAACTGAACTAATTATTACTTATTAACCTGGGTTTGTACCAAATCACATAATAAAGCAGCTAAAAACTAAACCAAATTATGTATCAAAAAGGAAAAAAAGTAGAGTAGGATAAAGTTACCTCTTCCTCTTGTTGCAAGTGAACTAGGAACTGGGTTTCCAAAGAAAATAGAGTCAGTGGCCATTTGAACCTTTTCCTCTTCTGGGTTTAGTTCCAACTTCCTAGGTTGTTGCTGTAAAATTATAGTATGAGTTTGGGGTTTTTAATGTTTATAGTGGTTCAAAACATAGCAACAGTGGCCATTGGGAATGGCCATGGGCATTTATGAGGAAGCAGTTAGTCAAAACTTGATATATCTGACTTATTGATTCCATTATTAAAACATGCACATGCGGCCAGCTTTCACAAAAGACAAACAAAAAAATAGAAACCGAAAGGGTAATTATTAGACCCTCTAAGATATTAAAAAATAGTAAATTCTACTAATTAAACTTATAGAGTTATCTTACTGTAGCTCCTCTTTCTTCAGGAGAATACGGTACCCTCTTTAATCTTGGCCATAGATTTTACACATTTGAATCCTGACCATTTATTTATTTATAATGAAAAACCAGTTACCGGTTAAGTAGGTAATATATAAAAGCAAGAATACACAGACAAACGAATTAGTGTTCTCTCTCTCGCGTCTTCTCTCTCAAACTGAAAACCTAGTGGGTGTTCCTTCTTTTACTTCAAAATCCTAAATGATGCATCTCTGCAATGCTTGGCTTCCATCACCGGTGGCCGAAGAGAGAGAAGGACTCATTCTCTCGGGTCGTGTGCTTCGTCAATAACTGCTTCAAACCTGATGACCTAGATTTTGTCTACTCCACTCTCAAATGGATCTCTATCATCAACCTGTGAGATTTCTTCAATTCTCTTTACTCTTAATATTTTTTTTAGTCTTATCAATTTGTATTTGATATTGTGTCTCTCTTTTCTTTTTTTATTTTTATTTTCTCATTTTGACTCTAAATTTTTGGGTATTTTTAGCATTTTCAGTATCATTTCAATTCTGGGTATGTTTTGTTTTTCCTTATCTTAATTCAAGTTGAAAATTCGTTTTGTTTTGTTTTTGTCTCTAGAATTTGGTTATGCCTTTTGTTTGCATGAGTAAATAGCAATAATTTGCTGGCTCTGAATTGTGGATTATTAAATGCCCATTTGATCGATGATTGAGTTAAGAAATGATACACTGACACATAAAGAGCTGTTCCTCACCTATGGTTTGGCCCTTTTCCTTTTTGTTTCATTTTTCATATAGAAAGCTTGTTTTGCTTATATTTTGTCCTACCTAACCATGTGGGTTGTTGGGGGTATTTGGATGACATTTATCTATGGAACTGCTAATTTCACTTGGAAAAAATGTGTTTTTTACTTTTTATTTTTTTTAAAGTCAAATTAATTAAGCAATTGTGATAGAAGACCTTTAGGGGTTGATTTGTGAAATGCAATAGATAATGAACTTGTGTATCTGTCTTGATATTGAGAAATGGAGGAATTTCTAGTTATCTACTGAAATGCTAGCTGTAAAGTATGCCTTATCTTGAGTCAAGGAGTAGGGAAAGTTGCAAGGGAGTAGAGGGATGACTATTGCAGTTGTGAAAAATTTGTAGTCATACCATTCATTTGCTTTGTTTTGATGGGTTAGTTTTGAAACTATCCTAACGGGATTGAACTGAAAACCTTGTGAAACATACCATTCAATAGCTCTGTTTTGGTGGGTTAAATTTGAAACTATCCTAATTGGAATGAACTAAGTTCCTTGATAAAATTCTACCCCATATATAAGTTATTACTAAGAACCTACTCCTAATCCAGTGGTGTAACCAGAGACTAATCCTTTTATTGATGGGTTTATTAAATAAGTTTAATTATTTGCTTACTCTGTGTATTGCTTCTGTAAATGGGTCCTAACACTTATAACATGTTTTTTAAAGTAATATCTAATTTTAATAACTCAGCTTATATATAACCATTTCATTTTTCCTATCAAGATAACTCAGCTTATCAATATGAATAATTTATTCTTTGTTTCCTTTCCAGCCTCATTTTGTGCTTGATTGAGTACTAGTTCCTTATTCTTTGTTTCCTTTTCAACCTCATTTATTATTGAGCTGTTATATGCTACTCCTCGGAGTTAATTTGGAATCATTATCATGTTACTTGAGGTTTCCAAGGAGTAGTAAATGACAGCTCAAGAATAAGTAAAAAGAATTAGTTTGACAGGTTTTGATTATGGTTTTATTTCTTCATAAATTTGGCTGTTTTTACTTTTTTCTTCTTTTTCCCTCCTTACCAGAGAGATGCAGATAGTGCACTGGAGCAAAAATAGATAAGAGGGAGAGATAATCAAGTTATCTTTGTGTTTATTAAATTCTGTTAAGAGAAAAGACAATGCAGTCCAAGAATGTTGCTAGTTTTAGCTATTTCATGTCTTGTTATTTAATTGTAGTTGTTCAACAATTAAAACATTGAACAACATTTTAAAGTCTCACGTGGTCAATTTTGATTTTAGCTTTGATTTTGTCACTTTTAAAGACATGGCCTGTGTTCCCCTTAGAAAAACAGAAACTTTATGCAAAATTTAAATAATGGATTCCAATGACCACTCATAGATCAAGTTTTCCATATAAAAATAATTATATATAATATATAAAAAAAAGTTTCTTATAAGTGGCACAGAAAGTGCTTGTTGAAATGCTTCTAAGGGATTCAGTTTTTCCAAAACTTGTGGCTTTGTGTTCTGCTCATCAGGGGGTGTGGGTTCTTGTTAGTGTGGTGTTGAAATTAATTTTATTTATTTATTTATTTTGGTTAGCAGAGGAAAAAGGCAACACCTATGTATTTAAGGTGGAAGGGTTTTTATAAAGAAATAAATTTTTTCTTCTATGTCCTAGGGAGGACACGGGAATAGAGTTGCTATTTCTTTGTTTCTATTTCATTTCTTTTCTATGTGGTGTACATCTAAGTTGTAATATGTGTAGTTGGAATCACAATAAAGAATCTTTTATCGGTAAATAAAATTATAAGATATAGTTGATGATAAATGCAGAGTATGTTTTTTGGTACTAGTGGAGATAAATGACAAAAAAGAAAGAAAGCAGAATGCGTAGAGAAGAATAATCTTGTTAAACATTTTAGAGACTACTAAAAAATTAACTAATTCTTTGTATGACTAAAAGAGATTAATTATATATATATATATATATATATATGCATGAGTGACTGCTTGTTAAAAATGATGTTGTGTACAATTTTGAGCTTGCAATTGTGAACTTTTCTTTGTGAAAACTTGCAGCTGATAAACAGGTATGGGGGTCTGCTAGATGAGAAGAGTATAGCCTAATCACAGCAACCGAAAGCCTCAGAAAGATCACGCACAGTGATGTACCCCTTTCCGACTATACAGGACTTTGGTATGTTGTTTGCTTATTCTATAAAGATTGGAATAACTTGAGATTTAGACGAAGGTGATTATGCTACATACCCTTTTGATATGCATGTCTCAAAGAGTAGTTTCATTAATTTAAGATCTCCTTTGATTTTGTGGGCATCTTGTTCAATTCTCCCTGTAAATGTACACTAATCTTCTAACTTTGGCTTTTCATTTTAAAAAAGGTATGCCTGGTATGACCACCTATGCTGGTTTCCATGAAGTTTGTTCTCCTTAGAAAGGAGAATATGTCTTCGTTTCAGCAGCATCTGGTGCTGTTGGCCAGCTTGTTGGACAATTTGCAAAATTGTTGGGTTGTTATGTAGTTGGGAGTGCTGGAAGTAAAGAAAAGGTTTATTCTATTTGGATATATACTTTTTAGTACTCACTGGCCCATCTTTATCTAAAAGCTGCTCTTTATCTGAATTCCACATTGATCAATTTGGACAGGATGGAATCTTCCTTCCCCACAACCCTACTAAAAAACAGTCATTTTCTCCTTCTGTGATTGTGGAGTGGGCTGGTGGGATGAATGTACCATTCACAAAAGAAGTTAAAAAAAAAAAAAAAACTATTTTAAAGCATGAAATACTCATCTTTTTTCTGTGATGAATTAGGTTGATCTATTGAAAAATAAGTTTGGTTTTGATGATGCTTTCAATTATAAGGAAGAGTGTGACTTGGATATGCTGCTTTGAAAAGGTCATTATGTCATTTGCATAATAGGAGTTTAAACTGTAATCTGAAGCTTGAAGGACATACAGGTTCCTTGGCAGATTAAGTTGTTCTTTTTTAGCATTGTGTAATATTTTAACAAACTGGAAGGGCCATTACTTGATATGACACCACATTTTTCGGGTGGTCAATAGTTCTCTGATTCACTAATCTTCGAACTTTTTCTCTTTCCTCTTTCAGGCTAGCCAGCAGTATAATAATTGAAGATGGCATTGAACTCCGGCTTACATGGAATGATGATAGACCCCATTTTGTGTCTGTACATCTGGTGAAGAGGTTCAGATAAAATATTAGTTTGTTGCCTTACTCTTGGAGTTAGAACCTGTTTGTAACCTGCAAAATGGCTTATTTGGCATCAAACTTTCTCTATGTACAATTTTATCTAAAGAAAAAGTGCTTAGTTACTCATATTGCATGAAGTATTGTTAATGCATTCATGCCAAAATTATTGGAATTACTAATTGCATTTGTCTTAGTTGAAAACTCAAGTTGAATTGGTAGTACAACTTAACTAATGCCAACCCTCTAGGATGTTATCGCAATATTTTTGTATGAACCCTTTGACATCCAATTTGCAAGCAGCTGATTTTGTCTTTTGACAGGGAATCAATTATACTTAGTTTTGCTACTGATTTTGTCTTTTTTCCTTGTAATTGTAATTTGTCATACACGGAACACTTGGTTCATGGTTCATTATTTTAGATTTGTAGTCTTGGGGGAGTTAATTCATCAAATATTTTTCACCCCCAATTTTATAATCTGCTAAATATATTACCCCCTCAGAATCTTACTACTCCATATGTTGTAGACCTAAAAATCTTGGCTTTTTAGTGCCTTAGTTTTTGAACTATTATGTTAATTGGCATATTATTGATTTCTAATACATTATCTACACTTGTAAATGGACAGTGAAGCCAGTCATCTGCCAAAGCTGGAACGTTCAAGGAAAAGGTGGATGCCATCCATTGGCAAGATATTTGCGGACTGTTGTTAAGCATATGCAACTTGTGAAAGAGCAAATTACTTTTAGTTGTTATAAAGTATTAGTTGTTGGAAAAATGTAGCTACAATGGTATAGATTCTAATGTGATATCGTAGAATTTTAGCCAAAAAAAAGTTATTGGCGAAACTTGATTCAATAGCGAAACTTAATTCATTTATGCATAGACTTCATTTGTTTGTTAAAAGTTAAAACAATGACCTTTCCATTGAAACTATTAATTTTTGGCCTATATTATATCTTAAAATGCTGCTATAGGAGATTTACTAATATGTTGGCTGTTTAAACAAAAGGAACTTGAGTCTATAAATTCCAATTCCACTGGGATAAAAATAAAAATATATATAAATCAGTAGAACTTGAGCCTATAATACTAGAGTTCAACACGGTGTTCTATGGGTATTTCAGTCACTTTTTTGGTTACAATGTCATTTCAGTCATTTTTTATGTTCTAAGGGTATTTCAGTTATTTTTAAGGTTTAGAGAGTATTTCAGACATTTTTTTTAGGTTTTAAGGATGATGGGTAATTAAAAAGTACATACATTGTCCATAGGAGTCGGTCCAAAATATCCACATCTAGAAAGGAAAGAGGAAAGAAGTAACACCAAAAAGGAGGAATGTCATCTAGGATAAGAGACAAGTCATCGATGGACAAAAGATCATGGATGATCAGCACTTAGTAAGTTCTAAGATATTTTCTGCAAACCAAGAACGATTGCACCATCCATTATTCCGAGATATGGGGTGAATTCTCCGAAATTCGCTCTACTCTCACCACTAAGTCCACCCATCTCCCACTATATTAGTGGCACCTAACAAGTAAACCCATTCCAAATTTTATATAAAAAGGACCAAGCTTGACCAAGCTAAGGAAGGTATTCATCCACTTTTCATACTTGAGTCATTGGAAGAAATACTGGCTTAACCGTTGGAGGGTCGTTGGCTGGTTCACCCCTTCAATGGTATTTTGGTCATTCTTAGGTTTCAAGGGCATTACAGTCATTTTATAGGTTCTAAGGGTATTTTGATCATTTTAGAGGGAATTGGAGGAATTTTGGTCATTTTTAGGCTTTTAGGGAATTTCAGTCATTTCTGAGGTTTTCGAGGTCATTTCGGTCATTTTTTAGGTACTAAGGGTATTTCAATCTTTTTCAAGTTTCTAAGGTATTTTTAGATATTCTCTAGCTATAGGGGGCATTACGATCATTTTCTTTTCTAAGGGTATTTTGGTCATGTTTTAGGTTTCGTGGTTATTTTAGTCATTTTTTAGGTTTTATGGTAATTTCGGTTATTTTTTAAGTTTCAAGGTCATGTGGTCATTGTTTTTGTCTTAAGAGTATTTTTGGTCATTTTTTTTAGATTTCATCGTTAATTCGGTCATTTTTTAGGTTTTATGGTAATTTTGGTCTTTTTTAAAGTTTCAGGGTCATTCAGTCAATTTTTTTTTGTTCTAAGGGTATATTGGTCATTTTCTAAATTTCGTGGTTATTTTGGTTATTTTTTAGGTTCTAAGGGTATTGTGGTCATTTTTTTAGGTTTCAAGGGTATTATGGTAATTGGTGCAAAAAAAAAAAGGAACCATCAATTTTGACATATACTTGTCATCGTTCCTATTTGTATTTTAAACCATTCCAATGTGGGATTGCCATCTTCATCCTCATTTTTTGCTACAAACATATATATAAAGAAATAAGTAAAAAATTGACTTCAGTGGTGAGCCCAAATGTAAAAGTACGGTCATATATGATATTGGTACTACCTAATGTGATGATGGAACTGTCAAATGTGAGAAAAAAAAAAAAAAAAAAAAAAAACAGAACCACTAAATGTGACAAAAGTACTGTCAAATGTGATGTTGGTATTGTTGAATGTGATAATAGAACCATCAAATGTGAGGGAAAAAAAAAAGGGAACTACCAAATGTGACAAAAGAAAAGTCACATATGATATTGGAACTACACAATGTGAGGATGAAACTGTCAAATGTGAGAAAAAATAAAGAAACCACCAAATGTGATAAAAGTACAGTCACATGTGATGTTGATACCGCACAATGTGAGGATGGAACCGTCAAATGTGAGAAAACAAAATAAGGGAACCAGCAAATATGACAAAAGTACTGTCAAATGTGATGTTAGAATTGCACAATGTGAGGAAGGAATCGTCAAATGTGAGAAAAAATAAGGGAACCACCAAATTTGACAAAATAATTATCACATGTGATGTTGAAACTACATAATGTGAGGATGGAACCGTCAAATATAAGAAAAAATAAGGGAATCGCCAAATGTGACAAAAGAACTGTCACATGTGATGTTGGAACTGCATAATGTGAGGATGAAACCATTAAATGTGAGGAAAAAAAAAAAAGGGAACCACCAAATGTGACAAAAGAACTGTCACATGTGATATTGGAACTACATAATGTGAGGATTTGGTAACTTGGTATAATTCATTGTTTAGGTTCTAAGCGTATTTAAGTAATTTTTTAGGTTACGGGATCATTTCAGTCATTTTTTAGGTTTTAGTGTCATTAAGTCATTTTTTAGGTTCAAAGGGTCTTCTCGTAGTTTTAAAGGGTTTCGAAGGTATTTTGATCATTTTCAAGTGTTATGGGGTATTTTTTGGTCATTGTTTTAGGTTTTTTGGTTATTTCGATCATTTTTTATGTTTTAAGGTAATTTCAGAATTTTTTTTAGGTTTTACGGTCATTTGGTCATTTTTTAGGTTCTAAAGGTATTTTGATAATTTTTTAGGTTCTAAAGGTATTCTGGTAATTGTTGAGGGTTTCGGGAGTATTTTGGTTATTTTCAAGTTTAATGAGGTATTTTGGTCATTTTATAAGTTTCAATGGTATTTCAAAATTTTTTAAGGTTTCAGGGTCATTTTGGTCATTTTTAAGGTTCTATGGGTATTTTGGTAATTTTTTAGGTTTAAGTTGCATTACGGTCGGTTTTAGGTTCTAAGGGCATTATTGTCACTTTCTAAGTTATAAGGTCATTTTAGTCATTTTTTAGATTTCATTGTCATTTAGGTAATTTTTTTTAGTACCTAAGGGTATTTCGATTATTTTTTAGGTTTAGAGGGTATTTCAGTCATTTTTTAGATTTTAGGATCATTTTGGTCATTTTTTAGGTTTTAAGGATATCCCAATAATTTTTTAGAGTTTTGAGGTTATTTTGGTAATTTTCAATTGTTAGAATGCATTTTGGTAATTTTAGTATATTTAAGGGTATTTCGGAATTTTAGAGACTTTAGGAGTATTTTTGTTATATATATTCGTTGATTATTAGGTAATTCGGCGGGGTTAGGTTAGGTTAGGTTGGGTTGGTTCGGCTTAATGTGATGATGGAACTGTAAAATGTGAGTAAAAAAAAAGAGAACCATTGAATGTGACAAAAATACAGTCATATGTGATGTTGGTACTGCCTAATGTGATGATGGAGCAATTAAATATGAGAAAAAAATTAGGGTACCACCGAATGTGACAAAAGTATGGTTAGAAGTGATGTTGGTACTGCACAATGTGAGGAGAGAACCATTAAATGTGAGAAAAAAAAAAGGAACCACCGATGTTAGAACCGCATAATGTGAGGATGAAACTGTCAAATGTGAGAAAAAAGAAGGGAGCCACCGAATGTGACAAAAGAACTGTCACATGTAATGTTGGAACTGCACAATGTGAGAATATAATAGTCAAATGTGAGAAAAAAGTAAGAGAACCACCATATGTGACAAAAGAACTGTCACATATGATGTTGGAACTGCACAATGTGAGAATGAAGCCGTCAAATATGAGGAAAAAAGTAAGGGAACTACCAAATGTGACAAAAGAACTGTCATATGTGATGTTGGAACTGCATAATGTGAGGATGAAACCATCAAATGTGAGAAAAAAGTAAGGCAACTACTGAATGTGACAAAAGAATTGTCACATATGACAAAAGAATCGTTACATGTGACGTTGGAACTGTACAATGTGAAGATGGAACCATCAAATGTGAGAAAAAAGTAAGGGAACCGCCAAATGTGACAAAAGAACTATCACATGTGGCGTTGAAACTGCACAATATGAGGATGGAATCATCAAATGTGAGAAAAATGTAACCTGATATAGCAGGTTACCTACTAGTGGGTACCGTACCCTCCTTTTTTGAGGGGGGGTACGGTAGAATTACCCAAATTTATAATAGGACTCACAATTCATGTAAGAGAAAAAATGTGAGGATGAAATCATCAAATGTGAGAAAAATGTAACCTGATATAGCAGGTTACCTACTAGTGGATACCGTACCCTCCTTTTTTGAGGGGGGTACGGTAGAATTACCCAAATTTATAATAGGACTCACAATTCATGTAAGAGAAAAAATATGCATATATGTTATTTTCGGAGTATTCAATAATTTTTCCTTTATTAAACTTGTTTGTGCGGTGCCACACACAGACTGCTGACACGGAGGTTGAAGTACAAATTCATGTAAAAGAAAAAATATGCATTTATGGTACTTTCAGAGTATTCAATAATTTTTTCTTTATTAAACTTGTTTGTGCAGTGCCACACACAGACTGCTGACACGGGGGTTGAAGTACAAATGGGTCGCTTGAGAATTGAGTTTTTTTTTGCTAAATAGAACTGAGATTATCATGATGCTTGTTAAATTTCCTCCCAATAATAATTCTGAAATCTTCCATAATTCTATAGTTGAGCTAAGTTGGTGAATTCCTGTTCCATACCACCGGGCCTTCTGGCCTTAGTGGTACCCGATTATCCTAGTGACCGTCAACTCAGGGGTTCTAGCCCCTACATAAACAGTTACCCAGCAAAAAAAAAAAAAAAAAAAAAACAAATTCCTATTCCATAAATTATTTATCTATACGAAAAACATGTACGAATTTTAAAAATAAATTATGAATGTTTACACTAAATATAAGCAACGTATGTTGAATTAAAAAAAAAAAAATTATATCATTAGCTAAATGGTCCATGACATCTAATCTATAACTCTCATATTTAAAAAACAAACATTCATCTGATTCCCCTCATTTCTTCAACATTTAATTTAGCCACCTCCTCCTCCAATTAATTGAAGTGCAAGAAAATAAATCTTTAGTCATCACATACACTTAATTATCATAATTCATCAATAATTAAATGCACAACCATAGAAATTGAAAAGTTATAACTGATTTTCCACATTTTATAATGAAACTCATAAAAGGGTGAACAATATGGAAGAATAAAAGGGAGAATTTTTTTATTTTTTTTGATGAAAAGAATAAAAGGGAGATGATCTACAATATATATAGTAGTTCAAATTCAGCAAATAAACAACCACTAAATAATTAAATAATTTAGTAACATCAGCTGTACATGGGGACGTCATAGTAATTAGCAATGACATCATGAGGAAAAATAATAAAATAATTACCTGGCCAGTACTACAAAAATGACCATATATACGTAGCACAATTAGTTATTATAACTACAAAAATTATAATAACTAATTCTATTTTTTTTTTTTTTTTGGCTAGGTAAATGAGGGGCACAAACCCCCGAGCTCTAGGTATACAGGGACACCGGGTGCCACTAGGCTACAAGGCCCAGTGGCTTAACTAATTCTATTCTAAACATCGCATAAATCAAAACACGAATTAATGTAAAAATATTATTACATGCATAGCTAATTACACTATGCAATCAAATCTTTAACGTACAACCTGAATTACCAGAAGAGAGACTATTCTACAATTTTTTTGTTATTGTTGGAAGAGAATCACCGAAGTATTTAGGCAACATCAAGAAAAGGTATTATAAAAAAAAAAAAAACTCTAAAAATAATGATAATATGCTACTTTTGATATCACAAATGCAATTGCAAAAATAATTCATTGTGATATTCCATGTTCCATATCGTTTTGTAAAAAATGTTTTTAAGATTGGATATGGTTAAATAATGAATGATATATTCTAGATCTTTCTAATAATATATTCTACAAATAATAAATGATATCTATGGGCCACTCTAAACGAGAAATTATTGGTTCCTCTGGGAGGACCACTCCCTGCTCCTGCCAGCCAATAGGAAAGTGCCACGTGGCTATTTTTTATGATTCAGCTCCACATCAGCATTTACCCATTTCCTTAACTCTTGTTAACAAAACCAAACTAAGGTTAAAACTCAGCTCCACTTACTATCTCTCTAGAGAAGAAATTCCCCCTCTCTTTCTATATGAAATTGAAATTCAAAGAAGTGTTAAGCAGTGGCTACTACAACAGCGACAGCGACAGCAACGACAACAATAATGATAAAGATAAAGATAAAAATAGTGCGATGTTGTTCGCGGAGGCGAGGAGGCTGATGAGATTGGTGAACGTGGAAGCGTTGAGAGAAAGCTCGATATGGAAGGCAAAGAGGTTATCGGATACTCTGAGCTCATTCAAGCGTGCGAGAGCATGGGCGTCGCTAGATCGAACGAAGAGGCCGCCGCTTTCACTCAGGTTCTCGACGAAGCTAGTGTCATTCTTCTCTTTTGCGACAAGGTCTACCTTCATCCCGATAAGGTCAAAATCTCTCTCAACTGGCATCTTTGCCGAGAAGCAAAGATAGGACCCAAAGCCCACAAGCTCCGATCGGTTTTGGTATCGGATTTGGTGGTCATGGGAATTTTGGGATTTGGTGGTCATGGGAATTTTGGGTTTTGGTATCGGATTTGGTGATTGTGAGTCTTTTAGTTGTTGGGTTTCATGGTTTTGCATTTGAATGTTGTTGTTGATGCTGCGAAATTGATGTCCCAAAGTTTTGAAGAAAAATTGTATCAGTGGCTTTGAAGAATTGGTTATGATGTCATACAAGACCAAAATACTGAGGCACGTGCTAAGGCAATGGTGTGCATTAAGGTGTGTTGGGTGATGCACAGCTGTGTGCATTGAGGTGTGCAGTGGGGTGTGTGGGCTGCTGCTGTGTTGTGCGTGGGGTGCTGTTGTAAGGTGCGTGGGCTGCTGTTGTGTAGTACTAAGGAGTTGAGCAGTTGGTTGGGATGGTCAGGGGTAGTTAGTTAGTTAGGCTGCTATGTTTTGGTATGGTTGTTTAAATTTGGAGTTGTAATTGCTCTTTAGAAGCTCAATTGTCCTAGCATTAGTTTGTATGTTAGGCTATATTAGCTGTGTTAGCTTTTAGTTATTGTATTTGCAAATAATTTTTGTGTTTACAGATGAGGTTGATATTTGTTTTTGGCGTTTGGATCTCATTGTAAATTTTGTTCATTTTGGCAATAAAATTTCTCAATTGTTAGGCAGCTTGTTGTTGAGTTTGAGCTTGTTCCCAATTATATGAATTGTTTTTGAATAGTGCCTCTCTCATTGAGTATTAGGGCAAATTATTGGTAATGTTGTTAAAAGGACAATTTCTCATTGAGAAGCATTTTGTTTTGATGGATGAACTCTTCAAAAAAATAAGGTGTTGATTCATCTTTTTTGATACCATTCAAAGGGAGATATACATAAAAGTTATACAAATGCTGGGTTGTACCAGCATATTTTATGTCTTATGTCGTGATTGCATACCAGCTTACTCTAAAAAGTTGTAAAAACCAGAATGTGTAAACTCTCTTGCAGAATCAGCAATATCTATAACTGTCTCATTTTGCAGCCTATAGAAATGATCAGGAACAACTTTGTTCTCTACCAAGGTTGCCAAAACATTGTCAATCAAATCACCACTAGCCCTCACTGATTGAAAAATACAACTTTCATTTTCTTTTTCTGCCCCAAAATTCCCTTAGTAGCTATAACATAACCATTTACAAGCCAAACTATCATCAAGCTTAATTATCCCCAAATCCAAAAAAACGTTAGCTATTTACAAGCCAAACTACTATCTAGAACACCTCCAAGATCATAAACTTTTTTTTTTTTTTTTGATACCATTGAACAAAAGTTCAAAGTCTTGACTACCCAAAAGTGATGGATTGACATTAAAGCTACCTGAAAAGCTAGATTATATACATCACAAACTATGAGCCTAGGAACAAACATCGAATGGACCAAAAGACCATTCTGATACAAAGACAAAAGATCCTCCATCATGTTCTGCTCTTGCCAGCAAGGACTTCTAGTAAAGTTGACCACTTCCATCGTTCTCTTGCAATTGGTTAAAACCAGAACATGGCTAAAACCAAGGCTCCTAGCTTTGACAGCTGCTTCCACCATCGCTTCCTGCACTGCCTGGGTGGCATTTGCTGCTCCACAGCTTGAGACACCATTGAAAATGAGATTCCCCTGCCTGTCTTTTACTTCATAGGCATAACTAGTCCTTTTGCTCCTCCTTAACCTTGCACGTGCTATCTTAATGATCATTTGCCAGGTATCACCTAATCCTTGTTGAGTGTTTTTCTGCCTTGTAGGCTGGTGTTGAGGAGTGTTTTGGTTGTTGAAAGCCACTTGATACTTGCAAATCAAAGATTGAATAGTTAGACTAGCCTCCATACTAAGAGTGCTGGTGTGGGCTGAGGACATAGAATTGTGGTCAGCAAGGAGTAGGTTGTTGGCTTTTTCCACTTGGTACTTACCAGACTTGGAATGTTTCCACAACAATTTGTCTTGGCCAGCACGTACCTTAGAGATGGGGGTTTTAAGAATTTCAGCACTAATAGTATGAGGGTATAGGGAACGGATTAAATCAGGTTTCCAAGTGTGTGCAGAATGGTTAATAAGGTTAGACACAGTGCCAGAGTTTATATTATGATGCTGAAGAAGTTGATCACTGCTGAAATGAAAATACTTTTCATTTATATTAGTTATATTCAATTGGATGAAGAACAGTGTTGAATAATACAATTTTTGTCTAGAGGATGAGAAGGCATAACAAAAGAAAATATACAAAAAGGAATGTATTCTAACATATCCTAAAAATCAACCTATTTTCATTGCCTTCAATATACAAAAATAACATTTCCTATAGCTTTCACTCCTCTCATCATCAATCTATACTTGTTAGTTGTATACTTGTCAAGTATCTTCTGAGTTGAATACTCATAAAAAATCTTTCAAGTCAAATCACTTTTGTTCTGGATTTAGTTGCGTAAAACCATTTAAGAAAGAATTCTGCAAAATTAGATATGAACATTTTCAGTTATTAGTAACAAAGTGATAACTATTGATACAAATAAATAAACATAACTAATGAGGAATACAAAAAATTAAAATAACAAGTATATTTACCTAACTTAAATGATTCAAGCAATTGTTACTTTGAAGCATGCTTGTTAAGCTAACATTTGGAGAAGCACCACTCCAATAAGAAAAAGGGATCTACATTCAAATTATCTTAACATCAAATGTTAGATATTTATAAAAATGAAATACAAGTGTATAAATCATTTTATTTTATTTTTTACTTGTACCTGATTTGATAGTTGAAAATGATTTGAACTACTGGTCATTGGCATGCCTAGAGAATGGAATACCTATAAAATACTATAAGAGATTAAAATGTATGATCATTTAAAAGTAAATAAAAAAGAGGACGCAAGGGGCTTAGATCATACTTGATTATTGTAGTTCTCAACCATGGGTACACTAGATGGGTGCATCGGTTGGTATAGACTTGTACATTGTGGTGCATATGTTGAGATTTGTGAATTAGTGACAACTGTTGTAAGGCATATAGTGTTATTTTCATAGGACTATCATTATTGACAAGATAACAGGGGGGAAGTCTACCTTACAAACTTCGACTAACACCAATGGCAGACTATCCTTAGTGAAACACATAGACCAGGGGGTTCTTAGAGCTAGCTTTGCAGCTTCATGGGCTGCTGAGTTGTAGGCTCTTCTAACCCAAACAAAAGAAACAGAAGAAAAGACCCTACTGCTGAGTTCCAAGTAATAATGTTATTTTCATAGGACTTATGGGCTACATATAGTACATTATTGACAACTATTCTAAAGGCAATATAGACAAGATAACATATATATAAGAAAAATTGTAAGTGTCTACAAATAAAGGGCAGTAAAAAAAAAAATTGATTAATGCAAACTTGGGTTACCCATATTTAAAGAGTCACTTGACTGTGTAAAATTATTTATAGATAAAAGCTAATATCTTCTCTAACATGACCAGAGTTTGCTGGAAGTCCTCTTGTGGGCAATTCTTCTAAAAAAAGAGAGGAAATATTGGGCATTATTCACAACAAATAAATAATTGAATCATTGAACTAACATTTTTTTTTCAATTTAAAATTTAAAAACAAAAATACTTACTTGATCCTGTAATATCTTTTAATGCATTCCTTTTACGCTTCTCCATGTTGCTTTTCATTTTTGCATGCGTGACTCCTTTTGGTCGCACACATAGGGGATCTAATATAGGCAAATTATTGAGTGAGCAATTTGTCTTCTCAACATCACCAGAGATGGTATTATCAACAAAACTATTTTTTCTTTTACCATCATCTCTTGCCACACTTAACACCTCCATATCTTTCTCAACTAATTCTATCATCTCTCTAATTTTTCTTTTGCACATTTTAGTATGTCGAGTTGTTACTGCACTTCTTGTGAAAATTTCATAAACCGAGTGCATTAATTCATTACGACGTGATGTCATTGACAACTCATCATTTGCATCGGCTGATTTTGCATGATCACATACAACACTATCTTTCTTTGCATCTTTTGTCCATCGTTTCAAAATATATTGAATAGGAAGTTCTGTTACATTTTTCACAATAAGTATTCGCAAAGCATGTCGACATAGTAACCCCAATGTTTCAAACATTTTACAGCTGCATGTTACAACATTATTTGAGGAGTTAAAATGGACAACATGAACCCTCCGACCACCTCCTTCAATGACTTCATAGGTGGAAGACACTTCATCAGAATTAACATCTTGGTGTGTGACCCCCAAGGTAGAAGTAATTTCTAACTCAAATCTTTTAAACATTGTACGAGTATAAACAGATGGTGCATGTTGCAAAAGTCCACAATTTTGGACTATTTGAAAAGATGTACCTTGTTTGCAATGAAAATCTTCTTCTAACTCTTCCGTGTGCATATTTTTTGAAGCTTTTTCATACTCATGTACAAATTTTGTTAGCCTCATTGTTTTGCATGCCATATGTTGAAAAACATTATTTGTACTCTCACTCTTGGATGAAGCTTTCATTCAGCAAGAGAAAATGTTATGACTAAAAACTGAACACCATCTTTAACAATTTTCATATAAGGTGCTAAGCCACTTATTGCCCACCAAATTGTAATCTCTAAGCAAGGCATCCCAACAAAACTGAAACTCTATTTCTGTCTCACAATTATAAAGAATCTTATTAAATCTACTCTTAAATTCAGCATTCCCATAATGCCTTGATAAATTTTCTGCAGCATTTTTTGAGATATGCCATAAGCACAGGCGATGGCAAGTATCAGGAAACACAACTCTTATGGCATTCTTCATTGCTTGACATTGGTTAGTAAAAATTGTCTTTGGTTTTTGATTTCCTATTGATTCCAAGAATGTTTCAAACAACCAAGTAAATGAAGCAGTTGTTTCATCCAATAGAAATGCACAACCAAAAAGTACATTCTTCCAATGATGGTTGACACCTACAAATGGGGCACATATCATATTATACTTGTTAGTTCGATATGTAGTGTCAAAGCATATTACATATCCAAAAGAGTTATAATCAATTCTTGATCTACCATCTCTCCAAAAGAAATTTGTCATTCGATTTTCTTGATCAACTTGAATTGCATAAAAAAACATAGGATCTTCTGCTTGCTTTTGTTTAAAATGGTTTACTAAACTTTGAGCATCTCCAGCCTCAACATTGATTAACTTCTGCTTGTTCACCATATTATAGCAATCTCGTTTTATAAACCCAACATTTTCAAATCCCCCAGCTTCCTCAACTAAATAGGAATATGTACTTACTGTTCTTATGCCCGCTTCTTTGAAAGTTCTTATTATACCTAACTGAGCATCAGTTATTTTTCGATTCGACCTTAAAAACGGTCTTTCTTCAGGCTTTGCAAGCTCATGATTATGATTAGGATCGAAATAAGTAACCTTCCACTCACCATTTGTCACTGTAAACCAGATACTAGCTTCACAACCAGTCCTAGTTTGTAATCTTTTGAATTTCTTATCATCCAAATGGTCACCATCTCGTGAAAATCCTTCTTTCGAACACACATACTCTCATTGTCTTACACCATTTTTTGCATATCTGAGTTTTTCTTTTCGAACACTAAACCCAATTCATATGGCATAATCATTATACAATTTATATGCTTCCTCCTCATTGTGCACCACCATTCCAAGCAAATTTTCAACATCTTGTAGTTCTTCACCAGCTTTAATATCTATAATTAAAAACATCACGAAACACATTTCTAAGGAAACTCAAATCAAAAGGATAATTAAAAAAAAAAAGGTTAGAATGGCGTGTGTGTATAAACTATTAATTGCAAGAAAAAAAAATTTGAACTATATTTACATTTTGGACTTAAGGTTCGTTTAGAACTTGTGCTATGTTTCAAGAACAAAGAAACAAAGAGGCATTTAATAAACCCAAAAACAAAAAGTAGGCAGGGGTATGGAATGGGTTCTAACAATTCACACCACAAACTCATAAAAATTTAATTTTTAATATCTATAAACTAGATAGAAAGAAAACAACACATAAAAATTTCATTATTTTAATTCTTTCTCATCTTGGGCTTTTATCAAACACTTAGAAGACACTATATTTATAAACTACATAAAAACAAAACAAAGCTAAGAGAATGATACATTGAAGAGTGAAATGAGTCTTTGTAACATACATACCTTGATCAATCTTGGTTAGTTGCAATGGTGGTGTGTGGATTCCAGCAACCACTTCAGCCACAGTTTACAATCAATCGTATTCACTATTCATCCAAGGAAGAAGAAAGAAAGCCCAACATAAGATTGTTTGAAAGACTTGTCCAATGATGCGGGAAGGGAGAGGGAAGAGGATTGAGTGAGTAAAATAAAATTTTGGGTTTCAGAAATTGGGTGAGAAGGTTTGGGTTGTTGAGTTAGAACTTGGGTTAGAACTTAGAAGTGTACAAATGATTTTGGGTTAACACGGTGAGAAGGTTTAGGTTGCTGAGTTTGTTTTAGTTTTAACCTTGGTTTTAGTTGTTAACAAGAGTTAAGGTAATGCGTAAGTGCTGATGTGGAGCTGAATCAGAAAAAATGGCCACGTGGCACTTTCCTATTGGCTGGCAGGAGCAGGGAGGACCACATCAGTGTTCCTCCTGGAGGAACCAATAATTTCTCACTCTAAACACCTTTTAATTGGAAAATTATTGAATATTCCGGGAGTACCATAAATGAGTACCCCCTCCTCTCACATGAATTATGAGTCCCATAATTACCCATTTTAATCTTGAATTTCCGTTGATTCGTTTAATGCTTAAGTCGGTCATGTCACTCATGTGTACGCGAATCATTTTTATAGAGATATACATTGATTGGGTGGTCTTCCTATATTGGTCACATGCAAAATTTAAATAATTTTTTGATATTTTTTTTCATGATAAACCCACTACACAATGTTCCATTGACTCATTAGCTTTGCAAAATCTCATATATGATAAAATTTGAACGATGTCACCTTTTGCTTTTTCATGAAAAATTACATAGAAGAAAAAATTGCAAAATTTAAGTTTGCTATGCCATACTAAAGAAGCAAGGTAGATGTTTTTAATTCAAATGCAATTTATTTCTCCTTCCTATTTAGTTTAAAGAAAAGCATGCATAGATTATTTTTCAAAAGTTATCTCAAAATTTCAAATTTCAAATTCTAAATGCCAAATGTTAAAGTTACTTTTCAAATAGTAAATCATAGGAGTAATTCAAAATAAAGTACTAACGAAAGATAGGTATTGTGCGGTACCTAACACATTTGCCATATGTAACTGAGTTTCTAAATTCATTATCTTTTGTTCAAGACATGATTTTTAATCTTAGCTTAGCATAGGAGCCATTAGGATATGGAAAAATAATTTAAAAATACACCCTTATTCATTAAAATAGTCTCATTTCAGTTTTGCTCTTTTTAAACTATGTTCCTTAGCATCCCAACTTTTAGAACAATAAAGCATGGTTGGTCTTATAGTTATATGATTTTTTTATAAAATTTTTATAAGTATTCTATGATCACACAATACTACTAATATGTTGTTCCACATTGTCCACCTTACTCTTATCCTATGATTAAAATTTTATAAGTATTTTATGATCACACAATACTACTGATATGCTCTTCCACATTATCCAACTTCCTCTTATCCTATGATTCACATTTTCTTAAATCTCTCCATCTTAATGAATTATTTATCCAAGATATCAAAAGCCCTTGCTCTTTGGTATCTTTTAACTATGAAGTCTTATAACTTACTCATCTCAGTTTCTAATATTACTAAATTTAAATTCCATGAAGTGTATTTTAGTCCTACTTAATTGAAAGCTTTGGGATTCTAAAGTATCTCTTTAAGTTTCTATTAGGGTCATATTTTATTGTAATTGGCTAATCATTTGACAAAATGCACTTTACTTGTAATTGGATAGATCTAAGATGGATTTGGTACGTTAAGAAACATGTTGTTCGAGTCAAGTATTAAAGACATGAATATTGGTCCAAGAAACAAGTGAAGAAAAACTGTTCATTAAGTCTCGATAGAAGCCAGCTATCGAGACTTAATATGAAGCTTGATAGATAGCTTGACAGTAGCTCGATTTATCGAGAACTACGATTTCAAAATTTCCAGATCTGAAATTCGGCCCAGTCTTGTGTATTTGTTTAAGATTTCTTTTCTCACAACCCTAGATATATATAAGACTTATTTTAAGAAGCCGCCAGACACGGATATAGAGACCATAGACTTATTTTCTCTATGTGAAGCTACTGCATTTGTACACCATAGAGTTTTGTAATCAAGTGTTTCTTGATCTTCATAGTTGATGAAGTGAAAAAGTTGCGGCCAACAACATCTATTCAAGTTGCTGGAATCAGTCACGTACTAGGATCTGTGCAAAGGGTCAGTCACAAATTGGAGGTTTGTGCATCAAAAGAAAAGAAGACTATTACAAGATCAAGTCCAATTGGGTATTAGAGCGAAAGTTCAACTGTAGGTTGGTATTTCGGAATAGGCTAGGGTAGTTGGTAAGATTCCTTATTCTTGTAACCACTTGATTGTTGATTAGTGGATTCTTAAGAGTGGTGACCTTAAAATCACCAGGTGGGGGTTTTTGCCTTGCGAGATTTTCTCCATTTGTCAACAAATCATTGTGTCAAATTTATTTTTTGCTGCATTTAGTATTTTTGGTGATTTGTTGGTGCATCCACGATTTGCATGTAATTGAACCTAATTAATCAACTTGAGTAATTGAATTAATTAACCGGGGTTAAGCTATCTTAACCCAATAGTTTCTAACTTGATATTAATTCCCTATCTAGTTTCATATACTAAAATTATATAATCTGCAAATGGCATATATATATATATATATGCACAGGGATTTCAACTTGAATCGATCTTATATATGTTTGGGTATTTGGTAGTTTTTGATAACTTATTTGTAGAATGTTTATTAAAATTTTTGGTAAATTTTATGTTAAATGTGTTACAAAAAGTTAAAAGTTAATTTTTGCTATTATTATATGTTAGGTTCTAAGACTTTATGAACTAAATGTATTAGTACTTCAATGTGTAATGTGTTGGCAAACCATGATCAAAACTTAGAGTCTAGATTTAGGTTGCTCCAAGTGTGTTTATTTGTAAAGTTAGAATCGAGTGAATTGCAGGATTTATTGGCTAAATATGCAAGGCTCGATATATCGAAAATTAGGCTCGATTGATCGAATTTCGTGCAGATTATTTTTCTGTAGATTTTTCCAACTCAGCCCAAGCCCGGTTTGACGTGTAGGGTTTTATATTTTACTCCAAGTATAAAAGGAAAAACCCTAACTATGTTTTGTTATTGTTGATGTACTGTGTGTTGAATCTCTTGTGAGATCTAGAGGTGTTTACCTTCATACACACCTAAGGCTATCAAGATTCATGTCAAGAACTTGGTGATTGTTTTAGTTGCTACATAAAGAATTTCAAGAAGATCAAAGTCACAGGTAAGAGAACTTGTGATTTTAGTGGATCAAAGAAAGAAGTAGTCCGTGAACTCGGAGCTGTCACGAGGTCGTGGTAGTAAGTTTTCTACACGAGGTAGCAATAGGATGTTAGTGGTCTAAGTTCTATTGTAAAAACTTCAATTCTTTTATAGTGAATCTATTTTACCTTGAGGATAGCTAGGTTAAATCATTCCCAGGTTTTTTACCGGTTTGATTTTCTTGGGTTATCACATCGTGTGTTATTTATATTTCCGCATTACTTACATGATATGATTTGATTGTGTTAACCTAGATTTGAATAATTTATCTAAGTAATCACTTGGTTAATTAACTAGGTTAAACAACTTGTGTTTTAAGGAGTCTTAAAACGTACATTATATATTTTTTTAAAAACTTAAACAAAAGCAAAAAGCTAAAAGCTAAAATTTTTAGGCAAATAAACTTTAAATTTATTATTAGTGTAAAGAGATATGGATTTAATGCTGGACCTTTACACAAACCTATAATGATGTTATAACCCCAATTATCAAAAAAATGTGATGGAATTCACCTAGTAGTTACCCTCTATTTGTTTTTCCTAGTCTTGTGCCACTTTAAGGTAGTCTAGGCGTCTAGCTCCTTTACCAAAATTTTATAATATTTAATCCTTAATGGGATCATGATTGCACATTCATTAGGGCCCTATTGTCCCCATAAAATGTCTTGTGTAGTTCCATTGTTAAAACTGAGAATAGCTTGTGAAGGTGTTAATTATTTTTGAGCAACAAGACCCCATAGATAGAGAGAGATGGTGAGAGGCCCCTTCTCTGACAAAAATGGATTGAAGAAAGGTGCATGGACTCCAGAAGAAGATTGTAAGCTAAAAGGTTTTGTTCAGAGATATGGCCACTCAAATTGGTGCAAACTTCCCAAGCTCGCGGGTATAAAACTACATTATATATTTTGAAGCATGGATGCAGTCTTGGTTTGCTATTGTTAAATAATAAACAAATTTACCTAGAGTTCTATCATATGTCTAGGTGAAATTTTAATTTTTTCAGCGAATATGAATTTGAAAATTCTGTTTATGAAAGTAATAGTTTTTTCAACTAGAAGACAAACATTATTAAGGAAAAACATATTTTCCTGCATGTTGTTTCTCACTCTTTCCATGGAACAAATTTCTGTTCATGCATGATGAAACTTCATTATATATGGCTTTCTTACTTAATTCTGTTTATTTAACTTTAGTTATTTGTTTCTGGCAACCATATATACATGCATGAGAGAGATAAGAAATGAAACTAATTAAGCAGTATATATGATGTAACAATACTATGATATTTTGGACAGGTTTATCAAGGTGTGGCAAGAGTTGCAGGCTGCGATGGGTGAATTACCTCCAACCAGGTTTAAAACGCGGAAACTTCATCAAAGAAGAAGAGGACTTAATCATCAAGTTCCATGAAGAAGCTGGAAACAAGTATAGAAACATCTTACTTTTTGCAACTTGATAAGTGTTTGTTTTTAGACCCTTTAACACAACCGGATTAACCTAGTTAATTAACCAAGTTATTACTTAGTCCAAATTATGCAAATCTAGGTTATCACAATCAAGCAATCATATCATGCATATAGCAGCGAAAATATAAATAACGCAAAAATATGATGACTCAGGAAACCACACCGGTAAAAACCTGAGGAGGATTTAACCTAACTATCCTCAAGGTAAACCTGAATCCACTATAGAAAGAATTGAAGTTTTACAATAAGACTTAGACCATTAACATCTTATTGCTACCCACTAGTAGAAACTTACTGACACGACCACGTGCAAGCTCCGAGACTATGGACTCCTTCTTTCTTAGATTCTCCAGCAAGTACAAGCACACCCGCTTGTGTATCTTTAAGCTCTTATGGCAGCAACTGAATGATCATCAAGTTCTTGAATAAATCTCCTCTGTTAGGTTTTAAAGGTTTAGGAATTTATGTTTTTAGAACTCTAATTTGTAATGTTGGCAAACCATGATCAAAACAACATGTTTAGACTTGTTTAAGTATGCTCAAAGTTGTTTAATTATTGTAAAGTTGGAATCGAGAGACTGTAGTTGCATTGGGGCAATTCGGTCTGGCTCGATCGATCGAGGATTAGATTCGATCGATCGAAAATCGACCAGATTGCGTTTTCTACAGTTTTCCAACTCAGCCCTAGCTCATTAAAACGTTTAGGGTTTTTATGTTTTTGCCCTAGGTATATAAGGCAAAACCCTAGCCACGTTTTAGAGTTGCTCAAGTTGTATTGTTGTTCATACATTGCGGTTTTGTGTAAATCTCTTGTGAGATCTAGAGGAGCTTTCCTTTACACAAAACTTAGGATTTTCTAGATGGAGATTACTTCAACATCTTGATGATCAACTTGGTTGCTGCCTTTGAAGCTTAAAGAATATCAAGCGTGGGTGCTTGCAGCTGATCAAAGAATTCAAGAAAGAAGGAGTCCGTGGATTCGGAGCTTGCACGGGGTCGTGTCAGTAAGTTCTACTGGTAGGTAGCATTAGAAAGTCGAGCGGGGAGCTTGTAAGTCCTTTTGTAAGAACTTCAATTCTTTCATAGTGAATTCTATTTTGCCTTGAGGATCGGTGGGTAAAATCCTCCCCAGGTTTTTTACCGGTTTGGTTTTCCTGGGTGATCATATCATGTGTTATTTATTATTTCCGCTGCTATATATTTTCATGATATGATTGTTTGATTGTTTTAACCTAGATTGCTTAATTTGACTAAGTAACAACTTGGCTAATTGACTAGGCTACTCAATCTGGTTGTGTGTTAAGGGGTTTAAAACTGTTCATCCTCCTTGATAATCCTAAGTTTATGTGAAGGAAAGCTCATCTCAGATTTCACAAGAGATTCACACAAACAGCAATATGAGCAACCTAAAAACGTGGTTAGGGTTTGCCTTATATACCTACGGCAAAAACATAAAACCCTAAACGTTTTAGGAGTTAGGGCTGAGTTGAAAATTCTGCAGAAAAACGCATCTGCCCGATTTTCGATTGATCGAGCCTAAGCTTCGATCAATCGAGCTAAGCCGAGATGCACATTAAATTCTGCATTAGCTCAATTCCAACTTTATATGAACAACATAACTTTGAGCACGTCTAAACAAGACTAAACAACTTGTTTTGATCATGGTTTGCCAACAATACATATTAGAATTTTAAATACATAAATTCCTAAATCTTTAGAATCTAACAATAAGTATAAATTTTTAGGATCCTCAAATCGACCTAAGTTTATGAACCAATATCAACATAAAGCAATAATATGTTTTCTTCCAAGTTCCCGTAAGTATTATACGTGTCTTGTCAAGTTTCTAACTTGAAAAATAATTAGAAATCAAATAAATCTATTTTCACAAACCAGAAAGAAAAAGAAAAAACAAAAACAAAATCATATTGTTTTTCAGTTTTCTTGCTCTCCTTCATTAAGATTCTTCAGTGAATGTGAACTGTTTTTCTTTCAGATGGTCTATGATTGCTAGAAATTTACCTGGACGAGCAGACAATGAGACAAAGAACCATTGGCACACGCACCTAAAGAAGTATGTAAAGCAAAATCCAAAAACATCTGAGGTGAAGGAGCAAAGTGAAACTTCACAATTATGCAAAGCCAAGGAAAATAGAGAATCAGAAAGTGAATGTCTTCATGCCAGTGATTCCTCTCACCAAAGCTTAGAGAGCTCTCCATTGTCCAAAGAACTATCTTCCACTAAACTCTTCTCTTTGAGCCGTGATCATTCACCTGTAAATGGCATAAATTGCACTGAAGACAGTCTTGCTTCATTGGAAACATCTGAAAATGCCTTTGGAAACATGCACGGGAAGAAATATACAAAGCAAAGATTCGAAACTGATAGTCTTCATGCTAGTGCCCACTACCATATCTTAGAAAGCTCTCCATTGTCCCCAGAAGTATCTTCTGCTAAATTCTCCTCCTTAGGCAGTACTGATCATTCACCTAAACCTGACATAAATTGGATTGAAGAAGACAGTCTTGCTTCATTTGAAACATTTGAAGAAGCCTTTGGAGACTTTTGGACTGAACCATTTGTAGCAGACTACACGTATATCCCAGATGTGTTTCCAATATCTCAATATATTTCATCCTATGATGACGGCATTGGCATAGATTTATTTGACCAAGTGATGCAGGAATTGCCGAAGAATTAATGCAAGTTTCTGCAGTACTAGTTATTTTTATCAATAACAATTGTGCTAGAGTGACTGATTGTAAAATATCAAAGTAATAATGCTTTTGCTATTTTCTTTAGTTACAAACAGCTACCTTAATTAATAACAGATACGTGAAAGTGATCATGCAGTCAAGTTTTGCTCTTGCTTCAATAATACTGCAGGAAGTAGTTGTTATGCTACGCATATGTACCTTTTGGGCTAGCTTGTTAAGCTCAACTTCCTAATGATCAAAGGAAATAAGTGTGCTGTTATCTTCTTGATCAGATTCCACTAGTTACTGCAAGTTGAGTGATTCTTGTCCCTCGTTTTTGGATAGGTACGTAATTAGATTATCTGATCCTGAAATATGCATAAACTTCCCGGGGCTATGAAACATGAGAAAGATCATACACTTTCTTTTATTAATGTTGGATGACACAATGTAATTTCTAGGACATGAAAATGTGATGGTTCATGGATATTTTAAGCAATGAGCAACCAAAAACATTTCAAGGGTTAAACATAGGGCATGTATAATTGAATGTATCATTAGACTGAACGCATGGCATGACAGCATTAACTATTTCAAATGCAACTACCTCAATTCAGAGAAAAGAAAGGCTTGTCTGTACAGCTATGCAAGCCAAAGTAATTAAAATAGCTACATGACCAATGAGAAATATAATGCAGTCCTCATTAATAAACTCAAAACATACAGTTTAAGCATTTTTCATGCAATTGAAAAAAAAAGAAAAAAGGAGCAATTTAAACTTTAATATATTAAGAAAACCTTAAATATTCTTTCCTAATGCATGTATCTATTAAATAGGTTATGGTGTGTGTGAAAGGAATGACTCATACATTTGAATGCTCAATGGGTGATAAACATGCGGTTCAAGCTGTTATATTTGAAGGTAGACTTGCCGGTGCATTGGAAGAGATGTAGCTTATTTATAATATGGTATATAGACAACATACCAATCCTCATATTTGAAACCAAGAACCAAAGAAAAAAGAAAATAAAACAAAAAGAAAAGAAGAAAAAAGAAAAGACTGAATTATAGAGTCCCAGACCATTAAGTGAATCATGGTAAACGTGATCGTGAACTAAAGATTGGATGTCATAATTCCTCTATCGATCAAGTTCCAGTGTGAAAGGAGCTAAGCACCTTGTTTTACATTTCAAGTACAATGTAAACATAAAGATGTCCTACTCCTAATTCTTTAACTTTTAATATTTACGTGGAAAAAGTTGGTTTAAGTCTCCCTAGTAAACATAGTGGACTTTGTGTTTTCACCGCAGACGCACAATGTACAGATGGTTTGTTTAATGTTTTCGGTCATTATTACAAGGACAAGTTAGCTATATTTTTCTTTAAGTCTGTTAGTCTTAGTTCACTGTTTATGGATTCTTGGGATTGTTTGTATCTGAGATTCATTATATTGAATTAAGTCAGATTATGTAAATTGAGTTCTGTCTCAGAATTGCTCAAGGGGGATATTGTTTCGTTTTATGTTGGAAAATTTTATGACATTGTTATTTCTTATTTAGTTTTTGTAATGTGTGTTAATTAATGTCCAAGTTCAAAAGGTCCAAGATTTAGCTCAAAGAATGTGAGCGTTTGGATAGTGATGAATGTTGTGGCTGTGTTTTCATTTCACGTTTTGGATTTTTTTTTTTTTTTTTCTAGGCGTGTGAGGGAGTAACGCGGCACTGTATTGAACAGTAGCCGCACTTGTTGACTTTTTGTCCACGAACAGTACACTCGTGCACTGTTCACGGACCCACAAATTTCACTTTTCAGTAACTTTTTCATTAAAAATGGGTCCCACGGTACTATTCACACATTTAAAAATTATTTTGCTACAGTGTTTTCAGTTTTCAGTTGTATCAAAACAAACCCAATACCTTCATGCAAGATTTCAACAGTCTTTCGATTGTTGCTTGATTAATTGAAAGTTTGGAGCTAGTGTGAGGTCACATCAGCAAGTTAAAACTTTCAAGTAGTGTCTAGGGGTGGAGGGTTGAACTAGATCATAAAACTTCTTTTCAGATAGTGAATTGCCTTATTGGGGCAAAGGTATCGTTAGAATGTGTTAGGTTCTAAATGTTTAGAACAATTGGCAAATCGTGAACACAAACTTGTCTAGATATAGATCTTAGAGTCTATAGGTTTTATTAGACAATGCTCAAGGTGATTCAAGTCAAGATTCAAGAACATACAAGCTGCAGGAAGAAGACTTCATATTCTGTCTGGTTCGATCGATCGAAGAACAGGCTCGATCAATCGAAAATCGTATCTGCAGAATTTTAAGTCGGCCCAAACAGCAGCTTAAGCCCATTAAGGATTAGGGTTTCAGATCTACTTCTCCCACTATATAAAGGAAACCCTAAGCCACGTTTTTGAGGGCTTTTAGAGAGAGAAAAGAGAGTGTCTCTTTTGTATCTAGGGTTTTATACCCAAACCTCTCTAAGTATTTGTTGCTCATATTTGCTGTTTATGTGAATCTCTTGTGAGATCTTTGAGGAGCTTTCCTTCACATAAACTTAGGGTTTTCTAGATAGAGATTATTATCTACATCTTGATGATCAACAAAGTTGCTGCCATTGAAGCTTAAAGAATATCAAGCGTGGGTGCTTGTACTTGATTGAAGAATTCAAGAAGGAGTCCGTGGATTCGGAGCTTGCACGGGGTCGTGTCAGTAAGTTCTACTGGTAGGTAGCATTAGGAAGTCGAGCAGGGAGCTTGTAAGTCCTTTTGTATGAACTTAGATTCTTTCATAGTGGATTCAGGTTTGCCTTGAGGATAGGTGGGTCAAATCCTCCCCAGGTTTTTACCGTGTGGTTTCCTGGGTGATCATATCATTGTGTTATTTATTATTCCGCTGCTTTATATTATTGATATGATTGTTTGATTGTTTTAACCTAGAATTGCTTAATTTGACTAAGTAACAACTTGGCTAATTAACTAGGCTACTCAATCTAGTTGGTTTAAGGGGGGGGGGGGTGGGAGTGGACATACTCTACAACAGAATGCTTGACATTATTGAATATTACTAATAGAACCAAATCTGCTTCATATTGAATATTCTCTAATTATTTTACCAAATTGACATTCCTCTGTAATAAATTAAAAAACCTAATCTGTTTTTTAATCATAGAAAACAACAAATAGCGAAGTAATAACCATAGTGGAGATTTTTCCTTTCAAGGAAAAATCAGCTATTCCTCTACAAAAAGGACCCAACTTAATATTTGGAATGGATAATACCATTAGTGGAAGGTTTTTTTTTTTTTTTTTAATAGTAATAAGATTTATTGACATCAAAAAAGGTTGGAACCTAAAGCCGTGTTTGGTTGGAATAGAATAGTCCATTTCAGCAGGTCATGACAAATAACTGAAAAAGTACAATACAATTATATGTTGGAGCAAGAAAGACAATTATAAAAGTCAGGACTGAACTGAATAGAAGAGAATAAAAGTCAGGACAATTATATGTTGGAGGATTTCTTTGTTGAATTGGCCCACTTATCACTTGGAATGATTCCGCCTTATAGTAATTTGAAAGACAAAGAAATGGTCATTTACAATCTCCTCTAATCTCTTCCCAACCAATTATCATCCATCTCCCACGTGGGACTCTTGGTCCCACACCACCCCTCCCCTTTCTCTTTTTTATTTTATTTTATTTTATACTATATATCTGATAGTTTTGCAACATGGTATACTACTCCATCATATTGCACCATTTTTATTTCACTAGCTAATTAAATCCACCCTCCCCCAACTATCTAATTATAAAAAAAACAAACCACAAAGATTATGCCTTCCTAATGCCTAAAGTAGCAGGCTAATTGTATTAGAAACCTAGACCAACTAACTGTTCATTTACTCAAGATGCTACCACAGTATCTATAGGAAGACAAGTGGCAGCAATAAATGGATGGTACAATTGGATCTAATTTACTTACTAATTCAATTGTTGTCATTGCTTAGTGAGTGCACCCAAAAAAAAACCTTCCATGAAGAGTTATGAAGGTTAAAATGGGCACATGATAGGCAGTGCGTGTCGTGCTGCATGGGGTGGTGCTGCAGGGTGTGCCTAGGCTGCTGATGTGGGGGGGGGGGGGGGGGGCGTATATTGCTGATGGGGCATGCATGCACAGCTGATGAGGGGTGTGTGGTACAGTGGGGCTAACAACAGTAGAGGATGTTGGATTTGAGGCAAAAAAATCACTAACATTTACAAGTCCTACTTAGGAGATCAAATATATTGGAAATGACCATATTTACAATGTCCTTTATTTCCTAAACGCCACTTAATAAAATAAGCCACCAAAAGTAAATTACCAAACGAATGGATACTTCGCAAGGCATTGGAGAACCTCATGTGCACAGAGTAGAATAACTTGCCAAAAATTGTACCTCAACCAGTTAACATCTCTTGATGTTAATTATACGGATTCCAATGGAGACATCTACAGTTGAAACCCTCAATAATTTTATATACATATACATACATATATATAACTAGAATTCATTCAACAAGAAAGAAATAGGAGTATCAATTATTACTTAAACGGTCAGACTTAGTGAGACACCCTATCTTGTCTTTTTGGTCCTACCAAATGGGATGGGAATGGGAGGCAAAATTTTAACACTATTAACTTGATTTTTTATTATTATTATTTGTAATGTGAATTGATATAAAGATCCGCCCGCTTCTTTTGACTTGGAGCTTCCTACCTCTTTTTTTGTAATTACTTTCATATATTTAATTGATTCCTTGACCCTAAGATCCCACCCAATACGTCAAAGACTCAAAGATGCTTAATTAAACCCTTTACAACCGTGTTAAGGGCTTAATTTTCTTGGTAAGTCATGAAGTCCTACAGATAGTACCTTTCTTTGAATCTCCCATAGTACTTTTAAGTCTTTGTTGAATTGTTATATAAGTCTTTTTTTTTTCCTTATTTAACTATTCAACATGAGCTTGTTATGATTTTGCATGAACGTGATTTTCTAGGTGGAAACAATTGAAGGCTTTAATTAATTTATCTTATAAATTAAAAATTATTTTTTTGTAGGTTGTTGTACTAGTCTCTTTCAACAAAGAATTTATCGGATATGCTTTATATATAGAGTTTTTTTCTTTCTTTCTTTGTTTTGTTTTTTTTTTTTGTGTGGTTATTGGTAGTAGGGGAGTAGGGGTTATTCTGCCAGTTTTATTATGTTTTGTTTAAATGTGATATATTTTTGAGTTTTCATGCACATCACTCATATTGTACTACCCTGTCCTTGTGTGTACAATACATGGAGTACTCAGTCAATTAATAAAACCATGCATGCATCACATATTTCACTTTTAGAAAGAGTATTCATAAGCAATCGGATAAGATTTCAAAATAATTAGAGTAATTAAAGCTATACTCTAACAAATTGGTTTCAAATAATTAAAGAAGATTGGATAATATTTTACTTAATAAATTAGGACTTTTAGTAAAATAAAGAAGAAGGAAAAAAGTCTTATATTGCAACTAATAAAAGTTGAAGAGATGATAAATTACTTCATAACACCCTTTCTTGCTATTAAAGAAATTACTATGAGAAATTGAGATCATGGAGAGTCACAAAAAAAGAGTTTTAAGGAAAAACGTAAGAAAGTCAAAATTGAAAAATTGTGAGGATAAGAAGGAAGGGGTTTCATTTATTTATTGAACTAACAAACACTTGTGCAATGTGTACAAAAATATAGAAAATTAAGAGCATGTTTGGTAGATTGTAATGATGATTACATTGGAATAGGAATAGGTATTACAAGGAATGCAAGATGCTGTAATGTAATAATTATTCTTATTCAGTTGTTTAGTAACCCTATAGTAATAGAACCCTAAATCTGTATTCCACATGTTTGGTACAACATCTTAAAATAATGTAATGAAAGCTTTTTAAATCAAATTGCCTAAAATGCCCTTATTATAATAAATACATTTTTTATAAGGATTACTTTAATAAACCCAATCTTAAATGGAGACCTCTAATGAAAATATAAGGATTATAAGTGCATGGGTAACCCACCACCAAATTCCTTGAGACTAATGTTCACACTTCAATAGATAAATTTGACACAAACCCACACTTCAATAGATAACTTTCACACTTAATAGATAACTTTGACACAGACCCACACTTCAATAGATAAATTTCAATTCTCTGCCTCCTAATATTAATTAATTGATTTTAAAATTCTGAATTTTGATTATTTAAAGTCATCCCCATAGATTACATATAGTATATATTAGACACGTTAATATATATATATATATATACTCCTAAATATAATGCCAAAATGCACAGCTGAAATAAAAATCTTTTGTTAATATATATATATATATATATATATATTATTGATACGCTTTAGATTGGCTATAGGGTTCACGGTCATTGTCTCTATTCTCAGTTTCATAGAACCTCATAGCTATACAAATATCAATTATACAACCATACAAATATCAGTTATGGCAAATTTGATATAATGTCAAAAAAAAAAAAAAAAAAAAAAAAGAAGAAGAAGAAAGAAATTGATACGGTAACAGAAACAGAGGGCAGTATCAATTATACAGCTATACAAATATCAACTATGGCAAATTTGATATAATGTCAAAAAAAAAAGAAAAAAAAAAGAAAGAAAGAAATTGATACGGATAATAGAAACAGAGGGCAGTACCTGTAGAAATTGTAGATCTATGGGCAGAAAAAAAATCCTGAGAAGAGAGAGCAACGGGTGAGTAAAAGGAAATACCCATACAAATAGATGAGAAAAGAAGAGAGAGAGGGTGCAATACCTGTGGAAATTGCAGCCCTAAGGGAAGAAGGAAAAAAAAATTTCTATGAGAAGAGGGAGCAGCAACTGAGGGTGAAAGAAAGACAATACCCATATAAATAGATCTCTAGTAGCAAGAAAATAAAATTTTAGAGAGGAGGGAGATGGAAAATTTAGGAAGGAGATGAAATTTTGGAGAAGATGTGGGTAGCGGGGGCATTTTGGAAATTTTGAAAATTTTGCTTAAGCAGAGCGTATTACGTTTAGCAATGGAATAGGAATTCAGTACTTTTAATAAGGAATGTCTATTCCTCATTTTAAGGAATAGAGATTCATATGGAATGATTATTACAAGTAATAAAAACATAACCAAACAACTGTAAAGCTAAACCACAGGAATAGCTATTACATTACAGTTGCTATTACAGTCTACCAAACGTACCCTAACTGTTATAAGCCCAAACACTTGTGGATGCTATGACTTACCCAAAAAAAAAAAAAACTGTTATAAGCCCTATGGTATATTTGTTTGATATATCAACAAACTTTTTCTGTTTGCTGACAATTACAAGTAAAAGAGAATTAAGTAACAATAGCTGGCAAAATGAGATCATTTCAAATTTCATAAGAGTAATCAAAACTCACTGACATAGTGACTAAAAATAAGTTTAGAATGAATTTCAGGAGGGAGAGAACAATTTGGAAAATTTTATCAACAGGTGAAAAAACTATTATTAATTTGGTGATATACCAAGGTTACATAGATCTAGGAAGCAGCCCTGTCAACTTTACTCTCTTTTTTAAAAAAAAGATACTAAACTTTATTTATTTTATTCCTCTACATCTACTTCCAACTATGGACTTTTCCTCATGCTAGTTGGAGTGGCAGCAAATTCACTACCAAGGTCACTAGTAGCTTCAAGACCAGTTTTGACCTCCCTAAAGCCAAATTTTGACCTCACTTACAAGGTCAGTAAGACATTCTATCAAACATCATAACAAGCTTGTGATGAGGAAAAGCAACAATAAACCTAAGAATTAATAATGTGGGCCAACTAAGCATTTGTTTGTGATACTGGGAAAGTTATTTTAGAGGAGAAAAAAAACAACAGGTACCTTCTACTTTCTTTGCAAAAACTGCAGGATATTGGTCACTTGTTGAAGAGAATTTAGCTTTGCTTGTAAAAAGCTACCCAAGACGTAGTTCTATTACTTCCATTTGCTCCTGAGCTGCAATCTCAAACTCAACTATAGGCCTATTTAGGTACCGATTCTGCAAAGGAGAAAAAAAAATTACATCAACAAATTCCAAGGCTTGTCTAATGAAAGTTTCACATGATAGAGAAATAACTGAAGGTGCCATTTAACATCAAGTCAAAGCGGTTGAGAAACAAATTCTGCAAAGCTGGTATAATATTGACCTAAAACCAGCAGAATTCTTTTTCTCATTTCATGGATATCTTATGAAAATATAAGAACAAAGACATGAATATCTCCCAGTGATATTAAATCTATTCAACAGAGGAAAAGATCACCACATGTACAACCATCCACACCATCTTGGCCTAAAAGATGCTCTTCATCGATTGGTGATCCCAATTAAGGAAATTATTATTGTAGGCTAATCAGGTGTCTGTTGCACTTACATTTGAAGAGGAACTGTTATATGTAAAATCATTTAATTATTTCATGAAACTGAATAAAAAAAATGTTCACCCTGAAGATGAATAACGGTTCTAGCACTAAAATGTTGAAAAATGAATTCTAACATGAAATTGTCTTCTTAAAACTATTTATTACAAATTGCTGACTCATCCACACACCTTAATCTGCAAATCACAATGATCCAACAACAGTAAGCTAATCTCACCCCACACACACACATACACACTTATATTCAATTCAGAAACCAAAGCCACAATGTATCTGCCAATCACAAACAGTGATTTAACACTAGCAACTATAGACCTATATCCTAATAATATACACAACAATTATATGAAACATGATAACAAAACAAAGGGGTTGACACTAAAAAATAGAATCCAAGTCAAATGGGTAACTAAAAAAATAAATTAAAAAAAATAATAATTATGCTAAACCACAGCTGTAGACTAATTGGTAGGTCGGTAGACCTTTATTTGTTAAAAAAATATTGACCACTATCTAACTGTATAATATATTATAATAGTAACAAAGTAATATTATATACTAAATTGTACAAAAATGGAAAGCCAAGAAGAGTTAGGAAGGAAGGTACGATTTTTTATGTTGGGGAAATTATATGATATGATATTATATACTGCTGTCCAGCTAAAATTAGGAAGGTTTACTTTGTGACTATTAAGGTCTTGTCCACCTTGCTTGTGCATTTTGTGATGCATTAACCAAGTTAGGAAAGTGACCCTCGTAGTCCATCAACGGGAATGTCCCCAGTAAAATTTTGCCATCCATTCATCCATACCTCATCTTTCATAGTTGTGGATTCCTATGCAGAAGATGAAGCACTGTTTATCAACAAGATCAATGAGGAATCTAGCTCCTTTGCCTTGGCAAGGCTTTTAATCTTCTCACATGCCACATCCACTGAAGGAGAGTCAAGGATATTATCAAATTTGGCCTAAGCAACCTCTAACGTATCCACATAATCCAGCGTATTATCATAAGCACTGACAGCAGACAAGCATCTGGCCCCCAGTCTTGCCACGGCTGCTCAAAAAATAAATAATAATAACAATGGAACAATCTTATAAGAGAGACGAAAACAAGCTATACACAAATCAACCTTCTTTTTATTTTATCAGGTTAAAATGACGCGAACAATCAATAAAGACTTATTTTAGGCCAGATGAAGGTGAGTTTGGATTAGCTTTTTCATGTACCTGCTTATGTATAGTTTTTTAAAAACTCACATTTTTTTTAGGTACAACTGTACTCTTGCTAACATTAAATAATAATAAAAAAGATTTAAAATTTCAACAAAAAAGATAATCTAAACGCATACAAATCAAAATCTCAGTTAATTATTGCTCATTTTCACTCTTGTAACCTCAGGGTAATTCACACTGGACTTTGCGTCAGCTTCTACAAACCTCCTACTGTTTGATTCAAGTGGAGGCTTACTCACAAGTCATATGATATGCAATTGAGCCAACTAGCCATTAATTGCAATAAATTCATCAAAATATTAAAAGTTACCATCACGGTCCTCCAAACTGTCATAAGCCTCCGACAGTAGAGTGAGGTAGCGTTTTGTAAACGTGGCAATAGCTCCACCCCTAAAAATGCGGCTATACACACTAAATACGCAACTCTAGACATGCGCTATAGCTGCACGTATAAAACGCAGCTTCATATGAATAACTTTAGCTGCGTTTTCTAAAAACGCGGCTATATCTGTCATGTAGCCGCGTTTTTTCAAACGCAGCTAAAAAAAACGCGGCCTAAAACCCCCGCATTTTGTAGTGAAAGTTTTCTTTTATATATATATATATATATATATATGGTAAAGACATTATCTAACCGTTCTTTTTTCTGGTAATATGCAAATATGCAAGACCTGTTATAGGAAGAGAGATGTCTCAACATCATAAATGGACGCCCATGGGGTTTCTACTGTCAGTCATGACCCTGAGCTTTGAGTATAGTATTATTCAAAATCAAAATCCTCATTGACTTGCAAGACCAAGTGTTAATAGGTGATAAGAGTTTAAGTGATAGTCCAATGACAATGACATTTTTTGTGGTACTTTATGTTTGTGATTGTCAAGGGTTTTGTAGCTGAGTTGACACTTCCTCATGCACAAAGTGTTTGAAAGTTTAGGAGAGAAATGATCTGAGCTGTAGGGTTAGCAACATATTGTAATTATCTCTAAAAGTAAAAAATGTCTGTGGTTCAAAACTCACATTTCCCATCTTTCACTATCTACCTATTAAAAAAGTGATTATATATAGGAGATACGTATATACCTACTAATTGTGTTTTGACCAAGGGCCCTTCAAACTTTTATTAAGTTATATGTTATTTCAACAAGGGCCCTTCAAACTTTTATTAAGTTATATATGTTATTTCACAAAGTTAAAATTTTTAAGAGTCTAGTAAGGTAAGAATTTGTGAATTCCACCCACATCTAATTGTGTCCTGACCGCGGTGCCAGGCGCGGTGTGGTTTTGCCTTCGCCCCGAGTGCAGGACCCAAGAGGCCACGGGCTTGCTGCTTGCGCAAGGCACCGAGCTTTGGCTCGAATCCCACATCGGCTAGAAGAGCGCCCCACTAACGCTTTATATGCTTCTGGAGCTTGCGTTAGTGTACCACTACTCACATGTGAGTAGTGGTACACTCATGCAAGCCCCAGAGGCATATAAAGCATGAGTGGGGCGCTCCTCCTTCTGATGTGGGATTCCAGGACTTGGGGCTGAGACTATGAAACCCCCCTTGGCTTGCCTGCACTCGGTCGAAGAGGGCAAAAATCGCACTGCGCCTGGCTCCGCGGTAGGACGACAATCAGATGGGGCGGAGGCAGCTAAGGCTCATCCTAACCCCAAAAAGCGCTTTTTGTAAGGTAAGAATTTGTGAATTCCACCCACATCTAATTGTGTCTTGACCTCGGTGCCAGGCGCGGTGCGATTTTGCCTTCGCCCCGAGTGCAAGACCCAAGAGGCCACGGGCTTACTGCTTGCGCAAGGCACCGAGTTTTGGCTCGAATCCCACATCGGCTAGAAGAGCGCCCCACTAACGCTCTATATGCTTCTGGAGCTTGCGTTAGTGTACCACTACTCATGTGAGTAGTGGTACACTAACGCAAGCTCCAGAAGCATATAGAGCGTTAGTGGGGCGCTCTTCTCTATATGCTTCTGGAGCTTGCGTTAGTGTACCACTACTCACATGTGAGTAGTGGTACACTAACGCAACCTCCAGAAGCATATAGAGCGTTAGTGGGGTGCTCTTCTAGTCGATGTGGGATTCGAGCCAAAGCTCGGTGCCTTGCGCAAGCAGCAAGCCCGTGGCCTCTTGGGTCCTGCACTCGGGGCGAAGGCAAAACCGCACCGCGGTCAGGACACAATTAGATGTGGGTGGAATTCACAAATTCTTACCTTACATGTGAGTAGTGGTACACTAACGCAAGCTCCAGAAGCATATAAAGCGTTAGTGGGGCGCTCTTCTAGCCGATGTGGGATTCGAGCCAAAGCTCGGTGCCTTGCGCAAGCAGCAAGCCCGTGGCCTCTTGGGTCCTGCACTCGGGGCGAAGGCAAAACCGCACCGCGCCTGGCACCGCGGTCAGGACACAATTAGATGTGGGTGGAATTCACAAATTCTTACCTTACAATTATATATATATATATATATATATATAAACCTTCAAATTATTGTTATTTTTCTTATTTTGTAGTATTTTGTTCATTTTTTAGATACGAAAGACTAAAACAATACAAAGTCACATGAGATATCAGTTGAAAAGAAAATTGAATGTTTTTAGAGATTGAGTAGAATGATATTTTTCAAATGATTCTTCATTGGTGTTTTTTGTTTTTATTTTTGGGTCAAATAATTATTATATATGTGAACCATTTAGTGTATTATACAAGTTTATTAGTATTATAAGTGGTATATAAATAAAGTTATTTTTACGAAATAAAATTTCATAATTTCAAGAAGTTAAATTTCAATAAAGAAAAATTTATCTCATAACGAGCTATAAATTTATTATAGATACAATATAAATACTTATTTAAATTCAATTTTTATATAAAACTTATATATAAATATTTTAATTACTCAATAATATATGACTTAGTCAATTTTATATGAAAGAAAGTATCTAAACAAAAATTATGATATTCAAAAATCTAAAAAAAAAAAAAAATTGAACTAAAAATTCTCATTCAATTTTAGTTTAATTATATTTGAGTTTTATACAATTTCATTTTAGTCCTAAAGGTCGTCCCTAAGGAAAGATTTATCGCTCGGTCCCTAGGTGGCTGCGCATATAAGACAAAAAATAACATATAACATTTTTATGATGGTCAAAAGGAAAATTAACAAGTCAAAAATTAAGACAAACTAAAGTAGTTTTTAATTTCCACTTGAGGGGGGAAATGTGGAGAAAGTTGAAAAAGCAAGAAAAGGGAAGGGAGGTTGGAGTCAACAAAAACCAAGAAATGAATCAAACACGCATAGAGTTTGAAAGAGACAAAAAATTACACAATCTAAGAAATGGAGACAACGCATATAGCTTGAAAGAAGACATCTAAACTTATGTAAGGTAAGAAAATGGAGACCACACATATTAGTTGGAAAGAGCCGTGTAATTTAGAAAATAATCGTTAAAGATACCAAGATTCAATCTTATCGAGATCTAAGTATGCAGTTCAAATTCATTGCCCATTAAAAAAAAAGTTCAAATTCATTGTATATAATCCTATTTGGAGTGTTATCTATGTTCTTTCTCTTTTTACTTTCTTTATTTTATTCTTCATTTTTCTCATGCATTTTGTCAGTGTGTTAAAGATGCATATCACCTTTTCACATCAGAAACTCAAACTTTACACAACCAGCAATAATAGAAATGAGCAACAACTACCACAACACTAACAACACAATACGATACACACCATCAAGGGTAGAGGTAGGGGCCGGGTGACAAAATCCACTCAAACTCACTCACTAAAATAAGACCCAAATTTATTTAATTATTAGTTGGGTCAAATGAGTAATGACTTAATTAAACCCAATTAATATAAGTATTAATTGAGTTTTAACTTTTTTTTTTTTTTGTGGAGAAAAATTGAGTTTTAACTTGTACCCAATTAGACCCAAGTATCATTTACCTAAATCACTTAACTCTAAAATACCCCAAAATGAGCCAAAATATCCAGAAACCTCTAAAATGACCAAAATACACTTGAAATCTCTTAAATGACAAAAATTACCCTCAAAATCTCTAAAATGACTAAAAATATTCTGAAACTTTTAAAATGATTAAAATATTCAAAAAATCTCTAAAATGGGCCAAAATACCCAAAAAACCCCGAAATCTCTAAAAGCGAGGAGGTCGAGCTCAAAGATTTGCACTAGAAAATGTGAAATGGAAGCAACCGTGAATGGATCTTAGCCCCTATCACGTTAGTAATGTACATGAGAGAAAAGACAATGAATACACCAAAATAGTTCTTGCGAGATATTAAGTGAAATAAGGGAGAATAGGATAGTTAGCTCAATCATGGTGTTAGCTTTGAAATAAGGATAATGAGGTTTGGTGGGATGAAAAGAATCACTTCTATTTTGTGCATTTAGAAACTCATGAAAGTGCTTTAAACTACCAGCTGAACTTGTTGGAAAAATGGAGGAAAGTGTAAGGATGTTAATGATAGTGTAAGAGGGGCAACAAAATAGATATTGTTAATTTTAGACCCTTGAGATAAACAGTGTTTAACCAATTTTAAGGTCAAGTTGTTAATTGGATCTATTATGAAAGTCTTTGGTTAAATAAACAAGCATCGATATCATGTACAACGGAAAATTAGATATGACATAAGATATGATGACCTAGAAAACAAATGAAACCAAACTAGTTTCACAGGAAATACCTAGGGGAGACTTGAACTAATCAATCCTGAGGTAACTGTCTCTTGATAAGTTGTAATCCTAGATACAGAATAGGAGGCACAAGAAGCACCTTTCTCTCTCTCTCTCTAAAAGCTCTATAGGGCTAGCTTATAATGTCCTTTAATTAAATACAACAACAAACTAATCATGAATTGAGCTTGAATTGGACAAGTTATGGGGTTTTCACGTTTGCTTTTTTTTGGTGATTCTGTGATTTCAAAAGGTTGAACATGAATCAAGTAGCGATTGAATGACTTCAACAGGTCAAACAGGAATCGAGTATCAATTGAAAAATCTAGATTCGCATCTTTCTTTATCTTGGACTTGTATCTTTGTCTTGGACTTTAAAGTACACATTCTAACTCAACAAGTCTTACTATTTGTCATGGTTTGCCAACACTACAAAATCAAATCCTAACAAAAATGTAATTTTCTGTATCACTCTAAATCTCCCTAGGTCTGCCCCCTTTTATGTTCAAGTTCTCATCCCTTTTATTGAATATTTAGGGTGTTTTTGTTTGAGGTGAAAATCGGGCAAATAGAAAATGGGAGAGAGAAAATAGGAGATAAAATGAGTGATGAGTGTGTTTGGTTCGAAAGAGAGAAGAGTAAGAAAATTGGTAGGGCCCAGAAGTTTTCTTTCTGGGCCCACAAAAATTCAATCCTCACAATTTGGGACGAAAACTTGAACGAAAACACATGCTCATACTTTGGGCAAAACTGCCCCAGCCTAATGTTCATATGTTTTGAACTTCTTTGTCAAATTTTTTTTTTTTTTGGTGTGATGATCTTTTCTTTGTTTTTTTTTTTTCATACGATCATACGTTCATATCTTTCTTTGGTATTATTTATTATTTATTTTAATCTTTTCTTTTCTTACATGCTTATTCCTTTTTTTTTTTCTCAACAGTTAGTTGGTTTTTTTTAATAAAAAATTTTCGGGTTCTTCAACTTAATAAAAAAAAGTGCGTAAGTACAATCCATACTACACAATTTTTTAATAAAAAAAAAATGTCTTACTTTTGTTTTATTTAATAGGGACATAATTGTAAATTCATATTAACTTCATTTTCCATCCTCTCATTTTTCTTTTTATCTAAACAAATGAGTTTTTCATATTTCTATCATCCCAACCAAACAAATATAAAAAAAAATTAAATCTTTTCTATCTCTTCCCCATTTTCTATCTTCCTACTTTTTCACTCCTCCTTAGGGTCCGTTTAGTTGGAAGAGTGTAAAAGGGGGAGGATAGAAAATAGAGAAAGGATTGAAAATATTTTAGTTTTCCCTCATGGTATTTGGTTTGGGGTGGAAAAATGGAGGGCTAGAAAATATAGTTTTTATAAATTTACTTTTATGTCTCTACTAGATTTAAAAAAAAGTAACAAATTATAAAATAAAATAAAAGAATAAGAAAGAAAGAAGGGATGAACCAAGAAAAGAAAAAAACATATGGAAAAAAAAAGCGAATGAACACGATAAAAAAAAAAAAAAAAAACCCGAATGAAGTATATATAGAAAAAGACAAAAACCAATGAAGGAAATTAAATATTAAAAAAAAAAGCAATAGTTGAATAGAAAATGACAAAACTAAAAAAAAGAAAAATAGAGAAGAAGCCAAGCAAAACCCAGTTTACTTATAATAAAAAAGTAGAAGCAAAACCTAGTTTAACGTTGAGCAACAACATAGCTGCACAGGGGTGCTATAGTCCATTCATGTTTTCTCTAGTTTTCTCCCCAATTTGGAGAGAAAACATTTTGGTGGGCCCGGAGAGAAAACACCCGGGCCCCACCAATTTTTTTCCCTCCCCTCTCTTCAACCGAACACTCACAAAAAATGTTTTCTCTTCTATTTTTTTTTTTTCCATCATCCCTAAAATCCACCCAACCAAACGTACCATAGAGTCAGTAAAAAACTGTTGAATGAAAGGAAAACCTTGATACCTACTGAAAATTGTTATTCACTAACTTTGATAATGAAATCTCTTGAAATTATGGGCTGGTCTAACTTTTCTTGAAAATGGGGAATGTGGTTGACTAAAGGCAACTGAATTTTGCTTTCCTAGAGGGAGAAAATTTTTAGGTATTTCCAGAGCATGGATAAATGGTGCTCTCTCCTCTCATATTCATGATGGATCCCATCATGAATTTAATTAATAGACCTCACAATGAATGTGAGAGAATAGAGCATTATTCTTCGTACTCCAAGAGTACCCAAGAATTACTTAATTAGGAATGCTCCCTTCTAGACTTGCTAAATTTAAGGGATTTAGGGTAGCATGTATTAAAGGTGATTAATTATCTTCTATTGGGAGAAGAATATGTGTTGGGTGAAAGATGTATGTTTAGCAGATATTTGGTTCTTTCATAAGTGTCTAGGCTTTGCAACTTGCACTTATATATCATGGACTATAGTTTCTCAAGTGTTCCAAACTCATTAGAGAGGCCTTTGGTGAGCTCAAAACCGGTGGGAAATGACTCTTTTGCCCTCTAATTCACATCTGATAATTATACCTTTTATTAGGTTCTTTCTTTCACATGTGAGCTTGCTCAAAACAGCAAATAGGAACACAAAAATAATTTGGACCAGAAATTCTTTATTGCGTGTTGGACCTCGTGGGATTTGTTTATATATATATATATATATATATATATATATTTTTATAGGCCCCTAGCTGTGGAAAAAATGTCTTCAACAATTGGTCATACCAATTATATTCACACATAAATTGTGATTTTAGTTAAATGAAAGTGAATTTAGAGTTCCTAAGTAAAACATTTTCACTTTTAAAGAAGAAATAAATTTGAAGATACATAGAAAATCTTCAATTAGGATGGAGGCCAGGGCAACAACTACCAGTAAACTCTAACTTTCTTACACTAAAACGTATATCTCTAAAGAGATTGTTTTAAAACTAGTAATGCCACAGATGCAATGTTTTTTTAGTAGTTTTTTTCACAACCTATTCCAATAGTAAGTTGTTACTATTGGAGTAACAACTCCAATAGTTAGATAGGCATGGCACCCCTATTACCCATTTGTTTTTGGCTGATGATGCTCTATTCTTCTTTGAACACAATGCTTATTCCCTTGCCAACATTCAAGAGATTCTTAGTTGGTATTGCTCCTTATCAGGACAAAGCATTAACTTTTCCAAATCTGAGCTGTATTGTTCACCAAACATGGCTGAAGAGGACAAGGCTTTTTTAGCTCAAAGCCTTCGGGTCAACTTGGTCCAATCTCCTAGTAAATATTTAAGCCTTAATTTTATGTTGAGAGGCAAGATGGTGGCTGATTTTCAATTCTTAGTGGATAAGATTCACTTAAAGTTGCAGGGTTGGAAGGCAAAACTTCTATCCCAGGGTGCTAGGATTACCTTAATATCCTCCAAACTCCAATCCCTGCCCCTTCACACATTTTCATGCTTCAAGGTTTTAGAAACCATTTGCAATAAGATGGATGCTATCTCTAGAGCTTTTTGGTGGGGACATGATCCAAGTGCAAGGAAAATGCATTTACTCAATTGGGATAAGATTTGCAGGCCGAAAAGGGAGGGGGGATTGGGCTTGAGAAATTGGCGTGATGAACTAATCCATGTTGGCAAAACAGTTTTGGAGAATTAGTCACAACCCCCAATCCTTAATCTCAAAAAATTTCAAGGCTAGATATTTCCCTACCTCCACAATCCATGATTGCATTCCCAAACCCTATCATTCATGGTTTTGGAGAAGCATCATCAACCACAAGAATAATAAGCTAAAGGAAGGGAGGTGGATCATAGGATCTGGTTCAACTATTCCACTCACTCACACTAATTGGTTTCCTTGTCAGCCACATCTCTTAGAACAGCATAATCTGAGTGAAGGTAAAGTGGCAGACCTAATTGACAGTGCAAATCATGTGTGGAGACCAAACCTTGTGAGGGCTCTCTATCCTAATCCCATGAGCTCTGAAATTCTGAGTTGGCCTATCTCTAAGACAGGAACAAATGTGGATAAACTTGTCTGGAGGCATTCTTCTTTAGGAGATTATCAGGTTAAGAAGGCTTACAATATCATTTCTAGTGAGACTGATCCTAGTGACACAATCCTATGGTACCTAGTTTGGAAAGTGCATGTCCCTTCAAAAATTAGTAACTTTGTGTGGAGACTCCTACATGACAGTTTGCCAACCTTCCTTACCCTTAGGAACAGGGGAATTCCTGTGTCAAGATGCTTGCCCTTTCTAAGAGGAAGAAGAAGAATCCACTTCCCATCTCCTTTTATTCTACCCTTGTGCCAGAGCTACTTGGCATGGTACATCTTTGGCAGTGCGCTCATCAGATTTTATGAACTATTCCATACAGCAATGGCTTGGGAGGTTGCTGCACATTCATAAAGCTCTACAACTAGAGAGCATATCTTATCTGCAAGGGATTTTCACTACACTTTGGACATTATGGACTCACAGAAACCTTGTTGTTCCTGAAGGGAAGACCCTAAACCTATGAAGCACGGGTGTGTTTTCGGATTCGGGTGCGGGTGTGGGACTCAGCAATTTTTGAAAAAGTAGGGTGCGGGTGTGGCGGGGTGCAGGGATTAAAAAATGATTAAAAATATTTTATTTATATTTTCTATATATTTTTACTATTAAAATATTCTTAAAAAACACATTACTATGGCCTTGGTTCACAAAACAAAGAAAGAAGAAGGCAAGAAACACAAAACAAAAAATAAAACACAAAAGAAGCAACAGATATTCAGAATAAAATTGAGGAAGGACAGATTTAGGATGTTTGGGCCTCATTCAAAGCCGATTTCGGCTGTTCCGGCATGATTCAAGGCTGATTTCGGCAGTTTCGGTCGTTTTTGGCCGCCAGCCGATACGATCCGATTCTGGCTGAATTGGCCCGATTCGGCGCGAATCAACGCGAATCGAAGCCGAGTTGGCGCTAATTGGAGTCGAGTTGGTGTGAATCCGAAAAAAAAAAAAAAAAAAACTCAGACTTAGCACCGATGCGCGGGCAGCGGTGTCGGTGGCCGCACCCCGCGTCGGGCTTCGTCGGACTCCAGTGCGGCACCCTCCCAGCCGCATCGGTGCTTCCTAGCCCCAAACCCTCTAGAAGTTGTACTAACTGCTCAGTCTCTTGTTTGCAGGTACAAAGATGCCTTCTCTAGCTGCAGTAATACATCTCTTAGGTCAGATCAGAAAGGAGAAAACAAGCTTCCTCAAAATCCTTGGCAACTCATAATTAAGGTAGCTGGAGCAAGAGCCAAGAAATTACATCGTTCTGGTTTTGCCTACGAAGTTAGGAATCTACAAGGGGATGTCATTCTGCAGAGAACATCTAGCTGTACAGAGAAAAAACCTGCACTCCTAATCCAGGAAGCAATGCTTGAAGCTGTGATTAAGGCTAGGGACTTGGGATACAATTTTCTTTTGCTGCTCAGTGATAGTAGGAGATCAGTCCTCGTTTCCAACAGACGGTGTACTCCCACTTGGCAAGAGAGAGTTTTGTTGGAGGATTGCTCTACTTTACTTCACTCTGACTTTGTTTTCCATGCTGTATATGTCCCACCAGTTGATCTTAGTAATGTTAGCTCCTTAGCCAAGTTGGCAACTGATATGCCAATTAATCACTGTATGATCTAACTTTTTTGTAAGCTTCTGGTGTTTTATCCAAAAAAAAAAAAAGTTGTCACTGATTTTCATACAAGCTTATTATTGAAACCACTTTCTTATTCTAACTATCGTCACCTTAACAAAGTCATCAAAAAAAAAAAATGTATAATTAGATTTTATTGTTTTCTAAACATGCGGGGGTCACGACTCCCTGCTGGGTACCAGTGGCTTCGTCAGTCGTGACTGTTTTCAATCCATAATCATGGATATGGTAATATGTGCAGATTGGTGTTTTTCTATTGTCACTTTCCCACTAGTTTTTGTTCAATTTAGCAATAAGTGACACAATAATATACACATTTCATTTGAAATTTTGTATGCTGCACATGCTATTGATGATTCAGAGTCCCAAACTAGTAATACAAAGCACCATATAATGGATTCATTAATTACAAAGTTGCTCAAGTTTTTGTACCATGTGTGAAAATTCATTACAGACCTCATTCCCATTTGCATCGAATCTTATCAGTGTGCCTAAAATCCCATTTCAGCACCAAACTTCCATCCATTCTCCTCAAAACAAAACTCTCCACCAGCACATAACAACCAAATCTTAGCCATCCATTCTCACTTCTAATTTGTTCTACCCTCTCCACTCTCACTTCCCTTTCTGCTCCATTGTTAACCCACCCACCTTCTTCTTGCACCCATTTCACATTCTCTACAATTGCTGAACTTAAACCTACACCCACCACTCCTCTCCTACCATTTTGGTTATCAACTTTAAACCAAATGAACCCATTATTATGAATATTTCTATCATCTTTCACAGCTTCCTTACCAGAAACTAAACTCACTTCTCTTTGTACATCAGCATTCACAATGACAACATCATTATCTCCATCAACAACATTTCCACATGAATAAATTTCTTCCCACTTTTGCTCAAGAGTCATGGAGTAGAACATGGACTTTTTCATTTGGTGTTTTAGTCTGCCTTTCTCTCTGACAAATATAAACGGACAATACCATTTCCCCACAATAACAGGAGCAGAACGCTTTCTAAAGATGGGAAAATTGAAGTCCGGATAAAGTGCTCGGATTGAAGTGTCAAGGCCTAGAGCTTCATTTAGATGAATTCGATATAAACTCGAGCTGCGAACTTTCCATCCTTTTCTTCTTAGGACTTTTGGAGGAATGCCATCAGGAGCTATAGACTTGGCAAAGAAACCACCACTTTGGTGGCTGTGAATCTTAACTTGTTGGTATAGGTCTTTGAGGTTAAAAGGTTTTGGTTTTCTGTCACTCAAGATTTCGCTGAAGCAACATGCCATGACGTCTCCCTCTCGTGAACATTTGTATGCTTTTCTGCAAGGTTGGACATTTTCAATTGATTTTTTATTTATTTATTTTTTTTATTTTGGATCAAGACAATTTCAATTGATTGATGCTAGTGAATGATATATTAAATTTTTTTCTACATTTTATATTATATGTCACAATTCATAAAAACAGTAAAAATAATGCCAAAGAACAATTATTTATAGATAAAATTGCCACACATACCATATTACACATTATTACACTAAAAAAATTGGCATTTAACTGTGTGCGCGCGCATAATATAGTATGTAACAAACACTACCCATTATTTATTATGTGTTGAAGTCCATAAATCATGTGATTTCGATTTTCACAAATAAACCAACAAGGGACTTACCCGGTTACCCCTAGGGTTATCACCAATTTACATTCACATCCGCTATAATATATAATATATAATTTCCTTATATATTATTTTACCAAATAGGAAACTTTTTAATATATCAAACTGCAACAATTGTATCATTTCCTTCTATATACTATATCATTTTGCTAAATGGGAAACTTTCTGACACCCTTATGTGTCTCTATGAAGTTAAAAAAACCGATCCTTGTAAAATAATACAACTAAACTAAGCAGTACTAAAGCTAAACTTGAACTTGAGTTCAAAGCGGAAGGCTAATTTTCATTTTTGCTTTAATATTTAGCTTATAAAAATAGAGAATCTATGAGTACAGAGAGCATACCCTTTGTACTTTCCTTTTGCTCTGATAACGTAGTACCGGTTAGAAGACAGAGGTTTATCAAGAACTGGGATAAACAAAACCTTAGTGGCAGTTGTTTCTCCATACTCAGGTGAATAAACAATGGTCAAGATCCTATCTTGAGGGAATGGTAGCTTCTTAACTTTCTTACGCTTGCATAAACCCCAGCAAAATGTATCCTGTGCTTCTGCCTCTTCATCTGTAATTACAAGATAACCTGAATATGGAGCATCAGGTGGCTGTGTCGAAAGGGTGCTTGGAGATTTCCGATACATTGATAGAGGCCTTGTCACATACATCTCTCTCTCTCTTTCTTTCTCTCTCACAAATCACAATTAAGCTAAAAAAGTTAGGACCCCTGATCGGCTTCGGAGGTGTGGGAGTTTCTGGGGACTTATCTTTTTGTTTACTTATGAATTAAGAATTGAGAGTGTGGTATCTTACGTAATGATTTTATGTGGATGGATGATATTTCAATTATTTCATGATTTTTAGGTTTTCATACTTTTGAGATTAGAACCAAAAGAATCTGTCAATTGAAAATCCCAGTTTGAATTTTAGTAAAAGCAATGTTATAGACAACTCTTTTCTCTAAAAGTTTAAAGGAAATGTTATTAAAGGTACATTATTATGGTATGAACCCATAATTGATACTACTTTTGTATTATCAATTATGAAAAATATTTCACTAGACATATCGAAGTGGACTTGGATTTATTTTATTTTAATTTATTAACTTTTATTTGTTTTTATTTAACTTTTTTAAAGTTTCATTTTCTATTAAGTATGATTATATATATATATATATATTTCTTTTTCAGCAAATCAATAATTAAGGAAAAGTTAATAAAAGAGCAAACCATTAGTAAAGGAAAAGAAAGCAGATAAGATAAGCTGCTTACTTTATTGTCCACTTTTTCGCGTACCATATACCAACTTTGGGTTCATTGTCCGGTGCTGTAATGCATCTTCAGCTTGGTTCAAGAAACTTCATGCAATTGGCTGCGAAAGTTTATTCCGATATGCTTTTGCATTATTGGACATTCACAAAATATGAAAGGATTAAGTAATATACTCCTTGTGCATTATTGGACTTTTTTTTTTTTGACAGCCCATTATTGGACATTAGAACGTACAAGATATGAAAGAAGTAATATATATACAAAGGATGGGTATCAATAAAAAGACGTTCAGATAACAGATTTTATTTTTTATTTTTATTTTTTGAGAGGAAGATAATAACACAGTATATTGGCAAGTTAAATATCAAGGATTTGGATCGGTGCACCGCTTTAATACAGGAGAAAAGTTAAATACATAAACTGATAAAAAAGAGAACTTTTTTTTTTTTAATTTTTTAATTTTTTTTTATACAAGATAGAAATTCTACTTTAGCCTAATATAAGTATATATATGTATAAAATTCATTTTTGGATGCTTGAACCCCGATCCTTACTCTCCACACCCCACAAGCACTTATAAAAAGATAACTTTTAATCTCAATCCTTCAAAAACAATTACACAACCTGGTAGCCATATTAATTGTCCTAGATCTTAATCCAAAAATCAATGACACCTCATTTTCCCTTGCATTAGATTCTAGAAGAATGCTAAAGTTATAAACTTTTTTATAATATTTTTTTACAAATTGTTAATATAGTAAGTAGTTATTAGTAAGTGAAAATGTAATGTCAGTAGTGGTCTCAAATAAAAATCAGTAAGAATTTACCTAATAATTTGTAAAAATTTTGTAAAATAGTTTGTAATTATAATATTACTCTAGATTCTATAAGTGTGTCCGCCTTTCATCAATTCATCGGTGAGTAAATTTATAGAGATTGTTTGGAAATATGTATTATCATATTATGATGAAATTTAGTGGTGGGTAGAAAATTTTACTTTGTTTGACCTCCAGTCAACTTAGTCAAAGCTTTGTCAGCAAAGGGTATTTATGTCATTTTCACCATTAAACCATAAAAATTATTTAGCCTGATGTCCAGTCAGGACAAATTAACTTGGATTTGATGTTCCCATGATCCCAATGTAAAAACATTTTTTTTGGGGAATTTTTAAAGCGAAATTGGGATCTTTGCACAAAAAGCAAGGGGGGAGACAAAGTACAATATCAACACTTGATACTAGTTATTTTTTTCAAATTCAGCTTTAGATTCAACTAATTGATCTTCTAAGCTTTTAATTTTGTCAATTTGTGAGGAAATTTTAATTTTGCAAATTTCATTTAATTTATTGGTTTATTATAAATTTACAATCAAATTCTATTTTTTTCAAGTTTGATATATATTTTGTTTTCAATTTTCTTGGGAATTTTTAGCAAACTTTTTTTTTTTTCACACAATCACATGATTGATAAATTTCATTGCAAGAGAATTTATTAAAATCACAGGAAAAACATTTTTCTAGACTCTATGACTCATAGAAAACTTATAAAAAAACATTTTTACTGCACCAGAACCTCTTGACTGATTAGAATTCAGCCAGAATTCAACTGATCAAATTGTTGTCGAAAAGCTATTAGACTTCAAATTCTTTTCTTAAGATGATCTTGGGTCTTCTTCTTGAACTTGAAGATATAGTTCGGACTCAATAAGAATCAAACTTTTTTGTCATGGTTTGCCAACATTCAATCTATTGACCCTAGCAACAAATATGAACACTTCAAAAATCCCATTAACTACAAAATCCCATTAACTACAAGAGAAACTCCTAAGATACTAAAATTACAATGATCTCTCAAATGATTCCTATGTAAAATTTATTCTCTGGATATGTGCGATGTCCTTTCCATGAGAAAGAGCCCTATTTATACTTGTGGCTAACAGTTATGGACAATTATACATCCCTCGTGTTTTTATCTTGTTGGGCTTGTTTGACATTGGCCACAATATTACATAATGCCTGTCGACTGCCTTGATGACACTTGTCTTCATGTCGTACACCAGTAACTGCTATAGGAATTGCATCATTCCCTTCATGTAGTTCTGGTACCCTTACTAATGCACTCCCCTTATGGTAAAACTGGTCGTGCCTTCAACAATTCAGAAGATTTTTTAAATTAATACCAACAATCTCTCATTGGAAGGTTTCGCTCAAAAGTCACACTCAAAGTGTAGAGCAAGAATCTTGACTTAGTCAAGATTAAAGAAATTGTAGAATCCAAGAGTGGCGGTGTGTGAGGTTAGGCTTAGCTTATGCTAGGTCTTGGTGTTTGTGAGGGTTTGATTGGAAACATCTTGGCTCAAGATTAATTCTTTGTCTGGTGGTGGGGCGGTCAGTGGCGGTTTCAAGAATTTTTTTTAGGGTGTTCCTCAAGGAACATAAATTATACAATCTAATAAAAAGAAGAATTTATATATTGACGATAATAACAACAACAACAATAAAAAAACACACAAATACATAAAGTTTTACAACATAAAGCTTGTGGAGTTCAATTGTGGTTGTTGTTAGTGTTGCTGAACAGGTATGGACAGCGATGACTAGGGAGAGTAAGTGAGTTTCTTATTTCCTTTTAACCTTTTGGTTTGATTTAGTTTTAGTTTAAATTGTTTAATGACTTGTGAATCCACGACGCACTGTGACAGTGAGGATTTTTTTTTTAATATTTGTTGAATTAAAAACATAATCGTGTTGGTGTTGGAGTAGTGATAGTCATAGTCTAAGATGAGATTGATCTTGTACTGGGCTTTTCTATTGGCATTTGGTTTGAGCCTTGTTAGTGGTTTTGTTATAATTTTTTTTTCCAAATTTTTGTTCCTTTTTTTTTTTTTTTTTTTTTTTTTTTTGGTGTGGGTTTTTTCCCATGGTTTTATAAATACGGTGAAAGAACCGAAAAAGGGACTGGTTACTGGTTTTTTGGTCGACCGAGATCCGACCGATGGTCAAACTGATGACGTCATAAATAATATAATTAATAAAATTTTAAATTATATAAATAAAAATATAATAAGTTTATTACTAATAATATGATAGCAAAATGTAAAAACATAATATTTAGTGACACTTTTCGTGTAAATTTAATCAAATTTCCTTAGAATGGAAAATCACATGTTTAATTATAATCATAAAAATTAAAATTTATTTTATATATATATATATGTAAGGACACAAACAGACCTATGACCTAGGAACGACCAGGCAGTGGCCCAGTAAGCCCACCACAATGAATTTATTAGAGAATGGGTAGGATATTGACTACTTAATGAGCTAAAGTTAATCACAATGAGAAGAAAAGCCAAGTAAAAGACTAGGAACACTCAATTATGAAGAAAAAGGGATCCTCGGTCCAACCCGAGGAAGATCTTTCATATATATGGTTTTGCTTTCTCTCTTTCACAAATCTTTCTCTTCTCCCTTTTTCTCGATCTCTCCAATAAGGCTCTTCATTTTTCTTTTATATTTACATAAAGATTATCTTCATCCTACACTTGGAGGGTTGAGATTGCATTTTTAGGACTCTAGTCCCATCTAGAACATACTAGTAAGCTTCTGCCTTGCAATCTGAGCTGTGCCACCACTGTTCATTGTCATTTCCTCATTAATGCAGCCAGAGGAGTAGTTGTCTTGCATTTAATGCGGAGGGGATAGCTTCCACTCCCTTCTCCTTTCACCCTTCTAGTAACCTGTGCCAAGCCTACTTTATTCCCTCTGTGGTATTTTAACTTCATGTGCCTCCTATGGTTAATGCTCGTCCCCCAGGTCAACGAGTGCTCATCTCATGGTTATCCAGTGCTCATCCCCGAGGTCCAAGGTCCGAGGTGCATCTTCGGAAATTACCTTAGCAATCCACTTAAATGAGATTAGGGATCCTCGTCCACACAATAGCCCCCAAGAACCTCATTTTTCACCCCCGACAAGGAAAGATGAGGTTTTGGCCAACAAAGCCACTAATAAGGGTACGCTCATAAATAGGTTCCCCACATGAGCACATCTTTTCTACTGACTGTGATACGCTCTTGACACTTCGGAATCCTCAACTCTGTAATAAATACGATTGACGACTTGCTGTCTACCATGTTCTACGGTGAGATCTTGATTGAACGGCCCAGGATTCTCCAGTAGAATGGGCGGAAGGCTTATTGCTCCCTCTTTTCCCAGCCTATTTATAGAGAGATGTGAAACTCCTTTCTCCATTTTACCTCCCTAGAAGCAGAAAAGAATTTAAGCACACCCCTTTCACCTGATAATCTCGCCCGATGAGTTTTCCTTCCCTTTATTCGTAAGTGCGTATCTCTGTTAAGCAGAGTTCTCCCTTTACTCTTTCTCATTTTCTGATTCTTCTTTTTCCCAAATGGGTAGATTTTTTAGCTTAGTAGAGACTCCTCAAAACCGAGAGGAATTTAAGAGGTACTATGGGATACCCAATAATGTGTCCATACAACACTGCAATAAGGGTGAATGGCATGAAAGAAGGCCTACTGGTGTAGTTGTAATTGTTGGAAAATCTGGTTTTGTATCTCATACAAAACACACAGCGGAAGCAACAAACACGAATTTACTTCAATCATGAAAGATAACATGTAACCATGAATGATAACATGTAACCATGAATTCTAGAATAAAGAACAGAAAGCGTACCTTGATGTAGTGAATTTCAAAACATGACTTGAGAATACCTTCAATCTTCATCTCAATTCCACATGGTGCCTAAGATGTGTGGTCTCTCAATCAGTCTTTTGTACATAGACTCTCAAAGAAAAAACCTTCTTTTTCTCCTTGTGGAGAAAAACTGGTTTCTTTTCTTTTCTTTTCATTATACGTATGTTCTAACTACCTTAGTAGTTTCTTTATTTAATAACTCTTATTAAATAATGACTGATTATCTAATTGGGTTAGCCTTTTGGGCCTACCCAATTGGGCTTTAGTTTGTGGCTTCAGATGGGACCAAAGGGAACAAATAAGACTCTAGCTCCAATGGGTCTTGGACTTTTCTGTCAACTCTTGACAAGCCCAAAGTTACCATTAATTATATTCAATACCACTATAAGAATATAATTTCACTCTAGGCCTTATTAATAAATTATATCCCAAGACTTTATTATACATGCAACCCCTTCGTTAAAATATTCGTAGTAATACAAAGTCATGAATGTTGATTGCCACTTTGTAGATTACTACATCTTAATCCTTGAGTACCCTGTTTAATTCTTTATGTTATTCATCATATATTTATGAAATCCAATTCCATAAATATATACTTTAGTAACTCCTTACTAAAGTGGTTGGGCCCAACACTTTGAATAACCAAACCCATTAAACTTATCTCAAGGGAATATTTTATATCTCCGTTAAGAGATTATGAATTCCATCTTGAGAATATATGTTCCATCAACACTAAATGTGGCTGCCCAAGATACTGAAGTTTTGATCGTAACTTATAGATCTCACTCCTGATATATCAAAGCAACCTACACCTCATGATCAGGTCCATTATTCTCTCAGGATTTAGAGTTGATGTAAATAGAAGTCGTGGGATTTATTATTCATTTGATAGTCGTTAGGAGAATAATAAATCTCACAGCGGTCCAGTTCAATATGTCTTAACTCTTAAAACATATCAACTAGAAGTTTCCACTTCTATGATCAAGATAAATCATCTTAGTTGATATGTTATAGTCTTCGCAGATGAAATGCCCAATTTCATCACCGACTACGAACTAAAATTCTGAGTTTACAAAGAACTTGTGATTTATATCTTCTGTGACTTTTCACATAAATCACATACTATGCATCTTATGGACTAAGATAATGTCCCATTAGTTCATTTATAGATAGTCTCATATAATTAATCTATTTAATTATTTATGACATGCCAATAAATTGGATATTAGGGCACAAACCCCAACAGTAATTCCGATGATTTCCTTCATTGAGGGAGGCATGAGGATTCCAATGGGTAGAGTTACTAAGGATTTTTTAAACCTTTTTAGATTGTGTCCTACCCAGTGCATCCCTAATATGTTTAGAATACTTGGTAGTGTAGATGCTCTAAACGAAAAATTGGGCATACAATTTACCCACCACGACGTTAATTGGGTTTACAATTGTTAGAAATGTGCTAATTGGGGGGGGGGGGGGTTTACTACCTAAAAACTAGGGTTCCCGCCGTTAGGTTAATCTCCTGTCTCCCTGAAACGAATAAAGGCATGGACGAGGACTTTCTCATTGTGTCAGGGGAGTGGCACGACGGACTCCATTGCCCTACCAAGGATGGAACCCCAGGTGGGATGGCTTAGGGACACTTAATAAAAAATAGTGTTAGCATAGGAAATTACACATAACCTGTTTACATGATATTTTATCAATTTTACCTTTATGTATGCTCATTTATCTTTTACTTGCTCAGATTAAGGTTTGCTCGACTTGTTAACTAATGATAACCCTTGATTTTTCTTTTTCAGAAAAAAGAGCTACTGCTAAGAGACGAAGCCTGGTAAACTTTGAGTTGTTGAATCGAGTCCTAAGATCTAAGATCCTCCTACACAAGGATGGTTAGCTCTGAGCAGTTCACGTTATCTTAGGCTTTATCCCCATATCCAACCACTTCCAAAAGTCCAAGCACATGATTAAAGCTCGAGATTCCCGCCTGGCACTGGTTGACGTGGCTATTGAAGGTTTCATAAGCCAACCTACCCCCGAAGGAACGCAAATAATTGAGCTACCTACCTTCATAGACCCAGAGCCTGCTGAACTTCCTGTTCCCGAGAGGCCTCGACTTGTCATAGAGGAGATCACATCCTCGGAAGAAGGAGAGGATATAGAATCAGAGGAAATCTTGGAGGAGGATACTGAAAATTCTATTCGAGACGAGGATTTTGAAGTCTTTTACGACACCCACTCATCTGAGGAGGAAACACTTAGCCCCCAGTCCACCACAATTCTTGTCAGTGAAGACCAAGAGCACACCGAAGCACCAGAAGGCATAGTGATAGAGAGAAGGCTTCCAGACCTACTTTCTCTACTGGAATCCCACGTTGGGACTACAATGCCGGGGGTTCTAGTCATTCTGAGGCCTCCAACTCCAATCATTCCAGCCCCTATCCAAACAAAACTAGCAGGTAAGAAGTGAAAAATGGACAGAAGAGGGGGCAAAGGAGTTGTAAAGGAGGGAGAGGTTCAAGAGGAAACTCACCCAGAGCCCACCAAGGTGGTCAAGATGACTCGCACCCAACAAAGAAAGGGTGTAGAGAGCTTTAGCACTGCCTCTAAGCATAGGTCCAAGGTTCCAATCTGGAACCCCTCCTTTGCCTTGGACGATTCACCTCTCCGAGAGGATGCTTCCATCCGGGATTTTGATGGTGGAAGAGTAGGCTACATAGCCAACACTGTGGAGCAAACCCTTCTACTCCCAAGGGATATGGATGAGCTTCGAAACTTAAAGAAGCACGAGCTCTTCCTATCCGTGAAGAGGGACTTGGCCTTGGTAAGACTTTTCTTCTGCATTATTATTTAATGGCCCTTCCGCACAAGTTTCCCTACTAACTTTAATGTGAATTGTTTGCATCCAGGCTACCCAAGTAGCAGACATAGCGAAGGAATGGGTTAACCAGGCCTTCCATGACATGAAGGAGGAGGAGTCCAAATGCCTCGCTGTGTAGAAGGTCTAGATAGCAACTGACAAGAAGCTGAAAGAGACCCTTCAAAAATTGGCTGAGTGTGATAAGGCAAGAAAAAGCGCCGAGGCTTCCATAGAAAGCACAGAAAGGCAAGCTAGGGAGCAGTTGGTGCAACTGAAGGAGGATGAGAAGCAACTCGCCCTTGCTCAGACAATCATCACAGAGATAAGGAAAGAGCTCATCTTAAAGGACAAGAAAATAGAGAAAGCCGAGCAAACGGCTTACGACTAAAGGCAGAAGGAGACTAAGACTCACTTGAAGTCCCAACTCCCTGTTGTATGCTGCAGCTTCTGCATGCAGATGTGGATCGAGGCCTTGAATGCTGCTGGGGTGGACTCCAACTCAGAATTAAGGAATCTTGAGAGAGCTTTCTACCCCTCAGTAATCAGAACTTGCCCAGCTCTCCAGTCCTCTATCAGCACTTCTACTTCAGCCCCGGCAAGCTCCATAGAGGTCCCTTCACCAAAGCCTAGCACCACTGCCCTTGCTAAAGCTAAGCCGAATGAGCAGCAACCCAAAACTATTGCTCCAGCTAAGACCAAACCCAGCGAGCAACAACCCTAAGCCATTGTGTCATCCCAGGCCAAACCAGGTGAGCAACAACCAAGCACTCTTATTCCTACCAAGACCAAACAAACTGAGCTAGTTGTCTCCAAACTTAGCACAACTGCTGTCCAAGGCACTGAAGGGGCAGCCAAGGCACTTCCCCCAACTAGTGACCCTTCTACAAACGCTGCGCCAACCACACAAGCCTCTTCTGCCCCCACTCTAACTCCCGAAGTGCAAACCACAACAAAGACTGAGGCACAGAAGACTTCTAAACCCTAAAGACCATGGCAGTGGACCTTTGTACCTTTTCCTCCGTTGTTTTTTGTTGTCTTATTTATTTATTATTATTATATAGAAATAGAAGGCACTTTGTACTTTCCTTCTTTGCGTTATGTATCTTTTGTGGTTTGAATTAATGGGAAACTCTTATTATCTTTCATCATTTTGTCTTTGTACTTAATATTATATATTTTTCCTTTTATGATTCCAAGTTCTACTTATCATATTCTCATGTAAAGAAGTGCTTATGTTATGTGTTAATTTCCCAAGGTAAGTCACCCAAGAAATAGAACATAATCAAGGTTATATCAAATATTACAAACATAATGCAAGTATTAACATGCCTAAGGCAAGTGATTGAAGGCTTTGTTTAAACATAACGCAAGTTTAATTTAGTAAAGGCTTTGTTTAATACTCAAAACCATCTAAATGTTAACTTACCCGAAATAGGCATTCCATAGTGCTGGATCCAACTGAGATGTTACTTAATCATAATAATGATCTTATAGTTAATCTACCCAAGGTAGATAACTCAAGGAGTTAAGTCCAACCGAGGTTCTATTTAACCTAGAAAAATAACCTTAATGTTAATTTACCCAAGGCAAATATCCTAAGGAGTTGAATCTAACCAAGGTTCTGTTTAACACTTAAACGAATAATGGAGAGCATTAATTTACCCAAAGTATGTGGTCCGAGGAACCAAACATGACCAAGGTTCTGTTTAACAATTAAACAAATAATGGAGAGCATTAATTTACCCAAGGTATGTGGTCCGAGGAACCAGACATGACTAAGATTCTGTTTAATGGAGAGCATTAATTTACCCAAGGTATGTGGTTCGAGAAACCAAATATGACCAAGGTTCTGTTTAACACTTAAACAAATAATGGAGATCATTAATTTACCCAAGGTATGTGGTCCGAGGAACTAAACATGACCAAGGTTCTGTTTAGCACTTGAACGAATAATGGAGTATAACACATAACAATTGAAATAAAAAAGGGCATAACTGATTTTCATTAATAGTAATACATTTGTAGGTTATTTACATTCCACGGGCGTGGTACTACATTTTTGTCTAGATCCTCCAAAAAATAGGCACCTATTCCAACAACTGAAGTGATATGGTATGACCCTTCCCAATTGGGTCCTAACTTTCCCCATGATGGGCTCTTGGCAGTACCCACCACTTTCCTCAGCACCAGATCTCCTGGGGCTAATGGCCTTGCCCTCACCCTAGTATCATATCCTTGTTTAAGCTTCTGCTGATAATACGCCATTTGAACCATGGCCGTCTCCCTTCTTTCATCAACCAAATCTAGGCTTCTTTCCAACAACTGGTCGTTATTATCTGGGGTAAATAAGCTCGTCCTCAGTGTGGGAAACCCAGACTCTAAGGGAAGAACAGCTTTAGAACCATAGGTCATTGAGAACGGTGTTTCTCTCGTTAATCGATGAGGAGTAGTCCGGTACGTCCAAAGGACACATGGTAGTTCTTCCACCCATCTTCCTTTTGCTTCAACTAACCTCTTCTTGAGCCCATTTACTATTACCTTGTTAACCACTTCAGCTTGTTCATTTCCTTGCAGATAGGCTGGAGTTGAATATCTATTTCTAATGCCCATTTCGTAGCAATCTCCTGAATGATTTACTCTCAAACTGGAGTCCATTGTCAGAGATAAGGGTATGGGGGACCCCAAACCGAGTAACAATGTTCTTCCAGATGAATTTTTTTGCATCCATATCCCTGATGTTGGATAATGGCTCGGCCTCCACCCATTTCGTGAAGTAATCAGTTCTGACCATGAGCCATCTATGGTTTCCCACAGCCTTGGGAAATGGCCCCACAATGTCCAAGCCCCACTGAGTAAATGGCCATGGACTTGATAAGGGATTAAGTACCCCTTCTAGTTGATGGATGTTCAAAGAAAACCTTTGGCACTGATCACACTTTTTGACATACTCCTGTGCTTCTCTTTGTATGTTTGGCCACCAATACCTTTGAGTAAGGGCTCTATGGGATAGCGACCTGCCCCCTGTATGACTTCCACAAATTCCTTCATGCAACTCTTCCAGAAGTGGCTCCACTGCCTCAAGATGGACACAGAGCAAATATTTTCCAAAAAAGAAATGTTTGTACAACCTCTGCTCTTTGGACAACTAGAAACAAGGAGCATTCCTCCGAACTTTATCTGCCTCTCCCTTTTCATCAGGTAGGGTGCCTTCTTTGAGAAACAAGACCAAAGGATCCATCCAGCTAGGCTCGACCATGATTTGATGAACTCAGACCATGTCCTTCCCCTCCTCGGTGGGCTTATACAGATCCTCAACGAGTATAACTCGAGGCAAGTCTTGTCCAGAAGAAGTTTCCAAAGTAGCCAGAGAATCCGAATGTGTATTTCTACTTCTCGAGATTTGTTGTAAAGTGAAAAACTCGAAACCTAACTGCATACGCCGAGCTTGGTTCAAATACCCTTGCATTCTTCCCTAGCCTCCAACTCTCCCTTTACTTGGCCTACCACTAGCCTTGAGTCTGAGAACACTTCTACTGACTTTCCTCCCATTTTCTAAACCATGGTCATCCCTACTAATAAAGCTTCATATTCTACTTCATTGTTCGTGGCTGAAAAACCTAACCTTAAAGATTTCTTGATAATGAATTTTTCTGGGGACACCATAATTAATCCCACTCTAGATCCTCTTTGATTAGCTACACCATCAACATACAATTTCCAAGACAAAGGTCCTTGTAGAGAAATTGCCCAAACTTGTTTTCCTCTTAAGTTTTGCTCCTCATCCTCCTTTTCTATTGGAAACTGAGTAAATTCTGCCACCAAATTTGCAAGAACTTGCCCTTTGAAAGAGGTCTGAGGCATATTCTTGATGTCAAAGGCCCCCAAAATTGTTCTCCACTTGGCAATTCTCCCTGTATAATCGGCCTTTCGAAGTAGTGACTGCAGGGGAAGTTGGATTAAAACCATAATTGTGTGAGCTTGAAAATAATGTGAGAGTTTCTGTGTAACATGTACCACAGCCAAAATAGCCTTCTCTAAAGGCAAATAACGAACCTCGGTTTCATGTAGTAACTTACTCACATAATAGACTGGACATTGTACTCCATTATCTACCCTTACCAATACTAGACTAACCGCATGGGAAGCCACAACAATATAGGCAAAAAGAACTTCTTCCTCTTCGGGTGTGGACATAATGGGTGGCCGAGAAAGGTAATCCTTCAACTGCTGAAAGGCCAAGGCACATTCTTCAGTCCATTCAAATCTTTTCCATTTGTGCAACAATTGGAAGAAGGACCTACATCTATCTGCGGACCAAGAAATAAATCGATTTAAGGCCACTGTCATTCCTGTTAGCTTCTAGACCTCTTTGGGATTTCGAGGAGGTTGTAAATTATTGATGGCCTTAATTCGATTAGGGTTGACTTCAATTCCACGATGGGTGACCATGTAACCCAAAAATTTGCCCGAATTGACACGGAAAGAACACTTAGAAGCATTAAGGCATAGTTAATGCCTTCTTAACACCTCAAAAATACTTCCGAGGTCACTCACATGCTCAGATTCTGCCTTGCTTTTCACCACCATGTCATCTATGTAGACTTCAATATTCTTGCCAAGTTGAGGTTCAAACATTCTAGTCATCATCCTCTGATAAGTTGATCCTGCATTCTTTAGTCCAAAGGGCATCACTTTGTAATGGTAATTCCTAGTGGGCGTAACAAAAGAAGTCTTCTCCTGATCATCCAGAGCTAATGGTATCTGATGGTACCCTAGAAAGGCATCTAAAAAACTCATCCGAGGGTGACCAACTGTTGCATCCACCAACTAGTCTATCTGAGATATCGGGAAGGGATCTTTGGGGCAAGTTTTGTTCAGATCTGTGAAATCCACACACACTTGCCACTTCTCGTTCTTCGTCTTTAACATAACCATGTTGGCCAACCATTTGGGGTAAAACACCTCTTGTATGGCTCCCGCTCGTTTAAGTTTGACCACCTCTTCCTTGATAGCCTTAGAATGCTTTTTAGAGGAACGCCGAGGTGGCTGTTTCCTGGGGGTAACCGTTAGGTTAACGTTCAGATGGTGACAAATGAGGTCTGGATCCACCCTGGGAGCCTCATAAGTGCTCCAAGAAAATACATCAATATTCTTCCTAAGGAAGGCAACCAGCTCTTTCTTCTCTTGCGGAGGTAGCTGAACCCCTACTTGAAAGTACCTATCATCATCGCTGTCTATGATAACCTGCTCTAGCTCTTCACATTTCGCCCCCTAGGCTGCAGCCTCTGAGGACATTTCCACCTCCTTTGATTGCTATAAGGACTTTTCTGTAGTGATCGAGGATTTACCTGAGATTGATGTCTAATTGCTACCACTAGGCACTACCTGGCCATGTCTTGACTTCCTACCAACTCCTCAACTTGATCCCCGGAAGGATACTTCACATTCAAATGCAAAGTTGAAGAAACAGCCCCCATGATATGAAGCCACGGCCTTGCCACGATAGCGGTGTAGGGGGAATATGCGTCCACCATAATAAAATCTACTTCCACCACCTCAAATCCTGCTTGAACAGGCAGTTTAATCTGGCCCTTTGGTACAACTGTTTTCCCATCAAACCCCAACAGAAGGGAGTCATAGCTAGGAAAATCCTCGGGCTTCAGCTTAAGCCCCTTATACAAATCAGGATACATGATTTCAGCCTCACTACCTTGATCCACCAAGACTCTCCTCACATCATTTCCCCTTATCTGGAGGGTAACCACCAATGCTTTATCATGAGGTTGAAAGGTTCCCACTTTATCCTCATCCGAGAAGCTTAAAAATGGTCGGATCTCAATCTTTCCACGCTTCAAGTTAGGGATCAAATCATTAGCATGTGGCCTTACTATAGACATAAACCTTGATGGACACGAACCTGTCTAACCTGGGGCTGCTAGGGTAACACTAATTGTTCCAAGGGGTGGTCTTCAGGAGGCATCCTTTTGGTAGGCTAACTCGTCCTGATTTCCCTGCCCAGTGGAATGGAACAAGAATTGATTCAGTTTTCCAACTTTGAATAACTGCCCAAGGTAGTCACCCAGAGTCCTACGATCTTCTGTAGTATGTCTTCGGTCTTAGTGGTATTGGCAATAAAGATTTTGGTTTCGCTTCATGGAATCTCCTCCTATCTTATTTGGCCACTTGAAGTATGGCTCATTCTTTATTTTCCCCAGAATTTGATGTACTGGCTCCCTGAACACAGTGTTTACCACCTGGGCAGTAGTATGCCCAGCATGCCTAACAAAATCCCTTCTAGGCCTATTATTGTTGTATCTTTTCGACCTGAAATCTCTTCGGTCCTCGGGAACTACCTTTGCTTTCCCCTTTCCTTGCTGCTGATCTTCCTCCACTCACTTATATTCATCAATTCGGTCCATTAATTGCCGCATGCTTAGGGCGGGCTTCCTAGTCAAAGACTTCCTCAAGTCGTGCTCAGTGGGCAAGCCGACCTTAAACGTCCTTATGGCCACATCTTCAAAATCTCCATCTATCTCGTTAAACATCTCCTAATATCTATCCGAGTAAGTTCTCAGAGTTTCACCCTCTCTCATATTCATAGATAGTAAATAGGAGGGTGAGGAACCCTACTACAAGTGACAAATCTAGCCCCAAAGGCCCTAGTAAGCTCTTGAAAGGAGTTGATTGACCCTTCCCCCAAAACATCAAACCACCTCATCGTGACTGGCCCCAAGCTAGATGGGAATACCCTGCATAGCAAGGCCTCATTCCTCGAATGTACGACCATTCTTTGGTTAAAATGACTGACATGTTCCATTGGGTCTGTTCTACAATTATATATGGTAAACGTGGATTGTGTGAACCATCGAGGAAGGTTTACCCTATCAATCCTCCTAGTAAACGGAGACTTCGAGATTTGGCGCAACGCCCTGCTTATAGCGTCATTCCCCAAGCCTTTGTAGGTCGGGCTTTTGCTTCTCTGCTTATGATGGCGCTCTTCCCTGTAGGAGTAAGACTCACTAGGGGGAGTCCTTGACTGAGGTCTGTAACTTTCATCATCGTCGGACAAAGCTTCTGTGCTTGATGATGACCTTCTTCTTTGTTTTTGAAGCAACTTCCTACATAAATGATTGATTTCTTTTTGCATGTTCTTGGTTTCCTCCCCATGAGACATATGACTCCCACTCTTAGAATGACTCCTACTGGTATGGGTTGTATGAACACTAACCTTACGATCTCTCCTACGCTCAAGATTCAGAAAATGATCTTGACGTTGCAACCCCACCGACTCATCCAAATTCACCATAATTAAATTAGCTCAAGTATTTCCCACATACGGCATCAATTGTAAGGTCCCAAACAGACCTACGACCCTGGAACGACCAAGCAGTGGCCTAGTGAGCCCGCCACAATGAATTTGTTAGAGAATGGGTAGGATATTGACTAATTAATGAGCTAAAGTTAATCATAATGAGAAGAAAAACCAAGTAAAAGCCTAGGAACGCTCAATTATGAAGAAAAAGGGATCCTCAGTCCAACCCGAGAAAGATCTTTCATATATATGGTTTTGCTTTCTCTCTTTCACAAATCTTTCTCTTCTCCCTTTTTCTTGATCTCTCCAATAAGGATCTTCATTTTTCTTTTATATTTACACAAAGATTATCTTCATCCTACACTTGGAGGGGTGAGATTGCATTTTTAGGACTTTAGTCCCATCTAGAACGTACTAGTAAGCTTCTACCTTGCAATTTGAGCTATGCCACCATTGTTCATGGTCATTTCCTCATTAATGTGACCAAAGGAGTAGTTGTCTTGCATTTAATGCAGAGGGGATAGCTTCCACTCCCTTCTCATTTCACCCTCTTCGTAAACCATGCCAAGCCTACTTTCTTCCCTCTGTGGTATTTTAACTTCATGTGCCTCCTATGGTTACTGCTTGTCCCCCAGGTCAATGAGTGCTCGTCTCATGGTTATCCAGTGCTCGTCCCCGAGGTCTAAGGTGCATCCTCGGAAATCACCTTAACAATCCACTTAAATGAGATTAGGGATCCTCGTCCACACAATATATATATATATATATATATATATATATATATATAATGAATTAATTGATGTTATATAAGAATTAAGTAACTTTTTAATTTTATTCACTTAATTAACTAAAACCACTATTTTTTTTTCTAATCAAAATTATCGGAAAAAGAAAAAAGAAAAGTAGTTTTACAATGAAAAAAACTAAATTTACTTGATTTTGACCAATTAGTTGTATAATATCTATACTTATATTTAAGAGGCTTCCCCTATTTGTATTTCTCAATTTTGATGCCCAAAATGCCCTCAAATTTATCAGTTTGTAAAACTTAAATGATAGGGTTAGAAATGTTAAAAAAAAAAAAAAAAAAAAAAAACAACAACAACAACAACAACATTCAAACCCACATTCAAATGTTTCTAAAAAAAAAAAAAAAACACTTCCAATTTTTTGTTTTATTTTTTAACCACTTTTAATTCTTTAACAAAAGTTTCGGATAACTCCCATAAAAATAAAAATAAAAAGTTTCTGATAAAAAATAAAAACCACCAAATTTTCCCTAACAAAACCCCCACGTTCAATTTAAAAAAAAAATTAAAAAAAAAAAAAACCACTTTCAATTCTATAACAAAAGTTTCACATAACTCCCATAAAAAAAAGTTTTGGATAAAAAATAAAACCACGGTCAAATTTTCCCTAAAAAAACCCCACGTTCAAATATTAAAAAAAAAAAAAAAAAAAAAAAAAAATCCAAAAATTTTCAAATACCACGTCCAAACCCAACCCACGTTTAAATTCTTAGAAAAAAAAATGTTATCTTTGACAAGAGTTTTAGATAACTACTCTACTAAAAAAAACTGAAGTTAAAAACAAATCCAAAAAATTTCAGATACCACATCCTAACCCAACCCACGTTCAGCCCTATATATATAAACCATGTTATTTTTTACAAGAGTTTCAGATAATTACGACTAAAATAACTGAAGGAAGTTAAAAATATGTAACACATGTTTATATTTTGAAATTGATATTCTTATTAAAAAAAAAAAAAAAAAAACCACATCTCTAACAACTACTACTATAAAAAGTGAAGGAAGTTAAAAATAGTTTTGGATTACTACTACTACTATAAAAAGTGAAGGAAGTTAAAAATCTACAACACGTCATGGTTGTTGTTCATAGTAAGCCTTTAATGGAGGCTGCTTCAGGATTACATCATTGTACAATTATGAGAACAGAATTTGAGTTCCAGCCAAGAGGGTTGATTGGTGAGTTGAGTGTTTGGAGGTATGGGTTTTAGTTTAGAGATTTTGTGAGTGTGTGTTTGTGTTTTTTGTTTGAACTTTCATTTTGTTGCTAGCTTTGATTTCAAGTATATACATTTTGTTTTTTGTTATGTGTGTCATGTATTACATATTCCAAAATTGAAAATTTCATGTTCCAGAGAAAACAAATTTGTTTGAGATTGAGAGGTTTGGTGATTTTTCTGTGTACAACCTTCAGTTTGTAGTGATAGGCCAAAAACATATTAACCCCTTGTGATTAATAAATTGATTAATTAGCCAATTTTAATTAATTAATCAAATTAACATGCAAATACGTGGTAGCACAAACAAATCACCAATTAAACTAAGTATGGAGTGGAAAATAAATTGACACGGTGATTTGTTTAGGAATGGGGAAAACCAACACAGCAAAAACCCCACCGGGTGATTTTAAGGTCACCACTTCTGAGAATCCACCATTATCACAACAAGTGGTTATAAGTAAAGGAATCCAAGTACCTTATACCAACCTACAGTTGAACCTTTATCCCAATACCCAATTGGACTTGTTCTGTAGTGACAATCTCTCCTTGTAATGCACGGCTCCCAGTATGTGACTAACCAATTGCACGGATCCTAGTACGCGACTTCAATCACCAACTAGAGAAAGTTGTTGGCTGCAAAGTTCTTCAGTTCATCAGCGATGAAGATCTAGAAGATGCTTGATCACAAAACCCTACGGTGTACAAACACAGCAACTTCTTCACAAGAATGATGAACTAGGGCAAAACTCTGTCTCCGGTCACAACTTGTGTCTTCTTCGACGGCCCTTAAAATAATCCTTTTATATGTCTAGAGTTGTAAGAAAAGAAAGCCCAAACATACAATCACAGATTAGAGTCAAAACAGAACTGAAAATATGTTTTTCATAAACCTCGACAGATGCCTAGCTGTCGAGATGCTGTCGAGCCACGGGGCTGAACAGCTTTTTAAACCTCGACAGATGGCTAGTTGTCAAGCTAACTGTCGAGTTTTAATGACAGGCACTTTCTTGGCTTGAAACTTGGACAAACTTGCATGGCTTCAACACTTGATCTTGAAACAAAGTTTCTTGAAATATTAAACACATCCTAGATCTACCCAAATATAAGTAAAGTGCGTTTTGTCAAAGGATTAGCCAATTACATAAAATAGTGACATATGTTCCCAACAAGTGAATCACATATGTCCTAACAATCTCCCCCTTTGGCAATCCGTGACAAAACCACAACAAACAAATGAACATATGAGAGAAGTCATAAATCACTCAACTCATATTCACTTGTTGAATACAATAAAATCTATCCTAACACAAACTTTTGAAAAACTTTGCAAGAAGAGAGTTTATGGCTAGTAGACTTTGACAACTTGTATTTTTGAAACACTTTAAACCAAACTCATTAAGGCATCTTTGTGTGAAGCAGAAATAATAGATTGCATACATGTAATAAGAAGCATGTGCATAAAGAGAGAAAAGAAACAACACATGTATGGGTAGATGAAAGAAACATACATCAACATATAAAGAAGCTAAGTACAATGTATGTCAATAGTGGTCACAAGACCTAAGGTATAAGAATAAATGTATCTAAAGTAGAGAAAAGAAAAAGATACAAGTAATCCTTACTACATCCCTCAAATATCAACACTCCCCCTAACAAAATGGTCCTATACTAACTCTCCTCCTAAGTATGACTACTCTCATATACAAAATTACTCCCCTTTTTTGTCACGAGTGACAAAGGGTAAGAGTGTCAAGTAGACATCTCATCTATACCAGAAGAGCTAGCATCTCCATCACCATCATCCTCAGAAGCAGTAGCATCATCATCATCAGCAGCATTAGACGCCTCTGGAGTATGAGGAGGAGAATCAACAAAGCCACCAATGACCGCCTGCCGTCGTGCAATACGACCAACACGAATGTTCACCTGATACAGCTCAGTGGAGATTGTATTAAGGCGAGCATCCATGCGCTGAAGCTACGTCATGATGTCTCCCAGAGTCACATTGCTCGTAGAAGAGGAAGGAACAGATGTGGATGGAACAGATTGAGATGGAGCCAAACGGGAGGGAGGAGTTGCTGATCCAGACTGCCTCGACCTAAACTGCGCCTCGCTATGTTTAACGGTAGCGGCGTTTATGGCACAAATATGGGTAAAGTGGTCGGACGCTGGAAAGGGAACAGAAAAATGGCGTAAGATCCTCGTGATTGCGGAAGGAAAGATGAGTTTATCATGGGACGCCATATCCCTATAGACATCTAAGATAGAAAGAATAAAGTGAGAAGGAAAATCTATGGTAAGATGCTCAAGAAGGGACAACAAAAATCAAGCACGAGGCTCTGTGATAGAGTTATAGTGAGAGAGAGGGTGAAGAACAAAAGTCATAACCATGTTAAAAAACTGAGGACCTTTTGCAAAGTCCGAACAGTAAATGAACTGACGCTCACCCTAATCAGAAGGGCACTCACAAAAAGCAAATTTGAGCTCATCTTTGGACACAGTCCTCAGACGCTCACAACTAGGGTAGTCAAGAAACTCTAACCTAGGGACATGGAGCACATCCGCAACAAGTTGTGGTGTGACAGCAATGCGCGTACCTCGAACGTGAGTATGAAAGAGAGGTACTGAAAAATCGAATCCATGTATGTTGGAGTAAAACTCCTGGATCAGCACAGATGGACATGTGATCGGGACGTCACACAGTGACTCCCAACCTCGACTGTGAATGACAGTGGGTAGGTCAGTGTCGGCGAAGTCCGCCAAAATGACTCGGCGTTCAGAATGAATGTCTCGTCGAGAAAAGTTCTCCGAGAAGGCCTTACGAGCATCCTCATCACAGAATTGAATATGTGATGGAGTAGGATCAGAGGAAGACGATGCCCCAAAATGAAGAGGGTTTCGAGACGGAGCAGACTTACGTTTAGGTGCCATAGACACGATTAACGTAAATAGAAAAGAGAGGGAGAGAGAGAGACAATTAGAAAAGTCCAAACACATTTCAAATATTACAAGTATAATGAAAAAAGAGTACGTATGCATGGGAAATGCATGAACATGTGACATGCAATATAAAAAGCATCATAGGCTCAGCCCAATCCAATCCTACTAGCACACAATCAATTTGCACACATCTAAATACATGATAATACTGTTATAATGCTTATGTGATGCAATGTATGAGATTTTAAACTCATTTAAGCAAAAACCCATCCCAAAATTTCAACAAAAACTCATCAATTTTGAAAAACCCCAAAATTTTTCAAAAACCCCAAAACTTAGGTTTCAAAACATGAAATGCATGTAAATGAGAGATTAGAAACTCACCAAGTGAAGAAAAAGCTTGAGTAAGCTTGAAAAACGCTTGAGAGTGAAGTTTGGAGTGAATGAGAGAGTTTTGGGAGGTGAAAAGACAAGTTTGTCGAGAGAGAGATCGAGATAAATGAGAAGGAAATCGCGATTCACGCTTAAATAGGAGCCCAGTAAATCTCGACAGATAGAGGTGTCGAGAGGTGTCGAGAAAACAAGGCATCGACAGATGAAGCTGTCGAGGATCTATCGAGGAACAATTCAACAGAGATAATAAACAAGCTCGATTGATCCACCAGCTATCGAGGGTCCAGAAAGTTTGTCGATCGATCCACCTAGCTGTCGAGAAGCTATCGAGATTGAGATAAGAAGAAGTTGAAAAGCTCGATAGATAGCCAGGTGTTGAGAAGCTGTCGAGATTGCTTAAAAACAATTTTTCAAGAAGAGAAAAACACAGATATAAATGCAATCAAGTATGCAACTCAACCAATTATCCAATCAACATTTTAAGCTCTTAAAATCATCTCTCAACAACAATTTTAAGCATACGGATCCCAAAAACACATACACACTAAACAAGTCTAACCAATTTTATATTTCAAAAACAAGTTAAGACAGTTTAGTGAGCATACATTAACACATGTAAAACCTTGTGATGGCCAAATCACATTGTACCTGCATATGTATCAAGAGTAGTAAAGAATATTGTGTGTTGTGTGTGAAAACATCGCAAGATTGCATAAGTGTATACATGTTATGACAATTTGAGATATGAGAAAATCACTTTAACTCACACACAATCATAACTGTTTGGTGGGGACTATCACCTTCGAGGTACATCATATAACTCCCACATCTCCTAGAATACATGCTTGCAATCATATATAAAGCATTTTGATCTTTTTGCTTTTTATTTTTCTTTGCATATCTTTCTTTTAATAAGCATATCATGCATGGGTATATAAGAGAAAGAAAAGAAATACCCAATGATGTTAAGCATTTGACATTCCAATTTTGCTATGCCGAAGCATACAAATGTCATTGACATTGCACTTTGCTATGTCGAAGCATACAGATGTCATTTCATGATTGGTGGACAACAGTGGTGAGATGGTTATTTATGCCTTTCTCTTAGGATTTTCTAGTCCTTCCCCGTCAAAAAGAGTGATACGAGTGTTAATAAGAGCCACAAAGCTCACTTGCTTAGTTGTGCATTGAGATGCTCATCTAAGCTACAAAAGATACAAAGTTTAGAAAACTTTGTTTCAATGGTCATCCAAGATACACAAGTACCAATGTACACAAAACACACATTGTTTTTGTATTTTTCTGATTTTTCAATTATTTATTTATTTTTATATCAAAAACAAAATAAAAAAAACTGAAAACAAACAAACAAAAACATGTTAAACAAAACAAAGCATAAAAACTAGACTTACTCAAAATAAAAGCAAAACACATAAGTTATGCAAAAAAAAAAAAAAAAAAAAACACGAAGAGAGAGAAGAAAGTGATAGAATCACTTGGAGCCCTTTTCCTTCTACACCTTGGAAGAACTTTTCCGTCTAGCAAATCCTTGATCTAGTGGTGAGGGAGAAGAATTGAAACCGTTCAAGTTCGAAAGGAACATGAGGGCTTTGAGAAGATCTCCAAGGGGAGCAAGAAAGGATTGAAGCTGATTCTGGCTTCCAGATGCTATCATGTCGTTGCTCTGTTGAGTGGCTAACCACTTATAGCAATTTGTTCGAGTATAACCGACAATTCCACAATGATGACAAAGATGCTGCTTCTTCTGTTTAGGCTTTTGAGAGTTAGTCTTCTTAGCCCTAAGGTTTTTAACTTCTTTCTTATCCTGCTTAGGGGGTGCTCCTAAGATAGATTTACCCTTGTTTATGTTCTCACTAGCTAAATTAGTTTTAACATCATTGTTCTCAATTTCAACATTATTACTAGGAGGAACAAAAACAGTAGTACTAGTAGAAGCAGTATTAGAAGAAGAGAAATCATACCCTAAACCTGTTTGATCAGAAGCAGATTTCTGAATGCTGAGCATCTCGTCAAGCTTCGCACTTGAAGTCCTCTCCAATTGAGCTCTAACTTGAAACAGCTCCGCTTCAAGCTTCTTGGTCTTCTCAGCCAAGATATTATTTTTAAACCTCAGTGCTCCAATAGTCTGATTAGCTTCATCAAACTTTGTGGAAAGCTCTTCACGATCAAGTTCCACATCACTAAGCTTCTTGGTGGCCAGCCTATAAAGTTTCTCATGCTTCTCAGAAAGCTTGTATAGTTTCTCATAGGCTGTATGAATATCATCTTGATTATCCATCTTCTCGAACTTGGACTCCACCAATTCCTTTTCTTCATCCACATCTTCAACAATCCGCTCAGTAGGATTGACAGTGGCAGTGAAGGCATTTAGGATTCTGTTATCCTCATTGTCAGAATCAACCTCAGGCTCGATGTCACTCAAGGTAGCAGTAAGTGCCTTGCTCTTCCCAATGGTCTTGAGATATGTAGGACACTATTGTTTCATATGACCGAAACCTTGACACCTTAAGCACTTTGGTCCTGAAGGAACCGTGTATTGACCGTCATCCCTAGCATCCTTCTTCCCTTTTGTCTTGGCTCTTGAACTGAGAAGAACTGGATTGCCTACGGTCTTTGTCGAAGCCCTTCCCATTGGCATTCTTCATGAACTTCTTGAATTGCCTAGTGATGTAGGACTTCATCTTAGAATCTTCATCATCAAAAGGCTTATCAGTGTCACTGCTCTTGACCTTCAATGCCATGCTCTTGCCCTTACCCGACTTGCCAATTCTTGTTAACCCTAGCTCGTAGGTCTGCAAATTACCAACCAGCTCTATTAAAGGGAACTTGTCAATATCCTTTGATTCCTCAATCACCGTAATCTTGGCATGGAATCTCTCGGGTAGAGATCTGAGAACTTTTCTCACAATCTTGGGTTCAGAAATGGTTTCCCCAAGATTGAAAGTTGAGTTCATTATGTCCTTGAGCTTGGCATAGAACTCATCGAATGACTCATCCTCCTCCATCTTGATTTCTTCAAAGCTTGTAGTGAGCCCCTAAAGCTTTGAATCTTTGACAGCTTTGGTTCCCTCATAGGTTGTTTGGAGAATGGTCCATGCCTTCTTAGCAGTTTCAGTAGAGGATATCTTCTTGAACTCCTCATTAGTGACCACACTAAATAAAGCATTCAATGCCCTGCTGTTGAAGTTTGCCACCTTGATCTTGGCATCATGCCAATTAAACGGTGCTTCCTTCGGCTTGGTCCAACCTATCTCAATAGCTTGCCACACTTTCTCATCTAAAACTACAGGAAAGCTCTCATGTGTACTTTCCAGTATGCATAGTTAGTGCTATCAAATAAAAGAGGTATAATTAATGATTGTCCTCTATCCATGACAAACAGGGGTCAATGGATCAACACAACAAAGATTAACCCTAATCAGAGTGTGCCTACTCTAATACCACTTGATAGGCCAAAAATGTATTAACCCCTTGTGATTAATTAATTGATTAATTAGCCAAGTTTAGTTAATTAATCAAATTAACATGCAAACGCGAGGTAGCGCAAATAAATCACCAATTAAACTAAGTATGCAGCGGAAAATAAATTGACACGGTGATTTGTTTACGAATGGGGAAAACCAACACGGCAAAAACCCCACCGGGTGATTTTAAGATCACCACTCCCGAGAATCCACTATTATCACAACAAGCGGTTACAAGTAAAGGAATCCCAGTAACTTATACCAACCTACAGTTAAACCCTTACCCCAATACCCAATTGGACTTATTCTGTAGTGACAATCTCTCCTTGTAATGCACGGCTCCCAGTATGTGACTAACCAATTACGCGGATCCTAGTACGCGACTTTAATCACCAACTAGATAAGGTTGTTGGCTGCAAAGTTCTTCAGTTCATCCAGTGATGAAGATCCAGAAGATGCTTGGTCACAAAACCCTACAGTGTACAAACACAGCAACTTCTTCATAAGAATGATGAACTAGGGCAAAACTCTGTCTCCGGTCACAATTTGCTTGAACAAACTTTGCTCAACACTTGTGTAACTTGTGTCCTCTTTGATGGCCCTTAAAATAATCATTTTATATGTCTAGGGTTGTGAGAAAAGAAAGCCCAAACATACAATCACGGATTAGAGTCAAAACAGAACTGAAAATCTATTTTTCATAAACCTTGACAGATGCCTAGCTGTCAAGATGCTGTCGAGCCACGGGGTTGAACAGCTCTTTAAACCTCGACAGATGGCTAGCTGTCAAGCTAGCTGTCAAGCTTTAATGACAGGAACTTTCTTGGCTTGAAACTTGGACAGACTTGCATGGCTTCAACACTTGATCTTGAAACAAAGTTTCTTGAAGTATTAAACACATCCTAGATCTACCCAAATACAAGTAAAGTGCGTTTTGTCAAAGGATTAGCCAATTACATAAAATAGTGACATATGTTCCTAACAAGTGAATCACATATGTCCTAACATGTAGACAGCAAAATCTTATTGCTATTAATTTGGCTTACAATGAATACTTACCATTACTTTGGTTTTATAGGCATTTATTAACTTTATAAAACTTAAAGACTTAACTGTTCACAAACACAACTATTGGTATTTCCCAAAAAAAAAAAAAAAATTCATTACATCTGCACATCTATGCCCACATTTAAAAACTTGAAAGTTAATAATTTGCATCAATTATAATTTGGGACTACTATATTTTCCACTCACAAAAATACCTAGGAATGTGATGAGTATTATGTGTTTGTAGGTGAAATAATTTTTCATAACACCCCTAGGTTTTTTTGTAAGTGGAAAATGTAGTAATCCTAAATTATAATTGATGCAAATTATTAACTTTTTCCAAAAAAAATAGAAGAGCCTTTGAGCACGCGCGTGAGCACGTGGTCAGAGGCTAGTATATTATAATGTTTTTGAGGAAAAGTAGTCATACAATGACAGTGTGTCAGGTAAAGTAAAAACAAAAAGTAAAGCCGTAGCATAGGCTTAAAAGAAGATAAAAACATGTGGTTCTTTTTGCTTGAAAGACCCTAATATATTGTTAAATTGCTCAAATTATGGACCAAAATTTAATTTTATTAGTATAAAAAAAATTCAGGATGTTACCAAAAATTTTTGTAAAGGTAGATAAATATAAAATTTTAAATTATTATGTATAATTTTTTTTCCCAGGTCAGGGTGGTCCTAGGACCACCCTAACCATAAGGTGGCACCGCCTCTAGGGACAGTCTCTAGTTTTTGGGTTCTTTATGAGGTCGGTTATGTTGAGTAGTAGTAACCATGTGTCATGGGAGTACGGAATTTGGAGATTTGATTTATGGGTATGGTGAGGTTGAGGTTTGGCTTGTGGATCTATTTGGTGGTAGTTGGTGAATTTTCAAAGTGAAGGAACAATGGTGGATGGCTGAAAGTTTTGTAAGAGGCTATTGGGTGAGTTGTGTGTGCATGTTTTATGATTAATATATGAATCTGTGTTATGATAATTAATGAAGAGATGTTGAAGGTTTCAAAATAATGGTAATAAGAGGACGAAAAAGATTTTGTTAAGGAATAACACCTTGGGAAGACTCAAACTGAAGGGTTAACATAATATTTATGGACACCACTTAATCCAAAATCTTAAACTTATAATTTTGGGCTCAATTATACTTTAATAACCACTCATTATTCTTATTTCGATTCAATTCGAGACTTCATTTACACATATAATCTTTTTTTTTTTTTTTGAGAATCAAGACTATGAACTTTATTAAATAATAGGCAAAACTGCCAGATAAGTAGCAATGGTGTGCGATGGGACATCTTCCATCCACACCTGAAAACCAGTGACATGTCGTGCATGTCGAACTAGGTTGTGGGCTACACTATTTCCTTCTCTACGAAGATGTGAAAACCTAATACAATAAAATAAATTTGCAAAACATTTAAAATCTTGACTAAATAAACCAAAGGATGCCAAAGAGTACGAGTCTGCATTCAAAGCATTTATAACAATCTCTGAATCTCCCTCCAGGGTGACATCATTCAAACTCAGATCAGCAGCAAACTGTAGGGATTTTGATGTAGCCATAGTTTCAAGCCCCACAACAGTTAGGGGAAGAGGGATGATTTCGACCTTGTGCCAAGCCCTTCCTTGGCAATCTCGAGTGATCACTCCAATCCCTGCCCTATCTTCTTCTTGAAACAGTGCCTCAATGTGATTTTTTCCTGAAACCTCTCCAGTTACATTAATAGTTGATCTCCAGAACAACACTAATCCACCTCCCCTATTTGATCTTGAGGCAATGAATATATTCTCGCACCTTATCTTCCTCATCATATTTTTTTGCCTAGCTTCATCTGCCTATGTTTCGGCAAAGAACACGACAGAGGGATCTTTTACACGCACTAAATCTGCAAGCTTATTCTCTGTACATGGGGTCCTAAGCCCATGACAATCCCATACAAGGCCCCTCATGGCGATTGGCGGGGCTGACAGACATCCTCCATCATTGAAAAAGAAGAGCTCCCATCATCCTTTGAAACCAATCTGCTTTTGCCTGGTAACTCTAGATGAGCCTCCCCACCTCTCTTGCTGCATACTAATTTTGTTGCCCCATTTTTATCCACCACCCTTACACATGCTTGATATTTTTTCCCCCCTCTGGTATAAGTTTTTTTAGGAGAGGCTGTGTTAATTTTCTGTTGGACAGATTTTGCTTGCACACGGCCAGACCCTTGAAGTTGCCCACGTGCTTGTACCAACCCTACCTCACGTGCTCCACCCCCTCTTGCTTCATCACATTGATTCTGAAGAGTAATTTCAGCATTGCTTGCCTCTTTTGCCTTTATTTCCCCATCCATTTGTTTTCCAAACTTGATTAGGGCCTCATTGATTTCCTTTATTTGGATGTCAAACAGCTCAGCAAATGTGATTGATTTGGGAAGTAATATCTCTGAATTAATATTTTCCTCACCTGGAATCTGGTCCGAATTTAGTCCTGATTCATTTGAGACTGACGTCCCGTATGGAGTAAATACAGCCTCTGTTTGTAACGTCTTCCCCATAATCATGGTTTCATCATTTAATGGCTCTCTACATTTATTGCTTCCTTCCTCCACCATTACCTTCATGTCTGACTGGATATTTTCGATGAACCCGCTCCTGGGCTGGCCACCATCGGAGCTGGGCATGGACTAACTTCATTTGCCCCTTTGAAACTGGATTTTCTGCCTTCATCGGAACCTGGAACGGAAATTATATCTTCTCCCTTAGCCGAATATGGTGCTGCTTTTAGACTAGAACTGAGCTGTTGCTGGTCATTGAAAAATACATCTATTTCCATGTCCGCCTGAAAAACTGTTATCTGGCCTACCTCTATACCTGATTCCCTTGCATCCGGTTTCCACCTTGCATCACGAAAGGCTTTCCGTGGGAGTGGAAAATTCCTTTCGTAAAAACCATGCACACTAATTTCAGGCATAAAACCCGTATCCACCTGCATGCCTGAATTCCTCCATATTAGTCGACCTGAAAAGTGTATTAGACTCCTCTCAAAAGGAAGAGTGTTTCCCCAGCCCCATAACAAATAAACCCCACAAGCTCCACGGATACGTTTGATATCCACAGAGAGACAAAATAACAAACAAGACAAACCCCAATACAAAACTCTCCTTCGTGTAGAAGGGACAGACATCTTCTACTGTTGAAGTGAAGGAGGAAAAAACCCACTTCTCTACACAACAGAGCGATAGAGATGTGCCACCGCATTTACACATATAATCTTAATTTCCCTCTTACATGTGAATCTTTGTCTCTTTTGCGGGCTTCAAGACCTATCTGTTTGGGTCACGTGCAAGTCCTACTCACTTTCTTTTGCCTATGGGCTTTTCCTTCACTAGTGTGTCATCCATGGCCTCTTGTACATCATCCATAGAAACCTATGAAGCAAAGGTGCGGATTCGGGTTCGGGTGCAGGTGCGGTGTGGCGACATGGCAATTTTTGAAAAAGTAGGGTGCAGGTGTGTCGACGCCTGGGCCTCAAACGGTTAGAAAAAAACTGGGCCTTCATTCGACTACCCACCATGGCAACACTCCCACGCGCGCGGGGCTCGTTGGAGACCCTTCTCAATAATTGTGTGGTTTGACTCTGGGAGTCTCGCGCAGAGTTTTGGGTGTTCTCTCTCTTGGTGGAGGAAGGTTGGTCTACCTTTGGAGGTACAGCGGGAATCTTGGCCAAATTTTAGGTGATTACCAAAAGTAAGTAAAGTCGCTACCAATCATTGGGTTTTTCTAAGGTGTGATTGGTCACCTATTTATAGTTGATTTTATTACCAATCCTAGGCTAAGAAAAAGGTCATTATTCCTAATCTAATGTGGATGGAAAAAAAATCTTGATTCTTGAGTCCGGAAGTTTGGTTATGTGTGGGGAAGGTGTTAGGCACCCCACAACGCCTATCCAAGGACAGTCCTTTGTTTTGATAAAATATTAATTTTCGGATATTGGCAGTGAAAAACGTGATTTTAACATTGGCTTTCGAGGTTTTGCATGCATGGGGCTTTGAGGTTTGGCTTTTAAATGGGTGTGGTCTCAATATATGCTTTCCTAAGGCATTCAGGCAAATACCAGATTTCCACTGCAAAAATTCAGCGACATGTCACCTTACTTTTGCAGTGGAAATTAGGCATCGCTTTGCCTTAGATGACATGGACTGTGACAATCACACCAAGAGGGGCAAGCAGGTATATATATACATACATCATGCACAATGCTAGCACACACAGCATGAAAGTAAATGCCTACATCCCTAGAGCATGGCCCAAAATATAGGTGCAGGAAAGTAAACAGGGGTCACCATACTCTAGAAATGAGGATGAATGGTACATGGCATGGTATACCTAATACAACCCATCTAAGAGAGGAAGGAGGGTACATAACCAAATGGGAGAGGCTAGACCCCTAAATCTACTGAACATAGCCTCTTGGCTTATATCTACATGCTTGCATCCACACCCTTTTTGCTTATGCCTAGGAGACCATGCCTTAGCTCCCTGCATCCTTGTTCCATGTGTGTACATGCAAAGGCAAAGACAAGAAACCAACAGACAAGGAATGGAAAGAAAGAGATGCGTAGATAATGCGCAATGAGTATAGAGCAAACAAGCATACAAGCGAAGCAAGCATAGCATGTGGTAGGAGACATGACAAGCAATAAGATAAGCAAGCGAACTAGAAGGCAAACAAACAAGGAAGCAAGCAAACAAGAAAGAAGGCAAACAAAAGATGGTGTCCGCAGGGGGGACAAATGTAGGTTTGGATCAGATGTCCATGACTTCATTGTGTTGAAATATGGATGACACACTAGCAAGCAAGACTCATGCATGAACATGTAAGCAAGCGTGTAAAGATGTATAGAAAGCCAATGGATGGCATAAACAAGCATGGTAAGCATAGTATCACACGAAGCAGAAAAGGGAAGGGTACACACGGAGCAACCTAGCATCCAGAGATGCCTCCCAAATGGTTACATCCGAACAAGGCCTCATGGGCGGCGAATGTAACCACACAAGGTCAAGCCTGCAGAGGGCGCCAAACATGGCAAAGCCTAGAACTAGAAAGGCTAACACAAGCGTAAAGCATAGAAGCAAGCAAGCATAGACATGCAAATAGGAATGATCCAAACCCTTTTGATATGGGCCATGGTACATGGACGATGAAAAAGACCATAGGGTCTAGATCGGGTCCGAACCATTAGGCCAAAACACAAGAAAATGCAATAAAAGGAACAAAAGGGCTACAATAGCACATGGCATGACAAACAAGGTCTAGGCTTAAGCATATAAACAAGGTGTAAAGCACGCAAGAACATGAGAGATGGCATAAAGCATGTAGAATGCATCGATCTAAGCACGTAAATACACCGATCTACGCATATAAGCATGAAGATATGCATGTAGGCATGTGAATGTACATCTAAGCATATGGATGTAAGCATAAAAACATGGGAGAATACAAATCCAAGCATACAAGCATGTGAAGGCATAGACATAGGCATAGGAGCATAGAACATGCATACAAACATGTAGATCTAAGCAAGGCATAGCCGAAGACATGATATCAAGCATGTGAGCATGTAGACCCAAACATCAACACATGGGAAAGAAAAGATCTAAGCATCTAAAGCATGGTATAGAGCATAAAACATGTAGAAGAGGCAACTAACACATGAACAAACATGGAAGCATATGGAAATAAGCTAAAAAGCATATTAAAAGCAAGATAAAGTAAGGAACATGCTAGGTAAAGCAATAAATCATGTTATTAAAGCAAGAGCAAGCGAGATAAAAGCTAGATGAAACTTTGAAGAAAAAAAGGGTATGGATAGTAGCTAAAAAGCTACATCCATACCCCTTAAACCTCAAATCCAAGGTGTAGAACCAAGGGAAATAAGGTTGGGTATAAGAACAATATCTTGTATTTTTGGTGAAGAGAAGAATTAAGAGGCTTTGAGGTGTTTTTGTGTGTAGAAATGTGTTTGGAGGAGAGAGGAAATGTGTAGAAAACGTCTAGGCAGAAAGTAGGACCTAGGAAAGTTTTTTTTTTTTTTTTTTTGGTCTAGAGGTGCCTGGGACCTTTTATAGCCCTGACACGCTTTACGAGGTGGTGCACCTTGTAGGGCCGCCACTTGTGAAGTTCCTCGGATGAGTTTGATCTTGAAACCCCTGGAAAGATCTTAGTGGTGCATCAAAAGTTATGGCTCCCGGAAGTTAGTGGTGCATCGATCGGTGCGTTAACACCGATTTCAAACCATGAATAGTCGTTGGATTGAGAATTTGAGAATCTTTGCAATGACGTTAGTTTCAACCCGTTCTAACGGCCGGATCAAAATTAGGGTTTCTAGGGCCCGTCAAGAGTCAACTCCGGGTCAAACTTGGTCAAAGTTGCCAAAAATCTCCGAAAAGCTCAAGTTTGATGTAAAACTATGAAAGGTGCTGTTTTGAGGGGATTTTGACTTTGTTTGACTTTCGGTCAACCCAGGGTTGACTAGGGGCATTTTGTCCATTTTAGCTAAAAAATGCACTTTGGGTGCTCTGGTGTCCGAACGAGTTGCGCCACGTTATTCTAGATGTTCTCACGGCCCCATGGAGAGAAAATAATATTTTTATATTTTTCGGGGTCCGACATGCAAATTGAGGGCAGACAAAATACGGTATCAACAAGGTGCGATGGGATATGTTTTTTAAAAAATTATTGAAAATATTTTTATTTATATTTTCTATATATTGTTAAGCATAATTTTTCATATAATTGTAAACATATACCAATTTAAGAGCAATAGTAGATAGTAATTAAAACATGATGTTCATAAATTAGAATACAACCCACAAATTTGAAACTAAAACATTCCATGATGTTCGGAAATTAGAATACAACCCACAATTTTGAAACTAAAACAAAATAAAAGATAAGTGTTCAAGACAATCAAATACAACCATCATCCTCACTTTCAAGATCAATAGCTTCACTTTGAACTTCACTTTCACTAGTAGTAACACTAGTGCTAGCATTCCTAATAACCATGGCCTCCACCTCTGGCTCATCAAGTGTAAGGGTAGCATTCTCAAGAATTCCAGCTCCTCCATATATGTCACTCTCATTCCAAAATTCTCCTGCAATATCCCACATTTTTGTTGCTACATTTACGTACTCCTCATGGCGCCTTGACAAGAGTCGAAGATTAGAATGCACATATACCAAATCCTCAGCACGTGCAAGAGCCATTTTGTTTCTTTTTAAGGAATGAATGAATTTGTATGTGCTCTAATTTCTCTTAGCATATGACGTTGAACAAGGTTGTCCAAGAAGTTTAAAGGCAAGGGTTTGGTAATGAAGAGCCATGGTATTGCCACCAAACCAAAGGTTGTAAGACCCACCTATCTATCAAGGCGTCTAGTGAAAGAAACTCTCTCCTGAAAATGTAGCAAAATCAACTTTCACCGTCCTTAATTCATTCTCATCTTCAAAGTATCGCTCCAAACTCTTGCTCCTTTCTATAGAAATTTCACAATCCTAAGTAATACCTAGTTAAAAATTAAAAACAAATATAGATGATGAAACATGTGTTTTACTAGAAGGGGGAACTAAGGAAAATAGAAAATGGAATTGAGGAATGAGCCAAGCAATGTAGTGGTGTGCAATTTTTAGTCCATTGATCAATGAGTATATCATACACCACATTAAAAATGAGCTATACTCATCTACTTCCAAGCCTTCATGTTGATATATTATTGCCTTCACCTTCTTTATCATTGAATCCCACATTTCATACACAAGATGAAAACAAGGTCTATCTATGTCAGCTTCTTATAGCATATCATAAATAGGTGTTGTGAATTCAATGATATAATCAACAACATCCCACCAATGATCACTTAGAATTAAATCTTTCACTTTTTGAGTTTTTCCAATATCATCCTCCCTATAAGAAGCCCATTGGTCACTAATAGCCATGGCTTGAAAGCATCTTTTTATCAACTTCAACCTTTTTAGCATAACAATAACCGAAGCAAATCTAGTATAAGCAACTTGGAGTAGTTTTAACGGACAAAATTCATTAAACATTGCCAACCTCATTGAATGGTTCATGGTAAAAACACGTATGAAGGATGCATCATCAGCAATACGTGTAATCTAACTACATTCCTTATATGTAACTTCATTCTTTTCAGTGTTTTTTGCTGCACAAATATTCTTCCAAGCCAGATTGAGAATGTGGACAACACATGGTGTCCAAAATATTTTGGGATACTCACCTTCAATAAGAGCTCCAATAGCCTTCATCACATTAGCATTATCAGTGATGACTTGGACAACTTTTTCATGTCCAATCTCTTTTATAGCATCCTTCAACACCCCAGCAATAAAATGTTTGTGTTTGAACTTACTTGACCCATCAATTGCCTTTATAAACACTAAACCCCCATTTGATACGGCCATAATATTAATAAGAGGCCTCCTTTATGGATTTGACCATCCATTAGAAACTATACTTACACCATTTGCAAGCCAAGAGTCCTTAATTGGTTTCAAAAGTCTTTCAACATTAGCTCTTTTTTTTTGTTGCAAAAGTGTTGTTCTTAAGGCATTATATCTAGGAGGAACATAACTAAGAGTGTTATGGATAGCAGCATATGCATAGGACTTACGATAATTTGGGTTCCTTGCAAAGTAAAATGGAAGCCCACCGGTATAAAATATCCTAGCAATTCTACCATCCAATTCAGCTCTAGCACTATTCTAGAATGCTCTTTCCAAAGGAGAATTTGCAATCACCTTCCTCCTCTTACCATTAACTACTACATCTGTACTACCACTCCCTTCCTATCCCTGAAATGAAGGAATAGGCCCATGGAAAGGTGGAGATAAGGGAATTCAACTTCTGTGTTCTCGCTCTAACTTATCATTCTCAACCTAATCATGCACTTTTTGCATCTCCAATCTATGGCCCGGTGTCACTTTCATACATGCTCTAATACCTTTACCACTAACTTTTAGTAAATGAGCCTTAGCCCTAAAATAGGATCCCACAAAAATTCCATCACAATAGTTGCACTTAAAAATGTGTGTTTCCACCTGATTTAGAAGTAGAACCGGGAGGTTTTTCCAATTTACTTACACACTTTCAAAGAGGACCTTCATTTGATGAAGGTTCAGTGCTAGTAGCTTCATCCATTGAAAATTCAATAATTTCAATTTAAGTTGTCTAACCTACAAATAATTTGACAAATATAAAATAACTAAATAAGAAATCAAGTAATCAACCTAAGTCTCAACATTACAGCTTATATATATAAATAAATAAATAAAATAAAAATAAAAAATCAGATAATAGATATAGATTGAGGGACAGATATAGAATGAGTAATAGAGCATGTGAGAGTATAATGGAGGGTGAGAATGAAAGCAAAATACTTGAGTGAGCTTGGGACTTGGGTTAGTGAGCTTGAGATCGAGAGATGGAGAGATTGAGACCGAGAGCTGAAGAGTGAGCTTGGACAGTGAGGCAAAGGAGAGATTCTGAGTGAGTGGCCGTGGGTTAGGGAGTGAGAGAGGGGAGACAGAGAGTGAGATAACGAGAGAGGTAGAGAGCTTCAAAGTTGAGAGGGATCAGGGTTTTTTTGGTTTAAAATTGCTTCAAAGTTCAAAACGGTGAGTTTTGCATAATTTTTTAAAAATTATTTTTACTAGAATTTTGGCCTGATTCAAAGCTAGTTTCAGCCTGATACAGCCCGTTTTTGGCCTGTTTTGGCCGATACAGTCCAATTCGGTGTGAATTGGCACGAATCCACAAACAGGGAAAAAAGGACGCGGCATGGACACGCGGTTAGTAGCGTTGACCACTGCATGCCGTGTCAGTGCGCGTCAAGTGCGTGTGCGGCGGCCTTGGAGCCGCACCTGTGCTTCATAGATTGAATCCATATGTCAACCCTGCACACTCATCTATGGGAACTAACACCCTATCCTTGTTCCAATTGTGAAAGTGACCATTTACACATTTTCACCTTGTTGCACACCACCATCGAGTTTGATATACCACTTGTTAGGAAGATAACACATTGAGAAGACTCTAATAGAATTGTTAATATAACATATAGAGACATTACTTAAACCAAAAGTTTAAACTTATGAGTTTAGGACAAACTATATTATATTAATTACTCACTTTTCTCATTGCTATTCAATGAGACTTCATTCACACAAGGGCGGCTCCACATTTTAGCCATGGTGGTCATGAGATCACCTTGACTTGCAAAAAATATATATATTGAACTAACTTATTTTGACTACCCTAATAAAAATGTTGAACACCCTAGCTTAAGAATCACAAGAATTGGATTCAACAAAAATAAGAGTAATGCTACTACAACATTTTCACAAGGCAAAAATGCAATTTTGGGCTGATTCTCGTTTTGATCCCTACTTTTTAGTCACACCTATCTGAGTCCCTGAAAATGAAAAACCATGTCCATTTTGGTCCCTGCCGTCAACCCACTAACAGAAAATTCACATGTGACAGACGGAGTGCACTATTTGCACAGTCAATGCTGACGTGACTAATTAAATTTATTTGGCATTTAAAAAATGACACGTCAATAAAATTTTAAAAATAAATTAAATTAAATCAAGAAACAAACATTAAATCTAATTAAATTAAATAATTAAAAATAAAAAATAATTTTTTTTTATTTCCATTATTTATTTGAAAGAACATAAGAACATGTTCTTCATATTCTTCCCCAAATCAAGACATATCCATCATCGAATTCTTCATGTTCTTTCCCAAATTCTAACACAATCAGCATCGAATTGTCTAGCAAATCAAACCCATAAACCCAGTAAACAAATCAATCTCCAACAAACCCCTAAACCTAAAAATTTTCTAGGGGAAAAAAAAAAAAAAAACCCCAAAAATTTTAGCTCAAATACAAATTCATAAATCCCAAACCCCCATTTTCTCAAGCCCAAGCAAAATCATCAAAGACCCATAATAGGCCACACCTAAAATCTCTATACATTTTCTTGTTCTTCTTCCCTAGCTAAGATCCATGGCCTAAATTCCCATGGTTTTTCTTGTTCTTCTTCCCTAAGACCCATGGTCAAAATCTCCACAATTTTCTTGTTATTCTTCCCTAAGACCCATGGCTGAAAACTCGTCTTCCCTACACAAAAATCTCAAACAATCTAACCCAGCCAATTCGGCTCACAACCACAACAATCAAACCTAGATCCCACCACCACCGACCAACGCAATCAAACACCACCACCCTGCCAATCAAACTCATTTCCCAAAACAGTAAACACCATCACCTCGCCGAGAGAGAAGGAATCAGAAGTGGAAGAAGAAGGAGGGTTGTTTTTTTGAGACCCAACAATTCGGTGTAATTCACGGCATAATAGTGGCAGAGAATGGGTTTAAGTTGGAGGAGGAGGAGGAGTAGTGGTGGAGGAAGTGCGCCACAAAGGAGTCGTCGATGCGGCTGTTGATGATGCAGATTATAGGTGGGTCATTTGTGGGGCTTTGTTTTGGTTTTTTTATTTAGTAGAGTATTAGGTTGGTTTTTTTCTCTCTTTTTTTTGTCTAAAAATTGGTAAATTTAATTTTTGTGATGTTGTGTTTGGTGACTAATAAAGTTTAAGGAAATTTGAGAAAATTGTTATAAAATTTTGTTCTCAATCTTTAAAACTGATTTTTTTTTTCTAATTTTTCCAATTTAAATTAAAATTGACAAATTTAAAAAATAATTTTTTTATTAATTTATATGATGATGTGGCATTTTTAAATGCCAAATAAATTTTGTATTACTATTTTATTAGACACGTTAGCATTTATTGTGCAAATAGTGCACTTCGTTTGTCACGTATGAATTTTTTGTTAGTGGATTGATGGCAGGGACCAAAATGGACACGGTTTTTCGTTTTCAGGGACTAAGGTAGGCACAACAAAAAAGTAAGGACCAAAATGAAAAATCAGCCCAAAATGTAGAGACCAAAAGTGTATTTTCATTTTCACAATAATTTCATAACAAATCTTATGTAGTCAACTGTTACTAATTTTAATTTGGGTCCAACACTGAAATCACTTTGTTATCCACCAATAACAGCTTATTGCATAAATTTTGTTAAGAAAATATTATGGACATTGCAAAAAAAAAAAAAAAAAGGACTTAAATTTAGGCCCAATATTGGCATCATTTTGGTATCCACCAATAACAGCTTGTCGCATAAAATTTGTTGTGAAAATATTATAGACGTAGCCAAAAAAATGGTTTAAATAGTAACAATAAAAATTAGCCCAAAATAACAACAAAAATAACCCAAACAAAAATAAGACTAAACCAAATAACAACAAGTGAACAAATTATTCAACAAAAAACTTATTCAAACCAAAAATTAAAAATTCATAATCATTCAAATTTGTAACTTAATGTACCAAGAGAAATACTGTGATCATAAGTTCTACTTGGCGATGCCAGCAGTTATGCTTTTTTGGCTATTGTAGAGTTAAGGGTCCAAAAATTGTATATTGGGCCTTGGGCTTTGTCCGAGGAGGTTGACTGGTCCGATGACCGATAAACAGTAGTGAGAATGTCAAGTTCTGAGTCCCATGAATGAGATGTAAACAGAGAGTATGAGAAAGATAGTCCAAGGAGGCTCACCTCCTCGGATGAATAAAGCACAGATCAAATACATGTCCTATCATTCAAGGTGACTTTCTAGGATGTTCTACTGACAGGGACGTGTATTGTGAATGCACAAGAAGGATGGAAGCTCAGAAATATCTAATGAAAAGCCACTGCCACCGCATTAAATGTTCTGCAGCTAACTTTCTGGTCACATTTATGTGGATAAGACCCTTGAATAGTGCTGCCTTGGCTATCCCAACTCACAGAGAGCTAGAGAGGGTGTCCGATGGGACAAGTACTCAAGTAGTGGCTTGGATGATCAACAAATGGAGGGCCAAGATCATTAAGAGGGAGATATATAATGTAAGAGACCCCTGGAGGGAAGGGAGATCGGGAAATCAAGAAAGAAACACTGTAGAAATCTAGAACCAAACTTGTAACCATACTTAAAAGCATTATATAAGAACCAGTCTCTTCGGACTTTACCGGGGGCTTTTTTCTTCAATTTAAATTTTTTTATTTTCACTCTTTTGTCATCAAGCCTACCTAACTTGTTGTTTGATTAATTAAAACCCAGTTTTCTAACCCATTCTCTACAAATTCATTGTTTTGGGCTTTTTGGGCCTAAGTCCATTCATATCTTGGGTTACGAATTAAAATCTGGTCCTTACAATTGGTACCGTCTGTGGGAAGAAAATTATTGGTGTTATAGTGAATCCAACTTTCAACGATAGTAGGTTCAGGTCACACCAGGCAGAATCTATGGGGTCTTAACGCCAAGATCAGGAGAATGCCAAAGCCATGCAGAAGGAGATTAATCACCTGAAGAGAAGCCTACCCCATGAGCCGCGAAGGCAAGCTCCATCCAACTCTGACTTCTCTTCTGATGGTGAAGAAGATGAGAGCTATAGACAGAGATCGAGAACCCCTCTTAGTGAATCTTTCTCATATGACGAAGACTATCATCATGAGTGCAGAAACATAAATTTGTCCTCGGTAGGCTTGGGAAATAAAGCTATGAGTAGAGAACTTAACCAGATTTCCAGGTCAACTTTCACGTGCTAGATTGAGAGAGGGAAACTTCCTCGACGGTTCACTCAACCCGCATTCACCATGTATAACGGCAAAATAAAACACTGTAGAGCATGTTAGCCACTTCAATCAAAGGATGACAGTACACTCCAAGAACGAAGCCTTAGTGTGCAAGGTATTCCCATCCAGCTTGGGGCTTGTGGTGATGAGGTGATTGGATGGTCTGAGAGCAGGCTCCATTGATTCCTTCAAGGAACTTACTCAGGCATTTGGGTCCCGTTTCGTTACATGTAGTAGGGTTCCTTGGCCTTTAGCTTCCTTGTTATCTCTGTCCATGAGAGAAGGAGAAACCCTGAAAACATATTCAGACAGATATTGGGAGATGTTCAATGAGATAGATGGTGATTTTGATGATGTAGCCATCAGCACTTTCAAGCTAGGCCTACCTGCCAAGCACAGCTTAAGAAAGTCCTTGATTGGGAAACCTGTTACCAGTATATGCCAGCTCATGGATCGAATTGATAAGTATAAGAGGGTTGAGGAGGACCAACAGCAAGGCAAAGGAAAGGGCAAGGTTATCCCTCAGGAGAGGAGGAATTTCTGGTTGAACCACTACAACAATGACAGACCCCGAAGGGATTTTGCTGGGTAGTCTGCGCCTGCAGCTCCTTAAATAGTTAGCGCTGTGTTTCAAGAGCCGGTGCATCGAGTTTTGGAGAAGATTAAGAATGAGCCATACTTCAAATGGCTGAACATAATGAGTGGAGACCCTTTAAAGTGCAACTAGAGCCTTCATTGCCAGTACCACCAGGAGCGGGGTCATACTACTGAGGACTGCAGAACACTGTGGAACCATCTGGAGTAGTTGGTCAGAGAGGGAAGGTTGCAACAATTTCTGTACCAGCCCAATGGACAAGGGGACCAATCAAGGTCGGGGGCTTAGGGGAATGCTTCTAAGGCCTCTGTTAGGCACAATTAATGTCATCTTTGCTGCACCTGGGAGAAAAGGTTCCTACCCTTCCAGGGTGATGTCTGTAGCTAGGCAATCAATCGAGGACTTTAACTCTAAGCCGAAGAGAGCTAGAATGGAGGCTTGACCATCATTGAGTTTCTTGGACGAAGACATGATTGGAACCATCCAGCCACATGACGATGCTTTGGTGGTCACCTTCAGAATAGGGGGGTATGATGTGAAAAGAGTAATGGTAGACTAAGGCAGTTGTGCAGAGATTATGTATCCTGACATATACAGAGGGTTGAACCTAAAGCTTGAAGATCTGACAGCCTATGATTCACCCCTAGTGAGTTTTTATGGGAAAGTTGTTATCCTGAAGGGCCAGATTCGATTACCCGTACAAGTAGGATCAGAGGTAGTTGAAGTGGACTTCATTGTGGTGGATGCGTACTCCCTTTACACAGCCATTGTGGCCAGACCCTGGCTTCAAATCCTAGGGGCTGTCTCTTCAACGCTGCATCAGAAGGTGAAGTATCCATCGAGGGATCGGATTGAGAAGCTGATTGGTAGCCAATCCGTAGCTAGGCAATGCCTCGTGTCTGCAATTTGGCACCAGCCTGCGGCTGAATCCTCGACCTCCGCTGAAGGGGGATTATAGCAATTAAAGCCCCCGATATTATTTGTGAAGGGGCTAGTTGAGGAGGCTAAATGTGAAGATTTAGAGAAGTTCGTCGTAGGTGATGATCCGGAGAATTTTTTTCAGGTTAGAGCTTAGTTACCACCTTAAGAGAAGGAAAAGTTAGTGAAATTTCTCAGAAGAACGTTGATGTATTCACCTAAAATGCTTACGAATCCCCGGGGGTAGATTCGAACTTCATTTGCCATCATCTAAATGTTAATCCATCTGTCACCCCAAAGAAGCAACCACCTTGGCGCTCGTCCAAGGATCACTTTGATGCTATCAAAGATGAGGGGAATAAGCTCAAGCAGGCAGGGGCTATCAAGGAGGTTTTCTACCCTGAGTGGCTGGCCAACACTGTGGTAGTGAAGAAGAAGAGTGGGAAGTGGCGTGTATGTGTGGACTTCACATATCTAAATAAGGCTTGCCCAAAGGATCCCTTCCCTATGCCTAGGATAGACCAGCTAATGGACGCAACTGTAAACCATCCTCGGATGAGCTTCTTAGATGCCTTTCAAGGATACCACCAGATACCGCTAGCCCTGGATGACCAGGAAAAGACAGCTTTTATCACTCCCACTGGAAATTGCCATTATAAGGTGATGCCATTCGGTTTGAAAAACGCAGGATCTACCTATCAAAGGATGATGACTATGATGTTTAAACCACAATTGAGCAAGAGTATTGAGGTCTATATAGACGACATGGTGGTGAAGAGTAAGGTGGTGTCCGAACATGTAGGAGCCCTTAGAAACATTTTTGAAATTCTAAGGAAACACAAACTGCGACTCAATGCTTCCAAATGTTCTTTTAGGGTCGGATTAGGGAAGTTTTTAGGGTACATGGTTACACATTGCCAAATTGAAGTTAACTCCGACCAGATTAAGGCAATCAACAGTTTGCAGCCACCTCAGAATCCCAAGGAAGTTCAGAAACTGATTGGAATGACTGCTGCCTTGAACTGTTTTATCTCTCGATCAACAGATAGATGCAGACCTTTCTTCCTATTGATGAACAAGTGAAAGGGATTTGAGTGGACTGAGGAGTGTGCTTTAGCCTTCCAGCAGCTTAAGGATTACCTCTCTCGGCCACCTATCATGTCCAGTCCTGAGATGGATGAGGTCATGTTTGCTTATCTTGTTGTGGCCCCTCATGCCGTAAGCTTGATCTTGGTATGAGTTGATAGTGGCATACAAAGGCCGGTTTATTATGTGAACAAGTCACTACATGAGGCCGAGATCGGTTATCTACCACTAGAGAAAGCCATTTTGGCGGTGGTACATGCTACGCGTAAATCCCCCCATTACTTCCAAGCACACACAATAGTTGTCCTAACTTAACTCCCGCTTAGAGCTCTGCTTCAAAGTGCTGATTACACGGGAAGGATTGCTAAATGAGGCACAATCTTGGGAGCTTTGGACATTAAATACATGCCTAGTACCTTTGTCAAGGGTCAGGTCCTCATAGATCTGGTAGTCGAGTTTGCTGAATCCCCATCGAAAGTAGAAGCAAAGAAGCGCGGCATGGATGGAAAATCAGTTGGCATAGTCTCCCAACAAGATCCCTTATCCTGGAAAATGTATGTTGATGATGCAGCAAATTAGAAGGGATCCAGAGTGAGGCTAGTTCTAATATCCCCTGAAAAGATTACTATTGAGAAATCATTGAGGCTGGGCTTCTCGGCCACAAATAACGAAGTTGAATATGAGGCTCTACTGATAGGAATGGCCATGGTTCAAAGAATGGGCGGAAATGCAGTAGAGATGTTCTCGAACTCGAGATTGGTCGTTGGTTAAGTGAAAGGAGAGTTTGAAGCGAAAGATGGAAGAATGCAAGGGTACCTGAGTCAGGTTAGACACTTGCAATCAGGGTTCGAATCTTTCAACCTATTGCATATCCCTAGAAGTGGAAACACACATGCTGATTCCCTAGCCACACTTGCAACCTCCTCGGGGCAGAGCTTACCTAGGGTTATCCTTGTAAAGGATTTATACAAGGCCACAGAAGTGAAAAGAGAGGTGGTTCATGTTCACCAAGTTAGAGTAGGGCTTGGCTGGATGGTATTGGGGTTTATGCCCTAAAATCCAATTTATTGGCGTGTCATAAATAATTAAATTATTTAATTATATGAGATTATCTATAAATGAACTAATGAGACATTATCATAGTCCATGAGATGCATTGTATGTGATTTATGTGGTTTAATCACAAAAGATATAAATCACAAGTTCCTTGTAAACTCAAAACGTAGTTCGTAGTAGGTGATGAAATTGGGCATTTCATCTATGAAGACTATAACATATCAACTAAGATGATTTGTCTTAATCATGGAAGTAGAGACTTCTAGTTGGTATGTTGATATGTTTTAAGAGTTAAGATATATTGAACTGAACCACTGTGAGATTTATTATTCTCCTAACGACTGTCAAATGAATAATAAATCTCACGACTTCTATTTACATGAACTCTTAATCCTGAGAGAATAATGGACTTAATCATGAGATGTAGGTTGCTTTGATATATCAGGAGTGAGATCTATAAGACACGATCAAAACCTCAGTATGTTGGGCAGCCACATTTAGTGTTGATGGAACATATATTCTCAAGATGGAATTCATAGTCTCTTAACGGAGATACAAAATATTCCCTTGAGATAAGTTTAATGGGTTTGGTTATTTAGAAAGTTGGGCCCAACCACTTTAGTAAGGAATTACTAAAGTATATATTTATGGAATTGGATTTCATAAATATATGATGAATAACTTAAAGGATTAAACCGGGTACTCAAGGATTAAGATGTAGTAATCTTCAAAGTGGCAGTCTACATTCATGACTTTGTATTACTACGAATATTTTAAGAAGGGGTTGTATGTACAATAAAGTCTTGGGATATAATTTATTAATAAGGCCTAGGGTGCAATTATATTTATATAGTGGTATTAAATATAATTAATGGTAACTTTGGACTTGTCAAGAGTTGACAGAAAAGCCCAAGGCCCATTAGAGCTAGTGTCTTATTGGTCCCTTTTGGTCCCACTCCAAGCCACACACTAAAGCCCAATTGGAAGGCCCAATAGGCCAGCCCAATTAGATAATCAGTTAGTTATAAAGGGAGAAAGATATAGAATTTATTTTAAGAGAGACATCATTGTGAAATGGTGTGTATGTGTGAGTGAAGCCACTCAATTATTCTTCCTTGGAAACTGATTGAGAGACCACACTTCTTGGACGTAAAGTGGAATTAGAGTGAAGATTAAAAGTGTTCCCAAGTACTTCTAATCTTTTGTTTTGAATTTCACCGCAACAAGGTATGCTATCTTGTTCTTAAATTCTGAAATTTACATAGTGCATGTTATCAATAATAAATTAAATAGATCCATGTCTGTTGCCTTCGCTGTGTGTGTTTTGTATGAGATACAAAACTAGATTTTCCAATAGATGGACCCCATGGTACTATTCTTGAAGGAGGACACCCTACCCAAGGAGAAACCAAAAGCTGACAAGGTACGGGGAAAGGCTCCTCGGTTCTAGCTGTCCGAGGACCAAAAATTATATAAACGCTTCTCTTCTGGGCCATACCTGCTATACATACACCCCAAGGCAATAGAATCACTCCTTGAGGAGTTACACGAGGAGATTTGCGGGAGCCACACCGAAGACAGGTCTTTGTCACACTGAGCCATCACTCAAGGCTTCTAGTGGCCAAACATGCAAAAGGAAGCACAGGAATATGTAAGGAAGTGCGACCAGTGTCAAAGGTACGTGCCAAACATACACCAACCGGGAGGAGTCCTTAATCCTCTATCCAGCCCTTGGCCATTCGCTCAATGGGGCTTAGACATCATAAGCCCTTTCCCTAAGGCAGTAGGATATAAGAGATACTTGCTAGTTGGCACGGACTACTTCATTAAGTGGGTTGAAGTTGAGCCCTTGGTAAATATCAGGGATGTGGATGCCGAGAAGCTTGTTTGGAAAAACATCGTCACACGGTTCGGGGTCCCTCGTATCCTCATCTCGAACAATGGCCTTCAGTTCGATAGCAAGTCTTTTAAGAGATACTGTTGTGACTTGGGAATTACAAATAGGTACTCTACCCCAGCTTATCCCCAAGGGAATGGACAAGCCAAGGCTGTTAACAAGGTCAAAGTGAATGGACTCAAGAAGAGGCTAGATGATGCGAAGGAAAAATGGGTGGAAGAGTTGGCATATATCCTCTAAACATACTGAACCACATCTTGCAAATCAACAGGGGAGACCCCCTTTTCAATGACTTATGGAGCCGAGACAGTTATTCTTTTAGAAACTAGCTTCCCAACGCTGAGGACAAGTTCTTTCAGTCCGAGTGACAACAATGAATTGCTAGAAAAGAGTTTAGACTTGATTGAAGAAAGAAGGGAGAACGCCATGGTCCAGTTGGCATATTACCAACACAAACTCAAGCAAGGGTATGACACTAATGTGAAGCTGAGACCGTTAGTGCCTGGTGACTTGGTGTTGAGAAAGGTTCTAAGTACTGCAAAGAACCTAGTATGGGGAAAACTGGGGCCCAACTAGGAGGGGCCATATCGCATCACCTTGGTGGCTGGTATAGGAGTATATTTCCTCGAAGACTTAGATGAACATGTAATACCACGCCCTTAGAATGTAAACAACCTGAAAATGTATTATTATTAATGAAAGTTTCTTTTGTCATATGCTCATTTATTGTTTAAATACATCGTACTTCCCATTATTATCTTTCTAAGTATTAAATAAAACCTTAGTCATGCTTGGCTCTCCGGACCACATGTTTCGGCTAAATTAATACTTAAATGACATTTTCCTAAGTGTTAAATAGAACTTAAGACATGCATGGCTCCTCGGACCACATGCTTTGAGGAAATTAACACTCTATGACATCTTTCTAAGTATTAAACATAACCTTAATCATGCTTGGCTCCCCGAACCACATGCAAAAAATTAATACTTAAATGACATTTTCCTAAGTGTTAAACAGAACCTTAGACATGCCTGGCTCCTCAGACCACATGCTTTGGGGAAATTAACACTCCATGACATTTTCCTAAGTGTTAAATAGAACCTTAGACATTCCTGGCTCCTCGAACCGCATGCTTTGGGGAAATTAACACTCCATGACATTTTCCTAAGTGTTAAACAGAACCTTAGACATGCTTGGCTCCTCAGGCCACATGCTTTGGGGAAATTAACACTCTACAGTATCCTTCTAAGTATTAAACAGAACCCTAGTCATGACTGATCCCCTGGATCACATATTAGGGGGAAATTAACACTGTGATATCTATTGGTCTTTTACTAAGTACCAAAATAGATCCAAGGTTATACCCAACTCCTCAGATTGATGGCTTTAAGTAAGTTGAAGTCCTCATTTATTTATCTAAGTGATGAGCAGGACGAGGTTTGTCTACCTTTTTATTTTTACAAAGTATATATTTGTCTTCCTTAGGTTTAGTCTTCGTGGCAGAAAGTTCAATTCTCAATACAAATATGTGATAGGTCTCTTTATTGCTGGTACTTCATCAAATTACTTAGATTATTAGCAGTGTATTATTGTTAGTTTTTATTAAAGACAAAACAACAACGGTTCAATGCTATTTGCAATAGAAATGAGCTTCAAAGCATATAAAGTAAAGGTGCAAGAGATAAAAAGAAAAGCATTTCCATTAAATGGAGGAAGTACATTATATACAGTGACAGAATACCACTACCAAAAAATAAAATAAATAAATAAATAAAAATAACAACAACAACAAAAGCAACTACAGTTTAAATCCTAAGTGCTACTTCTTGGCCTGGGGGGGGAGGGGGTCTTCTTTTTGGCTCAGTTGGGAGGCAGGGACATCCTTGACCTGAGGATCACTCTCTTTGGTCTTGGCCTCCGTCTCCTTTGCTTTGGCCTTAACAACATCCTTGGCCTCTTGGGGGGGGGGGGGGGGGGGGGGGGCTTAGTCACCTTGCCCTTACCTTTGTCTTTGGCCCCCTCAGCCCCTTAGCCTTGATCACCAGCTTGGCTGGGTCCTTTTGAAGCCTTAGGGAGGGGGAGAGTAGCCTGTGCAGTCAGGGGCTGCTCTGAAGACTCAGGAGCAATGGCAGAGGGGGATGGGAGGCCAACCGGGATTTCACGGATCTCGGGGTGGTAATATACTTTCCCCGGTTGCCTCCACTCCGAATCTATAGGGACTCCTGCAACATTGAGGGATTTTGCCCATGTAACATCGCAGTAATCCTTACATACCTCGGCTAACTCCTTAGTGAGCATGGCTTGCGTCTCCTCCACGCCAAGGGTGTAGGATGCTTGTTTTTCAGCCTCTACTGCCTCCTTGGCCAACTGAGCTGCCTCTTTAGCCTTCTGCAGCTCTGCCTTTAGATCCAGCACAAGTTGCCTTGAAGTAGCCAGCTCCAACTCAATCTAATAAAGCAACTTGCGCTGGTCCTCAACTTGAGTCTCAGCATTCTTTAATCCTGCCTGAGCACTCTTTCTTTCCCTCTCCTTGGCAGTCAGCTTGGAGAGCAGCTCCGCGTTTTCCTCCTTCGCAGTGTCCAAGGCCTTTTCAGTCTCAAGGCGAAGGTGGACCTCGTTCCTAACATTGTTTTTGGCCTCATTGACCCATTCCTTGGCCACAAAGACCTCCTGGGTGATCTGCACAAAAATAATATAGTAATCCCATGAGAACGAAAGAGAGAGAAAAAACTCATTAGCACTCAAATAAATAAAAGGTGTGTGGCTGTAAACTTAACATGGCAAGGTCCCTTTTTAGGGACATGAAGAGGTCCTGCTACTTCCACTTCCTCACAACGTCCATACCTTTAGGTAAGAGAAGTGGCTGCTCCAAGGCCTCAACTATGTATGGAGCGTGACCTCTTTGGAACTCCCTGACAGAGGCATTCCAAGGGATGGCAGCCTCATCCACTTCCAACCGAGGAGACCAGGTACGTTGCTGAAGGCGCACCTAGGCCCTAGTTTGCTCCTTCCAGCTATCCACAAAAGTGGACCTCTTGTCCCGAGGGTCTTTGGCTCTTTCGCCACTTTCTGCTGTTTAGTCCCTTTTTGAGGGCCCATCTCCCCTTCTTAAAGCTCCTAGATTGCCTTTTCTTCTTTAGATCTGGAATGGTGTGCAGTCCAAGGTCAGTGGGGGGTAGAGGAGGAGGAGGAGGGGGAAGAGTGGGAGGAACTTGGGTCTTGGGGGCTTCTTTCAAAGTTGACACCTTGTTCCTTGTGGCCATAAGGTCTTTTAGGCCCTTGTTCCCCCGGTTCAGTGCCATCTCATCTTCCTCTTCTTCGAAGGTGCTGTCCGGACGGGCAATCACCAAAGTAGGGGCGCAAACACTTGAGTGCCTATCAAGCTCATCCTCGGCATCCGAGATGTGAATTAGTTGAGCCCTTGGGTTCTCCTCTTCCTCGAAGTGAAATTTATCTATCTCCTCCTCAAGTGATGAGCGTGAAGAGGCAATCTCCTCCCTTAGTGGTGCTGCTTCTTAAGGCAGAACCCATTGAAGTGGCAATACGACCAGTGGAAGATCTTCCTGAGCTAAGAAACCAAGCTGCGAAACATCGATCTGATGGTTTGTAGGATTGCCTGCCCTTATGGCTTGGCCCACGTCTTGGAACGTGGTTAACAGGGGCTTGAAGTTCAATACCAGGTGGACGGCTCGCAGTTGCCCGTCTGCACTTACAAAAATCTCGGACCTCAGCAACTTGTTGAGAGCTGGAACATTGACCAGATTGAGTCTCGGGGCAACGTGATGTTTGTCTGCAAAAACATCTAAGAAGGAAATTATGGTTAGATCAATAAAAATTATTATCAGAGGAAGGCAAAGTGTTGAAACTGAAAGGAAATGAAGCTATAAGGGCTAAACCCCATGCCAAGGGACCTAAACCTAGGGTACCCCACCTGGATCTCCCTCCCGAGTTGGGCAGTGAAGACTATCGTGCCAATCCCTAAAGATGATCAGGTAGTCATCCTTCATGCCTTTATTAGACTTGGGAAGACACGATATCAGTCTAACAATGTTGGACCAAGACTTGAGGTAATATCCCGCGCCTTTGAGCTTGTGGCACTCATGCATATGGACGACATCGTGCCATGTGAGTCTCAGGCCCATATGCTCGTTAAGAGCGTCTATACTACCCAAGACCCTAAATAGGTTAGGGGCGCATTGATGGGGAGTCAACGTATGGTTGATCAGATAGTCTCGAGTCATCCTACCCATGGGGAGTGGCATTCCTCCTTCTATGAAAGCGATCATAGGAATGACAACCTCCCCTTCCTCCCTATGTGTGACTATTTGGTCTGGAGCACAATACCGTAGGGCTACTCCCTACGGAATGTGATACTTAGCTCTAAAACCCTCCATACTGGCTTCAGAGTCTATAAGGTGCTTAAATCTATCCATTTGGTCAAACTAAAGGGAAAGAGATGAAGTTTTTAAGAAAAGGAAATAAAGAATGGAGGGCCGAGGAGATTGGCCGAGGAGAAAATAACGTAGAAAAAAGGAAACTTACGAGAGTAAGGACGTTAGTTGCTTCTGATACTTCTTGGAGGTTTGAATTTTTCAGAGGAAAAGACTTGGAGACTTTAGAAGTTTAGGAAATCTTGAAGTTTTGAGAGCTAGGAATCTCTGAAAGCTTGAGAACTTGTGAAATGAGGGAAAATGATTTCCCCGGGTCCCTTATATAGGGGATGGGATTGAGTGGGAGTTATCCCGCTCAAAATTCAAGGAGAAATGCCAACCTCAAGATCTATGTCTCACCATTGGATGCAGGGAACAAAGCGCCGCCTAGAGCAATTAATGACACATCGCAGGCTCCGAAGCGTCAATGACGGTTATGGGGCGCGTAAAACGGTACTCCCGCATGTGTAAGCCAAAGAATTTAATGAATGACCTTAACCTTTAACAAATCAAAACCCCACTTTTTTTCCTCTGATAAGGGCCCAAAAATTGTATATTGGGCCTTGGGCTTTGTTCGAGGAGGACTAGTCCGAGGATCGATAAACAGTAATGAGAATGTCAAGTTCCGAGTCTCATGAATGAGATGCAAATGGAGAGTATGTGAAAGATAGTCCGAGGAGGCTCACCTCCTCGGATGAATAAAGCACAGATCAAATAAATGTCCTATCATTCAAGGTTACTTTCTAGGATGTTCTACTGACAGGGACGTGTATTGTGAATGTACAAGAGGGATGGAAGTTCAGAAATATCTAAGGAAAAGCCATTGCCACCTCATTAAATGTTCTGCAGCTAACTTTCTGGCCGCATTTATGTGGAGAAGACCCCTGAACAGTGCTGCCTTGGCTATCCCAACTCACAAAGAGCTAGAGAGGGTGTCCAATGGGACAAGCACTCAAGTAGTGGCTTGGATGATCAACAAATGGAGGGCCAAGATCATTAAGAGGGAGATATATAATGTAAGAAACCCCTAGAGGGAAGGGAGATCGGGAAATCAAGAAAGAAACACTATAGCAATCCAAAGCCAAACTTGTAACCATACTTAAAAGCATTATATAAGAACCAGTCTCCTCAGACTTTGTCGAGGGCTTTTTTCTTCAGTTTAAATTTGTTTATTTTCACTCTTTTGTCATCAAGCCTACCTAACTTGTTGTTTGATTAACTAAAACCCAGTTTTCTAACCTATTCTCTACAAATTCATTGTTTTGGGCTTTTTGGGCCTAAGTCCATTCGTATCTTGGGCTAGAAATTCAAATCTGGTTCTTACAGCTTTTAAGTTGCAACAATTTTTCTTTCCTTATAAACTCAATTGTAGAAAATATCATCTGCTTTTCTCTCTCTCTCTCTCTCATCATTTCAAAATCTCTAACTTTTTACTCTCATCTCAACATTATCAATTCTCATTTCATCTCTTATCGGTCCATTTTTCTTTTTCTCTTTATTAGTAAAAATAAATTATAATACTTCAAGAATTTGCATGTTTTTTATGCGATATTAATATATTCAAATTATCTCTTTATTAGATTTTGTATACTTTAAGTTTTTTAGTGATCACCCTAAAAAAATTCTTACAATCCCCACTAGATTCACACGTGTATTCCCCCAACAAATTTTGAATGTTACTAATGTTGAGAACTCTAATTTTAAAGATTTTTCAACCTTATAGGTTTTGCTCTATTTTCATCTTGCTCTAACCTTTACCTTTGATGTTGTGTGTTGTCAGGGGTGGCTCTATGTGTAACTCAAGGTGGTCACAGGATCACCCTGACTTTCCAAAAAATGTATACACACATTAAACTAACCTATTTTGACCACTTTAATAAAAATATTGACCACCCTGACTTAAGAATTACAAGAATTTTGGTTCAATAAAAATAAAAGTAATGCTACTACATTCACAACATTTTTACAATAATTTCACAACAAATCTTAAGTGATAAGCGGAAAGTAGTTATTAATTCTAATTTGGACCCAATAATGACATCAATTTTTAATCCACTAATAACAAATTGTTGCATAAGATTTGTTTTAAAAATGTTATAGATGTAGCATTACTCCAAAAATAATTCTAGCTCAAACATAATCCTTCATGCATTTTTGTGTTTTTTTTTTTCTTGACGTTTATATAATTAAGTTATCTCTTTATTAAATTTTGTATAATTTAATTTTTTTAGTGACTAATCTAAAAAACTTTCTAAAGCTACCACTGCGCTGTATTGTTTAAAAAAAAAGAAAAAAAGAAAAGAAAAGAAACAAACGACAACTGTAATAACTGTCATAGTAGCAAAAGAAAAAAACAAAAACAACAGCAGAAACAAGCGGCAACTACAACGACTGTCAATACAACTGCTGTACTTGGTTGTACGAGAATGAAAAAATTTATTATAAAGGGTTTGGCTTACTTCCAGTACTTTTTTAACTGGACATGTCCTTTTATTTTAAATATACAATAGCAAGTGGTAGTGGGTTTTAATCCCCACCTTTTATTTTGTTAGTGGGTGATGTGACAATCTCTCATATATATATATATATATATATATATAACCGAAGCCTCTGAAACTCTCACAATTTTCCACGCTAGCATAATATTTAAATAAAATTATCATTTTATATAAATAAATAAATAATTTAGTCTAAACTTAATAAGGAGTGAAACTCTATCTCTTTAACAAGTCCAACTTAAACTCGAACTCATCATTATCATTTTTTTTAAAACAAAATTATTTTTGTTTAATCCAAACTTAACAATGAGTGAAACTCTATCTCTCTAACAAGTCCAACTTAAACTCAAACTCAAACATTGATAATTTATCTCCAAATTTGCGAGGTTAATCATGAACACTATAAAAGTAAAGCAAACCCCAATATTTTTTTTTAAAGTCGAGTAGAGGTATAAGCTCTTTTTATGTTATTTTCTTCTCCTCTACTTTGTTAAAATATATATATATATATATATATATATATATATATATATATATTATTTTATGGCTTTTCATGTATTTTTACAAGATAAAAAGGCTTGCAATTATTGAAATTATTCTTTCGAATATAACTCATCTTTCTCTTTTATTTCTCTATTGTTTAGTCATATATATTTTGTTTTGTTTCAATAATTTCTAAGTAGTGAATCATCTGATTCTTTAATATTTTTTGGTCTTTCAAAAGTTTTTTTTTTTTTTTTTTTTTTTTTTTTTTTTTGCAATATCTGAAACTGTTTGACAAATTTTTTGTAAGCTATTGCATGTACAAACAATGGCTTCTTCATCAAATTGTAACACAAATTGAAGTCATACAAGAGCAAATCATGTCATAGTGTAGTTTCTTAAATTTTTTATGAAATTATTGTAGTCTATTTCACAAATAGGTAGGTTCTCATATATAGCATGGCTAAACCCACCCAGTTATTATTTGGGTTAAATGGACATCAACCCAATTAGACTAAGTAATTATTGGATTTTAACTAAAAACCCATTGAGGCCCATTTAACCAAAAACAATAAACCCAAATTCAACCCAGCCCTTAACATAAAAAAATAAAAAAAAATAAAAAAACCAGCCACCTCTCGACTCTCTCTCTCCTCAGTCCTCAGACTAGGGTTTTCAAATTTTCTTTCATTTTCTCAGCCTCCAATTGTGTTTTAATCGGTAAGTTTGTTGTGGTTCTTCGAATTGATTACTAATCTTGTTCGTGCTGATTCAGATTTCGCAGTTTCCTTCATTTTCTCAGCCTCCATTCAATTTTCTCTTGGTCTCCCATCTCTCAGCTGCTATATTTTACTCAGGTGAGCACAATCTCTCTCTCTCTCTCTCTCTCTCTCTCTCTCTCTCTCTCATTTTCTACTTGCACCGGTTGAGATGGTGGTAACCCCAACTAGGTCTAATGTGGATTTTATTGAGTCTAACTATTCTGGTGAATCCACTATAGTTATGCACTTGGGGTGTTTGATAAAGAGTCCTAGAGCTTGAAGATTGTTCCTGTTGCCTTTGACAAGGTGGAATTTTGATGTAGGACAACCTAGGCTTCCCACCTAGATTAGTCCTACCGTAGAACCTTAGGTTTCCCACCTAAGGTGTTTGGAATCACTACCAAACAAATCAATGAAAATAATCTCAATAATAATAATAATCTATCAAGTACAAAAGAAACCATCTAGAGCTTTATATACAGCTTCCAGGAATCACAAAGATAAAGATAAACTCTCCTAAACAAATCCTAAACAATCTCAAATACTAATACGATAATCCTAACAATCTCAAATACTAATCCAATACTAAAGATAAACTCAAATAAAGATAACATAAATGATAAAGATAATCTCCACAGATGTATTATCATGTGGTGTCCGCACCAACTCCCCTGGAGTGGGTGAAACTCGACCCCATTGACGCTCATATGTGCAGGTGATAGGAGGTAGAGATGAAGTGGTAGCAAGTGAATCCAAGTAAGCCTCCAAAAGAGCAGGATCAAGCTATTGCAACTCCTCTATGGTGATCCATGTACAATCAGAATCAAGCCATCCTCGTCAGCGAACCAAAAAGCGCTGAACTGTTCCATCCCTAGTGAAAAGAGACTGCTCATCCAAAATAACATCAATAATATCTTTATGTGCCTTTTGGAAACAAGATGGTGTAGGGCTTGGGACAAGGTTAGTCAAAGAAGAAGAGGGAGGATCATCAGAAGGGTCATAGGGAATAACTGCTGGACCTTTAAAAGCAATTAAATCAGAAATATTAAAAGCAGAACTAATACCATAATCTGAAGGTATATCAATCACATAAGCATTAGGTCCAAGTTTATTTAATACCTTGAATGGGCCAGCACTGCGGGCTTGCAGTTTCTTAACGGTTCCTGAAGGGTACCATTTAGGCCTGATACGAATCATAACATAATCTCCTACATCAAAGTCTAAATGACGTCGATGTAAATCAACCTGAGTCTTATACTTAAGATTACTAACATGAATTCGTTTGTTGATCTCTTTATGTAGCTCATGCATATGACTAGCAAACTCTACTGCAGACATAGAAACCCTATCATGTGAGGACATTGGGAGAAGGTCTAAAGGTCTCTTAGGTGTATAACCATGAACAACTTCAAATGGGCTCATACCTATGGACCTATTGACTGAGTTATTGTATGCAAATTGGGCTACAGGGAGTATAGATTCCCAAGTCTTACCATTCTCACCTATGAGACACCTCAAAAGATTTCCTAGACTTCTATTGACAACCTCAGTTTGACCATCAGTTTGAGGATGGTATGCTGTAGAGAATTTCAACTTTGTTCCCATCATGTGCCAAAGGGTCTTCCAAAAATAGCTCATGAATTTAACATCCCTATCTAACACAATTGTTTTAGGTAACCCATACAACTTAACAATCTCATCAAAGAAAATCTTGGCTACCTTGGATGCATCAGAAGTCTTAGAACATGGAAGAAAATGAGCCATCTTAGAGAACCGATCTACCACTACAAGGATGGAATCAAACTTCCTAAGGGTACGGGGAAGACCTAGTATAAAGTCCATGCTAATATCCTCCTAAGGACGGTGTGGAACTGGTAAAGGAGTGTAAAGGCCAGTATTTTGCTTGCAATGCTTAACCAATTGACATTTACGACATTGACCAATTATCTTAGCAACATCCCTCTTAAGACTTGGCCAATAGAACTGCCTCTCTACTTCTTCAATTGTCTTATCACGTCCAAAATGTCCTAAAAGTCCTCCCTCGTGCACTTCCCAAACCAAAAAGTCTCTAACTGATGTGCGAGGAATACAAAGCTTATCGGCTTTAAACAAGTAGCCATCTCGGAGGATAAAATCATCAACAACTTGAAGATGCTTAGTCCTAAGTGTAGTGTACACTTCTCCAAAATCTGGGCAAGATTCATACTCCTCTTGCAACTTCTCAAACCCTATGACTTTTGTGCTCATCGCAGAAAGTAAGGTGACTTGACAACTCAAAGCATCAGCTACCTTATTCTCAACACCAGATTTATGTCTCAAAACAAAAGAGAATCTTTGCAAATACTCAACCCAAGGGACATGTCGAGCATTTAATTTCTTTTGGGAATTGATGTGGCGGAGAGCATCATGATCAGAATAAATGACAAACTCATGGGGTGTCAAATAACGGCTCCAATATCTTAAAGCTTGTACCACAACATAGAGTTCTTTATCATATGTTGAATACTTCTTCTCAGCCTCATTTAATTTCTCACTACAGTAAGCTATAGGGTGACAATCTTGGCTAAGAACTCCTCTTATGCCTACACCAGATGCATCACATTCCACTTCAAAGACCTTATCAAAGTCTAGTAGGCGCATCACCGGTGCTTCTGTCATCTTCTTCTTGATTTCTTGAAATGCTTTGCCAGCAGCATTTGACCATTGGAATTCACCTTGCTTCATACAATCAGTGATGGTGCCATGATTGTACTAAATCCACGTATGAAGCGGCGATAGAAAGTTGCAAGCCCATGAAAACTGCGAACCTCATGAATGTTCTTGGGTTCAGGCCAATCCACTATGGCCTTAACCTTTTGTGGGTCAGCAGAAACTCCTTTGGATGAGATCACAAAACCTAATTAAATGACACTATCAGTGAAGAAAGAGCATTTCTTTAGGTTGGCATACAAGTTTTCTCTCCTCAAAGTGGAACAAACTTGTTTAAGATGGTCCAAATGTTGCTCCTTTGATTTACTATAAATGAGGATGTCATCAAAGTACACTACCACAAATTTGCCCATGAAAGTCCTTAGTACTTGTGTCATCATTCTCATAAAAGTACTAGGAGCATTTGATAAACCAAAGGGCATCACAAGCCACTCATATAGACCATCCTTTGTCTTAAAAGCAATCTTCCATTCATCACCTGGGCGGATCCTAATCTGGTGGTATCCACTTTTCAAATCAATCTTCGAAAAGATTGTGGCTCCTGACATCATATCAAACATATCATCTAACCTAGGGATAGGAAAACGATACTTCACAGTAATCTTATTGATTGCGCGTCTATCAACGCACATTCTCCAGGATCCATCTTTCTTTGGGGTTAAGAGTGCAGGGACTGCACATGGGCTTAAACTTTCACACACAAATCCTTTGTGCAAGAGCTCATCCACTTGCCTAACCATCTCATCATATTGAGGAGGGCTCATTCTATAGTGGGGCAAATTTGGGAGTGCTATTCTCGGGACAAGATCTATGGCATGTTGAATATCACGCATAGGAGGCAACTGATTTGGAAGCTCCTTAGGGAAAACATCTTGGAACTCTTGAAGCACTGATTGTACTTCTTTTCTTGGTTCTTCAAAGTTATCTAGTGCAACTTCCTTAACAACCAAAGCAAAGATGATGGAGTCCTGATTGACAGTTCTTTCAAGTTCTTTTGGACTGATGAGGTTCATACTTTGCTTTTTGGGCTCTTCTCTAGCCTTACTTGCACTAACAAACTTAGTTTTGATTGGGTTAAGCTTAATCCTTTGTCCATTGTGCATGACGGAACAAGAGTTCGAGCGACCATAAAGAGTGACATCTAAATCATAGAGCCATGGTCGTCCCAAAATTATGTGTCTTACATCCATTGGAATCACATCACATGAAATCTGAGCCTTGTATGAGAGAGGATATGAATAGGAACAAGACACCTATCCTTGATGGTGATAGATGAATCATCTACCCTAGAAACCTTATAGGGCTTAGGATGGGCCACTAACTTCAAACCTAGGAGGGAGACAAGTTTAGAAGAAACTGCATTAATGCAACTTCCTTTGTCAATGATAACCTTGCAATTTGTCGTTCCACACTTGACAAAGGTTTGGAAGATAGTATTTCTTTTCCAATCATCACTTTCTTTGGACTGTGCTAGAGTACACCTAACAACACTCATTACAGGAGTATCAAGACTACCCTCACTGAGGTTGTCAAAAGATGGTAGAGCTCTAATGCAAGCTAATTGGGTGGAATCATTCTCTCATATTTCTACAATGTCTTCAATGTTAGGCTCATAGACTACTTCTTCTATCTCTTCCTCTCCATCCAATTCTTCAATCAACAAGGTCTTATTAGGACATTGGGCAGCCATATGACCAAAGCCTTGACACTTAAAGCACTGGATTCTAGAATTAGGCCTAAATGTCTCTCTAATCACACTCTTCCCTTTGTCTTCTGGGCACAAGGGCCTATTGTTGGGATTGGGTCTAGTTTGAGGACCTTGTTGGTATCTACCCTGAGGATTCTCTTCTATGTGCAAGGGTCTATTGTTGGGGTAAGGCCTATTTTGGGTACCTTGGAGGTATCTACCTTGGGGACCATTAAAATTGTTGTGAGGCAACGTGCAATTGTCAAATCTCCTTCCACCTTGGGGCCTAAGGATCAGCTCTAAATCTTGCACTAAGGTATAAGCATCATGAAGAGCTGAGATCTGTCGGGCCACCAATTCTCTTTGAAGATCATAATTGGACCTTTCCTAAATCTACTCAAGGTAATTGGCTCATCTTTAGTTGCATTGCTATGTATCTTGTACTCTTCAAATTGTTCTACATACTCAGTAGCAGACCTATTGTCTTGTCTCAAATCATGCCATTGATCCAACAAGTTGCCTAGATGAGAGACTGGGAAGTACTTTTCATTGAGCTTGGCCTTCATTTCTTCCCAAAGAGTTATGGGTGGTTGGCGGGTCTTACGGAGGTGGTTGACAACACTATCCTAATGGAGTTTTGCTCTTCCTACAAGTTTCATTTTGGCAAACCTAACCTTTCTATCCTCAGACAGGTTATACCACTCAAAGAAATGCTCCATCTCTCGCACCCAATCATTGTAGACCTGGGGGTTCCTAACACCATTGAAGGTAGGGGCCTCTACTTTTATATGCTTTGCTAAGTTGTCTTCATTGTCTCTATGGTCTTGCCTAGGATGAGGGCCATGTCTATTATTATTTCTTCCATTATGTGCATTATCCTTGTCATACCAAGCCTCTAAGTGGCCTAGATAAGCAGTAAGCTCTGCAATGGCTTGTCTTAATTCATCTTGGAGAGGAGGACCCATGTTTAGGTGGGATTGGGGACTAGACTGGGATTCAGAACTAGACTCTGATTTGGAATTAGACTGTTCTTCAGAACTAGTTACTAGACGACCACTACACAAATGCATGCAAAGAGATCAACAAACTAATTCTAGCAAGTGAATAGTAAGGATAAAACTCAAGTTAAATTATACGTGAAGAGAAGTCATGAATTCCACAAGTTGTTGCATTCAAGCAGTACTAGCTTCAACAAGAATTAAATTAAAAGGACCTAATTGTTGCAATGTGATTAGGCTAGTTCAACTACTAATACTGAGAATTAATTATTTTAAATGATTTTTTTTTTTGTGTTTTTTTTGGCCAAAATAAAATGTTGAAAGAAAATAAACCAGCAGCTAAAATAATCAATTCATGTGAAAGTTTAAGCAGAACAAAGGACAAAGGCAGTAGCATGTAACCGAAGGTAAAGTTGAGATACATGGTAGATATATTAATACTAAATCTAAAAGTGCATTCCAATTCATTAAGTTAGGAAAGTCCACACCTTGGTTGGGCTGACTTAACAACCTGGGCCTCACTGGATAGTGGGTCATGCTACTAACAATGGGGAAATTGGGCCTCACATGTAGTGTAGTGGAAGTGGAAAACTAGCTTGTTGGTCCTCACGCGTAGTGCACTGGAACCTTCTTGAGGCTTCTGCTTTACCTGACTTGAGGTTTTTTTTTATTTTTTTTTTATACAATAAAGAAAGAACTAGAATATAAAGCTAAAGTCTTATCTGCCAAGCTCAAAAACTAAACATCGAAACTAGAGAAACTAGAAACAAAGGAAAACTAAAAGAGAAGAAGCGGTGGAGCAAGCACATCGCTGGAGTCGATGGCGAAGAGGCGGCCTAGGTTCGTCGGCGATGACTGTCAGCGGCACTCGAAGGTGGAGATTAGAGGTGAGTCAGATCTCGGAACCCGTGAAGTGGCATGGTGGGAGCGATGGCGTCATTCCGTTGGTGGGATCGGCAGCTTGGTGGTGGATTTCAACTCTCTTGTTCTCAATCTGGCAGTTTGAAGTTGTGGGTTTGAATTTTTTTTTTTTTTTTTTTTTTTTTTTTTTTTTTTTTTTTTTTTTTTTTTTCTGGTGGAATTTAAGCTCTCTGTTTCTGATCTAGTAGTAGTCCTCAGAGTCGGGCATGGATTGGGGTCACAAGTTTTGGGGGAGTAGTGGGTTTTTCTGTTGGTTTTGGGATGAAGAATTTGTGTGGCCAAAGGGGGTATATGGTTCGAACTAGTTCTGGCTCTGGTTTGCAGATCTCGTGAGGTAAAAAATTGGGTTGCGTTGGTTTGCAAATCTCGTGGGGTAAGTATTTGAGTAATGGCATGTCTGGTGGTTGAGTTGTTTCTGATGGTGAGTGTGGCTGTGGGTTGTCAGTCGTGATTTTGGTTGCTGAAAGGGGAGATCGGGTTGGGCTCTGATACCAAGTTGATGTAGGACAACCTAGGCTTCCCACCTAAGGTGTTTGGAATCACTACCAAACAAATCAATGAAAATAATCTCAATAATAATAATAATATGTCAAGTACAAAAGAAACCATCTGAAGCTTTATATATAGCTTATAGGAATCACAAAGATAAAGATAAACTCTCCTAAACAATCTCAAATACTAATACGATAATCCTAACAATCTCAAATACTAATCCAATACTAAAGATAAACTCAAATAAAGATAACATAGATGATAAAGATAATCTCCACAGATGTGCTATCATGTGGTGTCCACACCAAATTTTCTATTTGATTTGCTTATAAAGTTTTAAAATTTGGGTTTTTTGTTAACTGTTTGGTTGCTTTGAAAATGTGGGATAAGTTTGCTTATTTGCTCAGTTGGTTGTGTGTTGTTTGGTGGCTAATGGGTTGTGGAATGTGTAGTTGTTTACTGTTGGGTTGCTGATGAAATTTTGGAGTTTAACTTGGCTTTTGTTGTGGAAATTTGAGCTTGTTGTCTTTGAGTACTGAAGTAATTGTATTACATACTCAATATGTAATTTTATTACATACTGAGTAATGTCTTTGAATCTACATTTAGATCATTTTGCTTATTGTACTGTCTCTTATGCAACATTCTACTTTCTATTTATGAGAAACTAATGTAAGCATTTTGGTAATCTTTTCTTCTATCTTCTGCTAAGATACAAATGCTCTTTGTGACAGACCTGGTGCTAGTGCACTGTTTAGATATCTGAAGTTTAAATATGAAATGATCATGCTTATTTGCTAGTTCTGGTTATGGTTAATGCTTTTATAGCAAAGTGTCATCGTTCTTTGGTTATGCCATGCTCGCAACTCCTGATTCTACTCGGCACCCTTATGTACAATAATGATATCCTTTGATGTGTCTGCAGGAGGCAGCAAAACCTGAGGAGGATGAGGAAGTAGTTATTAAAGACCAGGAAGCAGATTTTGCAGAAGTTCATAGTCCTGTGAAGTCTTATGCAAGTGACGATGGCCCTGATGACTGGATATAATTGATTATTAGTCATAAAAGACTATCTATTGGCTTTATTAAAAAGGATAGTAAATGCTGAAATGTTTCTATTGCATATCGCAATGTGATTGGCCTATTATCTGCTTGTTCTTGTGCAGGCTCATTTTTTATCTCATTACATTTTGTTTTTTCAAAAAAAAAAAAAAAAAAAAAAAGAAATAGAGAAAAATATATGTACTAGAATATAAGATGTAATTCTTGTGCTCATTAAATAGAATCCTGATTTATTTATGTCGAAGAATATATTCTAATACAATTATCATCGGCAGCATTTCAATATCTATTTGCAATTTGTATGTAAGGTTGTTAGTTATTGGATTTATCCAATAATTTAAATATGTTGGCGTTAACTGCACATAATTATGGATAATTGATTAGTGCTGACCTTGTTGGCAGTTTGAATTTTGCATAGAATTCTCTCAGAATAATTTAGACAAGGTGAAGCCAATATTTTAGTTTGTACTTGCTTTTGGGGGTATAAAATAATCAATAATTTATGGATGACCACTATGTTTATATTAAAGTTAATAATTCTACAATATATGTTACTAAACTATATAAACCTATTAAATATTTTAAGCTTCTGGTCCAAAATTTAAAGCATTATGTTCCAATTTTTTCTGTAGGCCATGGTGGTCCTTACTCAAAGCCTTGCAATTGGATACTAGAGGTTCCTATTGTCTGCCACCATTGCACTACTAATTGCCACTTGTCAACCATTCAATTTACTAAAGTTGACTAGTTGCTTTTTTCAGTTTCCAAATACCTACTCCATCTACCTAAACAACTAAAAATATAACAAAATAAATAAAATAAGAGAAATGTGAATCTTCTATTATAAATTTATAACTGGTTCAGTCATTTTTGAGTATCGGGGGTATTTTGGTTATTTTTTGGATTTTGGGGGTATTTTGGTAATTTTCAGATTTTGGGGATTTTGGTCATTTTAAGGTTTCGGTGGGTATGTTGGTCATTTTTGGGTTTCGGTGGTATTTTGGTCATTTTTTGGGTTTTTGGGGTATTTTGGTAGTTTTAAGGTTTCAAGGGTATTTTGGTCATTTTTGGATTTCGAGGGTATTTTGGTCATTTTTTGGATTTCGGGGGTATTTTAGTCATTTTAAGGTTTCGAGGGGGTATTTTGGTCATTTTTTGGGTTTTGGGGGTATTTTGATCAATTTTGGATTTCGGGGGATATTTTGGTCATTTTTTGGGTTTTTTGGGTATTTTGGTAATTTTCAGGTTTCAGGGGGTATTTTGGTCATTTTTTGGGTTTCGGGGGTATTTTAGTTATTTTCTAGGTCTTGGAGGTATTTTGGTAATTTTTAGGTTTTGAGGTATTTTGGTCATTTTTTAAGATTTTAGAGTACTTTGGTCATTTTTACTTTAGAGGCATTTTGGTAATTTTGATAATTGGGTAATTTGGTGGGTTAGGGTTTACCCATAATAATTAGGTTGGGTTGGGTTTGTGTTAGAAGTAATTAGTTAAATGGGTTTTAATGGGTAAGAACACTAGCAATAGTAAAGTTAAATAGGTATATTGCTATTTTAGTTTCACCAAAATACAAAAATTGCTTTACAATAGTGGAGGCAAAGCTAAAAATTTTAGCTTCAGAGCTACAGTAGCTACGTACTGTAGCTTGAAACTAAAAAAAAAAAAGTATTTTTTTATTACACTTCTCTCTCTTCTCTCATTAAACAAACATTTTCTCTTCTCTCTCTCTCTCTCTCTCTGGCTTCTCTTCTTTCTTCTTTCTTCCTCCTCAAATTTTTTTTTCTTTCTCTCTAGCCATCTAGTGCCTCCCTTATCTCCCTCATCCCTCAGCTCGCCGGCCAGCTTGCCTACCGCCGAGACCCATCTCCCCAAACCCATCTTGCCGAGACCCATCTCTCCAAGCCCCATCGCTGATTGGTTCTGTTGGATCTTCATCTTCATCTGTTCTATTGGAGCTTGATTTCTGGGTTTGTCTCCGGTTTGCACTAGGTTTGTGTTTGTGTTTGTGTTTGTGCTGGGTTTTTGCCGACCCAGCTCGCCGACCCACCCCTTCCGCTGACCCAGCTCGCCAACCCACGCTGTGTTTATGCCATGTTGGTGATTTTTTATTTTGTTTGTGATTGGTGATTTTTTATTTTGTTTGTGATTTGGTGATTTTGTTTGGTCTGGGTTGAGGAAAAAGATTTTTGGGCTGGTGGTTTTTTTTTTTTTTTTTCCTGTTGTGGACTGGTGGTGGTGGTAGTGGATGTTTGTGCTATGTTGGTTTTTTTTTCTTTTTTTCTTTTTTGCTGTGGATGTTTTTATTATTATTTTAATGAGTTATTTGTATTATTTTAATCAAATAGCTAAAAATATAGCTCCATTGATGTTAAGTGTGAAGAGGTAAAATAGATAAAATGACTTTTGTAGATACCAAATAGCTATATTTTTTGCTCCACTGCTGTGGATGCTCTAAATGAGTTTTATATACCCAACCCAATTATGCCCACCCCAAATCCACCCATTTAACACCCCTAAGCACGAGTTAGCAATTAGTTAAAACAAAAGGAGATTCCTTATAAAAAAATATTGGAATAACCTATCAGAAAATATGAAGACTAATATAAAGAAGACAAAAATAAAAAAATAAAAAAAAATGAAAGAAAGAGAAAGAACGCACGCGTGGTCTACATGTTATTAAATTTTCTAACTTTAGACGTCTTCTTTCCAGCCACATTTGTTGTCTCTATTTTCTAATTCTTTGTATCTTTCCAACTTCATGGGTGTTTGATTTATTGATTTATTGGTCATTGTTTTAAGACTGCAACCTCCTTTTTTCTTGCTGGCTTTGACAACTTTGGATACATGTTTCCCTCAAGTTGAAGTTAAAAACTAGTTTAGTTTGTCTTATATAATATAGGCCGGTTAATTATCCTTTCAAGCGTCATAATCATCTTATGTGTTATTTTCTGTCTTATATGAGCAACTACCGCAGAATAATTAAGTAGCCTAAGATCGGGTACCCTATTAATTTAACGGTTACAAATATGTAGACACATGAAAAAATAAATAAATCAAAAACTCGCTTATAACACAATTAGTAGGTATGTATCAGATGTAAACAATTAAGGTGTGTTTGGATACTGTTTATTTTGTTGAAAATTGAAAACAATAAAAAAATAAAAAAAAAGTTATTGTTTACGCGTGAGTTACTGTTCATTTGCCTATTTGCACTGTTCATGTCCCATGAACAATGCAATAGGTGCTGGTTAAAAAAACAAAAAAAAAAACAACGTGGACATGAGAGACGCTATCCAAACAGTACCTTAGTGTCCGTTTGGTAAATATTATTTTTGCCAACTTATTTTATTATTCAGCTTATTTTTGCTACTATTCATGGATCCCACTGCTGCACTTTTTGGTACTATTCATGGGTCTTACTATACTATTTCAGCTAACTTTTACCTTTATTTACAATACTTTCAGCAAAAAGTTTTCAGTTTCAGTAAAATAAGCGGATCCTAAACGGACCCTTAGTCTTATAAGTCAATAAAGAGAAGAAACACATTGTACTTGAAGCCCAGTCCATGTGTTTTTTTTTAAGGAAAAAGTTTTCCTTGTACTAAACTGATTTGGATCGATGAAACTTAACTAATTATGTGGTGGTTAGAATGACAATCTACATAATATTTTTAACGAATCATGCGACTTGCTTAAATAATGCACATAGTCTTATAAATTGCTATGTAGTTAGTTAAAGAAAATTCTTCTAAACTAGGGATAAAAGTACATTTTGACTAGAGAGGCCATAGCTTCCTGGTGTTTTTGAAAATTTTTATTAAATATATGATATTTATAAATATTGTTGACATTTTTGGTTAAAAATTTCATATCCCCCCACCCCCCAAATTGAAACTAAAAAAAAATTAAAATTCATCTAACCCATAAAAAATTCAAAATTAATTAAAATGGTCATCAACCCAATATTTGTGGTTGGTGATCCCTTTCAAAAAAGAAAAAAAAAAAAAAAACTTCATTTTTTACTAACATAACAAAAAAAACCCCTTAAGAAAATATTGGTACGACACTTTGGTTATTTGCTTATTTGGGACCCAATATTAAAAGTTTGGGACATTGAGATTTTGGCGTTATTCAATTGGCTAGTTCCACCTGGTGGATTTTTGATGTATGGCAGAATTTACAACTTAATTTTTGTAATTCATTAATTTTGATATTTTTATATAATTTTCATCATTTTAGGTTTAGGGTATTTATTTCCTTGTTTTTAAGTAACTTTAATACTTTTTAAGTAAAAATTGGTTTTTATTATGGTTAGGTATTAATTAAGATTTATTTTAGAATTTTTTTTTTCTATCAAGTTTTAAAAAGCTTTTAAATAGGCCTCCAAGTCTGTAAACCTTTTTAATAATTATTCAATAATATCAATAAAATTCAGACTTTTGTCTCTCTATTTTTTGGTGGATTCTAGACTCTTTCTCCCTGTGGATTCAAGGTTATATATATATATATATATATATATTTTAAATGTGTTTTGTCTCTTATTTCCTAGAAGTAGATGTGTTCTACTTCTTGTTGCTTCCGCAACCCACATCAGTTGGTATCAAAACCTTGACTTATTCTGGTCTGGTGGTTAACGTATGAGACATAGCATTTCTTGGTGATGGAAAACTTAGCAAGTATTACGTGATGCACAACAAGCACTCACAAATATCTTTGCTAGGATAACGTCATACGAGCATGGAGATAATAAGGATAACTGCCGCAGAGACGTAACTCACAGGAAACCTATTGGTAAGCAAATTTCATATAGGCCTTATAAATGCAAGTTTTAATGGTTATTTTTATAAAGAATATTTTCTTGATTGGTTACTTGATCTAGAGGATTTATTTGACTATAGGAATATTTATAATGAGAGAAAAGTTAGACTTGTTTTGTACAAACTTAGTAAGTATGCCCTACGTTGGTAGGAACAAATACAATTTGATAGAATCTTACAATGTAAAGACAAAATTCGTTCATGGCCAAGGATGAAAAAATGCTTGCTATCAAATTTTATCTTTTAGATTGTGATAAACTTTTTTCATATACAAAACAAGATTATTGGCCAAGAATTTCATACTTGGATTATTTTCAAGAGACCTATATTTCACCATTAAGGGAAGATTTGCATTTTAAAGAAAATACTTTGGTTGAAGAAAATATAGAAGTTTATAAGGAAGTTCATGAAGATCTCGTTATAGAAGAAGATCCCGAAAATCAAGATTGTGAAGGAGATTATTAAACATTCTATTATAAAGAGAAATCTTGTAGTCGAGATGGCAGAGACCATTGAAGAAGAAATAGAAGAGGAAATTGTCAAGGAGCTCAATGAGATCAAATCAAATGACTATCAACCTCATGATTCTAATATTTTAGTGGTAGGTGAGACACCATAGTTTTTTGATTTTATTGGGGTGGAATGGAAAGATTTGATGTGATCATTGAATCGTATTGGGTGAATAGCTTCAATTGCATGAAGGCCAAAGAAAAAGAAATTAAAGTTGATATGTTTGTTCAATCAATAGTTTTCAAGTTTGGCAAGAAGAAAAAGTTTTCATAGTACTTTTTTGTTTGGCATGAAAGGTTTCAAATCTCGACTATTAAGTCGAAGATTTTTTCTTTCAAGTGGATGGGTTTGATGTAGGACAAAATTGATAATTTAATTTTTGTAATTCATAAATTTTAGTATTTTTATGTAATTTTAGTTCTTTTAGGTTTAGGGTATTTATTTCCCTTTTTTTGGTGCTTTTTTTTTAAATGTTTTTTTGGTCAAATTTGATTCCTATTACAGTTAGGAATTAATTATGATTTATTTAGAATATATTTTCTTTTCTGTCAAGTTTTATGGAGCCTTTAAATAGGTCTCCAAGTCTATAAATGTTTTTAACAATTATTCAATTAATAAAATTCAAACTTTTGTTGGATTCCAAACATTTTTTCTTCATGGATTTAAAGACCCTCGTGGATTCAAGGTTATATTACAGAAGTAAAAGTATTTTGTTTCTTATTTTCTTGAAGTAAACGTGTTTTGGTTCTTGTCGCTTTTGCAGCCCACATCAGTTTTTTTTTCCTCATTAGTAAATTGACTATACAACTGAGCACTATTGAAAATAGAATTTAATCATTATGAGCGTAATGTGGTTCAACATCTAGACATCCAAAAATTGTTAAATATTTTTTAATTGTGTCATTGGCTAGTAAGAATTAGAAAATTAATATCCTACCAATTTATTTATAGAGTAGTTGTACCGTCGTACTTATACTTAATATTCCATTTGATAGGCCAAAAACGAATTGACCCCTTGTGATAAATTAACCAATTAATTTAGCTAAGTGAATTAATTAAGTTAATTAACATGCAAACGCGTGGTAACACAAACAAATCACAAATAAACTAATTATGCAGCGGAAAATAAATAATACGGTGATTTGTTTATGAATGGGGAAAACCTGACGGCAAAAACCCCACTGGGTGATTTTCAAGTCACTACTCCCGAAATTCCACTATTATCACAACAAGTGGTTACAAGTAAAGGAATCCCAGTACCTTATACCAACCTACAGTCGAACCCTTACCCCAATACCTAATTGGACTTGTTCTGTAGTGACAATTTCCCATTTTGATGCACGACTCCCAAGTACGTGACTAACCAATGCGCGGATCCCAGTACGCGACTTCAATCACCAACTGTAGAAGGTTGTTGGCTGCAAAGTTCTTCAGTTCATCCCAATGATGAAGATCAAGAAGATGTTTCGTCACAAAACCCAAAGGTGCACATACACAGCAACTTCTTCAAGAATGATGAACTAGGGCAAAACTTTGTCTTCAATCACAAATTGCTTGAACAGACTTTGCTCAATGTTTGTGCAACTTGTGTACTCTTTGACGGCCCTTAAAACAATCCTTTTATATGTCTAGGATTAGGAGAAAAGAAGGCCCAAACACATAAACACGGATCCTTAGAAAATCATATCAGAATTCTGAATTTCATAAGCCTCGACAAATAAGAGCTGTCGAGCAGGTGTCGAGCACACGGGGCTGGAACTGCTTTCTTAAGCTCGATAGATGCAGCTGTCGAGTTTTAATGAATTTGCACTTCTCATCTTGTTTCTTGGACAGACTTGATAACTTCAACACTTGATCTTGAAACCTTGTTTCTTGAAGTATTAAAAACACCTAGAACTACCCAATTATAAGTAAAGTGCGTTTTGTCAAAGAATTAGCCAATTACATAAAAAGAATAACATATGTTCTTAGCAAGTGAACCACATATGTCCTAACACCAGTTTCCACTACAACTATGGAATGTGTATTTTCAACCATGAAGGTGGTCAAAACTAGGTTTCACAATAAAATGGAATATGACATTTTAATGGACTTTGATTTTGTATGTTAATTGAATGATTTTTAACGCACTCTTTAATTTTCTACATTGAAATAAAAATTATTGTGACATTTAGTACAGAATTAATCATTTATGATTTTCGAGATTTAAAAGAACAATGAATTTTATTTAATAGATAATTGCATTGCAATGTATTAAAAAAAAAATCATTTGTTTATATTTTGTTATAAATATGTGCTAATTTGGATAGCCACAAAAACACACAAAAAGGGGGAAAAAAAAAAAAAATCGGCTCCTCAGTAGAAATCTTGGCTCCAAAGTCCAAATTTCTAATGTTAATATCTCTCTTCCGTAATTGAATAATTAAGGTCATGCATAATTGCATATCATTAGCAATAAGAACAGGGTTTTTTTTTTTTTTTGGTTTATAAAAGGTTAGAGAGCAATAAGAACAGTTAGATAAGGTCTTTAACATGATATATTAATTAGATAATTTTATTTCTCGTTTATAAGTATTCATCAAGTGGATTTTATATATTTCAAATTATTTTTTTCATTAAATCATGTGTATATATTTCCACAATCCTTTGTTCAAAATTTTTGATGTTGGAGTTGGAGTCTTGGAGATGAGATTCAACTGGGTTCCTTTGTGTTCAACCTGGTTCCTCAAGTTCCAAATGCATTCTAGAGTAAGACTAGTGCTTTGCTCCTATAGTTCTTTCAACTTCTGTCCTGATCAATAAGTTCCTGTGTTTGTGTCATCACTTTGGAGTTTAATTAGTTGACATTGGGTAGCCACACATCTAAAGCTCCATTCAAGTTGAGGCAAAATCTTCCAATACAACCATTATAAGGAAATTATTATGTACTCCTGGAGTACCATAAATGCGTCCTTCCTCCTTTCACATGAATGGTTGGTCTCACTAAATTCATAGTGAGACCCACCATTTATGTGAGAGGTGGGAGTATACATTTATGGTACTCCGGGAGTACCTAATAATTTTTCACCATTATATGCTTTTTGCATACAGCTAATGACACAATTAATGCTCCCAATTCCCAAATGGATTCCCATTCCTGTAAGTAATATTAGGAAAATACCTTACCCCACGAAGCATGCTGCTTTGTAATTGTATAACTGTTCAATCAATAAAGTTTTCTGTCGTTTACCTTTTAAAATGAAAGTGTATATAGCTATAAAAGATAAGAAAAATGAAACTTTTAATACTTGAAATGAACGTTTTTAAATTTATTAATATGGAGAGATCTTTCGCTAAAATGCAAAAAGATCCCTTAAAGTTTTAGATAAATTGCAAACTGATTTCCTGTCTTATCAATTTTGCATTATTAATTCTTAAATCTTAAGTTTTAAGAATGGTCCAAATTTAATCATTCTATTCTATTGTAATTTCTTTACCCATAACTGACAAAAAAATAATTAATAAAATAATATATGCAGATCATATAACTAATTTCTGTCAATTATAATTGAGGGAACTAAAAAATAAAATATTAAGAAATGGCAAAAACTTGAAAAACGAGAAAAACCATGCCTCCCTGACCCCTGTCTCCTTCGCTCACAATGAACTTAATTAGATAGCTTTGAAGTGATATAGAAAAAAGACAAACCACCCTCGCCCTAAAAACAAACATACGGGTCCCTCCATAAGTACCAAAACCAAACCCATGGATCTATTAATTACAAGTTTCTCTTGCGTGCCCATTCAAACAATAGAAAAATTATGTTTTTACATTGTAGACTAAATATTGTATATACTTGCATGAACAATATATATGTATAATATTATAAATTTTTTTTATGCAAATCTATACAATTATATATGTACACTTTATAAAACTGTATAGTGAATGTAAACATATTATTGTCCTAAAAGATATTACAAATTTTATTGTATAATTTTTTGTAAATTGATATGATAAATATTAAACATAAAGTATAGACTTATTTAAAAAATTATTCAATGTAAAATATAATTAAAAATATATTTATTATATTATTAATGGGATACTAATTATATTCATTGTCATGTTAGTTAGTAAAATTTTTGTAGTAAACTAGTGGTAATTTTAGCACGTTCTAATTTTTATTAGGTTATGGTTTCTTTTTTCTTAAGTTTATCAATTTTTTTTTTTATATTATTATTATTATAACAAGGGAGGGGTATGTAACAAGGCATTGAACTATGCTTTTATCTTTCAATTTCTTTCATGCTCCTTAATTAAGAATAAAACTTCTAAGGTAGAGACCAAATTTCAATTATGTATATATATGTCATATTGTCTATGATATATAATAACATTTTTATTTAATTGTTTATTTATTTTGTTAATTATATAGATTAATATTTATTTATTGTCTATGATAATCTTTTCTTGGACTATATATGTCACTACTTGTATTATATTCTTTGCTGTTTGGTTGACAACTAGCAAGGGAGAGTGAGAGAATGCCACAGTACTTCTTAAGTACAAATCTTTTAGCTGTCATATATGGTCATAGTTGGAGCCGTTAGATCATCATATATGTCATAAATATATATAATGTCTTCTCAACTTAATAAACTTCATTACTTTTTCCACTATTTGAACTACCCAACTGGGAATGACCAAGCGTTCTCGATTGCTTTACAGTTGCACTTGCACCTGCATATACGTTTGTGTCTGTGGTTAAAAAGTTTGGTCCACCATGTTTACTGGGAAAACTTAGATCTAGCTACTTTTTCCAAGTAAAGATTAAAAGTACAAGATTTTTTGGAGTATCTGTGAAACACCAGTCACATTGAAACTTGGTCGATAGAAAGAATTTCGATATTCAATTAGTTCACATCACGTTTACCACGAATTTCCACATTCGGAGAGAGATATAAATCAGTCCTCTATCTTATCCTCTATTATTGTTTTATTTTGGGGGTTTCAAATGTGAAGATTAATTTGAACCGATGATATATGGTCTATCCTATATTAATTATATATAAACCAGCTGCCCTATACACTGTTTCACCTCACAAGTCTATCTTCAAAGATTTGAACAACACGTTTTTCACCCATTGAACATTCATGGGTATGATTTGTTCCTTTCACACACAGTATAACCTATTTAATAAATGCATGCATTAGAGAAAGAATAGTTAAAGTCTGCTTAATAAATTTATTTCTAAATGTTCAGTTTATTATTATTATTTTTTTCAATTGCATGAGAAATGCGTAAACTGATCCATAAATTGAATGTTTTGAGTTTATCAATTAGGACTCTAATAAATGTCTCATTGCTCATGTAAATATTTTAGTTCCTTTGGCTTGGATAGCTGTACAGACAAGCCTCCTTTTTTTTCAAAAATTAAGTACTTGCATTTGAAGTAGCTAATTCCATCATGCCATGTCATTAGTCAAATGATACATTCAATTGAATATGCCCTATATTTAATCCTTAAATTGTTTTTGGTTCTACATTGCTTAAAGTATCCATGAATAAGTATCACATTTTCATGCCTTAGAAATGCCATTTGTGTCATCCCACATCAATAAAAAAAAGTGCACAATCTTTCTCATATGATTATATTCTTGAAATTAGTGCAATTGAGAAAGTCTATTTTATAGTTAATATTTTATTTTTTGAATTTTACAAATTATGATGTGATATTTTTGTAATATTTAGGGTTTGTTTGGATACCGCTTATTGCCAAAAAACTGAAAAATGAAAACACTGTAACAAAATAATTTTTAAATATGTGAATAGTGCCATGAAATCCATTTTTAATGAAAGTTTTGCTGAAAAAAGAGGTTTGTGAGTCCCATGAACAGTGCACGGGACCCACTACTAGACGCTAAATGCAGCTAAAAAATCATTTCAACTATATCCAAACGTTCACTTAGCATGCGTTTGCCAACAGATGTTTGTGCGTTTTGCCTTTTTTTTGGCTGGTCCCACAGCACTGTTCACAAACCAACCAACTTTAGTAAAACGCAGCAATAATATTTTGCCTTTTAAAAATTATTTTGTTACAGTATTTTCAGCAATAAATTTTTAGTTTTCAGCAAAATAAGTGGTATCTAAACAGACCCTTACTTGAAATCGTGAAATTGATGCATTTTAAATTAAGAGGATTCTCAGACCATGATTTTTAGACAGAATTCAGATCCGATAATCTAATTACCTATCCAAAAATAAGGGACTGAAGAATAACTCAACTTCTAGTAACACAAATCTGATTAGGAAGATTACAACACTTATTGCATTGATCATATTAGGAAGTTTGAACTTAATAAGCTAGCCCAAAAGGTACATATGCATAGCAAATACTCCCTGCATTATTATAGCAGAAAGCTTAAAACTTCCCTGTATGATTTCTTATACATATCTGAGATTTAGGTGGCTGTTTGTAGCTAAAGAAAGTAACACAACATTACTTTGATATTTTACAATCAGTCACTAGCACAATTGTTATTAATAAAAATAGATCCTAGTAGTGAGGAAACATGCATTAATTCTTTGGCAATTCCTGCATCACTTGGTCAAACAAATCTGTGCCATCATCGTAGTATGAAATATATGGTGATATTGGAAGCTCATCTGGGATATACATGTTGTCTGCTACAAATGGTTCAGTCCAAAAGTCTCCAAAGGCTGCGTCAAATGTTTCGAACGAAGCAAGAACGTCTTCTTCAATCCAATTTATGCCAGGTATGGATGAATGATCACTGCCCAAAGAGGAGAATTTTGCAAAAGATACTTCTGGGGACAATGGAGAGCTTTCTAAGATATGGTGGAAGGGATCATTGGCATGAAGGCTTTCAGTTTTGAGTGTTTTCTTTGAATATTTCTTCAAGTGCATGTTTTCAAAGGAATTTTGTGATGTCTCCAAAGAAGAAAGACTATCTTCTTCAGTCCAATTTGTGCCAGTGACAGTTGAATTGTCACAGCTCAAAGAGGATAATTTAGAGGAAGAAAGTTCCGTGGTCAATGGAGAGCTCTCTAAGCTTTGGTTAGGAGAACAACTGGCACGAAGACTTTCACTTTCTGATTCTTTGATTTTCTTGGCTTTGCGTTGGGAAGTTTTTGAAATTTTCTTTACATGCTTCTTTAGGTGCGTGTGCCAATGGTTCTTTATCTCATTGTCTGTTCGTCCGGATAAATTTTTGGCAATCATAGACCACCTGAAAGGAGAACATTTCACGTTCACTGAACAAGCTTATAAATGAAGAAGAGCAAGAAAAAAAAACGAACAAACAAATATTTTTACTTGTTCTGGTAAGTGAAAATAGATTTAGTTTCTATTTTTTTTTTTTGTTACAGTAATTGTTTATCCTGACGTACACATATAATACCTATGGAAACTTGGGGAAAAAACATAGTATTGTTTTATATTTTGGTTCATAAACTTAGTTTGATTTCATAATGCTAAAAATTTATTGAGGAGTTTCAAAAGGTAAAATGTTTTTATACGTACTTGTTTCCAGCTTCTTCATGCAACTTGAAGATTAAATCCTCTTCTTCTTTGGTGAAGTTTCCACGTTTTACACCTGGTTGGAGGTAATTAACCCATCGCAGCCTGCAACTCTTGCCACACCTTGATAAACCTGTCCAAAACATCATATAGTATAGTTACATAATACTACTTAATTAGATTCATTTCTTATCTCTCTCATGCATGTAAGGTTGTCGGAAACAAATGACTAAAAGTTAGATATATAGAATTAATGTAAGAAAGCCATACAATAATGAAGTTTCATCATGCATGAAGAGAAATTTTGTTACATCAACAGAGTGAGAAACATTAACATGCAAGCAAAGATGTTTTTCCTAAAAACATTTTGTCTTCTAGATGAAATCCAATTTAGTCAAATGGAATGCTAAAATGGTATGTTCATATTCATATTCACTGAACCTAGACAAAAAAAATATAGAATCATAGAACCCTAGCCCTAGGTAAATTTTAATTTTCAAAAAAGAAAGCTAAAGACTGTATCCATGCTTTAAAATATATAATATAGCTTTATACCTGCGAGCCTGGGAAGTTTGCACCAATTTGAGTGGCCATGTCTATGAATAAAACTTCTTAGCTTATCATCTTCTTCTGGAGTCCATGCACCTTTCTTAAGTCCATTTTTGTCATAGAAGGGGCCTCTCACCATCTCTCTCTCTCTCTCTCTCTCTCTCTCTCTCTACGTAGTCTTGTCGCTAAAAATAATTAGCACCTTTATTTATAGTATGCTAGCTAGCTATTCTCAGTTTATAACAATGGAACTATCACAAAACATTTTATGGGGACCGTAGGGCCCTAAGGAATATGCATTCATGATGCCATTAAGGATAAAATAATACTAAAGGTTTGGGAAAGAGCAAGCTAGACTTTATAAAGTGACTCCAAGACTTGGAAAAACAAATATAGGGTAATTACCAGGTGAATTTCATCACCATTTTCTGCTCTTTAGAAGTTTATGTAAAGTCATTAAGTCCATATTCTTAGCACTAGTGATAAATGCATTCATAAATCGATTCAAAGGGAATTCTTTGGGTATATACTTTTTGTAGATAATATAATTTTAGTGGATGAAACTAAACAACGAGTTATTGTCAATGTGGAAATTTGACACTACACCTTAGAATCTAAAAACTTTCTATTAAGTTGGACTAAAATAAAGTACATGAAATGTGAGTTTAGTAAAACTAGAAACAAAGATGAAATGGTTGTAAGACTCGGTAATCAAGAGATTTCAAAGAGTAAAAGCTTTCAATATCTTTGGATTAATATATTCCTTAAGATTGAGAAATTGAAGAATATGTGAATCATAGGATAAGAGTATGGTGGATAAAATAGAAAAGCATATTAGTAGCATTGTGTGACCATAGAAAATTATTAAGTTAAAGGAAAAAAATTTATAAGACTAACTATGCTTTATTGTACTAAATGTTGGGTTGCTAAAAAACAGTGTATTTAAAAAATTAGCGTAGTTGAAATGAGAATGTTTTTATGGATAAGTAGAAATACACAAAAATATAAAATGGAGAAATTCACTTAAAGAGAGGGGAAGCTTCTATTGATGAAAAAATAAATGAGAGTTATTTGAAATGGTTTGATCATGTTCAAATGTAAATGACTTATGTAACAGTGAAAAAGAATAGTTGATCTAAGTTAAGAAAAAGAAAAAAAGTAAAGGAAGAAAAAAAAAACATTAAATAAAATAGTAAAAAATGACATATCAATTAAATAATAAAAAATATAACTTGGATAAAATGAAATTGTAGAAAAGAATTCATTTGGTTGAGTCTCACTAATATAATGAAATCCATAAACCACCTCCAACAATATGGATTTAAGGCATAAATGTTGTTGTTATTTAGAAGGTGGAGGGGAGAGATTATTGGCGTGGAATGTTCAAAACCAGGCCGTGTTGTAAGGATAAAGACATAATCTTTAAAAAACAAAAAAACCAAGATCATGGGAGCTTTTGGGGAGATACCATATATGGATATACTAGGTATATTCCACACTATTATCCATAACTGCGGTGAACCCTCCATGGCTACTTTTTTCCCCCTTTGAATAAAAGCATAGACTGTAAAGTTGTATTTTGAAAATTGAAACTATGACGGAATTGAATCTAAGAATAAAAAAAAAAAACAACAAAAAGCCTACGAGCTTTTCTTAGTCCATGTTGAGTCAAGTAGTTTTTGTTCAATGAAGTTAGTACAGACTACAGAGGAGCTTGACTAATACGTGGTCTCACACTTCCACTTTTATTTTTCTTTTGTTAATTATTTTTTTCCTTTTGGCCCTAGCTTCACATCTTAACAAAATTTTGCAGTATCAGCATAGTGGAAAACAATCTTCTGCACTATCCACGAATTAAATTCGATCCATTTTTTTACTGAATTAACTGTAGAAAGAGATCTTTGACTGGATTTAGTTTAAATTATTTGCCTAGAACTATTTGCAATCCTTTTTTTTATTAATTTTTTTTCCGGACAAAGTTTAGTTACAAAATTAGTTGTTAGCCTAAGACTACAAAATTAGTTGTAGTCAACCTTACTCAATAAAATAAACATTATTACATATTTTAAAATTTTAATCATTGAATTGCATATTCTTTATACTCTTAATATACATCAAATTTTGTGTCAATTTGATATTATTTACCATATGATCTATAAGCTTATATTTTATATATAATTTTAAAATACAAAAAATTACAATTTAAATAATATATTGATAACATAGTTATTGATTTTTAGTTTTCTAGAAATTTTGCAAGTATAGAGAATATAAGGAGAAGATTTCATCCAATGGTGAATTTGTCAAAATTTACCTCCAATAAAAAATATTGAATAAAGTTGTAGTTTTATGGTACAACCAATTTTGTAACTAAACTTTGTCATTCTTTTCCTCTTTATACTTGATGTTGTTGGAATTTGAAGTTTTATACAAATGCTAAGCAGGAGAATAAATGAAACATTAGAAGTTAGAAGTAGATCACTTGAATATTTTAGGAACTCAAGACAACTTTTTTTTTTCTTTTTACTTTCATCAAATTGATAGATTATATGGGTACTTATAGGTTAGAGGTACATGTACAAGAATTCTATCAATTACATACATGGATTATTCTATATGCATTTTTAGAGAGATTTTTTTCAATGTATTAATATAAAAAAATCAATCTTTTTTTTTTGTCGCTACTTTTAAAGTTGATTTTTAAGCTCCGTTTGTTTTGAAAAAAAAATATTTTCAAGTGTTTGGTGTAACATGTAAATTTTTCAAGCACAAAACACCAAAATCGGTAGCTCAGCCACTGAAACTGTTGATGATTGAACCACCATTTTGGCTACCAGACCAACAAATCCTACAACCAAACTATTGGCATTGGTTGCCAAAGCAGCAACTCTGACGACTGGATAGTCGGCACCGACTATCAAACAAACAATTCCAACTGTTGAACTGCCATCTTTTTCAACTTGACAACTAGCACCTACAATTGAAGTGGCAAAACCGGTTTTTGGAATAACAGCCCTGACAACCAAACCGTCGATACAGGCAACCTAGCCACCATATGGGGGGAGGGCCACTGTGTATTTTTGTAAAATGTTTTATTAAGTTTTTAAATGTGAAATGTTTTACATATGATTTTACAACCAACGGAAAATATTTTATTAGTTTAATCACATTTTACATGCGAACAAGAGCCTAAAAATGGAAAAATATTTTACTTCAAAAAAAAAGTGTAACTAAATAAATATTACTCTTGAGTGGCTTGATAAAAATATGAGTAATTTAAATTTATGATTTCATAAACTTAAGCTTCACTCCTTTTTTACAATATATTCTCTAATGAAATGATGCCTAGTATTGATTTGCTTACTATTAGAACATTGAATTCTTGACCAATCTTATCTTATGTTCTAATCTGTTATCAATGAAAATTATATAGCTTCTCTTTTTATGCAAAGTGCAGATTCTTCATCAAATTTTTTAGCCATAGTGCAAGACAAGCATGCTCAAAAACATATCTATCTATTCTGTTATTCTATTCTCTTAGTGCTTTGTTCAACTTCAAAACTTTATCTTCATGCCCTCTAATGATTATCCCATGGACTGCTCAACATCCATTTGATAGATTATCTATCTATCTCTGGGGAGTGGGGAGCAAGTAATCCATCTGATGGTCTCTAATCAAACAACATGAATAAATACTTCATCATAATGAATTGTAATGTTTTCATTTACCCCTCATCTTTTGCTTTTGCATTTTCTTTTTCTTTTTTAATATCCATTTGACACTAATTACCTGCTTTCCTTATGGAGAAGTTGTAAGGCCCCATAAATTATTTTTATCAATTGGTTTGATTTCTTTATCCATAGAATTTCTCCATTTCATATCTTGAAAAAGTTCATCAAATCAATCTTTTAGGTTTCACATCAACCACATACTTTCTAATTCTATTTGTGCAGTTTCCTCTTTAGATTTAGAGACTCTAGAATGTAATACCAGAGACAGAGCTACTAAGGGGCGGGAGTGAGTTCCCCTACACCAATGAATATTTCTTGGGTAAAATATTATTTTGATACTTAAATTTTACCAAAAATTTATTTTTCCTCCTTTAATTTTAAAAAAGTTTATTTTTCATTCTTAAACTATTGAAAAATTCATATTTCATCCTTAAACTATTAAAAATGTTTTATTTATGTCCTTAAACTTTACTAAAAAATTGTTTTTCATCCCTAAACTATTGAAATTTTTTCTTTTTTTATCCTTATTTTTGTCTCTAAACTATTGAAAAAACCTCTTTACAAAGTTTAAGGATGAAAAAGAACTTTTTAAAGTTTAAGGATGAAAAACAAATTTTTGTTAAAGTTTAGGAACCAAAATAGTATTTTACCCATATTTTTTTAATAATTAGGCTTTTAGTAATTTCATTTAATTCTCTTCAATTTTTTTTTTTTAAAGAATAAATTCTCTCCAAAGTTAGTATTAAACGGACCCAAAAATAGAACTACCCGATTGACGTACACCTATGACCCTCTTGAAACCAAAAATAAAAATGATTTTTGGTTAATAAATACCTAGAATCAAGAATTGTTACTATATTACAGAGAATTGAAAACAGGTTATGTTTTGAAAATAATCTTCTTCTTCTTTTATGTAGTTTTGAGTATAACATAATACTGAGTATTTTCACTAGCATCAAATTGAATGCATTGTTTTCATATTAAATTGTTTGGTTTTCTGTATCATCTCAAAGTTAGATTTTTCTTTCATCCTTATTATACCCATCATTTTATCATTTTTTTTTATGGTAACCTCTAACTTTAGAGTAAGGGAAATTACTACAAAATTTAGTACATCTTGATAGATGATTAACTTGAAATACATTAAGAAATAACTAGTCTTTTTTATGTATATTTTGTTTAATGCTTCATAGAGTGAATTTTTTTTTCATACTTTGGCCTACCGGAGGAGAAATCCTAGCTCCATCCCTGTGCAAGTACTCTTTCACTTGAATTTATTTATTTTTGATGAAGAAAAAGTTGGTGACAGTCTTGTAAACGTTACTTCAGTTTCAAACAATGGTCTCTTGTGCTTGGATTATAATCGTTGAAATTTGTAATCATAAACAATGAATACTTTCTTCTTCTTTTTTTTTTTTTTAACTTATAGCTTATTATACCTTGGATATTTCTTTATTGACAAAATGAACATATACAAGACTTTCAAACACAAGCACGTGGGGAGAAACTTGGCTTTCTATGACTGCATACTTCTTGGCGTATGACATTTTTCATTCTTCGTATGACTTCAACTTAATTAGTAAAAAAAAAAACACAATAAGAATGACCTTGATCCAAATTTTCTTGCAGTCATTGTAATATAATCCAACTGGATCAATCATAAAACTCCATCTAATAAAAAATGAAACTCCATTTCAACTTGGAATATATGGTGGGAACCATGTGGAAAGATTCTTCCAATTGGTGGGGTAAGATAGCTGTTTTTTGCTTGATTTCTATATGGTCTACAAATTACAACTTCATATGTTAGAGCAGTTTTTTCTCTCTTTTTCATTTTTGTTTCAACGATTGCAACCTGTGGAGCTGATAGGTTAAGATACCTAGCATTTGTGATCTTTAAGACGAATGGTGAAAACTATGATGGTCATGGTCAACAATTGCACTGACTTGCCTTGAGATTATTGAAATTGCAATGACCTCTTTTTTTTATATCGAATTATATACAAATTTTCTTTACTATTCAAAATACACTATACTCACCTCCCCTGCTATTTAATACCGATAAATCTACCGATAGAAATTTTAAAAATAATTCTTAAAAATCTTATATTCCTGGTTTTTACTCCTTTTCAAATGAAATTCTATTTTTATTTCACCGACTTTCCAAATAAAATTCTCATAATAGAGGATGAGGATTTATGAATCAAATTTAACCAAATAACAATTTTTTTTTTCCTTCTATTTCTCCAATCAACCAAATAAAAGAAAAAAAATATTTTTGAGGGAAAAATAAAGGAAAGTTATAATAATTTTCTATCCTTACACTTTTTTTTCACACATGAAATAAAATAACATAAAATAATCTTTTCTTTTCTCTTATTTTTCCATCATTTCTATATTTTTCATTTTTCTACTTTTTCATCTCCTCTTAGTCTTTTACCATTCAAAGCTTAAAGGAGTGTTCTAAAAGAAAACAAGTGCCTTATTTTCAACTATTCAACACAAATAGAACACGGTTAGGTTGGCATCCCCTATTTTTTTCGTTAGCTTATTTGTTGAAAAACAAGACAAAAAGTGATTATAAGTAATAAATAAAAAATGTTTGCTTATTTTGTTTGTTTGTTAAAATGTAAAGCAAAAGGTGGATTTAAACAAATAATTTAACTAAAAAAATGCCCCCTTAATGAAATAAAAGATAATAATAATAATAATAAAAGAAGAAGGAGAATAGAAGATTTTGATTTTTTTTTTTTTTTTTTTTTGGATGAACAAAAAGAAGAGCAAGGGCAACTATTATGACTCACTCTCCTAAACGTGACCATAAGAGCTCTCTGTTAAAAAATATTGAATTGAGCTCGAGCAAAACGCTAAAAACCTTAATTTTAACTTTAACCGATATTCTACAACAAGTACCACCCTTTTATAAGAATCTCTTCTTTTTTCTTTTTTCTTTTTTCTTTTTTTTTTTTCCTTCGAGTTCTTTCATAAAGATTGTTTTACAATTAAACATTGTTATGGGATAATTTAGCCTACTGTACTGTCCATTGCGCCATTTTATTTATTAAGCTTTGGCGCGAAGCATTTGAAATAGACCCTGTCAACTTACCCAAGCGAGTCCATGACTCAATGCACTCCAGACCTCCCTTCAGACTCAGAGCCGCACACTCTCTCCATCGCCATTACAACTTCTCCGCTATTCCACATGATTCTTTTCAACATACCCAAAACCCAGAGCCCCTTTTGCCTTCAGAGAATCACATATATGCCCATCTCTTACAGTCCTGCCTACAACAATGCAAACAAATCCGAATCCGCCACCTGTTCGACGAAATGCCTCAACTGCTGGCTCATGCTTTGAACACCAGCAAAATTATCCATGCCCAGAGCCTGAAACTTGGTTTTTCTTCAAAAGGGTCGCTAGGAAACGCCATTGTTGATCTTTATGCTAAGTGTGGCAATGTGGACTTCGCTGAGAAGGCATTTAACCAGTTGGAGGACAGGGGTGTATTGGCTTGGAACTCGGTTCTTTCCATGTACTCGAGGCGGGGCTTTTGGGAAAAGGTTATTGAGTGTTTTGGGTTATTGAGGAACTGTGGAGTATTGCCAAATGAATACACGTATGCAATTGTTTTGTCTGCTTGTGCAAGAATGGTGGATGTTGTGTATGGTAGGCAAGTCCATTGTAGTGTTTTTAAGATGGGGCTTGAATCAAGCTCTTTCTGTGAAGGTGCACTTATTGATATGTATGCCAAGTGCAATTGTGTGAGTGATGCTCGGCGTATATTTGATGGGGCTGTGGATTTAGACACAGTTTCTTGGACTGCTATGATTGCTGGTTATGTTCAAGTTGGTTCGCCCGAGGAGGCACTTAAAGTGTTCGAGGAGATGCAGAAAGTTGGCCGTGTTCCCGACCTGGTGGCCTTTGTGACTGTCATAAGTGCGTGTATGAATATTGGAAAGCTTGATTATGCCTGCGAAATGTTTGCCAAGATGCCCAATCCGAATGTTGTTGCATGGAATGTGATGATTTCAGGGCATGCCAAGAGAGGTTACAATGTGGAAGCTCTTACATATTTCCTGAATATGAGGAAAGCTGGAGTGAAGTCCACAAGATCTACACTTGGGAGTGTATTAAGTGCAATTGCCACTTTGGGAGCTCTAGACTACGGCCTATTAGTTCATGCTCAGGCAATTAAACAGGGTTTGGATTCAAATGTCTATGCAGGCAGTTCTTTGATTAATATGTATGCCAAGTGTGTGAAACTGGATGCTGCGAAGAAAGTATTTGAAGCTTTAGATGAGAAAAATGTTGTGTTGTGGAATGCTATGCTTGGAGGTTATGCACAGAATGAGTATGCCCATGAAGTAATCCAGTTGTTCTTTAAAATGAAAGAATGTGGCTTTCATCCTGATGATTTTACCTATACTAGCATTTTGAGTGCATGTGCTTGCTTGGAAGATCTAGAAATGGGTCGCCAATTGCATTCGGTTATTATCAAGAACAGATTGGCATCAAATTTATTTGTGGGTAATGCATTGGTTGATATGTATGCTAAATCTGGGACATTAAAGGAGGCAAGGAAACAGTTTGAGCTCATAAGCAATCGAGACAATGTCTCTTGGAATGCAATTATTGTTGGGTATGTGCAGGAAGAGGTTGAGGATGAGGCTTTCTACATGTTCCGTAGAATGAATTTGTATGGAATTGTTCCTGATGAGGTGTCCCTTGCCAGTATACTCAGTGCTTGTGCAAATGTTCGAGCACTTAAGCAAGGAAAGCAAGTCCATTGTCTCTCAGTTAAATCTGGTCTGGAAACAAGCCTGTATGTTGGGGGCTCTCTTATTGACATGTATGCTAAGTGTGGGGTTATTGAGGCAGCACGCATAGTTTTTGCTTGCATGCCTGAGCGAAGCGTGGTCTCCATGAATGCTCTGATTGCCGGGTGTGCACAAAATAATATAGAGGAAGCAATAGATTTGTTTTGCGAGATGCGGGCTGTAGAACTAAATCCAACTGAAATCACTTTTGCAAGCATTTTAGATGCATGTAATGGATCACTTATGCTAATACTGGGAATTCAAATCCACTGTCTTATAGTAAAATGGGGCCTTCTGTTTGATGGTGACTTCTTGGGCATCTCTCTGTTAGGCATGTATTTGAGATTCCAAAGAAAAGAAGATGCAGATATTCTTTTTTCAGAGTTTCCAAATCCGAAAAGTACAGTTTTATGGACTGCTTTTATTTCAGGACTCGCTCAAAATGATTTCTGTGAGAAGGCTTTGCATTTATATCGAGAAATGCGTAGGGAGAATGCCCTACCAGACCAAGCTACATTTGTCAGTGTCCTTCATGCATGTGCTGTCTCATCTTCTTTGAGAGATGGTTGGGAGATCCATTCCCTCATTTTCCACACTGGTTTTGACTTAGATGAGTTAACAGGTAGTTCCCTTGTAGATATGTATGCCAAATGTGGGGATGTAAAAAGCTCTGTGCAAGTTTTTGAAGAAATGGGCAGTAAAAATGATGTTATTTCTTGGAACTCTATGATAGTGGGGTTAGCTAAAAATGGTTATGCAGAATATGCGCTTAAGATATTTGATGAGATGAAGCAAAAATGTGTTATGCCAGACGATGTCACGTTCCTTGGTGTTCTCACTGCGTGTAGTCATGCAGGGAAGGTATCTGAAGGCCGTCATATTTTTGGCAATATGGTCAATTACTATGGCATTCAGCCGAGAGTAGACCATTATGCCTGCATGGTCGATCTTTTTGGCCGATGGGGTTCCCTTGAAGAAGCGGAAGAATTAGTTGACAAAGTAAAATTTGAACATGATGATGCTATGATTTGGGCCTCATTTCTTGGTGCTTGCAGATTACATGGAGATGAAATAAGGGGGCGGAGGGCAGCTGAGAAACTTATTGAGTTAGATCCCCTGAATTCTTCATCCTATGTGCTGCTTTCTAATATATATGCTGCATCAGGAAACTGGGATGGGGTTAACTTTTTGAGGAGGAAAATGAAAGAAAAAGGAGTTAGAAAGTTTCCTGGATGTAGCTGGATTGAAGTGGAACAAAATAAGAACTTATTTGTTGCAGGGGATAGGTCTCATACCAGTGCTGGTGAAATCTATGCAATTCTGAAGGATTTGACAGCTCTAATGAAAGAAGATGGTTATGTTGCTGACACTGATTCTTTCTTACTTGAGGAAGAGTGGTAAAAGCTCTCTTATATCTGGTCTTACTTTAGCAAACATTAAGACAAGATCCTGTCCGTTTATGCCAAATAAGATAAAGTAGATTGGTGGGTAGAAGACATTCACTCGGAATGAAGTATTTGGCTAAGAACCAACCGGATTAGTGGACTAGACCAATGTTTTTGGAGGTCTAGATCTGCATAAAGTCCCTCATCTCTGGTTCTCTCTGTTTGATAGAAAAACATTGTTTCAGATTCAGGCATTTAGCAATTCCATTTTGATTGTTCTAAGAAAGCTTATTTGATATTCAGAACATGCTATTATGATCTAGAGTACGAAACTCTCCTTCTAAAATATTATTTTCTGATTCTTTTCCCAGTTTTAGCAGTGAGATAGGAAGAGTTGTAATTTTGTTGTCCCATGAGCTTCCAATTGAAGTCATGGGCTTGATTTTTGAGGGTGAAAAAGGATGTAAAGTTTATAAATACTCGATAAAATTCATTCATGAGAGAGAGAGAGAGAGAGCCGTGAAACTATAATGTGAGGTTCTTAGACACAAAATTCTTGATAGTGACGGTCAAGTTCCAGTTTCTTCCTCTATTAGTGGAGGTGCCATTACAGAGTTGGGTCCATTTAATCCTAGAGGTCATCAAGGCCTTTGAAAAAATTCACTGGCACGGAATAGAGGTACGTCGCATAGCATGTAATGTGGATTTGTGTTCATTTGACTGGGAGTGAGTAGCATGGACTTAATTTTCTTTTGTTTAATGTTCAAATTCTGATACTAATGCATCTATCTAATCATTTCTATTATTTTCATTTTTTAGCATCAAATCTCCTCTTTGTTGAACCACCGGCTGGAGTAGGATGGTCATACTAGAACACAAGTTCAGATTGTACTCGTGCAGATGCCTCCGTTTGTAAAGAGAATAGGTTGCGCTGTTTTTTCTTTTAAATCGATTTTAGTTTGTCCTTGTTGTATGGAATTAACTGTAAGCATTAAAAATATATACAATAACAATATGCTTTAATTCCAAAAAATTTGGAGTTGGCTATGAATTCTCAACTGATTATATGATGTTAAATGAAAATTCAGAATCTTTGGATATCTTTTTCATGTGTTTCTTCCAAAATGGTTGTTATTGTTGTATTTAAAGATCAGCGGTAGTAAAGTTCTCAATAGGGAGTGGTGCCTTCTGCTCAAGAACAGCGAGCCTGCCCCTGTGCACCGGCCCTTAACTGCCTTGAAATACGGGAGCAATCTTGCATACTTACATACATATGAAAAAATAAGGCCCTTTTTTTTCGATAGTTATTTTAGGCTTTAGTCAATTCTTTGGCTATCACATGATATATGCTAGAGAGAAAAATAATAATTGTTTCAACGTAATGGTGATTGCACTTGTTTAAAAAATAAGGCCCTTTTTCAATAGTTATTTTAGGCTTTAGTCAATTCTTTGACTAAATACTGGAGTACTGGCTATTAACATGATATATGCTAAAGGGAAAAATAATAATTGTTTTAACGTAATGTTGTTTGCAGTTGTGTAGTAGTGAATAATTATTAGATTTATGTGGTTGCACTTAGATGTGTTGGCTGCCAACTTCTGTTTGGTTCCTGCACTTTCCTGCCACCCTCTCAATTGACATACTTGACTTCATTTCCTCCTGTTTGACTTGGTGTAAGTGATTTCTACTTGGCTGTTTCTCTCTACTGGATTGATGCAATATGGTAGTTTAATTTATCTCATCCACTTGTTTACACCAAGGTAGTCAGTACCGTACCGGTACCGGCCGTACCAACTGGTATGTACCATATCGGTATGTATACCGGTATCGAAACATCAACGTTTCGTACCAGTTTAAATACTGGCCATACTGGCCATGTACCGGTCATATCGGCCAATTTCGGGCAATACCGGCCGGTACAGAAAAAAAATTTTTTTTTTTTTTTTAAGTTTTGTAATTTTTGAATTTTTGTTAGAATGCAATGGTAACTTTTAAGCTTTCTATTTTTTATATTGTATTTTTTTTTTCTTTTAATTGATACTAAAGTCTAAAACCATGAATAATTAGTTCTGAATTGAGGAAATGTTTTATGGTAAACTTTTATATTTATTATAATACACACACACACACAGATATATATATATACATATATATATATATATGTTTATTTATAAATATAAAAAATAGCGGTAAATCCGAAACGGTACACCGGTATCCGAAATATATCGTACCGCTAGCCAAACTGATACAGCCTCTAGTACGGTCATACCGGCCAATTTCAGGCAATATCGGCCGGTACAGAAAAAATTTTTTTTTTTTTTTTTTAAGTTTTGTAATTTTTGAATTTTTGTTAGGATAGAACGGTAACTTATTTGCATTAACTTATTAGTATTATTTATTTTCTTAGTATGCAATGGTAACTTTTAAACTTTCTATTTTTTATATTGTATTTTTTCTTTTCTTTTAATTGATACTAAAGTCTAAAACCATGAATAATTAGTTCTGAATTGAGGAAATGTTTTATGGTAAACTTTTATATTTATTATAATACACACACATATATATATATATATGTTTATTTATAAATATAAAAAATAGCGGTAAATCCGAAACGGTACACCGGTATCCGAAATATATCGTACCGCTAGCCAAACCGATACAGCCTCTAGTACGGTATTGACTCCATTAGTTTACACTAAGCCTGCATTATATTTGCACTGCCGATAGATGGACAACAACTTCAACTTGCAGATTTTATTGTTAATAATGAAGCAGATCTGCTGCACATCCATGTAGACCAATATTCTCGACGTATTGATGGATCCCGTTTATGCACTACACAAATGTGCAGTTTTCTGAAAGATAAAGCAAAAGACATCATGAGCCAGACTTCATCAGCGTTCATTAAATTTGGAGGAATTTTTTATGAACTTGAAAATGTTCAGAAACCTGGTGAGAAAGGAGATGGCAATTCAATTTAGCTAGTTTGTCAACTATATTTGCAAATAGAAAGAAACTGAACTAATTGACACTTTTTTGTGTTTTCAATAGAGACATTCAAAATTCAAATCTCTCTCCCCCATTGTAATTATCGAATTATAAAAAAAAACAATAATAATAATAATAAAACACAGCACTGGGTACCATCCATTTTCACATTTATGACAAAGAATGCCACTGATTTCATAATTGCTGAAAATGAAAATGACCAAAAGTTATTTTCATTCATTTTCATTTTCTATATTCATACCCACATTTTTGGATCTTGGAAATGAAAAAAAAAGGCAAACATGTTTTTCACTAGTGGGTCCCCCAAAAAAAAATAGGAAATAAAAACAAAACACATCATGTTTTCAGAGGAATCAAACATGGCCTTTGATTCTTGGAAACTAATTCTTGACCATGAAATGGACCATTTCTATTTTCTTTGAAACAGAGAGGATCATGTGAAGAAGTAGAGATGATCATGATTTACAAGGATTTGGGGAAATGAGACACAAAGGCAAAAAAGTAGGTATATAACAAAGTTTTAAATATGGAAAATATCAATTTTTTTTAACACCTTGATTCACACTTTATGTTATGATTAATATTTCAATATGTTAATGATTAGGATTTTCTAGTGAATTTTTTTAAAAATTTCAATATTTCCATGAATAAAACTAAGATTTTGATTGATGAATTTTGATTTTTTTTTTTTTTTCATTTTTAAAGATTTTTTATATATGTATTCAAGCGGTATACTATGAGAAACAAATATGTCATATGCAATTACCAAATCTAATTAATGGTATTTTTTTTTCGTTTTCTAAGATTTTTCATATATGTAATCAAACGGTATTGTATGAGAAACAAATATGTGATATGTAGTTACCAAATCTAATTAATGATTACAACCTATGGATCTCACCAATGGAAGCAAGTGATTTTTGAATGATCAACATGAATGCCAATGTAGGTGCCTCCAAATAATCATGCCCAGTATACGAACAATATGGGAGTTATTATTCAATATTTTTGGATTTATGTTCTTTCCTCTCATATAATAGTGATTTCCACCTATTAAATTTATGATAGGCACCATAGTTTATACAAGAGGCAAGAACATTGCTATTGTTCCAGAGAATTGAATAATTTTTCCACAACACGAAAGGTAAGTTTGAAGTATGATTAGAATCCTATTTCCATTAAAACTGCCACAAAGTACACTTGATATTAACATTCGCATTTAGGTAGACCTCAATGTATACCATATAATATGAAAAATGAGTATAAAGAACAAATTTGTTTAGGAGAAAAATATATGAATAGATTATAAAAGAGTGCCCATATATACTGTGTATTTTTATTTCTTATTTTTTATTTTTGAAAAGGAGAATAAGGATAAATAATAATAACCTCTTAAGATTCAGAATTTTTAAAATTCACTCCTATTTTTATAAATTATAGTTCTCTTCGTGAGATTTTGATTTATATAACAAATAACTTCATAGGATCATTTATATTTATTACAAATTGAGTTAAAAAAAAAATTTTAAAATAGATTCTCACATAATTATTTCAAGATAATGGCTTATTGATTATTTGATAAGAAAAATATAAATAAATAATAATAATAACAACAACCTTATGAGGTTAAGTATAAATGTATCATTTTAAAAATAGAGGAAAAAAGTGTAATTTATCCCAAAACAATAAAATGAGAAGACCCGCACAAAGTCTCAAAACATGTGTATATGTTTGGCAAAATCTAAATAACTTTAAGTTTTTTTTTACTTCTTGTGCATTTTTTATTTTAACTTTAAATTTAACAAAACTAGTTTTTTTTATTAAAAAAGAAACACATTTGGCATAAAACTTACCTAAAAATTATATATTTTGATAACAATTCAACAAATAAGTTGTCGAAATAAAATAAAAATAAAAAACAAACCATCTCTTATTACATTGTTATTTCCACAAGATTAAGCATATTACCATTTTATAAAATCCTTTATTGGTTACAACATTTAAATTTGGTAAAATATTTTATAAAAAGTACACCAACCCACCCCCCCGGGGCGCTAAGTTGTCAATTTAGTGGGCTGGACTGCCAAAGTTGGCAATTCGACAGTCGGTGCCAATGGTTCGGCGGCCAAAGCCGATGGTCTAGTAGTCGGTGCAGTCACCAAATATCAATAGTTTTTTTTTTTTAAGAATATTAAGAGCATGTTTAGTAACGTATACGTATGGTTAAAAAAATATATAAAAATATGTGTAATATTGTTTAAAAACTAAAAACATATATTTTATTTAAACACATGTATCAAACAAACAAGTCTTAAATATTGTTAAGGTTGAAGATTTTTTACAAACAGCTCTGTTACAAAAGGAGCGAAATTTGGCTACCAAAAATATCAACCGCTTCCCATAAAAAAAAAAAAAAAAAATCAATTGCTGTGAGGCTGCAACTGAAAGCTTTCAGTTTCAGCGTTCACCTCAATCTCTGAACGGAAGCTATGCATCTCTTCGTAGATGCAACCAAGAATCACTACCATCACTATCACAGCTCTTCACAATCACATGCTCCAATTCCTCTCCACCTTCCACCCTCACAGGCCTCACATCAAACAGGTTCGTTCTCTCTTCTCACTCTTCTTCACCAACCACCACTTCTCCACCGCCACTTCTCTCACTGACCCACCCTCACAATCATCACCAACAACCCAAAATAACAATACCCACTTAGATTTTTCTTCTATAAACTTCACTGGCTTTGCACAGTCTGTCATTCTCAAGTGTTCCCATTTGTTGGATAAGAACAAAGGCAACGACTTTTCTCATGCCTCTCTGAAGGACCTCCTTTTAGATTTATCTGATATAGTACCCGATACTGCTCGTAGATTTTTGAGGGTTTCGGTGTTGAAACCCGAAAATGTGCTTGAAATATTACTGGGTTTTCAGTATGAGAGTGGGAAAGTTGGGATTAAAGCTAGAAAGGTTGAGTCTTTGTGGGAAATTTTCAAGTGGGCTAATGAACAGGATAATGGTTTTAAGCATCTCCCTCGGTCGTGTGAAGTCATGGCCTTGTTGCTTGTCCATGTGGGGATGCTTAGGGAAGCTGAATTCTTGCTTTGTAAAATTGAAAGTCAAGGAATTTCACTGGATAGTCATGAAATTTTCGGTAATTTGATTGAAGCTTATGTTGGTGAGGGTGAATTAGAGAGAGCTATTATTGTGTATGATCGAATGAGGGGGCAAGGTTTAGTGCCATCCATGATGTGTTGTTGTGTTCTTCTTAATCTTTTGGTTCGAAAGAAGAAAATTCAATTGGCGTATCAAGTTTGTTGGGATATGTTGGAGAATAATGTTAATTTGAGTGATGAAGAGAAAGCTGGTTTTGAGAATGTCATTAGACTACTTTGTAGGGATGGAAAGATTCAAGAAGGAAGAAATCTTGTCAAGAGGGCTGTGGTTTCTGGTTTGGAGCCTAGTAGCCTAGTTATTAATGAAATTGCTCGTGGGTACTGTGAGAAGAAGGACTTTGATGATCTGCTCAGTTTCTTTGCTGAGATGAAGTGTGCCCCAACTGTTATTGCTGGTAATAAGGTTATACATTGTGTGTGTAGCAATTCTGGCACAGAAAGTGCGGACTTGTTTTTGCGAGAATTGGAAGATTTGGGTTTCAATCCTGATGAAATAACCTTTGGGATTTTGATTGGTTGGAGTTGTCGTGAAGGGAAACTGAAAAATGCCTTCGTCTATATGTCAGAAATGTTGACTAAATCCCTGAAACCTAATATATGTTCCTATAATGCTCTTCTCAGTGGGGTTTTTAAGGAAGGCATGTGGAAGCATGCCCAGGACATCCTTGATGAAATGGTGGATCAGGGGACACCACCTAATGCATCAACTTTCAGAATACTATTAGCAGGATTTTGTGAAGGTAGACAATTTGATGAAGTGAAAAAGATAGTTTGCAAGATGGCTAGCCATGGTTTTACTCAGCTCTCTTCATTGGAGGATCCACTTTCCAAAGCATTTATGGTCTTGGGGTTCAATCCATCAACTGTGAGGTTGAAAAGGGACAATGATGCAGGATTTTCTAAAACAGAGTTTCTCGATAATCTTGGGAATGGTCTCTACTTAGATACTGACCTGGATGAGTATGATAAAACAGTCGCCAGGGTTCTTGAAGATTCCATGATACCTGATTTTAACTCACTAGTAATGGAGCAATGCAGTCATGGAAATTTTAGAGCTGCATTGGAACTGGTAAATGAAATGATTCGATGGGGACAAGAAATATCTTTGCCTGTTTTCTCAGTGTTAGTTAAAGGGCTTTGTTCGTCCCGTTCCCATATCAAGACAGTCACTAAGCTGTTGGAGAAAATGCCAGAGTTGGCTAATCAGCTTGACCAAGAAACTCTCAATTTGCTTGTCCAAGCATACAGCAAGAAAGGATTGACAAACGGTGGGAGGATAATATTGGACGGGATGCACCAACGGCATTTAATTGTGAAGAATGAGGCCTACACTGCTCTAATAATGAGTTTATGTAAGAAAGGGAACTTGAAGGACCTTCATAGTTGCTGGGAAATTGCTCAAAGAAACAAATGGTTACCAGGATTGGAAGATTGTAAAGCTCTTGTGGGGTGTCTTTGCCAGCGAGAAATGCTTGTGGAAGCATTACAGCTTCTTGAATGTATGCTAGTTTATAACCATCACTTAGGGTTCGATATTTTCTCTGCATTCCTTGAAAGGCTTTGTGTTAGAGGTTTTACAGGAGTTGCACATTTATTGTTGGATGAAATTCTAAAGTATGGTTGCACCTTGGATCGCACAGCTTTTAGCCATGTTGTAAGAGGGTTTTGTAAGGAGAAAAAGTTTTCAGTGGCCTTTATGATATTGGACAATATGCTGGGTGAAAATTTGGCTCCATCTTGGGATATTTCTGTTTTATTAATTCCTGAGCTGTGCAGGGCTGGCAGATATGAGAAAGCCATTGCCTTAAAAGAGATTGGTTTAAGAGAGCAATCTTCATATTCATTTCCTTTACATTGTGCGCTAATGAAAGGGTTTTGTATGACAGGCAACATTCAAGAAGTATCCACTCTTTTCCAGGATATGTTTTTGAAGGGGCTACTTCCAGATGCAGAAATTTATAACATGCTGGTACAAGGGCATTGTCACGTGAAAAACATGAGGAAAGTTGAGGAGCTACTTGGTATTATTATTAGAAAAAATTTAGGCCTCTCAATCTCAAGTTACCGGAATATGGTGCGCTTGATGTTTTTGGAGGGTAGGGTCTTTCATGCATTGAGTCTGAAGGAGCTTATGCTTGGGCATAGCAAGTCAAATGACCTCATCATCTACAACATTTTGATATTCTCTCTTTTTGCAACAGGGAACGGTTCACTTGTAAATAAAATATTAGATGAATTGCAAGAGAGGGAACTGCAAGCCAATGAAGTCACTTATAATTTTCTTGTGTGTGGATTTTCTCAGTGTAAAGATGTATCGAGTACTGTGCACTGGCTGTCTATGATGATTTCTAACGAAATTAGGCCTAGTAAGCGGAGCTTGAGAGCAGTAATTAGCAGCTTGTGTAATGTTGGTGAGCTTGGAAAAGCCTTGCAGTTGAGTCAAGAAATGGAATCAAGAGGTTGGGTTCATGGTTCAAGCATCCAAAATGCAATTGTTGGGGGCCTTCTTTCCCATGGTAAGCTTCAAGAAGCAGAAGATCTGTTGGACAGGATGGTAGAGAAATGCCTAATTCCTGACAATATCAATTATGACAATCTAATTAAGTGCTTCTGTCGGTATGGGAGACTGAACAAAGCTGTTGATCTTATGAACACGATGCTGAAGAAAGGAAATGTTCCGAATTCTACTAGTTATGATTCAGTAATTCAAGGTTTTTGTACCCAAAATACATTGGATGAAGCTATGGATTTTTATACTGAAATGTTGTGTAGGAATCTTAAGCAGAGCATTAACACTTCGGGCATGCTCATCCATGCCTTCTGCCAAAATGGTCGAACTGCAGAAGCTGAAGATTTTCTAATTTCTATGCTTCAGGTTGGTGAAAGTCCAACGAGAGAGATGTACTCCACTGTAATTAATAGGTATCGCTTAGAAGACAATCTCAAGAAGGCATCGGAGCTCATGCAAGTGATGCAACGAAGGGGTTATGAGCCAGACTTTGAGACACACTGGTCTCTTATAAGCAATTTAAGCAATTTCAGTGACAAGGACAATTGTGACAGCAACCAGGGCTTTCTGTCAAGGCTTCTTGCTGTAAGTGGATTTGCTGGGAAAAGGGGTTCCAACACCAAGGGGTAATTCAGCAAACATGAAACTGGGATTTTTAGTGCTATTCATTTATTTTTTATGTTGTAAGTTGGTTGTCTAAATTTTAAGATTGCATTCAGTGGTGCCGGTACTCGGATGTTTTCTGAGGCTATTGCAAAGTAGGTGATCAAGTTCGCCAGTCTTAATTGAAAGCTTTAACTTATATTCAGACGTCAATTTTCATTTTTCCATTCCATGTTATGGCAAGAATGATCGGTTATCATGTCAATTGGCTGAGTTTTTTTTGAGGTGGTCAGCTTTGGTGAGACCCCAAAATCTGGACTCATAAAATAGTGCAGAATAGTTTTGAAACCTTCCTACAGCCAGTTGGCATGGAACAGTGTATTATACTAATTTTTTAACAAAGACGGAATTCTTCATGTGTTCAGTGTTTAGCTTTTGTTGCAATATGTTTTACATTGTCATTGGTGATGATGCTATTGCCAAAGAAAAAAAATCATGTGATATAGCTGCAAATGCATCATAATCATTGCAAAATATGATTAGGGACTTCTTTTCTTCTAAGCAAAACTGTGGGTTGTCAGAGTGTCCATTTTGATTCAAAGGGTTTTTTTTCTTCTTCGATCGTGTGGGAATTATTGATATTGGTTTGTCTCTTTGTAAAATTAGCTGAATCCATGTGTACTATAATCAAGTTTGGAAACAACTTTTACTCCAATTAAGTTTTCCCCAATACAAAATTGTTGATTTCCACTTGTATCAATTTTTAACTTATCAAAAAAAAAAAAAAAAATTTGTGCTCATTTTTTAAATTTTGTGAACCAAGTGTTCATTTGAAACTTCAGAAACCAAAAGCACTCACTTAATTAGAGACTGGGTCTATTTGAGATCTGCTTATTTTGCTAAAATTAAAAACTTTTTGCTGAAAGTACTGTAGATAAATGTAAAAATTAGTTAAAATAATACAATATAACCCATAAATAGTACCAAAAAGAGCAATGGGGCTCATAAATAGAAGCAAAAATAAGCTGAATAGTAAAATAAGATGGCAAAATTAATCATGTCAAACGGACACTAAAGGTGTATTTTGGCCTAAAAATTATTTTACATAGATTATAGAAAACATAAATCGTGTGGGAACTATTGATATTGGCTTGTCTCCTTGAAAAATTAGTTGGGTCCATGTATTTATGCCTATAATCAAGGTGGGAAACGGCTTTTTATCCTTTAGATATTTTTTCAATTGTTAAACAGTTTATTTCCTATTATATTAGTAACGTTCATTTATGAAAACTCAAGTACCAAAAGCGCTCACTTGATAGAATTTAGGGACCAAAAATGTATTTTGTCCTATAGATTATATATATATATATATATAGAATATAAATCGTGTGGGCACTATTACTATTGGATTTTCTCCTTCAAAATTTAGTTGGATCCATGTGTTTATGTCTATACTCAACATGGAAAACAATTTTTTATCCTTTATTATTATTATTATTATCTATATATGTATATAAAACCGAAGCCTTTGAAGCTCCCACAATTTTCCACATCAGCACAATTTAAAAAAAAAAAACAAAAAAACATAATATAACTTTTCTAAAACCCGATGCTCTCCCTTTCCCTTTCACGATGCTCTGCCTTCTCTTCCTCCAAAACGCAGATCCACAGCCAAACCCAATATAGCTTTCTCCTTCTTCCAAAACGCAGATTCACAACCAAACCCAATATAGCTCTCTGCCATTCCCCCACCACTCATCTGTCCCAATCGACCTTTTTGCTTCCTTTCATTCCCATCTCCCTTTATACCACAAGCCCAATACAAACCAAAACCACCCACATCTTCTAAGAGGGAAAAAAAATTCTGAAATTTCGGCATTTTGGCCGAAATACTCTTTCCGAGCCAAAATAAAAAGCTGGCCTTATTTGCTGATTTGCTCGATTCCATGTACTTGATCTCAGTTGATCATGGGGAATGAGTAGGTCTGATTGTTATGAGGTACTTAACACTATTGTGATTTGGCAAGAAGGTTAGAGTTCTGGCTAAAGACTCTAAATTAAAGGAAGGTGAAAAAAGATGAGGAGAGAGTTTGAAAAGGTTCTGTGATAATGAAAAAGTAAAAATAAGAAAGGAAGAAGGGTAGTGGCTGAGGAGATACGGAGCGGTGAGTCACGTGCTTGGGAATGATGAATTTTTGAGAAGTTTCCAGGAAAGTTGCATGTTTTACAAATACCCTTTTATGCTTGCTTATTTACAATTATAGCATATTTAATTTTGAACGTTCCTTCATTAGAATTTTATATATAATCATTTTTTAAACTTTTTTTTGAAGAAATCAATTTAAAAACTTTAGCTTAATAATAATAAATAATAGTAATTTTATTTTATATATATATATATACACTTAAATATATACTTAGTGGAGTTGTAGTGTACATTTGTGTTAAAACTCATTTTCTTCTTCCTTTTGTGTGTGTGTTTGTTTCTCAAAAAAAATATATATATATATATACTTGGTGCGTAATTCTGAAACGGTGCACCGGCACACACCGATACCAAAATATTCCGTTCCAGTAGCTAATTCGGAACAGCCTCTAAAACGGAATTCAAAACTTTGGTGGAAATAGAGTGACTGTACAATATAATCGAAGCCTTTGACTATTTGTTGATTTCTCTAGAATTTTCACCTTAACCCCAAAACCTTCATAGATTGGTGAATTGAAAAAGAATTAAAAAATAAATAAAAATCTTTTGTGACAACTTAATCATAGTTGTGTGTTTACTGTAGTGTTTAAGGGTGGAAATAGGGTGACTATACAATTAACTAAGTTATGCAAAAATTCAATCCAAAGATTGATGAAAATTTTAAAATTTTAGATAAACACTTGAATTGAAACTCAGTTGAAATAGATCCAGTATGTAATAGCCATCAATTGAAGCTACTACACAAGGGTTTTTTTTTTACTCATATTTGCTCACAAGTTTGATTGTTTCATTATTGTTCCTATATACTCTCAATATGTGTCATTGAATGGAAATAGCATTGTTATTTGTTCACTTTCTTCTAAGATTGCTTTCATGAATTTAATAGTTTTTCTATTTTCTTAACTTGATTTAAAAAAAAAAAATTCCTATTTTGTAGAATTTATTTTGAAGTTAGATCAAGAGTTCTACATTAAACATATTAAAGTTTAGGTGTGTTATCAATACTATATTAATTTATAATGATATTTTTATGATCTATAAGTTTGTTTTTAAGGTTCTTTGGCACTGTCAACAACATTGTATAAATGATAATTTAAATTCTTCTTTTATTGTTGAATTTTTTTTTCATAGTCAATAGATTTCCTGTGCATCGCACAGGTCAGCGACTAGTTATTATTATTATTGTTATTATTGTTGTTGTTGTTGTTTAATGCTAAATTGTTTATTTCTACTTGTATAAATAGCGTTCATTTATGAAAATTCAAGGACACATAAATAGTGTTGAAGGAAACGTCAAGATCCAAAAACATTCACTTGATAAATTTTAGGGACCAAAAGTGTATTTTGGCCTATAATTTTTTTTTTCTTTTTTACATAGATGATAAAAGATATAAATCGCATTGACACTATTGATATTGGTTTGTCTCGTTAAAAAATTAGTTGGATCCATATGTTTATGCCTCCCATCAATGTGGAAAACAAATTTTTATCCTTCCGATTTTTTTTTTCTAAATTCTAAATTGTTTATTTCAACTTGTATAAATAATCAATAACGTTCATTTATGAAAACTCGGACCAATAATATTCAATTGAAATTCCAGAACCATATGTACTTACTTTTTTTTTTTTTGAGGGGGAAGAAATTAAATAAAAAAAAAAAAAAAAAGTTGATCAAGTACTTACTTGATCAACTTTATGGACCAAAAGTATATTATGTTGATAATTTTTTTTTTTTTTTTTACATATATTATAGAAGACATAAATTGCGTGAGCATCATTGATATTGGTTTCTCTTCTTGAAAATTAGCTGGATCCATGTGTTTATGCCTAGAATCAAGGTGGGAAACAACTTTTTTATCATTCAAATCTGTTTTTTTTCTAATGCTAAATTTTTTATTTCCACTTGCATCAATACTGCTCATTTTTCAAACTTCAGAGTTCAATAGGTGCTTATTTAAAAATTTTAAGGAACCAAAAGTATATTTTGGCTAATAAATTTTATTACATACATTATACAAGACAAAGATTGTGTGGACATTATTGACGTTGGTTTGTCTCTTTGAAATTTAGTTGGATCCATGTGTTTATGCAATTATATAATCAAGGTGGAGAACGAATGATTTCTCAACCTTCAAATTTGTTTTTACTAATGCTAAATTACTTATTTCCACTTGTATCAATACCACTCATTCTTTTTTTTAACTCTAGTGATTAATAATGCTCATTTGAATCAGGCACCAAACGCAGTTACTTGATAAACTTTATCAATCATACTTTATTTATAATAAGTTTTACTTTATGAGTCTTAGAATGAATAATTATTTAGAATAGAATGGAGTCAAAGAGGTGATACTATTTTCTATCATATAATAGTTAGATCCCATATTGGACAATAGTATACAAGCCACTGTTGTAGTCAAATGTTACCTCTTCTCCATTAAACGTGGAAGTCTTAATCCTATCCCTCTCTGTATCTTTATTATTCTCCATTAAACGTGGAAGTCCTAATCCGATCCATCTCTGTATCTTTATTATTACATTATGACTTATGAGCACACTCATGGAAGCAATTAGATCAAGCGTCGTATTTTAAAGTGAAAAATCACAAAAGATATACATTTTAAAACCAATATTTGACGCTTAAGAGATACCTATTCAAGTTTGGCATCATGAAACTATAATGCAGACTGATAACGTGTCCCATATCTCCTCTTCTCATCTCCTCCAAAACAAAAATCTACCACCCATTCTCTCATCATCTGAAAGGCAGAGTTCTATGAAGTATAATGCATTAACATGCCCTTGCCAGAATGGGGACGAGACTTTCTTCTGATTTTGTGTTCTTTTCTTCCCCTCCCCCAAATCTGTTTAATGTTTATGTATCGGACCTTCATGGCCTTTATCATCCCAGGTTCTGCCCTGGGCCAGTTGTTCCTCCTCTTTTTTAGTTTTTAATGAAGTTCCTTTCTTACCCAAAAAAAAAAATGCATTAACATGCAACCTCTTGGAGTATCTCTTCATTCTAGTTCTACCTAAAATGTGCATCTTAGTATGGCACAGTTTAGTTCTAATCACAAAACACTTAATCTTGCACCAGCTTTATCCTAGAAAGCATGGACACAGACACAAGTACAAGTACGGATACAAATACAGGTACAACACAATAACACGAGCAATTTTTTAAAAAATATAACATGATCAGCCAGTATGACACTAGTACAACACTAGTACAGCACCCTAAATGAAGTGTTTGTACTTCCTATAGCTTAACAATGACAGCATTGACATCATCAATTGCAGGACAATATACAGAGAGGTATAGATTCAAGCACATATTGATAAAAAGTTTGTGCTTTGAGGTAAGAAGAATCTTACTTTGGTAAGTAAAGTGTACTTACTAAAATTAAATCAATTGAAAAAGGGCCTTGTCTACCATCGCACCTGACCAGCAACTTGCTTATAAGAACAGCTATAAATAGGAGATTTTACACGAAACCTACATTCTGACTCTTCTATTAGTAGGTTGTGTTGTTTGATTTTAAAGGTAGGAAAATTGAATCAAAACTTTGAAGCAAGGTAATTTTATGAATCCATTCCCATAAAAGCAGCCAAAGAGGGGAAACAATTGAATCAGGTTGTCTTTTAATAATGAATTAAACACGAGAGATACATGTTGCCACCAGAGATCCATGTGCATGTTGACACCATACATATTAAGAACATCATACCATGTGCATGTTGCCAAAAACCAATGGATTTGATTCCACCTTGGAAGTCTACTCATAGATCCATGTGGCAAGAGTCAAGAGAACATGAGGAAACAGAACCTTGGATGAACTTATTTCAGATTGTATGTACAAACTTCATTTTCTCCACGCAAAGTCGGTTTAAGTTTCAAAATTTTTGTGATTAAAATAACCAGATTATAACTATTTATCAGCCCCCCCCCCCCCCCCCCCCAAAAAAAAAGAAAAAAGACCGGCCTTATTAATTCTCTACGTGATAAGCAGCCACCATGAATCTCCTAACTTCCAGACAATTCATGCATCTAATTTAAGAAATTTCTTTATAATTCCCATCATCTCTCCTCCTGGAAAACGCCCAAGACAACCCCTCGCAGCTGCAATCTCGTTAAACTCACAAACTGAATCACCATTATAAGCTTGAAGCTGTTTGCTTCTCTCTTGTTCAATTCCCACACCATCTGTTAGGTCATCATCAACTTCAGTGGCTGGAAGAGGAAATGGATCAAGAGAAGTTCCCAAAATGATGGACTCCCCACCTACTGCACTCACAAAGTCTTTCAACCGACACATTGCAAATGGAACTGTTTCAAAGCTGTGGTCTCCATATTCAACTGGAGTTGAGTGGTCTCCAGTAACGCAAAGAAAGTAACGAAATTTTCCAGTTGATTCTGCCTCCCAGAGGAGCCTAGCCAACTGTCCTATAGCTCGATCTACAGCTTCCAGCCCTTTGACTTTGAAAATGCTTGCCTTGTCATGACCTGCATCATCTATTGCCTGCAATACCAAGTATCAAGCAGACTCCATCACCATCATAACAATGGACAATATTGAGCCAAGTACTTCGACCTCCCTTACCATCCAGTGGTCCATTGGCACAGACTCAGTCCAGAAGTAAATAAACAAAGTAAGCAGCATTCATAATCAAATGTTCTCATAGTGAAATGATTTGCTGCTATTAATCTACCCTGTCATTTCAAATTATCTGAAATTTTCTGCAAACAAGATGCCCAATAGGTATTTAATTCAAATGGTCTATGATCATTTGTTAGAATCATTTTCACTATACAATCCAAAACCATCTTTTCAGGCCAGTCATGCACCAACATAGATGAGGCAAATGTTCTGTATCATTGCATGAGAGCTATGAGATCCTGTAATTCAATTTGAACCTCAATGCAAGCAGGCCCCACACAGTATTTCTAGCTTGAAAACAATGATGTAAAATTTATTAAGATGAATTAAACTGTTTGAAGAGCTATTATAGTTGCATGTGTCTCAGAAGAAAAGATAAATAAATCCTAAAATATATGACCTTGATGTGAAGAAACCCAAAATCATAGCCATCTGATCGACCAGGTTTGTTCTCATCCTCCCCAGGTACAAAAGCAGAGGGGCAAGACTGCAAAGGAGCTGAGAGTGCCTTAGCTATTGCAGTTGCTTTGGAAGTTAAAAGTGTTCGATAGTCTCCAGTTGCTCCAGGGGCATCAAGGATATCAATAGCAAGAGACAAGCCCAGGCCAGCAATAATTTTGGTGGGAGCTACCATGCATGGCCACAATCCATGCTTTTTTTCAAATGGAGGAACCTGAAATATACAATTCAAAATTTTGAATACAAAGCTGTTATTGTAAATGTAAGTTACTCAAATTTTATTTTATTTATTTATTTTCAGATTTTAGGGATTTACTTAATGCTACATTACAACATGTAAGAAAAAGGGAACTTGAGTGTACAGGAGACGGGTGGAGTACACAAAATAAAACCCTTAAAAAATTATAGCCTAAAATTAGATTAATCCAAGAAAATCTGAAAAAGAAGAACAAAGAGATTCCACCTAATATAGTAATCCAGTCAAATATAAAGATGCTCTGAAAAAACATAAGCTTAAGGTTGTTTTATGTTAAAACCATCAAAAAGTTAAATTTTCACAGGATTTTCAAGCCTCTGGAATACAACCACATGCTAGACTTCTCACCGTAATATATCAACTTTCAGGATAAGTTACAAGAACAACAGGATGTGTGGAAGTATTGAAGATTAAAGAATAGCACATCTCAGAGAAAAACTGTTTTCCTTAATACCTTACGTCCTCCAGCTTCTGTTTGAGCTCAAAAAAATTATTCCAAATTTAATAATTATATTTTAAAAAAAGCAAAATCCAGACCACTTATTGAGAGATATCAAATTTCGAATACAACAGACCTCAAGTCGAATACCACAACCCCGTAGAAGGACAACATTAGCTACATTCTTCCCTTCTGCAAACCGCTTTGCATTTAATGGATGAGAAATCAGAATTCTGGACATTTCCTTGGATAACTCATTAACAACTACAGCTGTGTGCCTTGCTTCATCAGTATCATCTAGAGCTTCAACTTGCAAAAGTAAGCGGTTGTCCTTTAACGGGTCTGTCCCTGATATATTTCCGCTTAATCTTGGTCCTTTGACAACCACTCCACATCTATGCTCGGTTGCATACCTGTAGTAAATGTTATTGTGTTCATCTGTGTCTAGTTTATTATTGAAATTAAAGCCTTAAGCTTCAACTAAAGAACAAAGGTAGGGCATCTCATTTTAATTGGTAAGTCACACATGAACATGGTGGGTCTTGGAACCCACAATTTTACCCTCCACCTTTCTCTTAAAAGGGAAGGAGGCGCCATTTGTACACCTCTTTAGTAAAAAAGGTAGGACTTCTCTCTCTTATATATTGGTGACTAAAGGACCTACATAAACATAAAAAGCTGGGAACAATATCTTGAAAGTACATATTAGTTGATATATTTAGGCAAAAAAAACTTTTTTTAAATCTGATAAAAATTTGATATACCTTGTTCATAGATATTTGAAACTAAGTTATTTAAAATAGTTTAAATAACAGGAGAAGTTGATAATTCATAGAGTTCTCCAAATAAAGGTTGTGGTTGGCAAAAATCTCAAACAACACAGATATGGAAGCATAATCCAACACTAATTCACAAGCAATACTGTAGCAGATATAAGCATCCGCACCTGACTCTAACTTCGTATTGAGGAAAAGACGGCAGCTTCATTCCATCTAATGCTGCACAGAGTATGGGCCCTTCTTCTTCAAAGTGCCTGTCAGCCCTCCTACTAGTGACTATTCCCGTTTTCTCATCCAAGGTTGCAAAATTTGACTAGAAATCCAAAGATGGCAACAAGTCATCATGCATAATAGCCAACCACTAATAAATTTTAAAATGTAAAATACAGAGTCTACTAGAACAAGCATAAGCAGGACAAATGATAACTGGTAAAATATGGAAAGGAAATGAATTTCCAATGCTCAAAACAATTGACTCTTACCACATGCACTCATGATTAAGTACTGGTTGAAATTTTTATGCAAAAGGGAGTCACACAATTATTAATTTTCTTCAGTAATAAGAAAAGTTTCATGTTTAGTAAACATAATTTGATATTTCAGGCATAGGCATAGTATGAATAGAGTCTCAAAAAGGACCTTAACTCACATATACAGACATATTTTGTATCCACTGACAAGGAAGAGAGTAGCACACATAAAAATCCTATTACTTAAGATAGCAGAAAGCTAAATGTAAAGATCCTAAATTATAAAGAAAAATAAAATCTGGACCTCAAAATTCTCCCAGTATAATTTTTTTAGAAATTTTCTCCCTGCCTCTATAAGTTAACATACTCCAATAACAAGAGAAATCATTAGAGATACGCACAGTAAGGGTCCGTTTGAGAACAGCTTATTTAGCTGAAACTGAAAACTTTTTGCCAAAAGTATTATTCAGCTTATTTTTACTACTATTCATGAGTCTCATTGCACTTTTTGGTACTATTCATGGGTCCTACTGTACTATTTCAGCTAACTTTTACCTTTATCTACAGTACTTTCAGCAATAAGTTTTCAATTTCAGCTAAATAAGCTATTCCCAAACGGACACTAAGAACTTCACCCTTTAAGCATGTATCCCCAACCCCAGGCCACCCAGTAGAACCAGATTGGTTAAACTAAACAGAGCCCAATTAAGATTTAAAGAGTTAATTTTCATGGAAAAAAAAAAAAAGGATTTAAAAGCACAATTTCACGTCCACAAAAGTACGAATCTATAAGATTACAGCTTCTGCAAAATATGTCAAAATACAAAAGACTATAAATGTAGAAAATCATCTATCAAGACCACAGTTGATCAAATTAAAATTTTCCTTCTGTACTAAAAGTCAAAACAATTATAAACTAACATCAACTGTAGATTTTCTCTTCTTTAAAATGTAGACCAACATTCATATCAACCACTTCATTTTGTCATCAAATACACAAGAAATAATAGCACTGTGTGGCAATGCTCACGTGTTGAAAATTCTTATCACGAATCACATTGTCCAATGTACTTCTATCATACCCCACATCATATGATGCATAATTAACTACAGGAGAAAGATATGAATTTTTAACCAAGTGAGCAACCATTGTAGTGGCCATAAATGAAAAAAAAAAAGCAAATGTAAAGAAAAATTTACTCACCTTAAATGCAATATCACCAGGAGACATTGCCAAACCAGCACCCATGGACTCAAATGCACCTCGACCCCGATAATACACTCTTGGGTCATAACCCAATAAAGAGAGGTGAGCAGTGTCACTCCCACAACCCAAGCCTACTTCAACAGGGTCCATAAGACCATTAACTCCAGCAGATGCAATGGCATCCAAATTGAGCACTTTGGCTGCCTGCAGAGGAGTCTTGAATCCAAGCCTTGGCAGTGACACGTCACCCAACCCATCAATCAGCACAAACGCTACTCTTGTCTTAGGTTGCAGCGGACTACCCATGTTTATATATGGTAATATTCACTTTCCTTCCTTTCTAGATTAGAGACAATGTTGCAAACTTGAAATGCAGATAAAATGAACGAGTAATAATGTAACCCGTTTCACTCTGAATGCCGCTAAGAGCAAAGTCAGCAGACAAGCCGACCCTTCAAACAGCTGATTAAAAAAAATTACAAAAACAACACAGAACAAATGCTATTACATCAGAATATAAGTATTCCATTTATTATGGCAATTGGGCTTTTATGCAACAAATCAACAACATAGAAACAATTTATATTCACCACACCATTATGAACGTATCATGGACTTAAATAAGTCAAAACTTTGGGTCACAGGTCCCAGTCTCATACTCAGCTAAATGAGACATGGTCATAGAAAATATTTATAAGTACCTGATAAAAAATTAAAAACTGGTATATAATTTACAAAATTGAGATTGATTGAGATCAATTAACACATTTAAAAGAAGAAGAAAATTTTAAATTTTCATTTCAACTATGAAACCTATACGAAGCACATGAAGAACCCACATAAAACCCCCTACAAGAAAAATTAAAAAAAAAAAAAAAAAAGAAGCAAATTCAAATTTAAATCACAAGAAACAATCATCAAACATTAGCAGGAGCCCTGAAGAACAGGAATGCAAATTCGAAAGACCCATAGTAAATGTCCTTTAGAATTGGGACTAACAACAGAATTCTAAAAGCGAGCATTAGCTCTCTATCCAAACGAACTCTTGTATGGTTTTTCCGTAGTAGAATCAAAGGTTGGTCTGTTCTGTTCCAAATGGGTATCTATCTAAACTAACCAACAAAGCTCCACTTTTCCAAAAACTAAGAAACCATACAAAGAAATGAAATGCCCACAACAACAAACCCAAAAGAAAAAAAAAATGGAATTAAACATAAATAATAAGTGCATGCAAGAAAAGATTTGGTGAAAAATGCTTCAAATTACAGTGTGTGCGCTTTGCATATGCATAGTAAAGGAAGTGTACCTGTGCTGTGCCTGTGGTGATTTATTTGGACCTAAAATTAAAATAAGAAAACTTGTCTTCTCAATCTGTGGCTTTAGTTTTGGCCTCAGATTTTTGGGCTGTAATGTAATGTTTAAAGAGAAATCGAATCAATTCAATTCCCTGTACTCCCTGCCACTTTATTCTGCGATAGTGGCACCCTTTATATTTATTTATTATTTTGATAAACAGGAGAATTATAAGGTACTTTTTTTTTTTCGAATTATAGAAAAACCTCATTTATTATTAAAATAAAATTACACTCTGTCTCTATAGCTTAACACGGTCAGAACAGAAATTGACAGGGTTATACTTTAGGCAAAAATTCAAAACTAACTCTCTAATTTTCAGACTTTGTTATTTTAGTGCTCTAACTTTAAGTTTTGTCATTTCAATCGTTTAAGTTTCAATTGTTGTCAATTCAGTATTCTGTTATACTTCAGTTAGTAGTATCTGTTAAGTGAACCAAAATGACGTTGTTTTGGCTTTTTTTTTTTTAAATAAATAAATTTTGTAAATAAAACAAAAAAATTGTTATTAAAATTAAAAAAAAAAAAAAAAAACAATTAGGGGAACGACGCCGATCCCCTTAGCTGAAATCAAAACAGAAAATCGTGGAAAATTTCTCAGTAGTCCTAAACTGTGAATTTGGGGGGAAGAAGGGAAAGGAGAAGTTAGGGTCGGCAACAGTGATGGGGAGAGAGAGAGAGAGAGAGAGAACATGAATGGGTCTAGGTTTGGGTCTGGGTCTGTGAATCGAGATTGCAAACAATAAGTCTGTGATTGAGAGACTGGGTTTGAGCGAAGAGAGACCGAGATTGAGTGAGAGAAACCGAGATTGAGAGAGAGTAACTATTGAGCTTGAAAATAATGAGGGAGTTTCCGTGTAGCATGCACCACAACCAAAATAGCTTTCTCTAAGGGTAAATAACGAATTTTTGTTTCATGTAGTGACTTGCTCACATAATAGACTGGTCACTGTACTCCATTCTCTACCTTTACCAATACCAGACTTACTGCATAAGGAGCCAAAACAATATAGGCAAAAAGAACATCTTCCTCCTCGGGTCCAAACATAATAGGTGGCCAAGAAAGATAATCCTTCAATTGCTGAAAAGTTAAGGCACATTCTTCAGTCCACTTAAACCCATTCCATTTGTGCAACAGTTGGAAGAAAGGCCACACCTGTCTGCAGACCGAGAAATAAATCAATTCAAGGCTGCAGTCATTCCTGTCAACTTTTGGACTTCTTTGGGATTCCGAGGAGGTTGTAGATTATTGATTGCCTTAATCTGATCAGGGTTGACTTCAATTCCACGATGGATGACCATGTAACCCAGAAATTTGCTCGAATTGACGCCAAAGGAACTCTTAGAAGCATTAAGGCGTAACTTGTGCTCTCTCAACACCTCAAAAATACTTCCGAGGTCACTACTCTGCCTTGCTTTTCACCACCATGTCATCTACTCGTCTTCATCTCTAATAAAGATGAAGACGAGGAGCAAAACTCAGGGGGAAAGCAAGTTAAGGCAGTTTCTTTACCAGGACCTTCATCCTGGAAGTTGTATGTTGATGGTGTAGCTAATCAAAAAGGATCTGGAGTGGGGCTAGTTGTGGTGTCCCTAGACAAGATCACTACTAAGAAATCTTTAAGGTTAGGTTTCTCAACCACAAACAATGAAGCTGAGTATGAGGCTTTGCTAGTAGGGATTGACATGGTTCAGAAAATGGGAGGAAAGGCAGTAGAAGTATTCTTGGACTCAAGGTTAGTTGTAGGCCAAGTAAGGGGAGAGTTGGAAGCTAAAGATTTGAGAATGCAAGGGTATTTGAATCAAGCTTGGCGTTTGCAGTCAAGTTTTGAGTTTTTCACCATACAACAAATCCCAAGAAGCAAAAATACACATGCTGATTCTTTGGCAACTTTGGCAACCTCTTCTGGACAAGACTTACCTTAGGTTATACTTGTTGAGGATCTGCATAAGCCTATCGAGGAGAAGAAGGAGAAGGTCCAAGTTCACCAAATCATGGTCGGACGTAGCTAGATGGATCCTTTGGTCCTGTTTCTCAAAGAGGGTACTTTGCCAGATGAGAAGGGAGAGGCAGATAAGACACGGAGAAAAGCTCCTTGTTTCTGATTGTCTGAAAAACAAAAGTTGCACAAACGCTCCTTCTCTGAACCATACTTGCTCTGTGTCCATCTTGAGGCAGTAGAGCCACTTTCAAAAGAGTTGCATGAGGAAATCTGTGGAAGTCATATATGGGGCAGGTCGCTATCATATAGAGCTCTTACTTAATGCCAAAGATTTGAACATTCATCAGCCAAGGGATGTTCTCAATCTTCTGTCTAGTCCATGGCCATTTGCTCAGTGGGAAACCGAAGATGACTTCTGGTCGAAACTGATTATTTCACAAAATGGGTGGAAGCTGAACCATTATCTAATATTAGGGATCTAGATGCAAAAAAGTTTGTGTGAAAAAACATTGTTACTCGGTTTCGGATTCCTCACACCCTCATCTCGGATAATGAACTCCAGTTTGATAGTAAAGCCTTTAGAAGATACTGCTGTGAATTGGGCATTAGGAACAGATATTCAACTCTGGCTTACCCACAAGAAAATGGGTAGGCTGAGGCAGTCAACAAGGTTATAGTGAATGGACTTAAGAAGAGGTTGAACGAGGCAAATGGTAGATGGATGGAAGAGCTACCACACGTTCTCTGGACATATCAGACTACTCTTCGTCGGTCAATTGGGGAAACACCCTTTACAATGACTTTTGGGGCCAAGGCTATGATCCTTTTAGAGATTGGGTTTCCGACATTGAGAATGAGCTTATTTACCCCAGACAACAATGATAACTTATTGGAGAGAAGCCTAGATTTGGTTGATGAACGAAGAGAAGCTGTCATGGTTTAGCTGGCATATTATTAGTAGAAGCTTAAGCAGGGGTATGACACAAGCATGATGGCAAGGCCATTAGCACTAGGTGATTTGGTATTGAGAAAGGTTGTGGGTATTGCAAAGAACCCATCATGGGGAAAGCTGAGACCTAATTGGGAGGGGCCATACTGCATCACATCGGTGGCTGGTATTGGTGCTTACTTTTTAGAAGATTTTGATGAAAATGTTATACTACGCCTTTGGAATGTAAATAACCTATGAAGGTATTACTATTAATAAAAGGCAATCTTGTCATTTTCTATTTTTACTATTATATGTTGTGTATCTTATTCATTTAAGTATTAAATAGAACATCGGTCATACCTAGCTCCTCGGACCACATACCTTGGGTAAATTAATACTTTTTATTCATTTTAAGTGTTAAATAGAACTTCGGTCATGCCTGGCTCCTCGAACCACATACCTTGGGTAAATTAATAATTTTTATTCATTTAAGTGTTAAACAGAACCTTGGTCATGCCTGGTTCCTCAGACCACATACCTTGGGTAAATTAATACTTTCAGTTATTTATCTAAGTGTTAAATAGAACCTTGGTCATGCCTGGTTCCTCGGACCACATACCTTGGTTAAATTAACATTGCCTATTTATCTAAGTGTTAAATAGAACCTTCGTCATGCCTAGTTCCTCAAACCACATACCTTGGGTAAATTAACATTTCCTATTCCTCTAAGTGTTAAACAGAACCTTAGTTATGTCTGGGTTTCTCGAACCTCATACCTTGGGTAAATTAACACCCCCTACCACGTGAAGCATTAATTGAAGCCCTAGACGCGTTAGTCTCCTCGGGCTACATGCCTTGGACTAATTAACATTCCATATTTACCTGAAGTTATGGATGGAGTCTTGAATTGCACCTAACCTTTTGAGCCAAGTATTTTAGGTACACAAAGTGTGTTTTTAAGTTAAATTGCAGATTATCAATTATTAAACGTTTGGAAGTTAATTTATTAAGTTGCCAATTGCATGAGATTTGACAGTTAAACAATTAGATTACAAGTTGTATAAACACTTGTCAAGGTTGAAGACAATGCTATGTCTTAATTAGAAGAGATTGTAGATTAAATTTACATCAATGAAATTATAAGCAGTAATAAGATAACCTTTTCTTCAATATAAACATGCTGAAGATAATCAAGATATAAAGAAACTTGGTACTATTCATTAAGTAAGGCCTTGGAAAGGCAAAAGAAGTACATGTAAAAAAAAAATACATAAAAAGGGAACACTTAAAAAAAGAAGAAGAAGGAAGCAATAAAATATAATTAGAATCCTATTTGGTCTTGGAAGGAGGATTGGCTTTTGCTGCAGTTTTGGCAGGCACCTCGGGCACTGTTGCTTAAGTTGTACCCTTGCCTTTAGGGTCCTCCTTGGCAGTGAAGGGGAGGGTGACCAGTACCAATTCCTGGCCCTAGGAGGCTTCCTTCTCCTTGGAGGAGTCTTTGGGCACAGCTGGAAGCTTAGCCGGAGCAGGGGCTATCTCCTTTACTGGCTCCTTATCCTTCTCCACTGCACTAGCTTGGTCAGTCTCTTTGGGAGGGATAGTTAAAGTTGGAAGAGCACTAGTAGAGGTAACCTAGCTTGGCTCTAGAGCTTTGGGAACAGCCTTAGCTTGGGAGCTCGAGGGACCTACAACTCGAAGGGCTAGGGGATAGAAGACATTTTCTACCCTCTTAAGTGTGGAAGAAGCATTCACCCCAACTTGGTTTAGGGCTTCATTCCACACTTGGAGGTAGTAGCCTCTACAAACCCCAGTGACCTGGGCCCTAAGGTTCTCCTCGATCTCTGCCACCCCAACCTCATACCCTTCCTACTCAGCCTTAGCTGCATCCTCCTTTACCTTTTCCTTTTTCTTTTTTAGAGCCCCTATCTGCTCCTTGGCTATAGTAAACTGGTCTTCAGTTTGGCGCAACTATTGGCTCTGATTCTCTACTTGCCTCTCGGCCCCCTCTAGAGCTGCCTTGGCACTCTTCTTATCTTTGATTGCCTCAGTTAGCTTGGTGGTGAGGTCCTTGACCCTTTACTCATGCAGAGTGAATGCCTCAACGGCAACTATACGCCGTCCCTCCTCCTCCTTCATCTGCTTGTGGGAGTCACTTACCAACTCCTCGGCAATGTGCATGGCTTGGATTGCCTTTAAAAAAAAAAGGAAAAAGAGAAAGTAAGATAAAATGATATGAATGTTTCAAAAAAGAAAGCCTACAATCGCTAAGTCCCTTTTTAGGGTTAGAAACACTTCATATTTCTTTAGTGACCTCAAGTCAGTCATGTCTTGAGGTAGCAGTAGTGGCTGCTCCAAGGCATTGGCCACATAGCTTGCTTTCCCATTCTAGAAGTCCTTGATGGAGGAGTCTAGGAGAAGAGGAGCTCCATCCAACACCAAGGGGGGGGTCCCAGAGCTGGACCCTGGGGTGACAGTCATATCTTCTCTCCACAATTGCTCCTTCACTTGAGGACATCATCTATGCTCCCCTAGCTATTTTAGCCCTTTTTTGGGGCTCGGGCTCCTTGGAGGGGATGACCTTTCCCTCCTCAACCACGTCCTTGCCCTTCCGGTCCTGCTTTCTTTTCTTGTCTGCAGGTTCAGGCTGGGAAGTGTGGGTGGGAAGAGAAGTGGGAGGTCTGGTCTGGACGGCCACCTCAGGCACCGATCCTCCTACGTGGGACTTTAGGAGCTCGTACAGACTCGTCTTGGGCTTTCTTTGTAGCACCATTGCGTTGGGTATGTCAGAGGTTTCTTGGACGCTGTTGACTTATGCGGGGGGAAGATGGCTGAAATTAGCGCGTGAAGGCTCTGGAGACTAAGGTTGGTCAAAAACTTTGAAATCCTCCTCGAAGTTCGAAACCTCCACTACCTTGGCTGCTTCTTTAAGAACCAAGTGGGAGGAGGTTTCCTCTTCCTTGGGACTGCGCTGGGAAGGTAGTTCTACTGGTTGTGTGCCTTCTGGAGGAGGACTAGTGAGGAAGCTAGGTATTGCAATGTTAATCTAGTGCAGCCGAGGGTCTTTCACCTTTATCACGTACTTGAAGGCTTGGAAGCTGGTGGATATGGGTTTGTAGACGAGGATGATGTGAGCCGCTTGCAGTTGTCCATCTGCATGGATGAAAATCTCGGACTTGAGTATCCTCGTCAGGTGGGGCTTGTTGACGAAATTGGAGTTTGGGATTATAGAGTACTTATCTACAAATTCATCAAAAACAAAGATATTGTTAGAATAGGAAATCGTTGGATAAAGAAAAATAAGTTTACAAATTAGGAAAAGGGGAGTAAAAACAAAACAACTATTAGTGAGGAAAGGGGTAGTGTTAGAGCAATAAGCCTAAACCTAAGCACTCCACCTGGTTTCTCGTCTCGTGTTGGGTAATGAAGTCCATCATGCCACTCCCCTAAGAAAATTAGGAAGTCTTTGTCCATACCCTTGTTAGTATCAGGGAGACACGATATGAGCCTGACTTCAAGGACCCTAGTTTTCAGGTAATATCCTTGGCCTTTGAGGTGCTGACAATTATAAATCCAGTTAACATCATGATGAGTGAGGTTCACACTCATCTTCTTGTTAAGGGCATCTACACTACTTAGTATCCTAAACACATTGAGGGCACATTGGGTCGGACAGAGTCTATGGGCAATTAGAAAATCCCTAGTCACTCTACCTATAGGGATTCTTATCCTTCCCTTTATGAAAGCAATCATGGGGATTACTACCACCCTTTTGATCTCATAGCATGTCATTCCCCTTGATGGCAATACTAGATCGAAACCCCAGTTGGTATGTTGTAACGGGCTTTAAAACTCTCTATACCCTTTGGGGTGTCTACTAAGCTAGCGAATTTACCTATTTGAAAAGTAGGTGAAGGTGTTAAGAGAATATGGTGAAAATTAGGGGGCTGAGAAAGAAAGGGTCCTAAAAATAAGAAGGAATACTAAAGGTAACTTACGAAAATATAGAAAGGCTCCTCGGACTGATTCTTGAGAGTTGAAGATGCAAAAAGTGGAATAGCCAGAGTCTTTGAGCAATTTATATAGGGGTGGGAAAAGGAAGCGGGAGAGTTCCCACCCAAATCCCCATAAAATTTTCTCCGCCATAGGATCTTCATCACATCGTAGAATGTGGGGGACAAGGCATCGTATGGAGTAAATGTTGAAGCGTCTTGGATGTTGAAGTGTCAGGAGTGTGCCCCTTTGCAGTTGAAAAGACACTTACGCAGAAAGAAGCAACATAAGTGTGGGAAGTATGATCGCCAAAAATTGAAATCCCTCTTTTCCCCGAGGAGCGAAAGAGTGAAATTTTGAGGGGCTATTGTAGGGATGAAGGACCCAGATATAAGTATTGGGTCATGGGCCATGCCCAAGGATGTCAAATAGCCTGAGGACACATAAGTACTAGCGAAGGCATACAGATTAGTGGGCTGTAGAAGAAGTCTGGTCACAATGAGCAGGAGACGTTGTCCTAGGAGAAGTACCTCCTCAGCTAAGTAGAGTGAAGGTCAAAGATCCAACCATCCATCAAAAACAGGGCAACAGACAATCGTGCTTGGAAGGATAAACATCAGAGAGGGATGAGACAAAAGAAAGTTAAGAAATATCTGAGAAGAAAGCTACTACCACTGTATTGAATGCTCTGCATCTAACCCCCTGACCTCATTAATGTGGAGTTGATACCTGAACAATAACTTTCACCCTTACAGTTACCCACAAAGACTTCAGGAAGGTGCTGATGGGACAAGTATCAAAACTAGAAATCTGATCTACATGTGGAGGGCTGAGATGAAAGAAGGGAAGGGAGTATAAAAGGAAGAAACCCCATTACAGAGGGGGGGATCATATAAACTTTTCTTGCTCAAAACTGTTTGTTTTATTCTTCCCAGTAATAATTAACTTATTGTGATCACTATCCACCTAACTCAGTGAAAGTTCAGTTTCCAGCCCACTCTCTAACAAATTCATTATTTTGGGCTCTTTGGGCCATTGACCATCCATTTGGGCTTTGGAAGCAATCTGTGTCCTTACAATATCAATCCAAAGTAGAGTTCTAAAGAACACAAAATTTCATTAAAAAAAAAAAAAAAAAAAACACCAACTAACCCTGTATATATATACAATCCCGAGGACACCTCCACTTCAGAAGATGTCACAGTAGCAGTCCCCTCGTCTTCTCATACATTCCCAGAGGCCGCGGAAGAGGACTTAGAGAGGGAAGGGGACGCTGCAGATTGTGGTCCTGCTGAGGACGATTTCAGTGTTTTCGAGCAATTCCATCAGTCCGAGGACCCTTCTGGAGACTTGGGTGATCCTCGTCTATCCGAGGCAGACTTTTTGGCGTCGGACAAATCTTCTCGGCTCGAGATGGGCTACAAAAAGAAAGCCCAACCCACCCTACTCGACCTAATCGAAGGTCAGCTGGGGAAGTCCAAACCGAAGCTTCCTCCCCCTCCTCCAAAGGCTCGTCCTGCTCAGATCAGGTCGGCCTCAACACAGCCTAAGCTTCCTCCTCCTCCGCCTCAGGCGAGCCCGCTGTCTAGGCACGAGCCTGTTGATCCTAAGCAGAGGAAGGACAAGGGCAAGAGGACCCTTGAGGACAAATCCGGGCCTACGCGGGAGGGCGATGGCACTCGGCGGCCGTCGAAGCAACTGAGGATAGGCTCCTCAACGCAGGAAAAACAGGTCGCTCCCCCGCCCGAGGTCCAGGCCTGGCTCCCCGCCCCAATGCTCCGTGGGGCACCCCTGAGGGATGACTCCTCCCTCAGGGACTTTAAGGATGGCGAAGGCGCGTATGTGGCCGACGCTGTGGAGAGATGCCTGCTCCTTCCCGCGGACATGGCGGAGCTGGGGACCATGAGGAGTAGGGACGTCTTCCTCTGCCTCAAGCGATACTTGGGGATGGTAAGACCCTTAACCCTTGTGCTTTTTCTTGCTTCAGTTCTTTCTGCTTTCCTTTCTTTTTTTGAGCTCGGCTAATTATGACTTATCTGTTTCGTTTGGCAGGCTGTACAGGCCACTTTCAGGCTGGAAGAGGCGGCCAATGAACATGGTAAGGCCATGGACGAAGAGCGCGAGAGGCGCCTGGTGGCCACTCGGACCCTCAAGACCTCCGAGGAGGACCTTGCCAAGGCGAGGGAGGAGCTGAAGCAAATGACTCAGGCTAGGGCCAGTGCAATGGCAGGCCTTGAGGGTGCCCAAAGGCAGGCCGAGGCTCAGACAAAGCGTCTGGGTGAGGCAGAGAAGCTGCTGAAGCTTACCGAGGAGCAGATAGCAGGCTTGACGAAGAAAGTGGCCGATGCTGAGGAGGCCAAGAGGGTGGCTGAATGGGCCAAAGGGGAGGCTGAGAGGGCCAAGTTTGAGGCAGAGCAGGGCAGGGAGAAAGCCTGGGCCACCAAGCAGGAAGTCGAGGAGGCAGCCTATACTGTCGGGGCAACTGAGACAGCAGCTGCCTACAAATCCCAAGTCCCTGGGGTATGTAGGCGCTACTGCTCTGAAACTTGGAGTGAAGCCCTCAGACAGGCTGGGGTGGAGGCCTCTTCTGACTTGTGGAAGGAGGAGAACGTGTACTACCCTCCTGTTATCCGCGAGGCTGCCCCAGATGGCTCTGAGGCCGAGGAGGCTGTTGCGGAAACTGCTGCCACTCCGGGCGAGGGGGCCTCGGATGCTGGGGTCACAGATGCGCCAGTCCCAGGGAGTAGTCCATCCTTGGCGGTTGAGTTGAGTGATGGCTCCAACGAGGATGCACCTCAGCAGGCTGCAAAGCCTTCCCTTGATGCCCAGGTTTCTCCTGCCGAGGGGGCAGCTATTCCTGCCGTGCCTCTGCAGGCCATCCTCCTTAGTCAGGGCTCAGAGGACCCTGAGGCAGCTACGGGCCAGCCACTCACTGAAGCGGGAAACTAAACAGAAGGACTAGGCTCCTTGGCGCTTCTGCCCGTTGTACTTCATTTTTGCGTCTTTTTCTTCCTTTTTGCTTTATTTGTAATGTGACTTCCTTGATGTAATTCCCTTGAACTTAATGAAATGAGAGCTTTATTTCCTTTTCTGTTTGTTGTGGCTGTTTGTTTATTTACACATTATCTTCTTTTCCTTTACTTGCACGATTTTAGCTTCAATTGCTTCTCGGCCAATCGTGGCATCAGTCATTATAATGAAAGGATATGTATGCTCTGATGCACTTTTCGTTTCCTAAGGACCAGATAGAATTTCTTCGAGTAGACACTTAGTGTTTCTTCAATGTAGTTGACTTCTCCATAGGCCTGAGTCCGAGGACCATGCAGAGCCTTGGTCCTGCTTGATACTTAGCTTCTTGAGGCAAATAGTGTTCCCACAGGCCTGAGTCCGAGGACAATACAGAGCCTTAGTCCTGCTTGACGCTTGAGTTTGGCTGTAAGTAACTAGTTTCCCCATAGGTTTGAGTCTTTGGACCATGCAAAACCTAGGTTCTATCTTCAAGATAAGTGGCTAGCTCCCCGTAGGCTTGAGTCCGAGGACCATGCAAGACCTAGGTATAGTTGCTGCCTTCAAGATAAGTGGCTAGCTCCCTATAGGCTTGGGTCCTTGGACCATGCAAGACCCAGGTACAGTTGCAGCCTTCAAGATAAGTGGCTAGCTCCCCATAGGCTTGGGTCCTTGGACCATGCAAGACCCAGGTACAGTTGCTGCCTTCAAGATAAGTGGCTAGCTCCCCATAGGCTTAAGTCCGAGGACCATGCAAGACCCAGGTACAGTTGCTGCCTTCAAGATAAGTGGCTAGCTCCCCATAGGCTTGGGTCCTTGGATCATGCAAGACCTAGGTACAGTTGCTGCCTTCAAGATAAGTGGCTAGCTCCCTATAGGCTTGGGTCCTTGGACCATGCAAGACCCAGGTACAGTTGCTGCCTTCAAGATGAGTGGCTAGCTCCCCATAGGCTTGGGTCCTTGGACCATGCAAGACCCAGGTACAGTTGCTGCCTTCAAGATAAGTGGCTAGCTCCCCATAGGCTTGGGTCCTTGGACCATGCAAGACCCAGGTACAGTTGCTGCCTTCAAGATAAGTGGCTAGCTCCCCATAGGCTTGGGTTCGAGGACCATGCAAGACCCAGGTACAGTTGCTGCCTTCAATTGGCTGTAAGTAACTAGTTTCCCCACAGGCTTGAGTTCTTGGACCATGCAAGACCTAGGTTCTGTCTAGCACCCAGATATAAGTGGCGTTGGGACACGAGACGTGTGATAATGACAGGCAGAACATCTGAATTAAAAAGGACTTCTTTATTAATAGTAATACCTTTTCAGGTTATTTACATTCCATGGACGAGGTACAGGTTTATCATCTAAATCTTCTAAATAGTATGCTCCTATCCCTGCCACTGAGGTGATTCGGTAGGGGCCCTCCCAGTTGGGGCCGAGCTTCCCCCAAGAAGGGTTTTTGGCAGCTCCTACGACTTTTCTCAGCACCAGGTCTCCCGGTGCTAGTGGTCTGAGCTTTACGTTGGTGTCATATCCCTGCTTGAGCTTTTGCTGGTAGTGGGCCAGCTGGATCATTGCTTGCTCTCTTCGTTCGTCTACCATGTCCAGGCTTCGCCCCAACAGTTCATCATTGCTGCCTGGGGTGAAGGAGCTCGTCCTTAGTGTCGGGAAGTTGGTTTCCAGGGGGATCACTGCCTCCGCACCATAAGTCATGGCAAAAGGTGTTTCCCCTGTTGAGCGTCGGGGAGTAGTCCGGTACGTCCAGAGGACGTGGGGCAGCTCTTCTACCCATCTCCCTTTTGCATCATCCAGTCTCTTCTTAAGCCCGTTGACGATGACCTTGTTGACCGCCTCGGCCTGTCCATTCCCCTGAGGGTAGGCCGGTGTTGAGTACCTGTTTCTGATCCCAAGTTCGCTACAGTACCTCCTGAAGGCTTTGTTATCGAACTGGAGACCATTATCTGAGATGAGGGTATGAGGGACCCCGAATCGTGTAACTATGTTCCTCCAAAGGAATTTCTTCACGTCTACATCCCTGATGTTGGCTAGTGGTTTGGCCTCGACCCACTTGGTGAAGTAGTCCGTGGCCACCAACAGATACTTCTTGTTCCCTGGTGCCTTGGGGAAAGGTCCCACAATGTCCAAGCCCCATTGGGCGAATGGCCATGGACTGGATAATGGATTGAGGACCCCTCCTGGCTGATGGAGGTTGGGGGCGAACCTTTGGCACTGGCCACACTTCTTGACATACTCCTGGGCCTCTTGCTGCATTCCCGGCCACCAGTATCCTTGAGTGACGGCTCGGTGAGCCAGGGATCTCCCCCCTGTATGGCTCCCACAAATTCCTTCGTGCAGCTCTTCGAGCAAGGATTCTGCCATTTCGGGGTGGACGCATAGAGGGTATGGCCCAGAGTAGGACCGCCTGTATAGCTTGTGATCCTCGGACAACCAGAATCGAGGAGCTTTCCTTCGTATCTTTTCTGCCTCTGACCTCTTCTCAGGCAGGACGTCATCTTTGAGGAATCTCACTATGGGGTCCATCCAGCTGGGACCCATCACAATTTGATGGACGGGGATTACTCCCTTTGGCACTTCACTTGCCCTTTCCAAGTGCTCCACAAGTATGATCCGAGGCAGAGCCCCTGCCGAGGAGGTTGCGAGTGTGGCAAGTGAATCGGCATGACTGTTCCCACTCCTAGGAATATGGGACAAGCTGAAGGGGCGAAACTCTGACTGCAAGTGCTTGACTTGGCTAAGGTATTCCTGCATTCTCGAATCCCTAGCTTCCATCTCCCCTTTTACTTGTCCTACCACCAATCTGGAGTCTGAGAACATCTCTATTGACCTTCCTCTCATCTTTTGCACCATGATCATCCCTTGCAGTAATGCCTCATACTCGGCCTCATTGTTTGTGGCCGTGAATCCGAGCCTCAGGGATTTTTCAATGACATGATCTTCAGGGGAGACCAGGACCAGCCCCACTCCGGACCCCCTTTGGTTTGCCACGCCATCAACATATACTTTCCAACATGGTGACTGTGGAATGGAGATTGTCCCAACTAATTTCTCATCACGGCTCTTATCCTCGGCTGTCACCTCTACGACTGGTTCGGCGAACTCGGCCGTCAAATCTGCTAGAACCTGGCCTTTTATGGAAGTCCGAGGCATGTACTTGACGTCAAAGGCCCCCAGAATTGTGTTCCACTTCGCAACTCTACCTGTGTAATCAGCGGCCCGGAGTACAGCCTTCAAAGGCAATTGGGTCAGGACAACCACCGTGTGAGCTTGGAAGTAATGGGGGAGCTTTCTCGTGGCGTGGACCACCGCCAGTATGGCTTTCTCCAGGGGTAGGTATCTGATCTCTGCTTCGTGCAGCGCCTTGCTGATGTAGTAAACTGGCTTTTGGATGCCGTTGTCTTCCCGTATCAGCACTAAGCTCATTGCGTGGGGTGCCACCTCCAGGTAGGCGTATAGGACCTCATCGGGCTCAGGATTGGACATGATAGGCGGCCAGGATAGATACTCCTTGAGTTGCTGGAAAGCTACGGCACAATCCTCGGACCACTCAAATCCCTTCCATTTGTTGATCAGGAGATAAAAGGGCCTGCATCTGTCGGCCGACCTGGAAATGAATCGGTTCAACGCCGCGATCATCCCAGTAAGCTTTTGGATCTCCTTGGGGTTCTGCGGAGGTTTCATATTGTGAATTGCCTTGATCTGGTAAGGGTTGACTTCGATCCCACGGTGGGTGATCATATACCCCAGAAACTTGCCAGAGCTCACGCCAAACGAGCATTTTGAGGCATTAAGGCGGAGCTTGTGCTCTCTCAGGATGCCAAATGTGCGCCTGAGGTCCTCCAAATGCTCGGACACTAGTTTGCTTTTCACCACCATATCGTCAACATAGACTTCGATGCTCCTGCCCAACATCGGCTCGAACATTCTCGTCATCATCCTCTGGTAGGTGGATTTGGCGTTTTTCAGACCAAACGGCATAACCTTGTAGTGGTAGTTCCCTATGGGTGTCACAAAGGCTGTCTTCTCTCGGTCCTCCAAGGCTAGTGGGATTTGGTGATAGCCCTGAAAGGCATCCAGGAAGCTCATCCGAGGATGGCCTGCAGTCGCATCTACTAGCTGGTCTATTCGTGGCATTGGGAAGGGGTCTTTTGGGCATGCTTTGTTCAGGTCTGTGAAGTCTACACAAACCCTCCACTTCCCATTTTTCTCCTTGACCACCACAGTGTTGGCCAACCACGTGGGGTAAAAGATCTCCTTGATAGCCCTCGCGTGCTTAAGCTTATCGACCTCTTCCTTGATCGCATCAGCGTGCTCCTTCGACGGGCGCCGGGGTGGCTGCTGCTTGGGGGTCGCAGATGGGTTGACGTTAAGGTGGTGATAGATGAAAGATGGATCAATCCCAGGGGCATCACAGGGGTCCCATGCGAACACGTCAAGGTTCCTCTTGAGGAACTCAAGTAACTCCACCTTCTCCTGTGGAGGCAGCTGGGTTCCGACCTGGAAGAACTTCTCCGGATCATCGCCAATTACCACCTTCTCCAGGTTTTCGCATTCGGCATCCTCGGCAGGTGCATCCAGAGGCGCCTGGGTCTTTGATTGCTATGAATCTTCCTCGGCTGGGGCCGAGGACTGTGCATCAAGCCGATAAGATATGGCAGCCACTGTGCACTGCCTAGCCGTGGACTGGCAACCTCGGATCTCCAGAACCTGGTCCCCTGATGGAAATTTCACCTTCTGGTGCAAGGTGGAGGCTACGCCATCCAGGGTGTGTAGCCAGGGCCTTCCTACTATGGCCGTGTTGGGGGAGTATGTGTCCACCACGATAAAGTTCGCCTCCACCACCACTGGGCCTGTCTGTACAGGCAGTCTGATCATGCCCTTCGGGATGACGAGCTTTCTGTCGAAGCTCATTAGGGGGGAGCTATAGGGTGTGAGGTCTTCCTGTTTTAACCCCAGCCCCTTGTAGAGGTCTGGACACATGACCTCGGCTGCGCTGCCACCGTCCACCATCACCCTTTTCACGTCATAGCCCCCTATTCTGAGGGTGACGATTAGGGTGTCCTCGTGTGGTTGGATGGTCCCACTCTTGTCCTCCTTCGAGAAACTCAAGGCTGGGGGAGGATTCCTTCTGGACCTCTTTGGCCCCGTCCGAGGGTCCTCGGCAGGCAGTTGGGCCACAGACAACACTCGCAAAGGGGGTGTGCCTGTCTTTCCTGGCGCGGCCAGGATTATATTGATCGTCCCGCGCGGGCTGCCCCATGGCGGCGTCCCTCCGAGGCTTGTGGTAGGCTCGGCCCTGCTAGTTGCTGGAATGGTGCAGAAGGTGCTTCAGCCTTCCCTCCTGGGCTAGTTGGTCCAGGTGGTCCTAGAGGTTCCTGCAATCCTCCGTGGCATGTCCGTGGTCCTGGTGGTATTGGCAGTAACGATCCTGGTTGCGCCTACCAGGCTCCCCCATCATCTTAGCCGGCCATCTGAAGTATGGCTCGTTCTTTATCTTTTCCAGAACCTTGTGCACGGGTTCTCGGAATATTGCGCCGACAGTCTGGGCATTGGTCGCCCCGGATTGCCCACCGAAATCCCTCCTCGGACGGGCGTTGTTGTACCTCTCCGACCTGAAATCCCTCCTCTCCTGAGGGATAACCTTCTCCTTGCCCTTGCCTTGCAGCATATCTTCCTCCACCCGCTTGTACGTGTCGATCCGATCCATCAGCTGCCGCACGCTGGTAACAGGCGTTCCGGTCAGGGACTTCCTCAGGTCGTGCCCCATTGGTAGCCCATTCTGGAATGTACCGATGGCGACGGCGTCATACTTGTCGTCCAGCTCGTTGTAGATCTCCCAGTACTTGTCCGAATAAGCCTTGAGGGTCTCCCCGTCACGCATAGATAGGGATAGCAATGCACTCATGGGCCGAGGAGGCCTGCTGTTCGTGACGAAGCGGGAACCAAAGGCCTGGGTTAGCTGTCTGTACAAGTCTATGGAATTCGTCCTTAGACCGTTGAACCACCTCATCGCCACAGGTCCTAGGCTGGATGGGAAGACTTTGCACATCAGCGCCTCATTCTTGGAGTGGACAGCCATCCTCTGGTTGAACTGGCTCACGTGCTCCACGGGGTCCGTCTTGCCATTGTAAGCAATGAAGGTTGGCTGCTGGAACCGCCGAGGAAGCTCTGCCTCTTCTATACGACGCGTGAAGGGCGACCTGGAGAGCTGATCCAGCGCCTTGCTCATGGCGTCGCTTCCTAAGCCCCTAGGGGTTGGGTTGGCACGCCTACGCCTTTGGTAGCGCTCCTCTTCATGGGAGAAAGTCTCGCTGGGGGGCGTTCTTGACCTCTGCCTGTATTCATCATCGCTCTCGTCGTCGGAGGGCAAGTCAGGGCTGAGTTCGGACTGTCTCCGCTGCGCACGGCGTAGCTTCCTCTTCAGGTCGTCTATCTCGCGCTGCATGGCCACCTTATCATCCTTTATCTGGGAGGCGTGGCTATGGGCCTCTTGCGACCGCGTGGCCTGGCCATCGTCGCGCTTCTGGGGAATGTGCCCGTCCCCCTGGCTTTCGCTCGCCGTTGAAGTACGCACGCTTCCTTCTCGAAAACGTCTGTTGTCGTTCTGACCGCCCTCGGGGTCGCCATAGTGACCCTGAGGCCGTGACTTCGCCGGTTCTGGTCGATTGGGAGTTCTTTGGTGAGGGCCTGATCCTACCATGTTCGACTGTTGTCCTTACTAACGCACAAGCTCTCCCCACAGACGGCGCCAATTGTAGGGACCGGTTTCGAGCGCTCTCTACAGACTGAGAGAGTGGACCTAAGCCGCTCTCTACAGACTGAGAGAGTGGACCCAAGCCCAGCTAACCTTCCAATAAATTTATAGAGTATGGGCTCTAGAGCTAGGCCTTAGTAAAGAAAGCAACGGCCATGCATGGTTGTACGTGAATGCTGGTATCCTAAATATGGGTTGGAATACACAATAAAGCTCCTCGGACAGGTTTATAGAGGTTGAAGTCGTTCTTATTTCTTTCAAGTGAGGTTACAAAGGTTGAGAGAAAACACTCTGCTACAGTATTCCTCATTTTTTCTGGTTTTTCGTCCGTCCCCCTCTTAAGAGGGACTTTTACATTATATACTTTCCTCTCAGATGATCCTAGCCCTACATTTGTTGATCAACCTGGTTTCTACTTGAGAGCCTGTCCCATCAGCCGCATTCCCATACCTCCAGTGGGTTGCAGCGCCCAAGACGGCACTGTTCAGAGGTCCTATCCTCATTAATGCGGCCAGAGCGTTAGTTGAGGGCATTTAATGTGGAGGTGACAGTTCACCTGGGACTTGCTCCTCCACCATGCTTCAATGTCCGGTGATTGGTTTTTGCTATTTGCTCCTTGGATGCTTGGGGAGACTCCCCTTAAAGGTATGCTGTATGCCCACTTTCTGGCCTCGGTCTTCCGAGGATGTAACCATCCTCGGCAATGCTCCTTGGGCCCTGGGCTCTAAACTTTCGTCCTCGGACCTCGGACCTTCAAGGCGTCCTCGGCGTGGGCCTATGGGCCCGGTTTCGGATGGGCTGGGGTTACCGACTTATTCTGGCCCCACACATACTATTTACAAAATTTTCTTTAGCTTCTTTTGTTGTCTCTCTTTCATCTTTCGCTCCTGTAATTTGAACAACCTTCTGACCCTGTGTAATTTAAATTAGTATCATTGTAAGCATTTGCTTTTACTTTGGGCATCACTCCATTTGGAGATGATTGGAACTTTGATCATGACAACGTGTTTCTAGGCTTTTATGAAGTATGATTTACTGTACAATGCATTAATGCATTTGGTGTTCTTTCTTCACTTAATTATCTGCAAATAGATTGATATTAATTGTGACAAAGGTTCTAACAGATGGCTTTAGCAAGCTTGGTTTAGAAGGAATGCTTATACTTAATTTTTATAAGGTGAAGTTGTAACTAACTTATGTCTCCTGCTTGAGGTACATGGTGCTTTGTAAGGAGCTAACTTACTAAAAGCAAGGCATTGAATTTTAAAGGAGTTTTTAGAGTAAAGTTCAGATCTTAGTTTTTAACTAAGATCCTTGCAACATTTTTTCTTTGAGAATGCACTTGAATTTCCAATGTCTCTTTAGTTTCACAAATTTACATAATTTATGGTAATTTTTGATGGATCAAACCTTTCTTTTGTAATCTCTCTTTCATCTTTCTCTCCTGTAATTTGAAAAACCTTCTGACCCTATCATTTTTTTGAAATGCAGATTTTTTTAGTTCTCTGCCAAGCACAACACTTGGGTAATTTACAAGAAGAGTTGCTGGAACAAACTGACAGGTAAGGACAGCCTTATTTTCTCTTTGTTTATCTCATACTTTGTATTAGATTTTATCCATTAGTGTATTTGTGTTTGAATTGGCTCTGATTTGCATATTTTATCCAGCTTTCTCTTCAAAGAAACAAATATTTGCATTCAATTAAATCTTATACTGTATCCAACTAACCTGTCAAACTGTTATGTTCTCTTTTAAAAATAATTGTCACCAACGATATTGGGTTTTTTGATTTGTCCTAGCTGCATAAGCTGCTTGTGATTCTCTTTCATTAGTTTATAGCATTAAAAGCTCCACAACAGGATATTTATCTTTATGGGAACAAAAGAAGACAAATCTAATGAGTATTCAAAAAATAAAATACCTATTGGGAGGCCTTTTGTAGAACACCTAGCAGATATAGTCATTTTCTTTTACTTACATAATCCTTATGGAAAAAAATAAACAAGAGATATGGTTCTATAGAGCCTAAGTATTAACAATAAAAACATACCCTATAATTTAGGCCAGATTAGTTAATAACAAAACGATCAAATGTGGGGGAAAGAGAAGAGTGCGTAATGTCAAGAGGTGAGAAGAGATGGGTTTGTGTAATTGTTCTAAAAGCCAGGAAAAGGAGAGAGTAAACTGATGTGGCACTTGATAAGAGAGTCTTACCAGGAAGATTGTAAAGAGACTTTCAATTCTATGCACCACCTGGCAAAGCCTGGAATTTTCTAAAGCCAAAAATCTAAGATATTGAATTGCTTTAGATAGAGCAGAAATTGACTAAAAGCCAAAAGTAATCTTACTTGCTTCATGAACTGATCTATATTCCTCTTGCGACAAACCTTGCATATGACCTATACTGGTTTTAATAAAGGACAAAGTTCATATGGAATATCATTTATATGTCAGAAAGATGTGTATTTTATTATTTGTAGGGAAGTTCTATCTGAGACTTTGTGTGGTATAGTTAGTGGGTGTGACATTTTTATCCACGTGTCCAGCACTTTTTTGGACTTTTATAACAAAATTCAGCATAAGGTGTAGAATTACAACAGTGTTGTGCGTTTTGGTCAAGGAAACTACACCTATTTATTACAAAACAGTGGATAAATATATAAGTTCAATATTATAAGGCAAGAAATACACAAAGCAAGATTCTTAGGAGTTGCCAGTTTAAATTCCCTTGTCTGTGTCGAAAACATCATTTTTCTACAAATAATAGGTGATCCTTTTTGTAGAGCATCATGCAACTTATAACTTTATTTAGAATAGGAGAGAAAATCAGATTTAAGTATAACAATTCTGCATCCATGTTTCATACTTTTTTTTTTCTGCAATACTGTGAATTAATTAGGCTATATTATTAGGCTTTTGAACTAATCTATTTTCATTGTGGTGTCACTTAGGTTATTCCTCTTTCACTAAGTCTGAAATTTTCGAGAATATCTCTGCATGTTATCAGTGTATTCTGTTTTTCCTTGTTTTTTCTTTATTTCTTTTGAAATTGATGCCACATATCACTACTTCCTATGGATTTGTTTCTTTATTATGTGAATTGTCTTGCTCAGCTCTAATGTGGTCTTAACCTATCAAAAAAAAAAAAAGCTCTAATGTGGTTTTAATTATGCATTTATATTCATGATGAACTTAATAAAAATCGATCAAGTTGATATGATTTAACACTGTCCAAATCTATTTCTTCTTACCTGACCAGTTACTGCAATGGGAAAGAAGCCAGAGGGGACTGGTGCTAAGGCTAGTGGCAAAGACACTTCAAAAGATGCGAAGAAAGGGAAGCTTTCAGTCTCGGTGATGCTTGCTAACATGGATGAGAAACCTGAGAAACCTAAAAAGGGTTCTTCTTCAAACGCTTCTAGTAAACCTAAGACAAAAGCTCCAAAAGTGTCATCTTACACTGATAACATAGATCTTCCTCCGTCTGATGATGAGGATGATGCCTCTGAAGAAGACCTGTCTGATGCCAAGAAGCGGCAAATGAGGAATGATTCAAATTCACTTGACATAGCCATAAGTGAGAAAGAGTTGAAGAAAAGAGAAAAGAAGGACATACTTGCTGTCCATGCAGCAGAGCAGGCAAAACGGGAGGCCCTTAGGGATGACCATGATGCTTTTACTGTTGTTATTGGTAGCCGGGCTTCAGTTCTTGATGGGGATGATGAAGCTGATGCCAATGTCAAAGACATAACTGTTGATAATTTCTCTGCATCTGCTCGGGGAAAAGAACTCTTAAAGAACACGTCGGTTAAGATATCTCATGGGAAAAGGTATGGCTTGGTTGGACCCAATGGAATGGGCAAGTCTACATTATTAAAGCTCCTTGCTTGGAGGAAGATTCCAGTACCTAAGAATATTGATGTGCTTTTGGTTGAACAAGAGGTGGTTGGTGATGATAAAACTGCCCTTGAAGCAGTTGTTTCAGCTAATGAAGTGCTGGTAAATCTCCGAAAAGAGGTAGAATATTTGCAGAATTCATCTTCTGCTGCTGAGGGTGAGAATGGAGATGATGCGGGAGATAAGCTTGCTGAGTTGTATGAACAGTTGCATATCTTGGGATCAGATGCAGCAGAGGCTCAGGCATCAAAGATTCTTGCTGGGTTGGGTTTCACCAAGGATATGCAAGGTCGCCCAACCCGATCATTTAGTGGTGGCTGGAGGATGAGAATATCATTGGCTAGGGCGCTCTTTGTGCAACCAACTCTTCTTTTATTGGATGAACCCACAAACCATCTTGACCTTAGGGCTGTTCTCTGGCTGGAGGAGTACTTGTGTCGGTGGAAGAAAACTCTTGTAGTTGTGTCACATGACCGGGATTTCCTCAACACTGTCTGCACTGAGATCATTCATCTCCATGATTTTAAGCTTCATTTCTACCGTGGGAATTTTGATGATTTTGAAAGTGGGTATGAGCAGCGTCGGAAAGAGATGAACAAGAAGTTTGAAACTTATGAGAAGCAAATTAAAGCAGCGAAGAGGTCAGGGAGTCGGGCTCAGCGGGAAAAGGTGAAAGACCGGGCTAAGTTTAATGCTGCAAGGGAAGCATCTAAGAGCAAGGCTAAGGGAAAGGTTGATGAGGATGAGCCTCTGCCTGAGGCTCCAAAGAAGTGGAGAGATTATAGTGTGGAGTTCCACTTCCCTGAACCTACTGAGCTCACACCGCCACTTTTGCAGCTAATTGAAGTCAGCTTTAGTTACCCAAATCGAGCGGATTTTAGGCTCATGTAGGTATTGATATGGGAACACGTGTTGCCATTGTTGGGCCCAATGGAGCTGGAAAATCTACCCTACTGAATCTTCTTGCAGGTGATTTGGTTCCAACTGAAGGTGAAGTACGAAGGAGTCAAAAGTTAAGGATTGGGAGGTATTCGCAGCACTTTGTGGACCTACTAACAATGGATGAAACACCAGTTCAGTATCTTCTTCGTCTTCATCCAGATCAAGAGGGACTTAGCAAGCAGGAGGCTGTATGTGCAAGGCTTGGAAAATTTGGACTCCCTAGTCATAATCACCTCACCCCAATTGCAAAATTATCTGGAGGGCAAAAGTCACGGGTTGTCTTCACTTCAATTTCCATGTCGAAGCCACACATATTGCTATTGGATGAGCCCACAAATCATCTGGACATGCAGAGTATTGATGCGCTGGCTGATGCACTGGATGAGTTTACTGGTGGAGTCGTCCTTGTCAGTCATGACTCTAGGCTTATATCTCGTGTTTGTGAGGATGAAGAGAAGAGTGAAATTTGGGTTGTGGAAAATGGAACTGTGAGAAATTTCCCTGGAACCTTTGAGGAATACAAGGAGGAGTTACAAAGAGAGATCAAATCAGAGGTTGATGAATGATTTTACAGCCATCAAATTAGGTATTCTTATTTCAAATCACATAATGTTATTTCCATTGCCCCTGTTGTGTTTGTATTCAATATATTATAAGTGCAATAAACCAGATGCGTCTTTGTGTTGTAAACTATTGAGAGTAATTTCTTGTATTGCGGATGTGTAGAACTTACAAATCTTATTATTTCGTAGATGTTCACCTTACCTCTGCAGTTTTGATCTCATGCGAGGTAGTCAACTTCGATTGTGGTAATTTTACTGTGATCTTCATATCTGGATATTATAATACCACTTTCCCCTTTTCCATACAAATCTTTTTATTTGGTAGATGTTCACCTTATCTCTGCAGTTTTGATCTCATGCAAGGTAGTCAATTTTGATTGTAGTAATTTTACTGTGATCTTCATATCTGGATATTATAATACCATTTTCCGCTTTTCCATTTTGCTTATAACTTACCACACATTTGCGGCAACGGCCAACCCACTTATGCGTTGCATTCCATGTAACAGTTCAGTAGGCACTACAATGAAGACTAAATTGTGAGCTACTTGGTTTCCTGCCATTCTATGTGGAAGGCTTATAATAGTTTAATCAACTTTCTGTATTGAATCTGTTTATATGTTCTAAGAGTTAGATCCCAAAATTGGAGGATGCATACAATGATCACGTGTGTCCCTTTATCCAAACATACGACACATGTTAAGACTACTTTATCGAATTCTTCACGTTGTTTAATTTGCTCTCACCTCAATACTCTTTCGTTAAATGCCACATCATCAGCTTACCCTCTCCGCATCTCTATCCTTTATGGTGTTGTTTAACTTACCTGGACGAAACTTTCAATTGCAGCCCTTTTACTCTTTTGCTATGTAACTGCTGTTTTAAATTTTATTATTTTAATGCATCATCCTTTCTTATCAGTTTGTTGGTGTAAAGATAGAGAGAATGCTGCTTGTTAAGACTAAAATTGGAGGGTCAGTGAATTTAGAATGCTTCTTACATGTGACAAACTTAATGGCTCCTCTGAAGACGTTTTCAACCTAGCAGAAATAGATGTTTCATTTGAGGCATGAGATTTAAACCACACTATGTTTGAAGTACCCTTTATTCTTTTGCTATGTAATTGTTGTTTTAAATTTTAATGCATCGTCCTTGCTTATCAGTTTTTTGGTATAAAGATAGAGAGAATGTCGCTTGCTTAGACTTGGCTGCGTTTGTTTTGGCTGAAAATGGATTCGGGAAAACAATTTACACCTTGCCGCGTGTTTGGTTGCGCATGAAAAACTAGGTCAAATGGAAAATCATTTCCGTTGACCGTAAAATATGCTTTGTCACCCGTAAAACCATTTCAGGTTTTATTTTACCTTCAAATGATCTAGATCGTCACCACCCAAGACCGATCTTGTTCTAGACCCATCGAAGATCGAGCTCGTTCTCGACACATCGATCTTGTTCTCCCTCTTGCTCAACGTCGCCGATCTGGCCGCCATCGACCACTCCACTCCACCCCCAAACCCACTCGATCTGGCCACCGCCGTTCTCCATCCACTCTGATCTCGCTCTGTCTCGATCTATCTCTCTTTCCTCAATCTGTCACTCTTTCTCCCTCCGATCTCACTCTTTCTTCCTCTTGCTCAATGTTTTTATTTTGATTTTTGGTTGTGTTAAGTGTATATTTTGAAATTTTTTGTAATAAAATTTGTTTGGATGCTGAGAAAATGTAAAAAATTTGTAGGAAAATAGCATTTTAAGAATGTTACCAAACACCGAAAATCGTTTTTCAGACTATTTTTCATTGCAGAACCAAACACCCGAATTTCATTTTTCTTACGAAAATTCACTTTCCCCTGCATTCATTTTACACTCGGAATTCGATTTACATTGACCCAAACGCACCCTAAAGTGGAAGGTTAGTGAATTTGGAATGCTTCTTACACGTGACAAACTTTAATTGCTCCTTTGAAGATGTTTTCAACCTAGCAACAATATTCTGTAAATGTTTTACAAAGCAAATCTAATTCTTTTTCTCTTAGGGGAAGAAATGGTTGCAACTCTTCTGAATGATAATTATTGATGGCCTATGTATAAACTTGCAGAATGCGAGCTCCTAGCTTAACTAGCACCTCCTTCCCTTGTCAGTGCTAGGTGGAGGGTGAGGTTGTGGTTCAAGACCTATCGAGTGCATGTGAAACTTAACAATAATACTAATAATAAAAAAGTATAAACTTGCAGGATTGATTTGAATTTTTAATCTATTTTGATTAAAACTAATTTTTGAACTAGAGGGGAAAGCATCAACGGCTCTGTGGGTCAAGGTAGCATTTTATTTCTTCACTTTCAAGATTTTACCCAAAAAACAAAAACTCTCCTGCCAATCTTATGGTATTTGTTCCAAATTGTATGGTGTTGTTGTCAAGTATCATATTATTCAGACGTGAGCTTATTGGTTATAGCCTTATAGGAGGGCTGCGCACTGTTTGCCTGCTTTTCCTTTGGTATTGGCTTGAGGAACCCCATATATTTTCACATGTTTAAAAATGAATTGGGCATGAAAACATGAGTATAAGAGAATGCCTCACTGATTTTATTTTTTTTTTGTGTGGAAAATTTACAAGCATAGGCATGGAAAATTTACAAGCATAGGCATAGTATGTATGATCATGAAACTTCTTATCAATGGATGTGCCTATATCCTTATTATTGCTGATCGCTTTTTCACCTTCTCGAGCTATCAATATCTTTTCTCTCATGTCGGTATCCTCCTAAAATGAATGACAAATTTGTTGTGGAGTTTGAACACTATCTTAATCCAAAAACATAATCTAGTAGATTTGGGCCCAACATATTGTGTATCAACCGTCCGCTTCTATAATTGCTATATAATAATAATATACAGCTTGACTATTTAATCAATCAAATCATTCACACTTGGATATTTGAGCACAAAAGTATGCATATCGTAATAGAAGTAGAACTTGTCGGAATTGGAATTTAATTTGAGCTTTTGGAGCTTTTGTATAATCAAAGTATATAATTTCATAATGATATATGAGAATGTGTCTCTCTTATAATCGGGTCAATTTTATGGTTGTGACTGCTTTGTAAGGGTGGAGATTCCTTATATTTGGAAGCCGAGTTTTTGTTGCTAAAATTATTAAGTTATTTAGTTTTCAGATATACTCAAATTTGTTCCAAATGTATATACAAAATCTAAAATGTATGTATAATATCTAAAAGCTGAAGCCTTGTTGAGCCACATTAGCATAGTATTTATTATTACAACTGTAAAATCTATTAGTAACTAACTAAATGAGTTAATTTAATTATTTTATCCAAAATTATTAGTACATAAAGTCATTTAAGCATTTTTTAATATTAATAAAACAATAAAATCTTTTAAATAATGCTTCTTATGAATGTTTTCATTTAAATTTTTAATAGTAAAAATAACATTTAAATGATATTTACTAACTAAAAGATTTACAAAGTGACATGATTAGTTAGTTTCACATCAACAACATAATAAACAAATTCCTAATTATTTTTTTAGTAATACTGTAGTCAGTACACATTTTACTATATATCTAAAAGTTGAATCGTAACATTTAATATTATTATGCTTCCGTTGAGCCATATTAGTGTAATATTTTGGTCTACTTCAGTCTATATAGTCCATTTTGGTATAATTATGTCCATATAAATTATAAGATATATTAGTAAAAAACTAAATAATTTAATTTAATTATTTTGTCCAAATCTATAAGTACATGAAGTCATTTAAGCATTTTTTAAATTAATACTAATCAAACAATAAGATCTTTTAAACAATGCATCTTATGATTGTTTTCATTTAAATTTTTAATAGTAAACAAAAACATTTAAACAATATCGTTTACTGACTAAAAAATTTGACATGATTAGTTAGTTTCATATTAGCAACATGATAAACAAATCCATAATTATTTTTTAGTGATAATGTAGTTAGTACAAATTTTACGATGTCTTACAAATCTAAATAATATTTACAAGTTAAAGCATAATATTTATTATTATAGCGCTCTTTCTGAGCCACATTAGGATAGAATTTTGGTCCACCTCAATCCACTTCGAACTATTTTGGTCCATTCAGTCCATTTTGATCTATCCGGTCCACTTCAATCCATTTCATTCTCATTGGTCCACTTCGGTCCATTCTATTCACTTAGTTCGATTTCGGTCCACTTAGGTCCCATTCGGTCCATATGATTTATTTTGGTCTATTTCTGTCCACGTGGTCCAATTTGGTGCACTTAGGTCCATTTTGGACAAATTGGTCCTTTTCAGTTTTTGGCTCAAATTAAAATTCATTTTTTCCTTAATTTTTGTGTTAAAAAGTATGAATTTTATTCTATTTGAGCTCAACTCTTTAGTTTTGGCCTAAAAAATATAAATAGAAATTAGAGATTAGGCCCTAAAAAAGCAATACAAATTGTAAATATTCAAAAGATTAGCTTTAATTATTTTTAAAGAAAAAGATTACCTTAAAATTCAAGTTTCAATAATATAGACATTATACTTATATTTGTAAAGAAAAAAAAAATGCTACAATTCAAAACTTAATGTAACATGTTACAAGAGTTCCATGGAATGAGGGTGTGCATTTTTTTTTTTTTTTATATATTCTTGGATATGTTCAAATTAGTCAACCGATTATGGTATATTTGAAAAAAGTACTTTTAAATTTTTAATAACATTTTCTCCATTTATATAAAACAATATTATAATTATGTAATTATATTACATTCGCGTGGGTTTGCCACTAGTATATCCTGGCTGGAAACATCAGTTAAGCAATGAGAAGAAGTATGTATTACTCTAAATTTGCTAGTTCTGACAGCTCTGATAGTTGATTTGTTACAGTAGGTTTACTCTTTTCCTTTTCTTTTGAAAAAAAGAAAAGAAAAAAGGAACAGGTATATAATTCTTTAGGCCAGGTTTCATACATGGGACATACCAGGTTTGGTGCTTGAAGCTGCCTGTAATTGAGGCTCCATTGGACCTATCACCATGATGTAACACACACTTGTCACTGTTGTCAGTCGATGTAGTAGTAGATATGCTGTTTATTATGCATCCATTTTGCGTCTCATATTTGTGATTGCATAGCTGATGTATACTGTGACTACATTATGATTTATGCACATAAATTTCATTATGGATCTGGCATTTGGTGACGGGTTTTCACTTCTGTGTTATTTGCTTTTAATATGTTAACTACAGTCTGTTTAATATGCAAAAGTTCTGATCATAATCCCACTAACTGGCCCACTGTTTTCGCCTCCAGTCAATGTGACTTCAATGGCAAGGGTTGCTGTGAGAGCTGCAATAGATCCAGCACGCCCGCTTGTTATTGTTGACGTCTATGGTATAATACAGTCTAGACAACAAAAGTCAGCACAGCCTTTGTTAGATATTTTATAATCTTTTCCTTAAGCATAAGCATAAGACCAAAGTGCAACTTAGCTACCTATATCTTGTAGGGAATTAACCCGAAATTCCCAACCTTTGGGAAACAAAAAATAGAGAAAACACACACCAAAGAAAACAATCACACGCACAAGACAATATTTACGTGGTTCGACAATTTGTCTATGTCCACGGAGTTGCAGGGAATTTCACTATTATTAGGGAAAAATATAGAGTGCGGCTACAGTGTTTTTACTCTCTCAAAAACAACAACAAGACGAAAATCCTAATCACCAAAAACGGTTTCTATATCCTGCGTACATGATTTACAATGGGTTACAAAACGGGCCAAAGACCACGCTCCGGCTTAGGCCTGTCGGCCTAAGCCTCCGCTCCATGGACTAAGCTTCAGAAAATCTCCCATTAAAAACCACGCAACATTATTCGGGTCGAGTTGGGTCGTCAACCGGATCAAACATAACTAGGCTTCACAAAGCCCAACAAATCTCCCACGTGGAGACTAGTTCAATCACCAACATCAACCGCAATCTTCCAAAAAACAATTCCTCATCCCTGCAACTCATCCTCCTGTTCTCAAGCTAGAAGGCTAACTGAAGCTGCACACAGTTTTAGCTTCTAAAAAGTGACACCCTTAGTCAACATGTCTGCTGGGTTCTTAGATCCACAAATCTTCTCAAGTATTACCAGCTTATCTTCAACAAGGTAACGGATAAAGTAGTATTTTGTTTGTATATGCTTCGACTTTGAATGAAAAGCTGAATTTTTAGCAAGAAAAATTGCACTCTGACTATCACTGTGTAGAATGCCCATCTCCTACTTCTTGCCCAATTCATCTAAGAAACTATGTAGCCAAATCATCTCATTTCTAACTTCAGTTGCTGCAACATACTCAGCTTCTATAGTAGACAAAGTAACAATCTTTTGTCGGTTTGAAGCCCATGATATAGCTATACCACCTAGAGTAAATACAAACCTAGTAGTACTCTTTCTACTATCAATATCACCAGCAAAATTCGTATCTACATAACCCTGCAGTTTCAAACTTGCACCGTGAAGCAAAGACATGTATCTGATGAACCCCTCATATATCTCAGAATCCACTTGACTGCCTCCTAATGCTGCTTTCCTGGCCTATTCATGAATCTGCTTATAACTCTCACTGCATGTGCAATGTCTGGCCTTGTACACACTATAGCATACATCAAGCTGCCAATAGCTGAGGCATAGGGTACCTTGCTCATATGATCCCTTTCTTCTTCTGTCTTCGGTGACTGCTTTTTGCTTAGTTTGAAATGACTATCCAACGGTGTGCTCACTGGTTTAGCTTCATTCATGTTGAACCTGCTGAGAACTTTCTTCACATATTTTGACTGTGAAAGCTTCAATGTACCATTAGCCTTGTCTCTAATGATTCTCATACCAAGGATTTGTTTTGTAGCTCCCAAATCCTTCATTGCAAACTGTTTTGACAATTGCTTCTTCAGATTATTAATCTCTTCAATGCTAGACCCTGCAATGAGCATATCATCCATATACAATAGTAAAATGATGTAAGAATTGTCAAAAGACTTAACATAGCAACAATGATCAGCTTCACATCTCTTGAACCCAATTCTATGCATAAAACTGTTAAATTTCTTGTACTACTGTCTTGGAACTTGTTTTAGGCCATACAAGTTTTTTCTCAGTTTGCAGACTAGATTCTCTTGTCCCTGAACAATGAACCCTTCTGGTTGAATCATGTAAATGTCTTCCTCCAAGTCACCACGAAGGAATGCTGTCTTCACATCTAACTGCTCAAGATGTAAGTTTTCTGCAGCCACCATTCCCAGTACCATTCTAATTGTTGACATCTTCACAACTGGAGTAAATATCTCTGTGTAGTCAATGCCCTCCTTCTGCTGGAATCCTTTAACAACTAATATGGCCTTGTAACGTTTGCTACCATCATACTCATTCTTTATTCTGTATACTCACTTGTTGTGCAAAGCCTTCTTTCCTACTGGCAATTCAGTCAATTCCCATGTCTAATTCCCCAACAAAGAATCCATCTCATCCTTCATGGCTAACTCCCACTTGCTTGAATTCTCATCTTGCAAGGCTTCATTATAACACTTTGGCTCACCACCATTAGTCAACATGAGATAATTTAGAGTGGGTGAATAACGCTGTGGAGGTCTAATGGTCTTGGAAGATCTACGGACTTCAGCTACAGGTGTACTTTGATTTACCTGTGAATCTACATTCTCCTTATCTTTTTCACCCCTTTTCTGGACAGTACTTTCAATCAATTCATCTAAGTTGACAAGCTCAAATGTCTTTCGATCTATCTCTGTAACATCTGACACTACAGTTGACCTATCCTTGTACATTACTTGTTCATTAAATATCACATTTCTACTTCTGATAATTTTCCTATTTTGTTCATCCCAAAACCTATAGCCAAATTTATCATCACCATAGCCAATGAAAAAACATATTTTAGACTTTGCATCAAATTTACTACGAGCATCATAATCAATATGAACATAAGAAATACAACCAAAAACTTTAATGTGAAAACTTTACCTCTTTACCGCTCCAAACCTTCTTAAGAAGTCTGAACTCCATGGGAACTGATGGTCCTCGGTTTATCAGGTAAGCTGCAGTGCTAACAGCATCAGCCCAGAAAGTTTTTGGTAGTCCAGCATGCAACCTCATACTCCTAGCACGCTTATTGAGAGTTCTGTTCATGTGCTCAGCCATACCATTCTGCTGTGGTGTCCCAGGAATGGTCTTCTCCATCCTAATTCCCTGTGCAGCACAATACTCACTAAGCCCTCCATTTATGTACTCTTCTCCATTATCTGACCTCAAACATTTTTCTTTTAAACTTGTTTTTGTTTCAACCATGGCCTTCCACTTCTTAAAAGTTTCAAATACATCAGATTTATTTTTCAGAAAATAAACTCATACCTTTCTGCTTGAGTCATCAATGAAAGTGATGTAGTACCTTGAACCTCCAAGGCATGCAACCGGAAAGGGCCCCCACAAATCAGTGTGTACTAACTCCAATCTTTCAGCCTTTGGTGTCTTGCCAGTTTTCAAGAAGCTCACGCTTTTTTTGCTTTCCTAAGATGTAGCTTTCACACATGCCAAAGTCAACGGACTTCAATTCTGGTAGTTTCCCTTTTGACAGCAGCATCTTCATCCCTTTCTCAGTCATGTGACCAAGTTTGCGGTACCATAGACTTGTATCAGTACTTGCTTCAGCAATTGTAATTGTGTCTCTTGGACTTGAGGTCATATATAGAGTACCAGTCTTCTTTCCACGAGCCAATACTCTGGCTCCCTTTGTAAACTTCCAAGTACCACCAACAAATAGTATTGCATGTCCTTCATCATCAAGTTGTCCAATAGAAATCAAATTCCTCCTCAGGTCAGGAATATGTCGAACCTTCTCCAGTAACCATACAGACCCATTGGGCAACAATATCCGGACATCTCTCATACCCACAACATCCAAGGCTGAACCATTAGCCAAATACACCTTACCAAAATCACTTGCAGCATAGTTCTGTATAATTTCTCGGTGTGGAGTGGTATGAAACGAAGCTCCTGAATCCAAAATCCAATCATAAAGTGGACTGTCTACTGCAAGAAGTAAAGCATCCTGTACCTCTTTTGTTACAGCATTAGCAGAATTATCATCATTCTTCTTCTTAGGACTCTTGCATTGCCTCTTAAAGTGACATGATTTTTCACAATTCCAGCATTGTACTTGTTGGCTTGATCTAGATTTACTTCTATTTCGATTAGAATTTCTAGATTTTGATCTGCCTCAATTTGAATTTCTATCATTACCCCTGCCTCTTGTCTCAAGGTTTAGGGCAGAACCAGATCCTGAGGTTTCACTTGCATCTCTTCTGCGAATCTCCTCAGCCAGAATTAAATCTCGTATGTCATTGTACTTCAGCTTTCCTTTCCAGTAGAATTGCTTACTGCCATCCTCATTGCCTCCCAACTATTTGGCAAAGAAGCTAAAACGATTAGTGCACGGATCTCATCATCAAAATCAATTTCTACAGATGGCAATTGATTTGTGATAGTGTTGAATTCATTTAGATGTTGTGCTACTGATGTGTTCTCTGCCATCTCCAGATTGAACAGTTTCTTCATCAAATGCACCTTGTTGTTTACTGACGGCTTTTCATACATACCAGACAAAGCCTTCATCAGATCTGCTGTGGTCTTCTCCTTTACAACATTGTGTGCAACAGACCTAGACAGAGTTAACCTGATAACTCCTAGTACCTGTCTGTCAAAAAGAGTCCATTCCTCAGCCTTCATAGCCTCAGGTTTTGTCCCCAAAAGAGGCAGATGCAATTTCTTCCCATAGAGATAACCTTTAATCTGCATCCTCCAATACGCGAAGTCTGCGCCATCGAACTTTTCTATTCTAAACGCCTTTCCTGCTTCCTCTGCCATTACTCCCACTTAAATCTAACCCTAGGCTCTAATACCAGTTGTAGGGAATTAGCCCGGAATTCCTAACCTGTAAGAAACAAGAAATAGAGAAAACACACGCCAAAGAAAACAATCATACGCACAAGACAATATTTACGTGGTTCGGCAATTTGCCTACGTCCACGGAGTTGCAGAAAATTTCACTATTATCAGGGAAAAATATAGAATGCGGCTACAGTGTTTTCACTCTCTAAAAAACAACAACAAAACGAAACCTTAATCACCAAAAACGATTTCTATATTCTGCACATAGGATTCACAATGGGCTACAAAATGGGCCAAAAATTGGCTCCATAGACTAAGCTTCAGAAAATCTCCCATTAAAAACCACGCAACATTATTCGGATCGGGTCGGGTCGTCAACCGGGTCAAACATAACTAGGCTCCACAAAGCCTAACATATCTCTGAGTAGAATAACATTAACAAATCATGATGCCTCCTGATCAAGTTCTTTTTTTTGTCAATTTCTTATTGATAAGATGTCTTTGTAGATGAAGCAATAAGATGTGCGAGTTTGCACATTGACATTTTTTGTTTGTTTAATCATCCTTTTGGATTGGTTCTGGTTTTTTAAAAACTATTTGTGGACATTTTGAAAAACGTTTTGTTTTCTTTGGATATGAAATAATGGAACAAACTTTCTGCACCCAGAGCTTACTAAGAAATTCCTCGTTAGGTGAAACTTGGGAGTTCCTTGTGGAATGGAACTACTCTATTTTGTTTAGCTGTTGGTGGCACATGTCCCTGCCCTAGGTCCCATATCATTAAGAAGCGCACGAATAAAGGAAGCGAAGGTCACCCAAAATGTTTGATTCCAGACAATATGAAGAGAGAATTTATACACTAGGAAGACCATGAATGTTTTATATGATATGAAATAAATATTGGGAAGAATGGAACTTAAATAATCTGTGATCTAAAATAAAAGGATGAAATAGGCGATGATTTTGGTCATTAGATTGGGAAGAACAAGGGCATTAGTAACAGAGAGTATTAGAATACATAGAGGATTGTCACGCCTTAGTTTTTAACCAATTACAGGCCCAGATGACATTGCAGGAATCGTGTTTCAAGGCCTTATTCTAGGGAGATTTCTTTTCTTCTCTCTCTATTTTTTAATTTTTACAATCCAACAAACGATTTATACAAGTGCATAAGTATTTCTTATGAGTGCATTCTGATGCTTGGCATCAGAATGCCGAACATGCTAAGTGAATTCCCAGTTTTTTCAGTGATAGGCTTTTACTTGGACAGAAAAGTATCTTTCCCTTGTTATTTCTTGTACTATTAGACCATTGGAAAATTATCTTAGTTCACAGAGTATCAGCCCTAATTATCCTGCAAGCTGTTTTGCTGCGAACTTCTGATTTATTTTAGTTTTCAGAATGTTTGAGATGTTGAAATATTTTAATTCTTAAATCATTTTGAATCTTATTGTAGATACTTATTCTGTTAAACATTTGAGCAAAAGTACAAAAGGTGGGGGCTTCAATGAGCATTCGCAATTAAAATTGATTTTTGTACCTGAATGATATCATGTAGACCTTCAAAATGTACTGCCAATAATTGTGCAGTGGTATCTTTTTATTCGATGGACTTATTTAGTGGCTTGAAGTCATTGTTCTTTTATTCATAAAGACAGCAAATAATTATCAAATGCAAGTTTGCACTTCCTTCTGGCACTATTTCATCAATATAAATTTTCCTAGATAGTTCTCAACAAGGAGATTCTGGAATACCACATTGGAGAGGATGGTGTAGTTCAAGATACTTGCAGGTAGATCTAAAACGATCGAATAGGTGATGGATAATATTATAAGAAAGGTAGCTCTCAAGTTCTGAGGCTGTCTAGCTCAAGATACTTGATGAATATTGATAAGGAATAATCATAGCAGTACCATAGGCTTAACCCGTCGGCCTATACTCAGGCTGACGGTCCAGGTCGCGACGGATAACTCTAAAAGCTGACGGAAAAATACGTGCTGACGGAAGTAACATCCCTGGTCAGGCTCGAAGGGCTAATTATGTTCAAAAGGCTGACGGCTCTTCATCGTTGTAGTGAACAAGGAAAGCCGACGGTTAAGAGGCCGACGGTTCCAGTAAATCCTTTACTTGGCCACCATGCTCAATGATAGAGTCCTATAAGGAAAGGGCTCCACAATCTACGCTCACATGGATTCCTATATGGAAAAGTCTTCTGCTCCAAGGAAGAAAGGTCAACCCCCTACTACTATAAAAGCCCCAATACCCTCACAAATCAAGGTACGCATAATTAACCCCTCTCTAGCACTCTAGAGTTGAAACAAGTCCTAACTTGACCTTCGGAGGGTATTTGGCCGGCACCACACCGGTGCTCTCTGTTAGGTCTTCTCCTTTTTGTTGTGCAGGTGTAGTTTCGAGCGTACAAGCATTGTGCAACTCACTGGTGAGATTTACGGCATCATCAGTTGGCGCCGTCTGTGGGAAACCGTTGTAAGCCATACTATCGTTTCCCGGACTAAAGAGTTGCATGGTACTCACTCGCTCAATGGCAACTACTAACGACGTTCAAGAAGAGGAGCAACCCACGACTGCCCTCGAGAGACAAGTACGGACTCTTGGTGCCGCCGTGGAGCGCCTCACCAAACAAAACCACGACTTGGAGGAGCAGCTGCGCCAGAAGAATGCAGCACTGAACGACCAACAAGAGGATCAAGAGGGGAACAGCACTCCAAAGAAAAATCAGGAGAAACCTGAAGGCAGCCACGCCCCAAGCAAACCAGAGAGGCAGAACTTGAGTATGCCATCCCTCATGGATGCAACTCCACCGCATGTTATTGCAGAGATGCAGGCGATGAGGGAACAGATGGAGGTTATGATGAACGCACTTAAGGGACGAGTGTCCAGCGATCTTGACGATCTAGTCAACCGCATCGACTCGCCCTTCACTGTGGCCGTGAACTCTTTCCCCTTACCCCACAAATTTCGCATGCCGCATATCGACAGCTATGACGGAGTGAAGGATCCTCTGGACCATCTAGAAACCTTCAAAACCCTAATGCATCTTCAGGGGGTAGCAGACGAGATCATGTGCAGGGCCTTCCCCACAACACTCAAAGGCCCCGCGAGGGTATGGTTCAGCCGACTGACGCCCAACTCCATCAACACCTTCAAGGAACTAAGCGCTCAGTTCACCACACACTTCATTGGGGGACGCAGGTATAAGAAGTCCACGGCATGCTTAATGAGTATCAAGCAATGGGAGGACGAGACACTGAGATCCTACATAACACGCTTCAATAAGGAAGCGCTATCAATTGACGAGGCCGACGACAAAATACTTGTAGCAGCCTTCACAAATGGGTTGCGAAAGGGTAAGTTTTTGTTCTCCCTATACAAAAACGACCCGAAGACCATGTCGGAAGTACTCTACAGGGCCACTAAGTATATGAATGCTGAGGACGCGCTGCAGGCCCGAGAAGAGAAACCAAGAAAAAGGGAGAGGCAGGAAGATGCTCGACAAGATCAAGGGCGGAAGAGGCCAAGAACAGGAGATCGAAGGGACGAGAGGCGTTCTAAACCTCCGAGAGGAAGGTTTACAAGCTTCACCCCGCTAACCACCCCGATAGATCAAGTCCTAATGCAGATCAAGGACGAAGGGGCTCTGGCCTTCCCTGGAAAGCTGAAGGGAGATCCTAGCAGGCGTTCTAGAGACAAATACTGCCGCTTCCACCGAGATCACGGCCATGACACAGCCGATTGTTACGACTTGAAGCAGCAAATTGAGGCCCTCATAAGACAAGGGAAATTGCAGAAGTTTGTAAGCAAGGAAAGAGCGGATCCATCGCCTCAGGAACAGCCCCCCCGACGGGACAATGACCGCCCTAGACCGCCCATTGGCGAGATCAGGATGATTGTAGGAGGGACGGCTGCCGGGTCATCCAAAAAGGCTCGGAAGACGTACCTCAGGATGGTCCAAAATGTCCAGCTGACGGGCTCAGTACCAAAAATAGCACGGAGAGAAAGCCCCGTCATTGGGTTCTCCGAAGAAGATGCGCGACGTCTTCACCACCCGCACGACGATGCGCTTGTTATCAGTTTGCAAGTGGGGGACTACAATTTGCACCGGGTGTTGGTTGACAATGGGAGCTCGGCGGACATCCTATATTACCCGACATTCCAGCATATGGGAATCAGCAGAGAACAATTGATTCCGACGAATGCCCCACTCGTCGGTTTTGGAGGAACGAGGGTGTTTCCCCTGGGTGCGGTCACACTGTCGGTAACGACAGGCGACTATCCGCAGCAGATCACAAAGGACGTAACGTTCCTCGTGGTTGACTGTTCGTCGGCCTACAATGCTATCTTGGGGCGACCCACCCTCAATTCATGGAAGGCGGCAACCTCGACTTATCACTTAATGATCAAGTTCCCTACCGAGTACGGGACAGGTGAACTACGTGGAAATCAGGTGGCCGCACGCGAATGCTACGTGGCTATGATGGAAATGGATGATCAACTCCAAGCCATGAGCATAGAAGAACATCGAAGTACGACGGAACCTGTCGAAAAGCTTGAAGAAATATCCCTTGACGACTCCAGACCTGACCAAACAACAAAGATTGGGACCCTTGCAAGTCCCATGATCCGACAAACACTTGCAGCCTTTCTCAGAGAAAATCAGGACGTGTTCGCATGGAGTCACGAGGACATGCCAGGAATAGACCCTTCAGTCATGGTGCATAAGCTGAATATATCACCATCCTTTCCACTCGTCCGGCAAAAGAAGCGGGTGTTTGCCCCCGAACGGGATCGAGCCATAGCTGAAGAAATTTGCAAGCTACAGGAAGCAAACTTTATTAGAGAAGTTTACTACCCCGACTGGCTAGCCAACGTAGTGATGGTCAAGAAAGCTAGCGGGAAGTGGAGGATGTGCGTAGACTTCACCGATCTAAACAAAGCATGCCCCAAAGACAGCTACCCCCTCCCGAGGATCGACACTCTAGTAGACTCTACAGCTCAGCACCAGCTTTTAAGCTTCATGGACGCTTTCTCCGGTTACAACCAAATCAAGATACACGAAGCCGATCAAGAGAAAACTTCGTTCGTGACCAGCCAAAGCCTCTTCTGTTACAAAGTAATGTCGTTTGGTCTAAAAAATGCGGGCGCAACATACCAGAGGCTTATGAACAAAATGTTCGCACCGCAAATCGGGAGAAATGTCCAAGTCTACGTAGATGATATGCTGGTGAAAAGCCGAAGGGAGGAAGATCACTTGGAAGACCTCAGGGAAACATTCGACACTCTTCGCTCTTACAACATGAAGCTGAATCCAGGAAAGTGCGCCTTCGGGGTGACGGCAGGAAAATTCCTAGGATTCATGGTTTCCCAAAGGGGCATCAAAGCCAATCCGGACAAGATCTGAGCTATAATAGAGATGGCACCACCAAAAAATGTGAAGGAAGTACAGAGCCTTAACGGCAAGATAGCAGCGCTAAATAGGTTCGTGTCAAGGGCAACGGACAAATGCTTACCCTTCTTTCGAACATTGAAGAGATCTTTCGAGTGGACTGCCGAGTGCCAGCAAGCGTTCGAAGAATTGAAAACTTATCTCTCTTCCCCCCCGTTGCTGAGTCCCTCACAACCGGGTGAAGAACTTTTTCTCTATCTTGCCGTCTCCCCAGCCGCCGTCAGCGCCGCCTTGATCAGAGAAGAAGAGAGAGTGCAGAAACCTATGTACTACACCAATTGAGCGCTATGCGAAGCCGAAGAAAGATATCCGCCCATGGAAAAACTCGCATTTGCGCTGGTTACAGCAGCACACAAACTAAAGCCGTACTTTCAAGCCCACACGATGATCATCCTAACCGACAAGCCTTTGCGACGGGCAATGAGCAACCCTGAAGCCGCTGGGCGATTGGCACTATGGGCTATAGAATTAAGCGAGTTTGACATCCAGTATCGCCCACGAACCGCCATTAAAGGACAGGTCGTTGCAGATTTCATAGTTGAGTTTACAAATGGCGAAGACAAGGGGGCAGAAGAATCTCCCCAATGGAGCATACATGTAGACGGGTCCTCCAACAGGCAGGCTGGGGGAGCCGGCATCGTACTACACTCACCCGAAGGGGACATGGTCGAGTGTATGATCCGCCTTGAGTTCCCTACCACCAACAACGAGGCGGAGTACGAAGCTCTGATAGCAGGGCTTGACCTCGCCAAAGCTGCAGGAGCCGAAAGAGTGATCATTCACTGCGATTCTCAAGTCGTGGTCAACCAGATAAATGGGGATTATGAGTGCAAAGGCGAACGGATGAAAAAATATCTGGACCAAGCGAGATGAAGGGTCAACGAGCTGAAGGCCGAAATCACACAGATACCTCGAGGAGAAAACGAGCAAGCCGATCGCCTAGCCAAAGCCGCTTCAGCCGAGCATATGGCCACCCTTGGTAATGTACTCTCTTTCATTCAGCTCTCTCCACTTATAAATTCTGTCGATGTACAGGAGCTTGGTTCCGAAAGCAATTGGACTACGCCATTAGTTTCCTACTTGAAGAACGGCGCATTACCGGAAGGAAAGGAGGCTGCAAGAAAGCTGAAGGTTCAAGCAGCGAGGTTTGTCCTAATAAGAGACATCTTGTACAAAAGAGGCTTCTCCCGCCCCTACCTACGATGCTTAGGTCCTGAAGAAGCAGATTACGTCATGAGGGAAATGCACGAAGGAATCTGTGGAAACCACTCAGGGTCGAGGTCGTTAATCCACAAGCTAGTACGAACGGGGTACTTTTGGCCAACTATGCAGAAGGATGCCGAGGCCTATGTAAAGAAATGCGACAAGTGCCAAAGGTTCAGCAATGTCATTAGACAACCACCTGAAGAACTTACCCCGATGACGGCGCCATGGCCGTTCGCTCAATGGGGACTGGACATCATGGGACCGTTTCCTACGGCAATACGACAACTGAAGTTTCTGGTCGTGGGCATCGACTACTTTACGAAGTGGGTCGAAGCTGAAGCCTTGGCCACCATTACGGAGAAGAACGTACGCAGCTTCGTTTGGCGATGTATCATATGCAAATTTGGCATCCCTAGAGTCTTAGTCTCGGATAACGGGAAGCAATTTGACAACGAGGCCTTTCGGGACTTCTGCTCACAATTAGGGATACGGAACCACTACTCCTCCCCCGCCCACCCTCAAGCCAACGGACAGGTCGAAGTCACGAACCGATCCTTGCTGAAGATTATCAAGACTCGGCTTGAGGGGGCAAAGGGTATATGGGCTGAAGAGTTACCAAGCATACTTTGGGCCTACAGGACAACGGCAAGGGCACCGACACAGGAGACACCATTCCGGCTAACATACGGGAGCGAGGCAGTCATCCCAGCCGAAGTCGGCCTCACCAGCTACAGGGTGCACAATCATGATGAAGGGAAAAATGACGAAGCCCTACGTCTGCAGCTCGATCTAGTGGACGAAGTCAGGACAGCAACAGAGCAAAGGCTCGCGCGATACCAGGACTGCATGGCCAAGCACTACAACTCCCGGGTCAAGCACAGAGACTTCCAGGTTGGAGACCTCGTTCTAAGGAAAGTCATGGGCGTAGCAAGAGACCCAACTCAAGGAAAACTCGGCCCGAATTGGGAAGGACCTTACCGAGTCACGGCGTGGCAGAGGAAGGGCACCTATCATCTGGAGACACTGGACGGACGGAAGCTACCGCACCCTTGGAATGCTGAGCACCTGCGAAAGTACTACCAGTAGAGGCGATGACATGAAGAACAACACCTATCTTTTTATTTTTAGATTTATTGTTTACTTTTAAGTATTCACTACAATAAGCCCAACGGGCATGTCTTTTACTTTAGGTTTTGCTACAATAAGCCCAAAAGGGTAGGTTTTTCCTTTTTTGAGGTACTTTTTATACAGATGCATGACAATAAGAGGAATTTATTCAGAACTACTGAAGTTTCTACTTACAAATGAAAATTAGTAAAAGACCGACGAAAAGTGGCTAAGTCCACAATTCAGCTATTAAGCTGACGGCCTAAATAGAAGGCTGACGAAAAATGGCTAAGTCCACAATTCAGCTATTAAGCTGACGGCCTAAATAGAAGGCTGACGAAAAGTGGCTAAGTCCACAAATTAAGCTGACAGCCTAAATAGAAGGCTGACGAAAAGTGGCTAAGTCCACAATTCAGCTATTAAGCTGACGGCCTAAATAGAAGGCTGACGAAAAATGACTAAGTCCACAAAGTGGACGAGTCAAAAGGCTGACGGTCTAAAAATGACCAAGTCCACAAAGTGGACAAGCCAAAAGGCTGACGGTCTAAAAATGACTAAGTCCACAAAGTGGACGAGCCAAAAGGCTGACGGTCTAAAAATGACCAAGTCCACAAAGTGGACGAGCCAAAAGGCTGACGGTCTAAAAATGACCAAGTCCACAAAGTGGACGAGCCAAATAGATGAACGGTCTAAAATGACCAAGTCCACAAAGGGGACGAGCCAAATGGCTGACGGTTCAAAATGACCAAGTCCACAAAGTGGACAAGCCAAATGGCTGACGTTTCAAAATGACCAAATCCACAAGGTGGACCAGCCAAAAACTGACGGTCTAAAATGACCAAGTCCACAAGGTGGACCAGCCAAAAAGCTGACGGTCTAAAATGACCAAGTCCACAAAATGGACAAGCAAAAAAAACTGATGGTCTAAAAATGACCAAGCCCCCTGATCGTACAAACCAAACAGCTGACGATATAAAAATGGAGTCCGCAAGACGGACAAAGCAGTAAAACTGATGGTACACTAAACTAAAAGGGTCCACAACATCGATTTCGATCTTCCAAATCAAAACATACGAGTAAAACAAGCCAAGCAAAAGTAATTACATACAATCAAGAGCAGCGACGTTGTAAACAAATCAAAAGCCCAAAAAGGCATTAAAAAAGCTGTTAAAATATTACAAATAGGGGCCCAAGGGGCACTCGATAAAGCTGTTTGCTAGACAGATAAAAAGAAGGGAAAAACATGAGTTGCAAAAGTCGTCACTCCAAAAATTCTCTACTTTTTAACAGAAGGGTCCTCTCCGTCAAGCAGCACCACAGGAGGGGTCGCGGTAGTTGTTGGAAGGTTCACAGCAGGCTGGGCCAGGATGACTCCACTACCTCCATGGGGAGAATCCACTAAGTCATCAACACCAGCGGTGACGGAATCAGTAGCAGGCGTCATAGGCTGGGCGTCATCCAGGGAGATACTAGAAAGATCCAACTCAGGAAAAGCTGACGCCACTTGTCTGAGGCAATCATCAAATCCCGTGCCATAGTATCCGCCACAGGAATCAATAAAGGAGTCTGACGCCTTGAAATTCTTGACCGCGTCAGCCCCTGCTGTCTCCACCTGATCGCGGAGAGTCGTCAGCTCTTGCTCCAGTTCGCCTTTCTGACGACCCGCCTCCTCTAACTTCTCCTTCACTTCTTTCAGCTCAACGTTAAGAAGATGCATTGCCTCCTTATACTGAGCCTGTTGGTCTCGCATGTTGGCATTGTGCTTATTCACGCGAGCGACGACCCCCTCCTTAGCCACGCACCTGTCCTGAAGCGCCTTTACACGAACCAGGGCCTAGAAAAGGATACAACCGTCAGTCATTTAAAAAAAAAAAAAAAATAATAATAATAATAAATAACAGTAATAAGGAAAGAACCGTCCAGGAGAGATGGCTTACCCGAGTGAGGTCAAACAAAGCTGACGACCCCAACTCATCCGTCGCCAACAAATCACAAGGATCTATGTTAGCGGGCTTTATGAGTAACTCTACTGCCTCAACAGCAAAATCCTTGTGAGTTAGCAGGCAACGGGGCCCCTTCAGGACGGGACCGGAAGAGGTCATTACACCTTTCCCTGCCCCATGACTAGGCTTAGGCGACGGCTTCTCTGAGGGCTCACTCCCGGAACCGACGGCTGCCTTCTTAGGTGGACGGCTATTATCCCCGTCAGTTTTCCTTTTGGAAGAACCCTTGACGATCTTGGGGGTCGACGAGGGTGCCGTCTCCCCCTTTGCCTTCTTCTCTTCCTTTAAACGGGCAGCGGCAGCCCTTATCCGTTGCTTGGCCACGTCCATCTCTACGAAAGAAACACATTAGCAAAACCGACGGTAATACAAGGATAATTTCGAAGATAAGGGTAAGGTACTCACGATGACGGGAGAATTCTTCTAGCCTGCGAGCCTCAGGCGTCGGTTCAGGACCACCACAGAAAGCGTGAAGGTAGTCGAGGGTGATTAAGTCTCGACACGACCGCTCCTCTAAGGGAATCTCCAAAACCCGACGGATGAAGTCCTCCTGCTCACCAGTTATGGAAGGGCGAATGAGGGCTGAAAAGTGCAAATAAACCGACGGCGTTAGAACCATTGAAAAACCAAAATTATTACTTGCTTAAATTAAAGTCAAAAGCTGACGACTAAAACCTGACTCTTTTATAAACGCCCAAGTATTGTCAAAATAGCCGTGGGGTATCGTTTCTCATTCTTCCTGACGGCACACCCAGTCCGTCCTTTCAACGAAAAAGAACCTGCTCTTCCAGGCTCTATTCAAATCCGGCATCTCAGACACCAACCTAAGATCTTTCTCCCTGACGGCAAAATGGTACATCCCTTTGGAAGAAGAAAGGTGTCGAGGTCTATAACAATAAAAGAATTCGTCCAAGGAAAGCTGACGATTCCCTCCACTCAAACGACCCCACAGTACCTCAGTACCTATAAAAATCCTCCACGAATTCGGAGCAATTTGGCTGACAGATAAACCAAGAAAGTCAGCCAACTGACGGTGTAAGGCTGTCAGGGGCAGTCTCAGACCGGCAGCAAACATGGCATTATACATGCCAACGTCTGCCGTCCTTCCTGTATAACATTTCTCGCCTTCCTCAGGGAGACGGATAGGAATGTGGTCGGGGATTTGGAAGCGGACACGCAACTCTCTAAAAGTTTTTTCGGTCATTTTTGGTTGAAATTTATTTACAGCCCACTCTTTGGGAAGGATGAAGGGACGGTTGCCTCCAGGACTCACGGAAGTCCCTTCACTAGACCCGTCACCACTTTCATCCCCGTCACTATATCTCCCTCTTTCCACTTCGTCACTCCCCTCACCTACTACCCTTTCCTGGCCATTGTCTCCGTGACCTCCTACCTCCTCGATAGGAGTTTGGGCCGACGTCTCCCTCTCTGAAGACCAGGACGAGCTCCCTGACTCACTACCTGAACCAAATACCTCGTCGTAGCCCGCTCCATCGCGGACCGACGACCGGTCACTCGACGCGTCACTCGACATCTGACTACCTACAAGTGACGGGTGTAATCTAAGCACCTAGGATGACGACCCGGCTTAAAAAGAAATCAATCAAAAGAAATAAAGCAGGTACAAAAAGAAAAAGAGAGAACTTACAAGTTCCTCGAAAGTGACGGCCGAAGAAGTGACGAAAGGAATGTTGGCAAGTGCTGACAGAAGATAAGCGACGGATATGCTCTCCAGGAATCAGTGAAAGTAAAATAGTGAAAATGGGGAGAGGTGGGCTATATATATATATAAGGGAAACGCACGGAAGACGAAGCGACGCCCACAACCAGACACGGAGCCAACCCGAGCACGCCACGTGTCCTAGCATTTAATGTTGGGGTGTCAGCTTTTAATTATTTTCTCTCTCCTGGTCAAAGCAGCAGGTAAGGACGAATGAAAACTCCATAACCCGTCAGTTATGGCCGACGAAGATATGGAGTAGGGGGCAACTGATAAGGAATAATCATAGCAGTACCATAGGCTAAACCCGTCGGTCTATACTCAGGCTGACGGTCCAGGTCGCGACGGATAACTCTAAAAGCTGACGGAAAAATACGTGCTGACGGAAGTAACATCCCTGGTCAGGCTCGAAGGGCTAATTATGTTCAAAAGGCTGACGGCCCTTCATCGTTGTAGTGAACAAGGAAAGCCGACGGTTAAGAGGCCGACGGTTCCAGTAAATCCTTTACTTGGCCACCACGCTCAATGATAGAGTCCTATAAGGAAAGGGCTCCGCAATCTACGCTCGCATGGATTCCTATATGAAAAAGACTTCTGCTCCAAGGAAGAAAGGTCAACCCCCTACTACTATAAAAGCCCCAATACCCTCACAAATCAAGGTACGCATAATTAACCCCTCTCTAGCACTCTAGAGTTGAAACAAGTCCTAACTTGACCTTCGGAGGGTATTTGGCCGGCACCACACCGGTGCTCTCTGTTAGGTCTTCTCCTTTTTGTTGTGCAGGTGTAGTTTCGAGCATACAAGCATTGTGCAACTCACTGGTGAGATTTACGGCATCATCAAATATCAATCTATTTTCCTCCTCTCTGGATTGTGTGGAATCTATTTCAAAGGAAATTTGTGTACAAATTAGAATTTTCTTGTGAAGAATTCTTGGGTTTTTGTGGCTGCATCTTAGAATCATTATCTGATTATTGCATCCACAGGCTGTTCAGAGGGTTGTTACTGATATATCTAATGAGGTGAACTGTCTTTGTAAAGTTGGCGGCTGAAGTCCAGGAATTTTATTGAATTTTTAGAAGCATTATAAATCACTTTCGTAGAAATATATTGGGTATGCCCTTGATTTAAAGGGCAATTAGATACAGAAAATGTGGGAATGGTGGCAGGCTCCAAAATGTGGTAAACACTCAACTTCACCGGTTTCTAATTAGATGAGATGTTTAATAGAAGCATTATGATTTACTGACTTTTATCCAAAATAATTTTAAATGTTGAAGCATTGCAATTAATTGTATTTAAGAGGCTGCCAAAAAATTGGACACGAAATGCCCTGGATTCCATAGCTGCATGAATTAAGTAAACTTTTTGCTCATCTTTTGAATTATATGCTGTGGATTGCATTGTTAATATATATTTTTTATTGCAGCAGACAGGTATTTTGAATTGTAACCATAGATATTATGAAAACTTGTGCATGATCTTCGAATTCATGGAGGAAAATCTATAAAAGAGTTCCCTTGTTAATTCAGAAAACAAATTCAACCAGCTCTATGAGAGCAAGATCAAAAGAAAGTACAAAGTAGAAGAAAACAAAAATTCACTACTCAAACGTTAAAAAAGCACAAATATTTATTTGGGGAGGTCTTGCATGATGAGCTCCAATAATATTAGTCTCATTTGTTTCCTCCAACTGCATTCTTAACAGCATCACAAGCCCCTTGTGCCTTAGCCTTCACCTGCTGACCAGCCTGCAAGTTGCAACAGAATTCCATATGTAAGCAAATTAACAAAGATTTGGGGACTAAAACTGTGTCTCAAAGTGAAAAGTCCTTGGGATCAAACTAAACTAGTTTGATATGAAAACATTTTTTGTGATACTTGAGAAGAGAAGCATTTTGTTATATGTTCATTTGTAATTGTAAACTCGAGTAAAAAGTGAAAAACTTGGTTGAACCTCTTGGCATGATTCCTTGGCAGATTGGGCAGCATTGCTCGCCTTGTCTGCCATGTTGCTTGCCTTTTCCTAAACCAAAACAAAAATAACACATTATAATAAATGCATGCAATGTAGAGTTTCAGTTGATATGCTACTATAAGAGGGATAAGAAGTCACCTGAGTTTGGCCCTTGACCTGGCCAGTTTGGTAACTCGCGTTCTGGGTGTCCATCTTCACTTTCTGCTTGGAACTTAAAACACGTAGAAAGAGTAATTCAGGCTCTAAAATTCAACTTGGGTGGGTGATGCAACAAACAAATGTGAGGCTAAATTTATAGGACTTTCAAACCGATCGACTACTTGACACGTTTTTGTTTTCTCATAATATGTTCATAACATGTGTCATTATATGATTGAAGTTTGGCATTTTAAATTGGCCTTAGGACCAGGTGCTTCTTTTTATTTATGACACTTTGGTTCAATTCCAAGTTGGTTACGATTTTAGAGGGATACGGACTTTGTCTTTCACAGTTTATTTTGGATCAGAGGAAAACACATGTCATTGTGTATGTGTATGGCATTGAATCAATCTAATATTTTTTTAAATAAAAAACAATAGAGGCATGAGAATTTAATTCAGTCTTCCTTCTATAATGCCACGTCCTATTCGTCCTCCCCCATTTCTTTTGGAAAATGTCCAGTGCACATCGCTTAATGCACATATAATACACACTTTTCAAAAACAAGAAAAATTGTGATTTTAAATCATGATTTCAAACCTTGAAATCATTCAAGTCACCATTTTTATTATTATAGAAAGTGTGTATAGTATGTGCAAGTGAGTGTTTGTGTAATAATTACTCTCCACTTTTTTTTATCCCTCTTCCAGCTACGGTTTCTTTGTTCTTCTTCCAGCACTTTGGATGTGATTTCATGCTGTTGCTAATGACATGTTGATAAATTAAACTGTGACATTTATGGCTTAGATCTTAGAAATTGGGTCCTGATATGTGCCCATCCAATTGGGCTTAGCCTTTTGCTGGACTGCTGAGAAAGTAGAGGCAAAAAAAAAAGCTGTTTTTCAATTTGGATTATACAATGTCTTTTTTTTTTGGGGGGGGGGGGGGGGGGATATTATTGCACCGTTTAGATAATTAAAATCATAATAAGAAAGTACTACTGGCATGGGGCAACTGGAGGTGCCTACCAGCCAAACCACTTGATTGCTGTCCTATACTCCTTTCTTATTTTGTCTTAAGGAGTTAGGACTGTACTGCTAAGGGCCAAAATTGGGAATTAAGCCCATTTTCCTAACTATATAATTAGTAGGCACGGTTTCAAAAGTATATATTTTACTAACATCTCGAGTCTCAAAGACTTGATTTTGGGCTATAAATCGAGTCTTAAAAACTCAGTTTTCATAGTCTGATCACGTCTGATGTGGCATTTTTTTCCACGTGGCGTCCACCTGGAAATCGAGTATCTAAGACTCGATTTATAACCCTTTACAAAACAAGTATAATGTTTTAAGCACACCCTTTACACCTTCTCATCAGAGAAGAAAGAGAGAGAGAGAGAGAGAAGAAAAAAAAAAAAAAAACCCCAGAAACAGAAACATGGGTTGTAGTCAGTCGAAGATTGAGATTAGAGTGGGTGGTTTCAAATTGGCATGGGTGGCTTCAGCTCGGTTTGGGTCGTGTGTGGTCATGGGGCATGGGTGGCCGTCGGTGCTCGTGGCTAGCCATGGTTTAGGTTCAGATCACCGTCGAAGATCGAGATCGGAGTGGGTGGCTTCAGATCGGCGTGGGACCATGGGTAGGTGGGTTTCAAGTCCGCGTGGGCCGTGTGTGGTCGTGGGGCATGGGTGGTCGTTGGTGATCATCGGTGCTTGTGGCTAGTTGGTGGGTCGAGGTCAGATCGCCGTGGGTCGCCGTGGGTTGAAAAAGCTAAGTAGAATGGGTTTTCTTGTTGGATTAGTTCTCTGTAACTTTGTTTTTTTTCAAAATTTTTGGTTTAACCTCTCTTATGTGTTTTGCTTGGTGAGTTTTTCTCTCTCTTTCTTCTCTGATGAGAAGGTGTAAAGGGTGTGCTTAAAACATTATACTTATTTTGTAAAGGGTTATAAATCAAGTCTTAGAGACTCGATTTCTAGGTGGACACCACGTGGAAAAACGCCACATCAGACGTGATTAGACCATGAAAACCGAGTTTTTGAGACTTGATTTATAGCCCAAAATCGAGTTTTTGAGACTCAAGATGTTAGTAAAATATATTCTTTTGAAACCGTGCCTACTAATTATATTGTTTGGAAAACAGGGTTAATTCTCAATTTTGGCCACTGCTAAGTGCTAACACTTGTGCTAGAGACAACTTATTATTATTATTTGAATAAAACTATATTGTATATTTATTAGACTATTTTTTTTATGGGAATATTTATTAGACTATTGAATCAAAGTATTCCAGGTACATTATTAACCAGTAAAGCCATTACAATACATCATTGAAGTTTTCGGCTTCAGTTGCGCTCTGGGCTGGTCGGTTTGTTCGAGTATAGCCATGAGTCAATGCTATGTGTCTTATTGAAGATCCCAAAAGTCTAAATTCAGGATGGATGAATTATTATTATTATTAATTTTTATTTTAGTATGGATGAATATGTGCAAAGGATTCCTTTAACTTGTTTGTTGCCATTTGGGCGCGAGTTGGCTTGGGGAGGGCAAGGGTTTGAGTTATAGAGGTAGCGTATTTAGTATGCAAGTACTTTTAACTATCTTAAAAAAAAATAATAAATAAATAAAAACTTGATTGGATCACCATTTAGTGCTCTTTTTTTTGGGTATATCTTTTGATGCAATTTAAAGAGATATAAAAAAAATAAATAAATAAATAAAAGAGAAGAATAATCAAGAAGTATTTCAACCTTAAGTAGCCATTCTGCAATATCAAAAAAGAAAAAAGTAGTCATTCGGTAGAAGCTGATTGCTCTGCATATAAAATCACTTCTAATAGTCATTAACCGTGTAGAAATAAAGAGACAAAGAAAATGGAGAAGGAAACTATTCTGAATGAATCACTGTACATTTTTCTGTATTTTCAGTACATAGGATGCTATACAATACAAGGGTGTACATATATAAAGTGATTATGGTTAATCTAGAAGGACCCCTTGATTAGACTAAAATTAAGGACAATTAATGCTACGTCATGGTAGTCACAATCAAGGCTAATCAGGATACTAGCAAGTACACTAAAGAAATGATCAGGATACATGAGATACATTAACATTGCCTCTCAAACTCAAGGTAATGTAGAGAAGCCATTTTGAGTTTGAAGTTGAGCTCACAAAAACTTAATGGTGCAAAATGAAGTTGTAGTCGATCTTAATGTAATTTATACGCTCATGGAAGACAGTTGGGCAAGTTGATAAAAACAAATCACAGTTGTAAGAATTTCAATTAGCTTACAAAAAATAAATTCATTCTTCAAACCATCAACTTGTCTAGGATGCTACAATATCTTATGTTCCTTTGAAATGATGGAACCAAAAATTCATTCATGAATGCTTTGTTGTTGGAAAGAAACAAGTAAAATACGTTATTAGAGCTTACAATTTCTTCTTAGAAAAGAATGCTACAATCGGAAAACAACTCTTCCTTGAAGCCAACAAAGAAGGTGATACCAACCTAAATATGGTACTAGTTAATTTGCTCTATTAATTACATGAATGAAACACGGATGAAAATCAACTAGTTTTTAATCAACCGAATGGAAAACAAGTGCTTAAAAACTACTATCAAGTCCTGCAACATACAAGTTTTGGAATCAAAAAGAAAAAAAAAAAAAATTGCAAACAAACAAAGATGCAAAGAAAATGGTGGTGTTCACTGGGAATGCCATTACCCTAATGGAAATGGAGAATTACATGAAACATGCAATATGTGTTCTATCGACTTAGAGACACTAGCAGGAAGGGTAGGGCCATGGCCCCCTTGGGGTTTTAAAAATTTCCCTCTCCCTTTTATGTTCTTATATTTAAAATAAGAATTCTTAATTTCTCATACAAAATTTTACTAACTGCCCCTTAGATTTTTAAGAAAAATATAAATGATAATGAATCATTTTATTATTATTCTTGGGATAAAGTTTGGCTATGATTTCCTTTTAAAAAGTTAATATTACTACATATTTTGAAAATCTAACTGTTGAATGATATGTTCTTTAGACTTTAACACACATGTCAAATTTTGTGCCAATTGAATTTTATTTACTATATGATCCATAGACTTATTTTTAATGCATAAATTTAGACTACAAAAACTTGCAATTAAATTGATTGATGACATAACTATTGGTCTTTAATTTTCTAGAAAATTTTCAAACATAAAAGAGATAAGATGAAAATGTAATTCAATTAATGGTGGATTTATCAAAATTCACATTCAATAAAAAAAATATTGAGTAAAGTTACAGCCTTAAACTATAATCAAGTTTATAACCAAACTTTGTCCTCTTTCTTGTACCATTAGCTCCTTAAATTAAAGTGTCTCAAGTTATATTTTTCTATAAATATATAAGTTTATATAAAAAATATAATTTGCCAATTTCCTCTTAATACTTTTATTCTACGTGTAGTTCATTTAAGATACATATATATCCCTAGAATAGATAAGTAAATCTCATTAATAAAAACCTTCTTTAATTTCCAAAAACTAATCTTTTTTTTTTGAAAGACTTATTGTAGGGATAAAAGGCCCAAGAGTGTGTATTGGGCCATAGGCCTTGTCCGAGGATGGTTAGTGGTTTGAGGATAGCTAGACGACAGGGAAGATGTAAGAATTAGGGCGCCACAAGGTTTGGGAAGGTAGTCCGAGGAGGAATGTCTCCTCGGCTAAGTAAAGTAGAGGTTAGAAGGATTGGTTCACCCTTAAGGGCGACACTTCGAAAGGTTCTACTGATAAGAATAAACATCAGGGAAACATAGGACAAAGGGAAGTTAAGAAATATCTAAGGGAAAGCTGCTATTACCGCATTGAATGCTCTGCAGCTAACTCTCTAACTGCATTAATGTGGAGGTGATACTTGAACAGTGGCAAGTAGTCTTACAGCTACTTCCAAAGATTTCAGGAAAGTGCTGATGGGACAAGAACCAAAGCCAACAACTTAACCTACACGTGGATAGTGGGGATGAAGAAGAGAGGGGTATATAATAGAGAAAGAAGCCCCACAGTAGGGGGATCAGAGAATTGAGAAAAAACACTGTAATAATAGGAACTAGACTTGTAATCAAATCCAAAAGAAATATATACTAGAATGAATCTCCTTGGATTGTGCCGATGACGATATTCTTTGGGTAAAACTAGTTTTTCTTTGCTTTCTCATCATTTGGATCCACTATAATTGTTATCTAACTTATTAGAGCCCAGTTTTTCAACTCACTCTCTACAAATTCATTGTATTGGGTTCTTTGGGCCTAGATTCTATTACCTTTTGAGCTTAGGAACCAAATTGTGGCCTTACAATTGGTGCCGTCTGTGGGGAATTCTTGTGTTGTAGTGAGTTTAACGTTCAGTTATGGTAGGTTCAAGTCCGAATTGAGGGGAGTCTGTTGGTTCCCAACGTCAAGACCAGTTTCTCAACCTTGAGCGGAGAAGGGACCGAGAGGTTAGTGTGCATACCGCGCATACTAGTAGGAGCCAATCTCGAGGTGGGAGTCACGTCTCTCATGAAGAGAACACTAGAAGCATGCAACTGGAGATTGATCGTTTGCGAAGGAGGTTACGTCGCGAACGACGGAGAAGGACTCCTTCAAATTCTGACTTTTCTTCTGATAATGATAGAGATAGCAGTTACAGGCCCAGGTCGAGGACTCCCTCAGTGAGTCTTTCTCTTGTGATGAGGATCACCACCATAAGTGCGGACACAAGAGCCCACCTTGCAAAGGCCTGGGAAATGATGCTATGAGTAGGGCGTTAAACCAAATTTTCAAATCACCTTTCACACGCAGAATTGAAGGAGGAAAACTTCCTTGGCAATTTACTCAGCTAACATTCACCATGTATAATGGTTGAACGAACCCTATAGAGCATGTAAGTCATTTCAACCAGAGAATGGTTGTTCACTCCAAGAACGAGGCCTTGATGTGTAAGGTGTTCCCATCTAGTTTGGGGCTTGTAGCAATGAGATAGTTTGATGGCTTGGGAGCAGGTTCTATTAGTCCTTCAAGGAACTCACTCGGGCGTTTGGATCTCATTTTGTTACTTGCAACAGAGTTCCTCGGCCTTTGGACTCTTTGTTGTCCATGACCATGCGAGAGGGGAAGACCCTGAAAACATACTCTGACAGATACTATGAGATGTTCAATGAGATCAATGGGAACTTTGATGACGTGGCTATAAGGACTTTCAAGGTCAGCCTACTTGTCGAGCATGATTTGAGGAAGTCGTTGACTAGGAAGCCTGCTAGGAGTGTACGTCAGCTCATAGACCGTATTGACGAGTATAAGTGGGTCTTGGAAGACCAATAGCAAAGGAAAGGGAAGGCTAAGGTTATCCCTCAAGATAGGAGGGATTTCAGGTCAGACAGATACAACAATAATCGGTCCCAAAGAGACTTTACTAGATAATTTGGGTCTACTGCTACTCAGGTGGTTGGCACAGTGTTTTAGGAACCAATGCATCAAGTCTTGGAAAAAATTAAGAATGAGCCATACTTTAAATGACCAAATAAGATGGGAGGAGACCCTATGAAGTGTAATCAAAACCTTCATTGTCAATACCACCAGGAGAGAGGACACACCACAGAAGATTATAGAACTTTGTGGAGTCATCTAGAATAGTTGGTCAGGGATGAGAAATTAAAGCAGTTTCTATATCCGCCCAATGGGCAAAGGGCCTAGATAGGATCGGAATCTTGGAGAGATACTTCTTCGAGGCCACCTTTAGGCACAATTAATGTTATCCTCGCCACTCCTGGAAGGACTGGCTCTCATCCCTCTAGGGTGATGTTTGTGGTTCGGCCTCCTGCCGAGGACTTCAACCTTGAGCCAAAGAAGGGTAGGATGGAGGTCAGACCAACATTAAGTTTTTCTGATGAAGACAAGGTTGGAACCTTACAGCCACATGACGATGGCCTAGTGGTCACCCTTAAGATAGGAGGGTATGATGTGAAGAGGGTGTTAGTAGATTAGGGCAGCGGTGTGGAGATCATGTACTTTGATTTGTATGAGGGACTCCGATTGAAACCTGAGGATTTGGCATATTATGATTCACCCTTGGTGGGCTTCAATGGGAAAATTTTCATTCCAAGGGGCCAGATTAGACTACCTGTGCAAGCAGGTTCAGAAGTGGTAGATGTGGACTTCATTGTGATGAATGCTTATTCTCCCTACACTGCCATTGTAGCAAGGCCTTGGCTTCATGCCTTGGGGGTTGTTTCCTCCACCCCACACTTGAAGGTGAAGTATCTGTCCACAGACCAGGTTGAGGAGCTGGTTGGGAGCCAGTCTATGGCCAGGCAATGCTTAGTAGCTGCGATCAGACATCAGGGTGAAGTTGAATCTTCGGCCTCAGTTGAGCAAGGTCTATAGCAATCAAGGATTGTAGTGTCTTCTGCAGAGGGTGTGATGGAGGGGGCCAAATGTGAGGAATTAAGAAAAGTCATTATTAGTGGTGACAAAAAGAAGTTTTTCCAGGTCAGAGATCAGTTGCCTCCCTAGGAGAAGGAAAAGCTAATAGAGTTTCTTGTGAGGAATGTTGATGTGTTTGCGTGGAGTTCCTACGAAACTCTGGGGTTGGATCCAAACTTCATTTGCCATCATTTGAATGTCAATCTGTCCGTTATCCCTAAAAAGCAACCACCTCGGCGCTCATCTAAGGACCATTCTGATGCCGTCAAGGAGGACGTGGTCAAGTTTAAGCAGGCTGGGGCTATTAAGGAGGTGTTTTACCCTAAGTTGCTGGCCAATACTGTGATGGTGAAGAAGAAGAGTGGAAAGTGGCGAGTATGTGTGGACTTCACAGATTTGAAAAAGGTCTGCCCAAAATATCCCTTCCCTATGCCTTGAATAGATCAGTTAGTGGATGCAATGGTAGGCCATCCTCAAATGAGCTTCTTAAATGCCTTTCAAGGGTACCATAAAATACCATTGACTTTGGGTGATCAGGAGAAGACAATTTTTGTTACTCCTACTGGAAATTACCACTACAAGGTGATACCCTTTGGATTAAAGAATGCAGGGTCTATCTATCAGAGAATGATGACCAGGATGTTCGAGCCACAACTAGGTAAAAATATTGAGGTTTATATAGATGATATAGTGGTGAAAAGTAAGGTGGTGTTCAAGCACGTGGAAGACCTCGAGAATATTTTTGAAATACTAAATTGGCACAAACTGCACCTCAATGCTTCCAAATATTCTTTTGGCGTTGGCTCAGGTAAATTTCTGGGCTACATGGTCACTCATCGTGGAATTGAAGTCAGCCCTGATCAGATTAAGGCAATTAACGGTTTGCAGCCTCCTCGAAATCCCAAAGAGGTTTAGAAGTTGACAGGGATGACTGCTGCTCTAAACCGATTCATCTCTCGGTCAGCAGAAAAGTGTAGGCCTTTCTTTCGATTGTTGCATAAGTGGAAGGGGTTTGAGTGGACCGAGAAGTGTGCCCTGGCCTTCCAGCAGTTGAAAGAATACCTTTCTCGGCCACCTATTATGTCCCGGCATGAGAAAGAGGAAGTCCTGTTTGTTTATGTTGCTATAGTCTCCAATGCGGTAAGTTTAGTACTGATATGAGTTGATAATGAAGTACAAATGCTAGTTTATTATGTCTGCAAGTCACTGCATGAGGCCTAGGTTCGTTACCTACCACTAGAAAAGACTATTTTGGCAGTGGTGCATGCTATGCGTAAGCTCCCCCACTACTTTCAATCCCACATAGTTGTTGTGTTAACCTAACTTCCACTTCAATCACTACTTCGGAGTGCTGATTATACAGGAAGGATTGCCAAGTAGGGTACGATGCTAGGGGCTTTTGATATCAAGTATATGTTTCGCATCTCTATCAAGGGCTAGGTCCTTGCAGATTTGGTGGTTGAGTTTGCTAAATCCCCATTGGAAGAGGAAGTAGAGAAGCAGAACATGGATGAAAAATCAATTGGCAAGGTCTCCTTGCAAGAGCCTTTATCCTGGAGGGTATACGTTAATGGTGCAGCAAATTAAAGAGGATCGGGAGTTGGGCTAGTTGTAATTTTTCCTAAGAAGATCATTATTGAAAAATCCTCACCACAAATAATGAGGTTGAGTATGAGGTTCTATTAGTAGGGATGACTATGGTTTAGAAAATGGGAGGAAAAACAGTAGAGATATTTTCAAATTCAAGTTTAGTTGTAGGCTAGGTAAAGGGAGAGTTGGAGGCTAGGGATATGAGAATGCAAAAGTATTTGAATCAGGTTAGGCGCTTGCAATCAAGGTTCAAGTCTTTCACCTTACTGCAAATCCCCAGGAGCAGGAATACACATGCTGATTCTCTTGCCACTCTACAACCTTCTCGGCGCAGAGCTTACCTCGGGTTATCTTTGTGGAAGACTTGTGCAAACCTACTGAGATGAAGAGAGAAATGGTCTAGATTCATCAAATTAGGGTGGGACTTAGCTAGATGGACTCTATTGTGCTATTCCTTAAAAAGGATATCTTGCTCGAGGGGAAGGCCAAGGCTGATAAAGTGCGGAGAAAAACTCCTCGATTTTGGCTGTCCGAGGACCAAAAGTTGTACAAACACTTTTTTTCTGGGCCGTATTTGCTATACATACACCCCGAGGCAGTAGAGCTACTCCTAGAAGAGTTACATGAAGGGATTTGTGGAAGTCACACAGGAGGCATATATCTCACAGGGCCCTCACTCAGGGATATTGGTTATTGAATATGCAGAAGGAAGCACAAAAGTACGAGAAAAAGTGTGACCAATGTCAAAGATTTGCTCCGAATATTCATCAACTAGGGGGTGTCTTTAATTCTCTGTCTAGCCCTTGGCCTTTTGCTCAATGGCGCTTGGATATTGTAGGGCCTTTCCCTAAGGCAGCAGGGAATAAGAGATGGCTGCTGGTCGGCACGGACTACTTCACCAAGTGGGTTGAAGTTGAATCACTGGCAAATATCAGGAACGTGGATGCCAAGAGATAGTTCAAATATTTGATAAGTATAATTTCAAAGATAGTTCACAATTTATAAATTAATGGCGAAAAGCCACTTTTAGTCCCTACATTTTCAGGCGATTCCCATTTTAGTCCTTACATTTTATTTTTACCGCTTTTAGTCCCTATCCTGAAAAATGCTTCCCGTTTTGGTCCTTGCAGTTACATCAGAAACGGAGAAAGTTGATGTGGCAAATGGTAGGAATAAATAATAATAAATTAATGTCCGCGTGACCTAAATTAATAATAAAAAATGCCACGTCAGCATCTAAATTAAAAAAAATTAATTTATTAATTTTAACTAAATAAAAAAAATTAAAAACAGAATTAAAAACTAAAAATCATATGAATTGAGATCTAAGTGTGTCTTGAACAAGAACAACAAGAACACAAACCCAGATCCAAGAACACAAACCTAGAAATTAAAAAAAAAAAAAACAATTTAGATCTGTCTTCATCTTCAACAAGAACACCAAAGGCCACAAACCTAGATTTTAAATATAAGAACACATGCCCAGATTTTCTAGTATTTTCTTATCGTTTCTTGTCAACCAAACACAAAAACACAAACCGGTCTCTAGCAAGAACACAAACACAAACCCAGCAGTATATCTCTCTTGTCAACCAAACACAAAAAAGAAAACACATACCCAAAAATCAGCAAGAAAACAAACACAAATATAAACACAAACCCATCAATCCATCTTCAGCAACAACCCAACAATCCAAACACAAAATCACAACGATCCGTGATTTGAAACCCAATGATTCAAAACTAAACTCAAACCAATGATCCAAAATCTTCAAACCCACCACATCCACATCCACAAGCTTTAATCCTTCACCGATCTTCAAACCAATCACAACCATCCGATCTTCTACTTTTGTTTCACCGTGAGGAACCCAGGCCGAAGCTCCTCAAGCTTTAATCCTTCACCGTTGACCACCACAGCCACGAACGGCAGTGGGTCCTTTCTGGGTTTGGTTTATGGTTTTCAAATCCAAACACCATACAACAGTGGCCGAGGGTTTAGATCGATCTAAAGAGAGAGAGAGAGAAAGAGCCGGGGGTTTGTGTGAGAAGAGAGCTTGAGATAAGAAAAGACGAGATCTGAAAACCATGGCCATGAAGGTGATGATTGGGTCTTGATCTGAAGAGAGAGGGGCTTTGAGGAGGCCGTGGGTCTTGATCTGAGAGAGAGAGAGAGAGAGAGAGGGGCTTTAAATTTGGTTTGTGTTTGAATTGGGGGAGATAGTATGGGGCTCTTCAACATAATATTTGTTTTGTTTATTTTTTCCATCTGGGCTATCCAGAGCTTGAAGAACATGAATTCATGTTCAGTTCAGAGTTCTTTGTATTCTTCCCAAAAAAGAGAAAAAAAAATGATAATTTTTTGGGTTTCAAAATTTTTAGGTTCAAAATCCACTCAGATCTCAATTCATATGATTTTTTGTTTTTAATTTTTGTTTTTAATTTTTTTTATTTAGTTAAAATTAATAAATTATTTTTTTTAATTTAGATGCTGACGTGGCATTTTTTATTATTTATTTAGGCCACGTGGACATTAATTTAGTATTATTTATTCCTGTCGTTTGCCACGTCAGCTTTCTCCGTTTTTGATGTAATGGCAGGGACCAAAATGAGAAGCGTTTTTCAGGATATGGACTAAAAGCGGTAAAAATAAAATGTAGGGACTAAAATGGGAATCGCCTGAAAATGTAGGGACTAAAAGTGGCTTTTCGCCTAAATTAATTAGATAAAAAAAATTGAGTTATATAAAAACTAACTTAATGTAAATATTTTTGTTTTATATGAGAAAATAATGTATCTAAATAATGTTATAAAATACAAACATATAATTAAACGGTTATTCTTTAGTTTTTTTTTTGGGTGGATATATTTAGCTTGGCTTCTTGAAAGGGATTGTCCATAATGGACAATGATTGAAGGAACCTAAAAATTCCTGGAGCCAAATTTTTTGTAGAAGCTGAAGAAAATCCAGAAAATAGAAGGCTTAATTTTTATTTATTTATTTATTTTTTTTAAAAAGAGGGCTTTGTTCTGTCACATACGAATAGAAAACTCGAATGGCCATAGCTCATTATATGAACAATGTTTCAAGAAAAAAAAAAGAAGCTTTTTCCAGTGAGGACCTTTAGGTTATTGTGGCTTTAGAGCATGGGCTTTCTCAGCATCCATCAATTTTGCCCATGATATGGTCTCTCCATGCATTTGTCTCTTGGACAAAAATATGACCACAAAAACTAAGCAAGTCCACATTATTTTCTATCTTTTAGGCTGGTAGCCACATCAAGCCTTTTGCATTGTCGCACCTAAATCAATATCATCTTTCTTTTTTCTTTTTTCTTTTTTGGGTATTGGAGGGTTGGGTAATAATTTTTCTTGGGGGTGGGGTTGGGAAATTCGGTGAGCTGCATTAATAAATCATTGATATATCTTCAGACTTGTGGTCCTTTTCTGTCAAGCACTAAATAGAGCACAGAGATTTCTAAGAAGGGAAAGGTTTACTAGAGAAATTCAACTTTGGTCACAACACCAATGACTCGAAAATTGGGTGAGTTAGGCAAAGAGCTTTGATGTTCAACTTACTAAAAACTTATGATACTTTCAAATGAGACCTATAAGATTCAAATTATCATTTTTTTTAATTAATGGAAAAAAAAACAATTAATGAAAATAGTTTTTTTCATTTTTCATAAAAGTGATGTCAAAACTTTCCTAAAATGGATTCTTAACCAATACCCTAAGGACATTCGTTAGCATTTCCTTTTATTTAAGGATAGTTTTGTAAACTTATACATTTTTATAAGGCAGACAAGACAATAAATGATGTTTCCTTAAAAAGTTTGACTTTTCAAATATGACAAACAAATTGGGACGAAAGGATTATTTAATTAAGTCACATGACTCATTAAACTGCCATTTGACTAAATCTACATATAGATGGGTTCTTCAATTGCCACATGGAGGACTAGAGGAGGATAATTTTAAACATGTTTAGGGCCAATTTTTTTTTTCCTTTCATTTATGGCCTGTTTGGATGGAGGGGAGAAGGAGGGGGAGTGAAGGGGAGTAAAGTAGAGTTGGCTAAAAATAAACTAATTTTGTACTAAATCTACTCTACTCTACTCCCTCTCTCTTCCTCTCAATTCAAACAGACCATTAGCGCACCACAAAACAAGAGAAAGAGAAAGCATGGGAAAAAATTGGTTAAAAGCCAAGCGTTCTATACCTCAACTGAACACTTCTTACTATTTTCAATAGAGACATTCAATGTTCAAGATTCTTACTCTCAGCTATTGAATTATTAAAAAAAAAAAATCCTAAATCATAGCATTACCTCTAAAAATAATTAAAAAAAAAAAAAAACTACTATATTCACAATAAATTTTAAGCATTGAATTGTTACTGATATCCATCATTAAAATTATTTTTTAATCTATTAATAACAGATTCACACCTAAGATTCCTCTTCCTTAAAAAGGTAAAAAGGTACAGATGCAGATGCAGAAGGAGAAGGATTAGATTAGCATGAAGATTCAAGATTCCGTGGAGCCACGTAATGTCACGCTGGATCCACCTTCCAGCCTAGGACCAGGTCACACTTTCCAAAACCCACGTAGTGTTTATCCGCTCAGTTCTAACAAATGCGTCACAAATTTCAACCTTTTAATACTTTATTATGTGTTGTCACATTCCTTATCAAATTACATTCATTACCACGTCTTTTCTAAATAAAATTTGTAACAATTTCATAATATATATATATATATATATAATATATATAAACACACTTCACAGTTCATACTTCATACACAGATAAAGATTCCTTCCTCCACCGAAGCTTTAGAGATTAGTTCTACAATTTTTTTTTTTTTTTAATTTCAAAAAAGTTCTCCAATTTTTTGGTCAGAGAGAGAGAGAGAGAGAGACTCTTCCACCAAACCAGTAGTGTTGTTTGATAACGATGGCAGCCCGTGTTGTCTCTCCGAGTAAGAAGCTCCTCAAAAGCCTCTGCAATGGCAAGTTCTTCTCTATTAGGCCTCTCAACTCTTCGTCCCCTTCTTCTTCTTCTTCGATATCCATCAACCTCACCACAGAAAAGCCAGAACAACAACCACGGCCACCCATTGATCTCCACCAACCAACAAACACGGCATCCCTCAATCTCCACGACGTTGAGAAGCTATTCTCATCCGTACCAACCACCAAGCTCCTACGAGCCTCAGCCAACCTCCAAATGGCAGCCATGGAGCCCATTGTGGATTTTGGGATGTGGGTCATGAATTCTAAACTCATGGACATTGAGGTTTTCAAAGAAATCGTGTTGGGTTTTGTGAAGCACACGTTTTACGAGCATTTTTGCGCTGGAGAGGATGCTTTGGCCACCGGAGACACGGTGCGGCGGCTACATAATGGTGGTGCTGGGCTTAGATCCATGCTTGATTACGCTGTGGAATATGCCGGTGACAATCAATCCTGTGATCGGAACTTGGAGGCCTTCCTTCGAACCGTTGAGATAGCCAAGTCTCTTCCACCATCTTCTGTAAGCTAATTAACATTACTTTACTTTTCACGATCAAGTGTACTACCGCACTCATTTTTACAACTTTGTCACCGTTTGTCCAGCGTGATTGGTGGAACTGTGGACCTTGACTCACTATTTTTTTCCATTACTTACAAATCACCATGTTGTGACAGTAGACTTAATCTTTCTCTCTTTATTTTACTTTGCATTACAAATTAAACTTCTTTTAATTTATTTTGCTCTAAGAAATTTCTTTTTCTTTATTCTAGAACAAATTATTAGTTTACAACATATTATTAATGTAAGATTTATATAATAGAAAAACGCTTGGTTTGTTTTGACATTAACTTTTTCTGGCTAAAATATTACCTCATCTACCTTAGAATTAGTTTGAAATATTATTTCTTGACTTCTTTTATTTAGCTTTTGTGTAAAATAAAATTGTATTCCTGAAAATTTTAGTGAAAAACAACTCTAAAACAAATGTGTACAACATTGTAAATATTTGCCATTAGTGTACACATTTAAACTAATAATTTTCCATTCATTAATATACCTTATTTTGTGCCATGAGGTTTTCTTCTCCCTATTCTCGTTGTCTTTCTTAGGCATGAAGCCTAGACTGGCTAATATTGGATTGGTTGTCTGTTCATTTGTAGGATTAGAATGCGAGAGAAACGAAAGATGATGGGAATGCATTGTATATATTTTTGTTATAAAATTTAATCTTTTGAAAAAGAAAAAGAAATCTGAAGAAAAGATTGTTGAGATTGAAATATCAAAGTGCTTACTTTTTTTTTTCTCGTTCTTCCTAATTTGTTTGAAATTCATAATTTTGGTAGGTTAATTAAGACAATTTAGTTCGTAAACCTAATAGGTTAGAGATGAAATCTAGACATAACACATGGAACGCATCAGTATATAGATCCAAATAGCTTGGCATTACCCTTTCTATGTTTCGGTTTATAATAGGAGATATGGGATTTTGACATATATGTCATGCGTTTATGTGGACCTCACTTAGTATGTCTTATTTTGTTTCATATCAATATTCAATCATTTTATTTTTATTCTTTTTTATCACATATAATACTTATTTTGTGTGTGTTATTTACTTATTTTGTAGTTTTAAAATTTTTTGATATTTTCCTTAAAAAAAAATAGTAATATATTTAGCTTGGTTCCCTGAAACAAAATCCCTAGCTTTGCCTCTGTTTTTTTAAAGATAGTGACGCCACTTACTTCTATGTCTAAGAAAAACTTATCTTTGTTCTGGTTTATCAGTGAGTGCCACCTATTTTGTATACAACTATAAAGTGTCCTATAATTATGGGGGAGGATGAATTTTTGTGATAAATGACTTAGGTAGTGTTTGGATTCACGTTTTGCGTTTTCTGCATTTTTTTTTTCTAGTGCATATGAACAGTAACTGTACATGCACATGGATTCACTATGCAGGAGACAAAGTGCACTGTTCACGCACTGTTTACGGGTCCTGCGGCACTATTCACGCGTTTAAAAATTATTTTGCTAGAGTGTTTTCAGTTTTCAGCAGAATAAGCTATATCCAAACGGACCCTTAGAATAAATGTAATTGGATGCTATAGAAATGCTGGTTAGATTTGTGCACTTTCATTACTTTGACACTTTATCGTGAAATTTGCATTTAACTTTGATAATAACATGAATAATTGGTAGTCATTTTTTCCTTTCAATAGGTGAGTTTTGTCATTGTAAAGATATCTGCTATTTGTTTCATTACTTTCTTTGTCACTTTCTGGTGAAATTTGCTTTTAACTTTAATAATGACATGAATAATTGATAGTTATTTTTTCCTTTCAATAGGTGAGTTTTGTCATTGTAAAGATATCAGCTATTTGTCCCTTGAAACTTCTTGAAAGGGTTAGTGACTTGTTGAGATGGCAACACAAAAATCCTTCTTTCAATCTGGCATGGAAGAGGGATACCCTCCCAATTTTGTCTGATATAAGCCCTACATATCACACCCTCAAAGAGCCAGAACCTTTAACATTAGAAGAAGAACATGACCTACAACTAGGGCACCAAAGACTACTAAAAATATGCCAAAATTGTCTAGAATCCAATATTCCTTTAACGATTGATGCAGAGCATACATCAGTTCAACCTGCCATTGATTACTTGACATACTCTTCTGCAATTATGTACAACAAAGATGATAACATACTGGTGTATGGGACAATTCAAGCTTACCTGAAAGATGCAAAAGAAAGATTGTTGCAAGCATACCAGGCTGCAGATGAAATGGGAGTCCCAGTGGGGATTAAATTGGTGAGAGGAGCTTATATGTCAAGCGAAAGAAAATTAGCATCTTCCTTAGGCTTTGAATCTCCTATTCACAATAGCATACAAGAAACGCACACGTGCTACAACGATTGTGCCTCTTACATGCTTAATAAGATTGCCAATGGTCCTGGTGCACTTGTTCTTGCAACTCATAATATTGAATCAGGTAAAGAATATGAAACTTTTAATTTCATGAATGTATGCTATAATGTATTATGGATTTTGAACATTGTATCTAACTCAAGATGTTGATGACAAATAGGGAGAATAGCAGTGGGACAAGCACATGATTTAGGTATTGGAAAGGTTAACCAAAAGCTAGAATTCGCACAATTATATGGAATGTCAGATGCACTTTCTTTTGGTTTGAGAAATGCAGGATTCCAAGTTAGTAAATATATGCCATTTGGCCCTGTGGAGATAGTAATGTCATACCTTTTAAGGAGGGCTGAAGAGAATAGAGGGCTTTTATCTACTTCAACCCTTGATAGGCAACTCATGAGGTAGATTTTAGTTTTGAAAGTAATCTAAAAATTTCATAACACAAAAGTAGGATATGATTGTGGGTGTTAATGTGGGTTGATTTTTCTTTGCCTGCAGGAATGAATTGAAAAGGAGACTAAAAGCGGCTATTTTTTAAGGCGTACAAGGTAGCTTTGAACAACACCATGCTCAACTAGGCATCGATAATGTGTAAAAGAAAAAAAAAAAAAAAAATTATCATTGAGATTTACATATTTTTTACATTAATGAAGTTCACATTGTAGGATATGGGTTCTATCTAAATAGCAATCCACAAATGAAAATATATAAACCTTATATACTTGTGTCTTGTGATCAAGCAAAGCATCTTAAGCAAACAAGAACACATATTAAAAAAGGTTATAGCTAACTCTACTCTATTCTCCTCCACTCCCTTCTCTTTCCTCCCATCATCCAAACAGGCTATTAATTTTATAACTCACTCTCCATTATCACGGGAGTGGAGGTGTCATTAATTTTAATCTGCCCTCCCCTTGTTAACCATTGCAGCCTTTTTTTTTTCCTCACGCTTTTTACGTCTGTTACGTTTGTTACTATTTATTTATTTTTTAATTTTTCTAAACTTTATATGATCTACATTTTTTATTCTCTTATTTTTCTTCTAAACCAAATAAAAGAGTTTTCTGTCCTTCTAATTTTCCACCCCCAACCAAACATCATAAGAGAGAATTAAAATCTCGTTACAATACAATATTGTCATATACAAATCAACAATATAAAACAAAGTTTCGAAGAAATTTTGAAGAAGTTAAAAAAATCAATTCTCACGACAAGTTGACTAATTGAAGTTTAAAGATAATAATTTGCAAGAGGTTAATGACAAGATCAAAGAAAAGTACATTGAGTAGATTTAGGAGAATGATAAAAATCTTGAAATAAAAATTATTGTGGAAGATCCAATTGAAGTTAAATATAATCGTCAGTTTATAATCCACAACTTTCATGATCCATTTAATTTGTTGAAGACCACTCCAATACAAACAATTGATTTTTTGTGAGTATAAATTTTTTATTTTGTTTTCAATCCTTTCTTAATTGATAGCCAATGAGGGGGAAAAACTATGTTATACTATCTCAAGAATACAAGTTTTAAAATTAGATCAAGTTATTGAAGTATATATTAAAGGTAATTTTTTTATTTAGAGAAGAAGGTTTCAATTTTTAGAGGAAAATTCTTGGTTGGGTTTCATTCAAGTGGAAGGGTTTGGTGTAGGACAAAAATGGGTTATTTTATCATTTAATTTTTAATTTAATTTTCAGAATTTTGGGATTTGATAATTTATTTTCTTGATTTTTGGTGTTTTTAAGTCTTTTCTAGTCAAATTAGAGTCCTACTATGGTATTGTATCAATTAGGATTCATTTAGGGCCTTCTCAAAAAAAGGATTCGTTTAGGAATATTTTTTACTTGTAAAATAAAGTTTTTTGGAAACTTTAAATAGGTTTGCAACTTGTAAAATGAAAATAACAATTTACTATCAATAAAATTGAGGTTTTCTTTAAATCTAGTGAATTCCAAAGTTATTTCTCGTGGATTTGAGGAAAACCTTATGGATTAAAGGGTTTGCATCTAGCTAGAATGGGATCTAGCATTACTAATTTACTACATTTCCATTCTGCATCGCAACCGAACCAAATCTTCCCTACCCCTCTTGTTCTTCCTTCTTAATCTAAATGCTCATAATATTTCATCCATCAAACTTACCAACAAAAATGATCTTTACTAGAAAACTAACTCATCCCATACCTTATAGATCAAGACCTTCTCAACTTTGTTGATGGATCTAACTTGTGCCCTCCAATCTCCATCTACGTTTTGTGTGCATAACACTTCGCCCCAAATCCTGCCTTCCTCTCTTGGGCTTGTTAGGATCAACTCCTTATAAGTATTTTGATCTCTTCCCTATCTGATGAGATTCTACCTCTTGTTGCTCTCATTTCCTTTTAAAAAATCTTTACTTAAAATACTCAAATTTTCTAAATTCACTTGCAACTCCTAAGTCTTAAAGAGGGAGATCTCTCTGTCGCCTAATTTCCACATAAGGCCAAAACACTTTCTGATAAACTCATTGTGGCTGGAAGGCTCCTCTTAAGTCTCAATTCAAGACTTTAACATCTGTGTTTTCAAATGCCTCAAATCTGGATTTTTGTGATTTAGTTACCACCTTAGCTACTCGTCTCAATCCAACCCTATTTCCTTTCTTGAGTTACATAGCCTTCTTCTCATCCACAAGTTCCTTCACTTTGATGCGTGTTCATAGAACTCACCTCGGGCAAATGTTGCTCAATGTGGAACTTCTTCAAATAGGGGTCAAGTCGTAGTGCTAGTTCAATGCAAGAGGCAAGTACGCAACTGCGTAAGGCCCCAATGAGAGTACTAATTAAGCCCCAAACATTCACCAATAACTAAAAAGTAATTTTTTATCAAAGAAAAACCATAAAAAGAAAAATCTTTTCATTGGATGTGGCAATGACTATTTATTTTTCTCAATTTTAAAGTATAAAACTCTTTAATCTCTCATTAGTAAATAAATTTATACTCAAATTTTATTTAGAGATATTAAATATATAATTTTATTAAAATTTTCAATCATAATTTTTTATTTTTTGGTTGCTTCACTCAATAGATATTAATTGAATAATATGATGGATTCGTTTTAATTTGTAATTTTGCATCTAAAAAAATAGATTTTAAATGGAAAAAAGATACTTAAATAAATATTATATTAATATTCAAAATATAAAAATATAAAAATATGCTTATTTAAATTAGTCGCCTTAGGCCCACAATGCCTTGAGCCGGCCCTGGGTCAAGGTCGCACCTCTAGCAATTGTGGTTGTGGCCACAACGGCGATTTTTGTTACAATGGCCTTCTGATACATGTGCCTCACACAATGACTCTTGTCCTCGCTACTAATCAAATTTGCAATGGTTTTAATCATATGGAAACAACTTGCTATATCATCAGATTTATCACTATACAAAATCAAAATGTCCTCGCTGCTCATCTTGCCTTCCATGCCGCTCCTTGTCAATTCTTTAACTGGTTCTTTGACATTGGTGCCACTCATTATATCACTCTTGATCTTGCCAATTTAGCCACTCCTGACAAATATTGTGATCCTGATCATTTTTGTATTGGCAATGGTAAAGCCCTCCTCATTTCTCACATTAGTTCCACATCAAAACCCCTTCTTCTTCTTTTTATTTTTATCTTTTCAATGTATGTACTCCATGTTCCATCCATTACAAAATCCTTCCTATCTATTCATCAATTTTGTAAAGATAAAGGTTTTTTTTTTTTTTTTTTTATTTAATTTAATTTATTATTATTATTAAAATTTCACCCCTTTTGTATTAGCCTGACCTTATCTATTGTATTTAACCTTTTAGTACTGCCCTTTGAACTTGGGTCCAATTAACAGGTGCTCTTAGGGTATTTTTTAATAGACAATTTTAAGAAAGTTTTAATACCACTTTCATGAAAAATATAAAAAATTGTCAAAAAAATTAGTTACTTTTTCTTTTCTCATAAAAAGTTTATAAAAATAGTTCCTAAACCAGAGCCCTTAAGACATTTGTTAACTTTTTTCTTTCAACTTTTGTACTCTATTAGTTCCAAATCTTATCTTGTACTCTCCGTATATAAATATTATACATACAACACTATATGTTAAGAGTGGCAATTCATTTCCTATATTATGTTTCAGTTTTCCCCAATAGAAGTTGTTTTGTTGCAGGATTAAAGCTCATAAAGAATCGGGGGTGGGGGCAATTATTTGGGATGCTAATGGTCTGGTTGTGGTAGCTTTGAGCAAGAAAATTAGAGCTCCTTTGGGTCCTTTGGAGGTGGAGGCAAAAGTTTTGAGATTGGTCTACAGTTTGCCAAGGATGTGGGGTTACAAGAGTTTACATTGGAAGGTGACTCTCTTAATGTCTTTCGTGCCCTTGCTGGTCTTTCTCCATCTCCATCTTTGATAATGTCTATTATTTATGGGATTCAAGCTTCATGTCATGTTGTTTTCGCATGTCCGTAGGTAGGGGAACAAACCAGTGTTAGTATTGTTGATTTTTTTGTTTGGATGGAAGAGAATCCTTGTTTCGTGGTACAAGCTCTTCATCATGATGTAATGTTGTTTTCTATTTATTGAAAGTTTCAAGTTTCCTATCAAATTATATATGTGTGTGTGTACAAAGCTAGCTATGCCACTTGACATAATGTGAATCAATTGATACAATTCAAAATTGAACAGTCTTTGAACTTTTGCTTTTATATATTACTAGAAAGTTACCCGTGCGATGCACGGATAATGTTGTAATGTTGTAATGTTTTATGTAAGATTGTTTTGGGGAATGTTGTATATGTATTATAGTATAATTGTTATAGAACTTTATTAGTAATAAATTCATCATAAAAAGCAACAATTATAAATTGTACACGTATATTCATTATAATTATTCAATTGAAGGAATGAGAAAAAAAAAAAAAAAAACAATTTGGAGGAATATTATAGAATTAAATTTGATATAGAATGTGTTTCTTTCTCCCTAATATAAAATGTAAGGCCTCCTTCCTTGGTTATAGCCAACTCATATGGGTTAGGATTAGATGAAATAACAATGTTAGAGCTAGATAAGTGTCGTTGAAAAATTGAAGCTAAATGAAATCGTTTTTTGTTTGTATGTTTCTGACATGAGATGGCATAAAAGGCTATGGGTAGGTATATATAAAGAGGTAGAAGTGCAAGAGGTAAAAATGGTGAATTAAAATGTAAAGAGTTTTGTGTGTATGTGTGAGGGATGAAAAATCTTGAATTATTGAACTAAATGAAACAAAAAGTCAATATTTAATTTGTCTTATCTTTGATGTGGCACTTGAGAATATTTCAATTCTCTTCGCACAAAAATGCGCCACTTGACAGAACTTTTTGCTTTCTCACATGAGGTCTTTGCTTTTATATAATATTGATGATTGGATATCAAATTAGATGTAGCTTGTCATTAAATGTTATCATCTCGGCCTTAAAAACTTACTACCAATAATTGGGCAGATTTTATTTTATTTTATTTTTTTAATTCCATGAACTTCTTTTGTAGCCTGATTTCATTGTTCTTTTATGCATGAAGATAGCAAATAATGATCAAAAGCAAGTTTGCACTTCTTTTGGCACTATTTCATCAAAAGTAAATTTTCCTAGAAGTGATAGTTCTCAACAAAAAGATTCTGGAAAACCACATTGGAGATGATGGAGCTACCAAACATAAGGCCATACTTTTATTCATAAGAGCAGTGCAGATAGATTTAAAAAGAATATGCGATAGATAGTATCATAAGAAAGGTGGCCAAAATGGGTAAATGCCCTTTTTGCACAAACGATCCAGCATTTTACCCCATTTCCCAAACTAATTAGGGACTTGCTCTTATTTTGAAACTCGATTTTCTCAAAATCGAGTTAAGCCCTATAGTAGCGTTTTGAAGGAGCTTATAGTGACGTTTTAAGGACCTATAGTGGCGTTTTGGAACTCGAGCTCCATGAACTCGAGTTTTAGGTAAAAAAAAAAAAAATTGCCTATAACTTGAGTTCATGGAGTTTGAGTTCCAAAATGCCACTATAAATCATTAAAACGTCACTATAAGCTTCTTAAAACGCCACTATAGGGCTCCAGATTTTTTATTTTTATTTATAAAACTCAATTTTTAGAAAATCGAGTTACAAAAGAGGGGCATTTCCCTATTTAGTTTGGAAAAAGGGGCAAAACGCCACTTTTTTTGCGCGAAAAGGGCATTTGCCCATTTTCTCCTAAGAAAGGTGGCTCAAGTTCTAACGCTATAATTTAAAATGCTTGATGAATTTCAATATGTTTTCCTCTTCTTTGGGTTTGTGGGAATCTACGTTAACGGAAAATTATGTACAAATTAGGAGGTTTATCTGAAGAAGGCTTGGGTTTGTGTTGTTGCAGTCTTATTGAGTTGTTTAAATAATGCATAGGGTTCCTATTGAATTCATCCTGTTATTATGTTGATATATTATATATAGGCTGTAGATATATCTAATGTGGTGAACCATCTTAGTAAAGTTGGCTGCTGAAGGCCAGAATTCTAGAAGCATTATAACTCACTTTCGTAGAGATATAATGTTTTGGTCTCTTCTTCACAAATTTGTGAAGAAAATCTATGGATGATTTCTCATACATATTGGGCATGCCCTTAATTTAAAGGGCGTTTAGATACTTTAAATTCTAAAGATCAAGTTTTAGCTTCATAATAGCCACAATTATTGAAACATAAGTTGTCTTTACAAAATTTTATTAAGAAAAAGCTAAAATATGTGTAGAGTGTGGAATGTATTTCTTAATATTCAAAAGAATGGTGGGAAGCTCCAAAAATGTAGTTAAGCACTCGGATTCACGAGTCTCTGATTACATGCCAAGTTTAATGGAAGAATTGTAATGTTGAACCAAAATTATAAAAAATGTTGAAGCATTGAAATTATTTTACTTTTTTTTTTTAATTTTTTTTTTTAATTTTTTTTTTTTTTATATAGTCAAAATTAATTGTACTTTAGAATCTGCCTAACAATAATTGGACACGAAATGCCTACGGCTACATAAAATCAGTACACTTTTTGCTCATCTGTATTGAATGATCTGCTTTAATTGGATTGCATTGTTTAACAAGTCTATTTTCGATTGCAATAGAGAAGTATTATATTTTGAATTGTAAATATAGATATAATGAAACCTTGTGCATGATCTAATACGAATGCATGGATAAAAACTCAATAAAGGAGTTCCCTTGTTAATTCAAATGACAAATTCGACCAACTCAATGAGAGCAAGATCAAAAGAGAGTACAAAGTAGAAGAAAACAAAATTCTTAAATTAAAATTTAATAAGCACAAAATTTATTTGGGAGGGCTTGCTCGATCGATGAGGTCCAATATGATTTTCATTTGTTTGCTCCAACTTTATCCTTAGCAGCATCACAAGCCCCTTGTGCCTTGTCCTTCATCTGCTGGCCAGCCTGCAATGTATAGAACTCCATATGTAAGCAATTAACAATGATGTAGGGCAGTATTGCTTGAGATCGAAGTATTTTGTTATGTTTATATGTAATTTTCTAACTTAGTAATAACTTTGTTGAACCTCTTGGCATGATTCCTTGGCAGATTGAGCAGCATTGCTTGCCTTGTCCGCCAAGTTGCTTGCCTTTTCCTAAACCAAAAAAGAACAACACATTATAATCAACATTTAAAATGTCAACGTGCATAGTGTTCATGCGTGAAACATCCATCCATGCCTACGTAAATCCTTTTAGATGCAGTTTGCCTAAGAAGAGCCGTATCATAGGCGTATCTTGGACATATTGGCACTTAAAATAAAAAATCAGGGTACGCATATAGGAGTATCCCAGAGATATCCGGTACCGGATACAAATATATGTGCTAAACTGGAGTATCCGTGCTTACTAGATGTATGCTACTATGCTAATAGATGTAAATAGGATGGATAGAAACTCACCTGAGCTTGGCCCTTGGCCTGGCCAGCTTGGTAACTTGCATTCTGGGATTTGTCCATCTTCAGTTTCTGCTTGGAACACAAACACTAACAATGTAATTCAGGCTCTAAAATTCAACTTGGGTGATTCTAGAAACAAATGTGAGGCAAAATTTATAGGATTTTCAAACCAATCCACTAATTGACACGTTTATGTTTTCTCAAATATGCTCACATGTGTCATCATATGATTGAAGTTTGGCATTTTTATTTGGCCTTAGGACCAGGTGCTTCTTTTGATGATACGCACACTAACCATTCAATTCAAAGTTGGTTACGATTTTAGAGGGACATATATGAACTTGGCCTTGACACTACTTGCAATGAATTTGCTACTCTAGAGTCTAGACTGTCCTAGTGATAAAGTTCGCTTGTGGTAATTAAACTTTGTCCATTATTGAGAAATACATATAAACTTCGCATTTTTTGAGTCATATGATGTGATAAAAATAAATACTAATAATAAAAAGAGACGCTAAAAAATTCATAGGCACACCCGCCATGCATATTCTTGTTCTATCAAGTAGTAAGCAAAAAATACTCATTATCAATCACACATTTGTGCAAATATTTCATGTCCAGATTTTATGTACAGATCTTAGTTTGCTCCATAGGTACGTAAAGGACCCCATCATCAACTAGCATCACATGAAAGATCAATAGTAACCTTAAAACTTTTAAGAATTAAGCATTGCCTTTTGCCTCAAATATGAATTTCTTATATTTGCAAGTACTCTAATATTATTTTTCACATATAAATATGCTTGCTCTAAACCGTGAATAAGGTTATAGCCCTAATAGCTGGGTATTCTGAACCAAAATAGTCATGAGCACAATAAATATTTTCAAAATTATGTATATGATTTCCATGACTATATTTTAGCTGGAACATACTATTCTTTGATAGATAAAATTATTTTTCACAAAATAAATTCATGTACTTGTGCATAAACAAAACACAGCTTGCACAGCTGGAGAAATATCAAACTACCACATAAGGTTCATATGGCTAGTGCACCTTTGCACAAAACACAGCCTACATAGCTAAGTAAACCCAAAATACATAACATGTTTCATTACATCATAATGTAAAAAAAAAATTGTCCAAAATACCAAGCTACTACTAATCATTAAAAAAAAAAAAAAGCTAGTCAAATAAGCCATCGCCAAAGGTTTCCGCTGAGGAAGAAGCACCTCCAGCTGACGAGGACCACATTATTTCATCCCTCTGACTTAACAAAAGTGAAAGCTCAACTCTCTTTGCTGCAATTTCTTTCTCAAGATCAGCTATCTTCACTATAAGCTCATCATCTCGAGTAATACAAGCCTCGGCAACAGCCCGAATCTTATCAAGGATGAATTGGACTCCAAACTTCATGAAAAACAAGTCCTTGAAGGCATTCTTCCACTCAAGGGCTCTCTTCAAGTTTGAACTCTCAAGCTTTGTATGCTGCATATCCAGCAGTACTGCAACGAGCATTTGAAGTCCAGATTTCCTCAATGAAGCACCTAGCTTGCATCCAGTCATAAAGTGTGGGTATTTCCTCACAATTGCTACCAGCAGTGGCTGACCTTTTGTTGGAATTTCAGACTGCTGGAACAAAACAGTATCATTTGAAAGGGGATAGAAATCAGCTGCCACTTTATCATTCTCTTCATCTTCTACAAATTTCTCCAAGAATTCTTCAAGGCTCATTCCCTTGATGGCAGCACCAAAAGACTTAACCTGTAGTTCTGCAAAAAGAGGCATGATTATGTCCCTAGCAGTAACAAAAAGCATTCATGCAGCCAAGTATTATCGAACAAGAAACTTGCCTTACCGAATATAAACGACTTAAATACATCATACCTGGAGGTTCTTTGCTTTGGTGTACATCATGGACAGGCGAAGAAATAACATGTCCTTGGCTGGGCACACCAACAACAGCTTCTCCAGCAGTGACAGTAACATCAGGACCCTAGCTAGCAACAGCTTCTCCAGAAATAGTGACCTCAGGATCCTCACTAGCATGTCCTTGACCAAGCATCTTAGCAGCAGTCTCTCCAGCAGTAACATCAGTAGCAGGACTCTCGCCAGCCATCTCTATATCTTCATCAGTTGGACCTAAAGAACAAAGGACGTCAAGAGAGGAAACGCGAGAAGAAACCGAAGCGAGGAATAGTAGTTTACCGAAGTCAGCAGTTGCATACTCAAGATCATACCCCTCTGATTGTGTCCCTTCACTAGCACCAGACTGTCGCAGCTATGAAAACATATGGTTAGCACCAAAAATGAAGGCAAAGAAGAGAAGAAAAGAGATAGTAAGGATGTAAGAAGATAAGGGCTCTTTGAGAATACCTCTTCTGAAGATTCAAGAACCTTTATTTTGCTAGCACTAGTCTTCCTTCTGTATTGCTTCATCGGTGAGGATGAACTAGTAGATGCAGTAGCTGGGACACTGGACTTAGTGGTTGGAGCTACACCAGAACCAGATTGGACAACAGCTGGGGGCTTGGGACTACCAGCCTTGAGCTTCTCAGCACTTGCTCTCTTTCGTCTCACTTTTTTGGGCTTGTCTTTGGAGTAGGGTGATTTGCCACGAGATCTCTTAGGTGCACTAGTGGCTGGATTAGACTCGGGGGCTCTTGTTATGACATTTTTCTCACTCCATTCTATGGGGACATCACCCCCATGAACCACCCAGCCATTAAGACTAGCCCGCCACCAAGCAAATCCCAAATTCTGTCTAGTAGCCCACGCTGAAGCTGCTCTTGTATTTGGAATAAGCCGAGTATTGGCAGAAAGCTCCCATGAAGGAGGACTTATCACTACTTCCTCAACCTCCCGGCTACTCACATAATCAACAAAGGTGCTCATCACCTTTCTCCAATACAACTTCATGTTTGTGGAGGCATACCCCTCATGGTGTCTACTAGACTCTCTCTACCTTGCTAGCCCAATACTTTATTGCTGTATCATGAGCTAGTGGTCTCATTGCACCACTCAAAGGGACATCCTGTGGCATTAATGTCTGGAACATCTTAATCAAATCCAAATTGTCGCAAAACTCTATGGGGATTATATTGTGTCAAATCAAACTCGGCACCACTTGGATATGGAATGTATGAAGGGGATGTGATAAGCAAGAAATTGGGAATCTTCTCATGATCATTCAGCCCAAACTCTTGAGATCTGGGTCTGGCATTTGGAAAAGGGTTTGGGCAACAAAACCCAGCAGCAACATAAGAATAGGGCTTCCAAGCAAAGTGAGCCCCATCATCCAGTAGTGTGATTGAAGGGAGATTCCAAACCTTCAACCCCATCCATTTCATGAGCAAAGGAAGGCCATCTTCAAAGCCAAGAAATTGAAGCTCACCATTAGGACCAACAGCTCCGACCACCCAATTGGTCACCTTCACATCACCAACATCTTTACCAACATCAACATAATCTTTCGAATGCTCCCATATGAAGGTTTGAAACAACACTAGATTCTATAATGTGGTATGAAGATCCTTCAAGCTCATCACTACGTAATCTATCAAGCTCAGAATAAAGAATGCCTAAACACAAAGTACTTAAAGGCAAGGACACACCTCTGCATAATACTACAACTAAAGGAAAGGTGAAAGGTTTCATGAACTGAATTGGGTCAGAATTGAACACACACTTGCTCATCCACAAAGCTAAATATGTAGCTTTTCTTGTATCAACATCCTCAAACTCTCTAAACTCAGAAATCCAAAAGGAGAACCTGGCTCTATTACCTCCCCAAGACTCAGAGGTACCTCCAAAAGTCTCCAGTAGCTTTCCGGCAATCACAGACTCCTCATCAGATAGCCCTAGCTCTAGTGGATCCACATCTCCCATGCTAGGCAGCTAGCAAATCCTTTCCATGTCTTCAAGGGTGACTGTAGTCTCACCCCATGGAAAAAAGAAAGTATGGGTATCAGGATTCCAACGGCGTACTAGAAAGCGAAGTGCTCTCACATCTCTATACATGTTCCACCTATGGGACAAAACCACAGCTTCAAAAATCATGGCATCCCTTAATGTTAGGTTCTAAAGATTTAGGAATTTATGTATTTAGAACTCTAATTTGTATTGTTGGCAAACCATGATCAAAACAGGTTGTTTAGTCTTGTTTAGGCTTGCTCAAAGTTGGGTCTTTCATGTAAAGTTGGAATCGAGAGGCTGCAGATGCATTGGTACATTTCGACCTGGCTCGATCGATCGAAAGAAAGACTCGATCGAATCTCGGCCAGAATGCTTTTCTGCAGAATTTTCCAACTCAGCCCTAGCTCATTAAACGTTTTGGGTTTTTTGTTTTTACCCTAGGTATATAAAGAAAAACCCTAGCCACGTTTTTAGAGTTGCTCCTGTTGTATTGTTGCTCATACTTTTTTGTTTTGTGTAAATCTCTTGTGAGATCTAGAGGAGCTTTCCTTTACACAAAGCTTAGGGTTTTCAAGGTAGAGATAGTATCAACATCTTGATGATCAACTCGGTTGCTGCCATTGGAGCTTAAAGAATAACAAGCGTGGGTGCTTGTAGCTGATTAGAGAATCCAAGAAAGAAGGAGTCCATGGATTCTGGTCGTGTTAGTAAGTTCTACTGGTGGGTAGCATTAGGAAGTCAAGCGGGGAGCTTGTAAGTCCTTTTGTATGAACTTCGATTCTTTCGCATAGTGGATTCAGGTTTACCTTGAGGATAGCTAGGTCAAATCCTCCCCAGGTTTTTACCGTGTGGTTTCCTGGGTGATCATATCATTGTGTCTTTTATATTTCCGCTGCTTTATACTTTTGATATGATTGTATGTTTGTGATAACCTAGAATTGCTTAAATTGACTAAGTTAATCACTTGGCTAATTAACTAGGTTAATCTGGTTGTTTTAAGGGGTCTAAAACCGTTCAAGTGGTATCAGAGCGGGTAGCTCTCTTGGTTGAGATTTTTTTATCTCTGAGCTGATCCTTGACCCTTGTTGTCATGGAGCATGGACACTCTCTTGTTGTTCCTCCTCACTTTGATGGGAATAACTATGCTTATTGGAAAGTAAGGATGAAAGCATTCCTGAAATCTATTGATGAGAGGGTTTGGAATTCCGTTGAGTACGGATGGCAGAAGCCCACTACTCCTGTGAGTGAGTGACAAACTTTTGAAAAAGAAGCAGCAGGGTTCAATAGCAAAGCTATGAATGCCATCTTTAACGCTGTTTCTATGGAGGAATTTAAGAGAATCTCAAATGTTAAGGTTGCTCATACTGCTTGGAAAATCCTCCAAACTGTGCATGAAGGCACAAAGGCAGTTAAGATTAATAAACTGCAGCAATTAACTTTTAGATTTGAAAGCATTAGAATGTCTGATAATGAATCTTTTGATGAATTCTATGCTAAATTGAATGATATTGTTAATTCTGCTTTTAATTTGGGTGAAATCTATGATCAACCTAAAATTGTTAGGAAGATACTTAGATCTTTAACTAAAGACTTTAGACCCAAAGTGACTGCCATTACTGAGAGCAAGGATGTGGACTCCATCCCTATTGATGAGCTTGTAGGATCTCTTCAGTCCTATGAGTCTGACCTACCCAAAGCAAACAAATCCAAATCAATGGCTCTTAAGTCTGTTGATGATGTTGATGTTGGTGGATTTGATGATGAGCTCTCTGCTACAGAGATTGCGTACCTTGCCAAGAACTTTAGAAACTTTCTTAGGAATAACAACAGAAAGGCAAGAGGTACAAATACTGCTGAACCTAGAAACTTTAGGAAGAATGATCCCACTAAGGTTAATAATTTTGAAAAACCTAGAGAAAAAGTAGGTCAATCTTCAAACAATTCTTTGGGTGCTCAGTGTTTTGGATCTCAAGGGTATGGTCATGTTAAATCTGAATGTCCTACATTCTTGAGGACTAAGGGTAAAGCTATGGCTGTAACCCTTAGTGATAATGAGGTTTCTGATGATGAGTCTGGATGTGACGAGGATGGAAACTTCATTGCTTTCACTGCTACTGCTGTAGTCAATGAAAGTATATATGTTGAAGAGAACCCTTCTGATGGGGAACTCTTTGAGGATGCAGATCTTCAAGAGGCCTATAATAAACTTTGCAAAGTTGCTGCAAAGGATGCTATGAATGTTGAACTTGGCCTGAAGAAAATTGATTCTCTTGAGCTTGAAAAGAAAAATTTGCTTGTTAAATTATTTGATGCTAATGATCTTTTGAACCATGTGAAATCTGAGAACATGCTCTTGCTTGATAAAGTTAAAACTTTGGAACATGATTTATCTGTTGCTAGATCTGCTAGTTCTAAACTTGATCAAATGTTAAATGTTTAAAAGTATCCCTCTAATAAATCTGGTTTAGGTTATGTTGAAAGCATCTGTGTGTCTGCACCACATTCCACGAACTTTGTTCCTTCATCTTCTTCTGAACCTTTCATGAGTGAGGTTGTGAATGAAACTGTCAAACCCCCTGTGAGTGAGGTTGTCAAACCTGTAGAAGTGTCACTCCCTAGAAAGATTAGGGTTGATCTAAGAGAGTCTAAACCTAAGGATTCTACCCTTTCTAAGGACAAGATGCATGGTAAACCTGCTTGGGTTTGTCATTATTGTGGAAAGTCTGGACACATTCGTCCTAATTGTTACAAGCTTCAAGCTGCTAAGAGAGCAAACAAACCAAAGGTGCCTGTGTCTCAAGCACAAGATCCTATGACACTCATTGGTGAATTGGTAAAGGCGTTGAACCTTTATTCCAATCCTGGAGTTGGAAATCACTCGAATGTGAATAAGAACTCCAGTGCTCGTGGTGCATCTAAAAGATTTTGGATGCAAAAGAGTCGAACTAATTGAGTCTTTCTGACATGGTCCTTGTGCTTCATTGCTCATTCCTCTGTGACCATTGTTCTTTGGTATTTGTGTTTTTGTGTTTTTTTCTAGAACTTGTATTGCATTACATTCATGCATTTCATTCTAGGATTTATTTTTTTTTCTCTTTTAAATAAAAAAAAAGGAGAAAAGCAAATTGTGTTGTGCACTATTTTTCTTGGTCTTTGAAAACAAGGTTGATCAATTTATTTACACAGAACATGTCTTGTGTACCTTGTTTAGTTTTGATGAGCTTATTTATTGCACTTTACTAGTTGAAGCTTTGTAGTGCATGTTGTGTGGGAAAGATGTTTATGGTGTTTATCACTTAGTCTTAATCTTGAAGTCACATGTTATTTGACTGTCGGACTTGATCCTTTTGAGAAAGGCATAAATAACCATCTCACCACTGTTCACTAGCCAATCATGAACACCTTAGTGCATATCATAAGATTTTGTGCTCGAGAAAGTGTAGCACATGCACAAAAAGAACATAAGGTGTAGCCTCGGTTAATTGCTTAATGCTTAAAATCTGTGTGTACTATTAGGCTTGATGCCATCTCACAAAATTTCACATAATTAAGAGGCTAAATTCAAGAAACTTACATGATTGCAAGCTTATGTTCTAGGAGATGTGGGAGTTATATGATGTAACTCTTTAGGTGATAGTCTCTTTTAAATTCTATGTGATGAATTTTGTAGACTTTGTGATTGATTACTATTCACATATCACCCCACATGTATCTCAAGCTTTTGCTAGTTGCACACACTACACAAGTTACTCTTTGCTAAACATTGTACATGTTATTGTGTGTGTTTTTGGTCTGACCAACCAAGTTTGAAAATACTTTGAGTATTATGCAAAACATTTTTTTTTTTGCTTGAGAATTTAAAGGGAGATTGGCTGAAACTTTCTTTGGAGAAACTGGGTTTAAAATTTGGGTTTTTGAAAAAGCATTCCATTTCATCTCATACTTATGCATTTTGTTTCATTGATTTTAATGCTTTGAGGAGTTATTTTCAAAAATTGGTTTGAGTTTTTCAAAACTGTAGTTTTTCTCAAAATGCTGTGAGCCGCTGCCTGTTTCGATCAATCCAATCTATTTTTCGATCGATCGAAAATACTTAAAATTCTTTTTAAAAATCTCGGATTGATTCAATCGATCGAATGTGATTTTCGATCAATCGAAAGTCGCGAATCAGGTTTTTTAAAAAGTTTTTCAAACTTTTCTTCTCTCTCCGACTAGGCAAGGCTCCACAGTCAATTTTTTGTCGTTTTCCTCCAAATTTTTTTACAAAGATTCTCTTTCCTCAAGCCGGTATGTCTCTTTTGCCCTTCCTTTTTGAGTTTATTTTCATTTCTCATGCATTTTTCATGCATTTTCACTCAAATTTTTGGACCTTTTTCTTTTTGGGATTTTTGTTGATTCAAGCCCTAATTTGTGAAATTGATCAATGGGTTTTTGTGGGGACATGATATAAATATGATCTTGATGGTTTAATTTGATCAATTTTGGGTTTTGTGAAAAATTGAAATTCTAGGGCTTGTATTGAATCCGAATTGGGGATTTTGTTCAATTAGGTTGAAATTGATGAAATTGGCTTGTTGTTTTAATGTAATTAAGCATTATAATCTATGTGTTGTGTTATGTAATGCTCAATTCATCAATTTGTTTCAAAATTATCAAGTGGTTTTTCAAATTTTTGGGGTTTTTGTTAGAAACTCTATACTTAAGCCAATTTTGTGAAATTGAACTTAATTTGAACTTTGTTTACTGCATTAGTACATGCATCATGACATTGTATCTGTTCATGCATCATATAGATTATTGTTCTATATTTTTTGTGCTAACTTGCAGTCTGCCCTTGGTTTTTGTTTATTTTGGTTTTCTCTTTGTGTCTTTGTCCTTTCCTTAGCACTATGCCTAGGAAGACTAGGGCTCGTAGGTCTATTCCCTCACCTACTCCTTCCCCTCCACCCTTTGACCGAGAGAGGTTTCCTAGTGAGAAAAACCAAGAGATTTATGATAAGCTGAACCTTAAGAGGAAGATATGGTCTGAGCATTCTGTCATCTTAGATAAATTAGATCCTGCCATTAGGACAAACTTTGAGCGTAGGGGCTGGTTACCCTTGGTGGATATTTCTGATCCTCCTTCACCTGCTACCTTGATTAGAGAGCTCTTTTCGAACATCTCTATCCGCGTCTATGATTCCAACACTTTGGTAAAGAGTTGGATATGAGGCATAGAGTACACCATTACTCCTAAGGTAGTGGCTGATGCTCTAGGGGTACCTTTGGTACAACACCCTGTCTACCCATATGATGAGTCTCATTTGTTGAGTGATGTCATGTTTTACATCACTGGGTTTTCTATCCAGTGGGGTTCTGATCCTAAGATCACCACTGCTGAGCTTTCTGAGTTACACTATCTCTTCTTTAGGCTAGCGGTTCACTTTTTTTGGCCCATTTCTCATCTTCACACCATTCCTCTCGAGCGGTGTGTATTTTTGTACGCTCTTGTCACTGATGCTCCTATCAGTTTTCCCTATTTGTTTCTTTGTTCTTTGAATGAAGTTTATAGGAGTTCATCTTTTGCTCATGCCCTTGTTCATCCTATTTTCATTCATAAGATTTTGCTATATCTTGATCTTGGTGGCTTCCCTTCCTCTGAGCCTGTTCATGTGATTGCTCCTACAGGTGCGTCTTTTCTTAGACAAAGGGCTGCTCACCTTCGAGTTGGCTCTAAACACCCTAGGTCTGAGCCTTCTGGGTCCGCACCTCCTCCCTCTTCTTCTACAGGTCCTACTGGTGAGGCTGTTCCTGATCCTGATACTGCTGCTGCTGCTGCTGTTCCTCCACCTCCATCGGATGACTTTGATATCCGTCGTACTTTGGAGACTGTCATGACCATTCAGGCGGCTCATGGTCAGCTTTTGGTGGACTTATTTGACGAGATCCGTGCTTTGCGTGTTGATCTGGCACATCTTCGTTCACCCTCACCACCTCCTTTTGATGATGGAGTATGATTGCCCTTTGGCATTCCGTCACAAAAAGGGGGAGTAGAGTTTGTAGAGGAGTTTTGTAGTTAGGGGGAGATTTTTTTTTTGTTTTGAGGAGCTTGTGGAGATGTTAGATTGTATCTAGGCGCTTCACCTTGTATATCATTTTTTTTGGGATATTCATGTTAGGGGGAGTAACATTGTTTTTGATATACATGATTTATTCTTGATTCTTGTTTCTTTGGATTCACTGTTTATTGATTTATATTTATGAGTTATTCATTGATATATGTCTTTATTATGTGTTGTGTGAATCATACAAGAATGTTATACCTGTTTATATACTATTTTCTGTCACACATGCGTTTATGCATTTGTTGAGTATTTCAGGAATATACAGGTTGATTCAATTGAGCTGCTGTCTACACTTGCAACTGATGGATAGTAGTTAGGATTGAATTTTGGTTTTATGAGCATTATTTTTGTAAAGGGCTTTTTACTTGTAAACTTTGAGCTTTGTGTTTGTGTTTTGTCACGGATTGCCAAATGGGGAGTTTGTTAGGTTCTAAAGATTTAGGAACTTATATATTTAGAACTCTAATTTGTATTGTTGGCAAACCATGATCAAAACAGATTGTTTAGTCTTGTTTAGGCTTGCTTAAAGTTGGGTCTTTCATGTAAAGTTGGAATCGAGAGGCTGCAGATGCATTGGTGCATTTCGGCCTGGCTCGATCGATCGAAAGAAAGACTCGATCGATCGAATCTCGGCCAGAATGCTTTTCTGCAGAATTTTCCAACTCAGCCCTAACTCATTAAACATTTTGGGTTTTCTGTTTTTACCCTAGGTATATAAAGAAAAACCCTAGCCACGTTTTTAGAGTTGCTCCTGTTGTATTGTTGCTCATACTTTTCTGTTTTGTGTAAATCTCTTGTGAGATCTAGAGGAGCTTTCCTTTACACAAAGCTTAGGGTTTTCAAGGTAGAGATAGTATCAACATCTTGATGATCAACTCGGTTGCTGCCATTGGAGCTTAAAGAATAATAAGCGTGGGTGCTTGTAGCTGATTGGAGAATCCAAGAAAGAAGGAGTCCGTGGATTCGGAGCTTGCACGTGGTCGTGTCAGTAAGTTCTACTGGTGGGTAGCATTAGGAAGTCAAGCGGGGAGCTTGTAAGTCCTTTTGTATGAACTTCGATTCTTTCGCATAGTGGATTCAGGTTTACCTTGAGGATAGCTAGGTCAAATCCTCCCCAGGTTTTTACCGTGTGGTTTCCTGGGTGATCATATCATTGTGTCTTTTATATTTCCGCTGCTTTATACTTTTGATATGATTGTATGTTTGTGATAACCTAGAATTGCATAAATTGACTAAGTTAATCACTTGGCTAATTAACTAGGTTAATCTGGTTGTTTTAAGGGGTCTAAAACCGTTTACTTAAGATTTGACAGAATCCTTCATCAACAACCTCTTGCTCCATCCAATCCGACCAACCAATGGTTGTGCCACAAGGACACAAAAATTGAATAGGGGCTGGCAGAAGCTCTTTCTGCTAGAACCACAAGTCTATTATACCAAAAGAGGTTAGGACCTATGCTGTCTCATGAGTGGGGGCTTCACCCTTCAAAATCCACTTCTTTGGCAAACCAGGTGGGCTGACCTCAGGAGCCCCAATCGCTGGAAACAAAGAAGTTGAACAATACCATGGGTCTTGCAGCGGCAACAAGGACTCTCCTAGCCTAACCTCCACATCAGCACCCCCAGCAGCTGCCTCAGCCGCGCCCTTAGCAGTAGCCTTACTTCCTAGCACAGCCACCCCAGCAGTACCAACATCACCAGAACCCAGCGGTTCTTCTCCTTCAGCCATAACTCACAAAACTAGAAATATTATTTTGTCAGAAACAAAAAAGAGGTGGAAGAACACTCACTGCCACCACGGGAAGCAAAAGAAGCTATGGGTCTTTCTCTCACTTGGCCGAAATCAACAAGGGAAGAGAGAAAAAAACTCAGTTTGCCTCTTAACCCTGGCCGGAGCTCTTTATTTCTCTCACTCTTAGTCGTAGACAAGAAAAAGGAGAAAGGAAAAGCTCTGTTTCTCTCTCTATTTTGCCAAAAATCTCAGTCACTCTCTCTGACTTGGTTGAAGTTGGTGTTACTCTTTCACCCTTGGCCGAAAATAAGAAGAAGAAGAAGAAGAAAAGGCTCTTTCATTCTGTCTTAATATTTTTCAGTCCAAGCAAAAATAAAAGAATGAGTAACCAAGGCAAGCCTTTTACTGGTAAACGTGAAAGTTGCAAGTGACAAGACATGGGGAAGAGACCAGCATTTAATGCAAGAAACCTGGGGAGTAACTGAAGACCCACCAAGTGCTGAATGTGGGAAAGTTGCAGAAGCCCACTATTCATAACTGCCACCAAAATTTAAAACTCGCACGTGTGACCAAACAGAAACTGCTCACACGTGACTCGGGGCACTAAATGTTGAGGTACAAATTTTCGGGCCCTAATTTCATTAGCCCACTCACAGAAATATATACTCACATGAGCCCATAAGCTATTTTGAGCCCACATAAATATTTCCCACATTATTGCCCAACTTGGGCTCCCACAAATACTTCCTATATAAGCTCCATAAATTACCTTGGGTCCTTTCACAAATATTACCCATTATATCCCATATATTATCCAACTTAGATTTTCCACAAAAAATACTTATCACATTACTACCAAAATTGGGCCATAAAATTACACTAACTTGTGGGCAAAGCCCAAAAGCCCAACAAAACTCTCTTATAAAGCCTGTTGCTACACGGCACCTTTACAAAGCCCGTTGCTACACGGCACCTTTAAAGCCTATTGCTACACAGCATCTTTACAAAGCCCGTTGTTACACGGCACCTTTACAAAGCCCATTGCTACACGGCACCTCTAAAGCCCGTTGCTACACGGCACCTTTACAAAGCCCATTGCTACACGGCACCTCTAAAGCCCGTTGCTACACGACACCTTTACAAAGCCCATTGCTACACGACACCTCTAAAGCCCGTTGCTACATGGCACTTACAAAGCCCATTGCTACACGACACCTCTAAAGCTCGTTGCTACGCGGCACCTTTACAAAGCCCGTTGCTACACGGCACCTCTAAAACCTGTTGCTACACGGCACTCTTATAAAGCCTGTTGCTACACGGCACCCTTTTCAAAGCCCATTGCTACATAACAATATTTTTACAAAATCTCAAATTATTTTACAAAAGCCCAAATACTAATTTGGCACCTATTTTAATAAAGCCCAAATACTAATTTGGCACCTATTTTAATAAAGCCCAAATAATAATTTGGTACTATTTTCACAAAGCCCAAATACTATTTTGGCAACTATTTCTAAAAGCCCAAATACTAATTTGGCACCTATTTTACATATGCTAAAGTCCCTCAGTCATGGGAAATATAATTCCTCATCTTTCAAAAATATTTCTGTTAGGTTCTAAAGATTTAGGATTTTATGTATTTAGAACTCTAATGTGTAATGTTGGCAAACCATGATCAAAACAATATGTTTAGTCTTGTTTAGGCTTGCTCAAAGTATGTTTATTTGTAAAACTGGAATCGAGTGATTGCAGATTTATTGGACTAAATCTGTAAGGCTCGATCGATCGAAAATTAGACTCGATCGATCGAACCACGTACAGATTTATTTTTCTGTAGAGTTCCAATTCAGCCCAAACTCTATTTAAACATCTTGGGGATCAAGTAAAACACTCCTATATATAAGAAAAACCCTAGAACGTTTTTGAGACTTTTGAAGAGAGAGATTAGAGTGCCTCTTGTGCCTTCTTTTATTTTTAGGGTTTTGTACCCAAACCTCTCTAAGTCTTTGTTGCTCATATTTGCTGTTTATGTGAATCTCTTGTGAGATCTTTGAGGAGCTTTCCTTCACATAAACTTAGGGTTTTCTAGATAGAGATTATTATCTACATCTTGATGATTAACAAGGTTGCTGCCATTAAAGCTCAAAGAAAAACAAGCGTGGGTGCTTGTACTTGATTGAAGAATTCAAGAAAGAAGGAGTCCGTGGATTCAGAGCTTGCACGGGGTCGTGTCAGTAAGTTCTACTAGTAGGTAGCATTAGGAAGTCGAGCGGGGAGCTTGTAAGTCCTTTTGTATGAACTTCGATTCTTTCATAGTGGATTCAGGTTTGCCTTGAGGATAGGTGGGTCAAATCCTCCCCAGGTTTTTACCGTGTGGTTTCCTGGATGATCATATCATTGTGTTATTTATTATTCCGCTGCTTTATATTATTGATATGATTGTTTGATTGTTTTAACCTAGAATTGCATAATTTGACTAAGTAACAACTTGGCTAATTAACTAGGCTACGCAATCTGGTTGGTTTAAGGGGTCAAAACTGTTCAATTTCTTTTACAAAATTCATGGAAACTATGCTTATTTTCCCATAATCAACTAACTACAAAAGCCCATGTATATTACCTATGACAAAACCATTCACTTTTGAAGGGATAACCAAGCCCAAAGAAGCTCAACTACAAAGCCCAGCTCAGCCAGCCCAGCACACATACAAATCCCGGCAGCTGAAGCTCACGTGAGCTGTCCAGTCAAACTTCAGTACAACCTAGTAGCTGGAGCCCATCACCATCAGCTCTAGCTTGTCCAATTAGATCAAAAGAGGGACACGTGTCCAGCAGGGGTTAAACCCTTCCTTGCTAAGCTCATTTTCATCATTTCTCATGTGACATAAAGCTGAGGTGACATGACAAAAGGCTGGGAAGCTTCAGCTAGTTGTATCTCGTTTCTTTTCCAACCCTTTTAGTCAAAGACTAAAGGCAACCATAACCAGACTATGGAAGCTCCTAGAACAACCGAAAATCAGTTCATTTTCATGCCAAAAACGTGTACTCTCTAGTTCAAGGACCAACCACATGAACCCCAAATGGGGAAACTTAGGGAAATGTGGCTTGGAGGGCACCAAAGGGATCCCAACAGAGTTCCCAGCATAGGGCTCCAAGATTGACACCTAGCTTGGGGTGATACAATTTGTCCTAGGGAGCTCTGATTCTAACAGCAGCAAAACCAAGATCATTAGCCTAATACATGCTTTAATCCCATTAGCTAAGGCCAAATCAGTATTTAATGCTAGGCCAGAATCCCAGCTGTTATTACCCCAAACAACAAGAATATGCTAAAGCTAAGCTTACTACTCTTGGTCAAAAATCCTAGGAACGATTCTTTAAGGATTTTCTAAAGATTGAGGAAGATTTACCAGAAATTATTTGCTAATTACCCCCTCAAACTCAACTATAAATAGAACTTTCCACTTATCCTTCAGGGGGACCCAAGATACACTAAGGGACACACTAATAGAAAGGAGTTCTTCCTTAACCACTTTGTTTAGCCTTCTCTAAGCTTTATCAAAATTCTGAGTTCTTAGTTTCAAGCTTAGAAACTAAGTTCACCAGCTCCTAGCTCATAAATACTCCTCGTACCTCTATCTATAAACACTCATCTGTCCCCAGCAGAAAGCTCCAGCAGCTTTACTATACATTCTCTCTTATTACTCATACTACTTGAAATGTCCCTCATTACTCACTACTTATACTATATTCACGAGCATGTCTTGGCACCATAATGATCTTATTGCGTTAGCTGGGATCTCTCTTTCTCCCTTCATCACACACAAAGTTTTCCTCATTATTTGTTATAATGGAGCCCATGATATTTACTTATTCATTTACTATTGAAGGTTATGATGTAACTGTTACTATAGAATTTTTCCCTCATATCATTGTATTAGAAGACTCTTCTCTAGAGCTAACGGATGATGAGTTTGAAAATGTAGATACTTTCCTTAATTTGTGAAATAGCTAACAGCTGGAGGTTTATTCCGTTCTGTCTTGCTTTACCGCTTGGGCATTTTACCGTTGGGATATTTTACTGCTGGGCTATTTTCTGCAGTATGCTTTTTAATCATGCTGACATGTCTGCTGTAGGAATTGTTTATGGGCCATCCTTGTCAGTCTCAACCTAAGCCCAAGGCATAAAAATAAAGTGAATTCTTCGGATCTTCACTGATAGCTTTTGGGCCGTGCCTCAAGCCCATCATCGAGTTTCGGTTTAGGCCCCCAACCCAACACAAATCCTATTTGTCAGAAGGAAAAACTTTTCCGCCCCGGACAAAGAGTTCATGTAAATAACGATGATTATTACCTTTACTGTAATCTTAATTTGTAATGGACATAGACTAGATCATTAAGGTGTTGATGTTCCAATTTATTCCTTTTTTTTAAGTGAATGTGTTAGAAAATACTCCAATTGCACTCACAACCAGAAGAGTTGCAAGTTTGGCTTAAAATAGGAATTGCTAGTTTTTGTAGGTTTGGTGCCCTAGATCCATAGGATATCCAACACTGTCTATATACAGTTATACACAAATTGTTAAATAAAGACATTCAGCATTTATGCAATATAGACTAAATGAAAAGATAAAAGCAATTAAGAAAATACAACTAACCAAAAAATTAAAGTAGTATCCTTACCAGGTAACATGACTTCACGGTCATTAGCTATAGACTTTCGTCCAAATTCACCTTCTGCATTTCTAAACAATTTCATCTCACTTGTCAGCTTACTTGGATTTAACAAATAACCAGTAGCATGAAGATTTTTGTATAGTTGTTTATCCCAACGAGGCTCTACAATTCTCAAGTAAGGTTCAATTCTTTTCTTTCTCCTCTGAAACCTCTTGATCATCTCCTCCCTAGCTTTATGCATAGCTACATACAAATATCCCATAGCAGGTCTATCACCACTATCAACTATGCTCAAGACACGAACAAGTGGCTCAGTGACTTGTACAATGACTGCACATTCCTTCCAAAATGTAGAATTCAAAACATTATCCACAAATTTTTTCCCCTTGCTTTCTTTAGCATATGTTGAAATTATCCACTCTAGATGTTACCATATCTCTTAGTGCATCCTTTTGAGCCAAAATACTCTGTAATGCAATAAAATTTGTGGCAAAGCGATTTGGAGCAGGTCGAAGTATCTCCCTTCCACCTGTGTTTTTTCTCATCAAATGCAATGCATAACAATGGTTACATATATACTCTGTAATTTTTGCAGCAAGAAGTACAACATCATATACTTCATCTAACTTCCCTAAATATTGTAACATCAAACTTAAGAAGTGGGCTATACAAGGAGACCAATGAAGTGTACAAAATTCTTGCTCCAACATCTTCCTAGCAGCAACATAATTTGCAGCATTATCAGTCATAATCTGAACCACATTTTCAGGACCAACAAGTAGCACCACCTCTCTAAGCAGCTTATACAACATATCTGCAGTCTTTGAAGCATCAAATGCATCACCAGATTTGAAGAAAACATTACCCCTTGGACAATATACTAGAAAATTAATAAGAGTTCTCCTACATCGATTTGTCCAGCCATTAGCCATAATTGTGCAACCAGTTTCCTTCCATGTTTCATGATAACTATCCACAAAATTTTTGAACTCAACATTTTTGGCCAATAAATAACCACAAAGAGTAAAAACTCCAGGCCCGTATATTTACCAGGACCCATACTAGCAATAGCATCAATCATCTGTTGATAATACTTGGAATTAACTGTATTGAATGCAATACAAGCATCGATCATCCACTTTGATATAGCAAGATCACATCTTTCTACTGCTTCCTTACTTTACCACACACTTTTAAGAGTAGGCTGAGCTCCAGGAGTTGTTCTTGGCAGAAAATAACCTCCAATACCACTTGGTGCTTTCCCTTTCCTCTCAGCTAAAGTGTGTTTCCCTTGGCCTAGACTTCCCCTACTTGAAATACCTTTTCCCTTTCCTATAGAGCTAGGTGGGAGCATAGAAGAGCTAGTAATTTCTTGAATGTCATCATCATCCACATAAATTTGCTCTCCTTGATCCTTGAGACCTAGTCCATATTGGTTGTGTTCCTCATACTCTTGTTGTGACTTCCTTTTTTTTGCAACATGACCTTCCATATTTTGTAACATTTGAAAGCGAACATCTGTAGGTACTTCTTTACAACTTTCAGTTTCTCCTCTTATCCGAACTAGATGTTTTTTAAATCGGTTAATACCACCACCTTTAAAAATGTTATTACAGTACAAACACATCAATTGCCCTCTTCCATTTGTGTCTAACTCTAAATGCTTGCAATGACCCCAAGCTAGATCAGTCTTTCCTCTAGCAACGTTTTTTTGGAGGAGATAAATTTGGTGTAACATCAATTATTGATTGTGTCATAGGGTCTGACATTTAAATTGTTGTAGACACCACAAATATTCCATATTTCATACTATCAAACAACTTACAGTAATAAACAACAAACATACATAGAAAGCAGTAAGTAACAACTAACAATTACACTGTACACGAAGAAACAATGTCACAAACTCACACTGTACACGACAAAAACAAAAAATTAAACAAAAGATGCATAAACTAAAAAGCAATCAAGAAATAAACTATAAAAATAAAAAATAAAAAAACCTAATCAAAAGAAGAAGGTCGCAGTGGCATAGAGTTATATGGTATTATGGTCATATGTTCATCCTATTCAGACTTCAAACTTCAAAGCATTAAAAAAATTATGCATAGTAGCCCGTAGCAGTAGCTTTTCTGGTTTTGAGAATTGTGAAAACTAAAAAGTGATGTAATGGTATGGTAGGGCGTAGGGAACAATGCTTTTTTTTTTTTTGGATTTTTAAGGTATTCTCTTGTTTAAATTGCCATATTATCACACATTTAAATAATAAAAGAGTAAATAAAGTGGATCTATTAATGTAATTTTACACAATTCACAAACCTGGCCGGGTTAATAAGACCCTACCAGGTCACACGGGTTGCTTAAAACCCACCAGGTTGCACCGGTTTTGACCAAGCCACATACATTTTTGTTCCAATCGATCACTTAGCTCAGTCAAAGTGCTGGGTCACCGGGTCATCGGTCCGACCGGTTGGGTCAGGCCGAGTTTCATAACTATGCATAAGAGGTCTTTTTTTTTTTTTTTTTTGGGTACAAAAGTACACAACGTTGTGAAGTCATGAATGCACTCTTGAATAGATTTCTAGACAGGAAGACTAGGCTTTATGAGTTGTTCCAACAAGTTGATAAAGCACTTTCACATATTAGACATAATGAGAATGGGGTAGATTCTACTTCAAATTATACTGAACCTATTATAATTACTAGGTTAGCTAAAATCAAGAAGCATGCTGCTACTATATTGACAAGGGAGATATTCAGTATGGTTCAAGAAGAAATAATGATTGAACAAATATTCATTGTGCTTAACTCCATAGACAGTGAAGATTATTGTACATGCACCTTATCTCAGTATGCATGTCTTGACTTAAAATGGAAGGTTGTATATTATCCAATTGATCAATGTATGAAGTGCTCTTGTTTACTATTCGAGTCGTATGGATATCCTTGTGAGCACTTATTTTCTATTATGAAGGTTGTGTGGGACATGCAATTGATCATTTGGATTGTTCTTAATTGCATTACTTGTTCGGATGAGCATTTACTAGTTAAATGTTCATTGTAGTCATTTTTTTAATGACTGTTCTTGTATGATCAAGATATGCTTACATATTTTATAGTGCTTACAAACTTGATCACATTTTACTTGCTCATGTACGTACCTTGTGTTCAACTTGTCATAAACTTAATGAAAGTTCTATTTGTGTGCAAGTGTTTCAGGTTACAGGTATATACGTGCAAGTTCTTCACAGCTTCTAGATTAGGTGTGAGTGAGTTTTGCAACTGTTCCTAAACTCACGTTTAAGTCTAGAGTCTGTTTTAGGGGTTTTGTCACTAAATAGCCAAAATGGGAGATTGTAAAGTTGTTATTTACAACTATATGTTTTGTTGGCTTATATTCCATGCCAAATTTGATTGTAATTTTATTCAATCTGTTGTACCTTGTATTTATTGTGGGATTTCATTGTAAGGGTTGTGTGTTAGAGAGAGAGAGAGAGAGAGAGAGAGAGAGAGAGAGAGAGAGTGTGTGTGTGTGTGTGTGAAGACTCAAGCAATTGAAGAAGGAAGTGTTTTCGCGGGTAGCTTGCGACTTAGCATCCTGTGAAGTAACTCATGTGCCCTGCACATGCTGGAATGCGAAGAGTCAAGCCAGATGGAGACAGCTGTGTCTCGCGAGTATCTTGCGGGTAAGGCCTTCCCGCGAGACACTCGCGAGGCATTCTGTTCTGCCAGCCTGTCCAGTTTGATTCATACTTTTTGTGCCTACACTATTTATACCCACATTACCACCTCATCTCCTACCTCTTCATTTCCATACCATTGAGAGGTTGATAGCCCAAACACTTACCACACCCTTTGAGAGTGTCAAGTGGAGTTTTGGTGTTGCTGGGCAGCATTGGAAGAAGCCTAGAATGGCAGATGCAACATGGAGCTTGTTGCGGGATCTGGAGAACTAGACAAGACACGGTTCCGAGAAGCCTTGTTGGAGTAGAAACTTGGAGGGCTTAGGTACAGAGGGTAGATTAAGCTTGTAGGGTCTCTTGCTTACCCATGTATCCCAACTGATTGTCTAGTGGATCGATTTCTGCTTGGAGGGAGGCAAAGAGGTTTTTCACCGAGTTCTTTAGTTTCCTCTTCGATAACACGTCTCGGTGTTATCTGCGTTTGCATCTCTCTTCCCTACTCTTGTTCATTTCATTTTTACTGCTGTGTTGCTTTAAATATGGATTAGAGTAGTTCTCTTGCTTATACGCTTGTGTTTACACTATTCCGCACTTAGTACTAAGTTAGTGTAAAATCAACCAAGCCGTAACTTTAATTTGGGGGTCTAAAAAGTTCTTTTGTTTTCGACACATTTTTGAGCTTTCAAGGTTGAACATTTGAAACAGATCCCACCAACATGTAAATGAAGATATGGCTGATTTGCTAGTTGTAGTCAAATGTGTTACTTTGGCTCAAGAACAATAGAAGGCTTTGAAGAATTGAAGGTTGAAATAGCAAGGTTGAAATGCCGTCATGGAAAAACTTTATAATTCATGTTAGGACATATGTGATTCATGTTAGGAACATATGTTACCATTTTGTGTAGTTGGTTAATCCTTTGACAAAACGCACTTTACTTGTAATTGGGTAGATCTAGGATGTGTTTAATACTTCAAAGAACAAGAGTTCAAGTCTAGTATTGAAGCCATGCAAATCTGTCCAAGAAACAAGTGAGGAAGTGTTGATTCATTAAATCTCGACAGCTTCCTCACTTGTTTCTTGGACAGATTTGCATGGCTTCAATACTAGACTTGAACTCTTGTTCTTTGAAGTATTAAACACATCCTAGATCTACCCAATTAAAAGTAAAGTGCGTTTTGTCAAAGGATTAGCCAACTATACAAAATAGTAACATATGTTCCTAACATGAATCACATATGTCCTAACAATCTCCTCATTTGGCAATCCGTGACAAAACCACAACAAACAAGTGACACATGAGAGAAGTCATAAATCACTCAACTCATATTCACTTGTTGAATAAAATAAAATCTACCCTAACACAAACTCTTGAAAAACTTTGCAAGAAGAGAGTTTATGGCAAGAAGACTTTGACAACCTGTATTTCTGAAACACTTTAAACAAAACTCATCAAGGCATCTTAACGTGAAACAGAAATAATAGATTGCATACAATTAATAAGAAAAATGTGTATAAAGAGAGAAAAGAAACAACACATGTAGAGGTAGGTGAAGAAAACACACATAATCATATATATATATCAAAGATAAGCACAATGTATGTAAATATGGTCACAAGACCGGTGTACAAGAAGAAGGAGGTAAGCACTCCCCCTAACAAGATGAAACACATCTCCCCCTAACATGTAGAATCTTAAAAAGAAATAACATATCGAGGTTTAATGAGGCTCGACAGATATTATCTATCGAGAATTACGAAAATCAGTTTTTCAGATCTGATTTTTGGACCATGCTTATGTATTTGTGTAGGGTTTCTTTTCTCACAACCCTAGACATATATAAGGCCTATTTTAGAGGCCGTCACATAAGAGAATACAAAGAGAACATATGCAAAAGGTGATCGAAGCCTTATTCTCTCTGAAAGAAGCTACTGCGTCTTTGTACCTTAGGGTTTTATAATTAAGTGCTTCTTGATCTTCATTGTTGATGAAGTGAAGAACTTTGCTGCCAACATCTTCTTCAAGTTGGTGAGTTAGTCATATACTGGGAGTTGTGCATCATTGGTTAGTCACGTATTGGGATCCGTGCAAAAGGGTGGCGTTCATATGTTGAAGAGTTCAGAGGTTCTGAAGCAGTATAAGGTTTCTGCTGTAAGTTCATCAACGGGAATTGTAGAGTCTAGGGACAAAGGTTTTGTACTAGATCTGAAATTTCTCTTTACTATAGTGGATTGCTTTTCGGGAAGGTTTTCTCCCAGGTTTTTTACTGTGAAACTAGTTTGTTTCATTGGTTTTCCTGGGTCATCATATATTGTCTTATTTACTTTTCCACTGCACATGATTTTGACATGATATTGATGTTTGTTTGTTTTAACAAGTTTTATTCATAATAAATATAATTAGTAACTTGGGTTTAAAACTTGTTAATTCTATCAACCGGGGTCTAAATTTCCTAACAATTCAAATAAAAATGCAAATGAAGATGAGATACACACTTGATTAAGAATCAATAAAAATGTTCGTGACCTAGCCATTGTCAAGACTAAAGGCGACCATGGTAACACGACTAATAGTAAGGTGAAAGTTAGACGATGCAGTAATTGTAAAGATGTTGGATACATAAGCGCACATGTCCATCTATCCATATTCAACAAGGTGAACATGTTGATAGTGACAACATACATGAATTTATGGAACATCCTACACTACATGCAACTGTTGGCTCACCTAATTTAGAAATACATTATTATAGTTTTCTTTAATCGTAAAATGTCTATGGGATACTAGACAAAATATTAATATTTTTTTTTCCAGCTGTTAGCATTTTTGTTAAACTTTATTAGTGTATGTTGTTAACACATTGTGAGTTTTTGGATAGAGTTACTGGATTGGAATTAGGTTTATTTAGTGGTGAATGGTCAATTAGCAGGTTAAATGAATGGTAGAAATCAAAATATTGATGTTGTGTTAGGTGATGCATTGTGCAAGAGATTTTCTTTTTTCAAATTTTGGTTGTGGATTTGCAAGTACTGATATATATGATATGTGACTTGCTTGTGATTTTTATTCGCCACACACGAAATTTTACTGGTGGATATGGAGACCAATTTCTACATAATAGAAGTGTAGAACAAAGTCAGCAGAGGTCTTAGACCACACTAAATTAGCTTCTAACTCACACTGCAAAGCTACTAGAAGCCTTGTATGCTGTCTAACTTCAACCAGCACCAATTGACTGGTGGATCTAAACCTACGTTGTTGTAACTAGGATTGTTAAAATCGGGATCTAGATTGTACGATCCTATGATCCTATGATCTTACCTGCCAAAAAGATCCGGATCATTTCAAGATCGTTCATATTCAAAGATTGGTACTAGGATTGTTCAAGATCGGTGGGATCGGTAGGATCGTACATCCAAACGATCCCACACGATCCCAATTTCTTGCCAATATCTTCGGGCTAACAGATGACTACTTGGGCTCAAATAAAATAAAAAACAACCAATGCCCAGTTTTAATCTCTTCTTTGAGTTTATGAGAAGAAAGAGACAGATTTTACAAAAAATATAACCAAAAATTAAACCCACAATAATGATACTACTACTTGTGTGCTTGCAATAGAGGAAGTTTACACTTTAGCTTTACCATTGATGTTTTATAGATTTGCAAAAAAGAAAGTTCGATGAATCTGAGGACAAAGGGCAGATTTACTATGGAGAAATGGCAAATTTTCAGAGGAGAGAATCAAACAGAAGTAAAAAGAGAAGAAGGAAAAGTGAACTAGAAGGTAGGGTAGGTGGGGATAGTGGGTTCGTGGGAGTATTAATTGGATATTAATATTTTGGTTGCAAATCATGCTAGGGAATCAAATGCCAGGGGAATCCTTAAACCCCTCTCAGTGGGAATGTGGATTCCCTTTAAAACAGGTGGGAATCCAGATTCCCAAGCTTAAAGAAATTGTATTTTTTATAAATTGACAATTTTAACCCTTTTTTTTAACTGACTTGGTAGTTCACATTCAAATCTAAGGATAGAATGGGAAAAATAAATAATTCATTTAAGATTCCTGGGAATAAACCAAACATAAGAATAGCTACATTCTTAGGAATGTGATTCCTAGGAATCACATTCCTAGGAATCTGGATGCCAGGAGTAATGTGGATTCCCCCGTACCAAACGCCAGATATTATGTATATTATGTCAAATTTATGGTTCTTCTTATCTTAGTTATTATGTATATTATGTCAAATTTATATCTACCAAAAAAATTATTTCAAATTTATTATTTTCTTTAATGATATATTGATTCTTTAACATACACCATTATTATAAGTGATTTTCCACCTTATTAGTGATTTTTTAAACTAAACATTTATTTAACTTTTTAGGATAATCTGTGATAAAAGTTAACTTATAGTATACAAATTATAATATATTGATGAAAATTTTGTCTTTTTTGGATGAATTCATAATTTATATGATTATTTAATATATAAATTCACTACCAATGTTTTTTTTTTTTTTTTTTAATTTGTTTTTTGATCTTACCATCCACAATCTAATCCTACAATCCACGATCCTACGTAGGATTCCGATTTTGACAACCTTGATTATAACTGGGTATGTAGGATCCCAATGTCGTCAAACCTAATTTCTAACGTCCAACTACACCTTCTAATATCACATAGTAGTTGCATCCCTTTAGTACAACTATACAAGTTGTCAAAAAAATCAATAACATTAGTGGATTAGTAACAGTTTAATAAAAATTAAGACAACTTACATATATCTCATGCTTTGACAGTTTATAATGCGTTTATTACTACTAAAATTGAATTATAGTAGGAGAAAAAGAGAAAGAGAAACCTGTTTGATGAATTCAATTCTCTAATACTATTGTTGGGCCAGAGAATGACGAGAATTGAAGAACTCAATTTCTTCTTTTATGGGTCTTCCTTAAGGTTTTGTTTAGTAGCCGTCTAGGTTTCTTGTGGTTGGTTTGGAAGAGAAGAAGCATAGATGGAGAGGGTTTTGTTTAGTAGCCATTTAGGTTTCTTGTGCCTAGTTTGAAAGAGAAGAAGGAGAGGTAGAAGGAGAGACAGAAGCGGGTAAGTGAAAGAGAAATCTTATTTGGCTTTTGGTTTTTGTTTTTGTTTATATATGTAACCTACTTTACATGTAACCAGTATCCACTCAAATTAAATAAATTTTCAAGTTCAAAACACCATTAAATTAAGAGAAGTGATACGTCCACAATATTTTCACAACACTTTTGTAATAAATCATATGTAGTAAGTTGTTATTGTTTTTCATTTGAATTCACAATTTAAATTACTTTTTTGCCCACTTGTAACAGCCAATAACAACTTAATACATAGGATTTGTTGTGAAAGTGTTGTGAAAATGTTGTGCACATAGCATTTCTCTTTCATTGGTTTAGATTTAGGTGGATATTGTATCCAAAAAAAGGGAGGTACAGTAGAATGACCCGTAGTAAATACTTATATGTTTCGTAATGTATGGTAATATGTAATCACAATTAATTAGGTATATAGTTGGCTTTCAAAAAAAAAAAAAAAAAGGTATATAGTTGTACACATTAAATACATACTCTATTTACATATAAACTCTTGATTGGATTTAGGCCCTTTTTGATATATATTACTGGCAGTTCCTTTAAGACCTTCTCTCCTCTCCCCGTGTGTGCGTGTGTGTGTGTTAAAATACTTAGTATTCTCAACCAAAAAAAAGAAAAAAGAAAAACTCTTGATTGAATTTCATCACTTTTACATGGGCCCACCATATGTAACACATGTACTTGTAGAGGCTAAAATCCAATTAAGAGTTTACACATAAACAAGGTGTGAATTTGAGTATAGAAGGAGGTGTGTCCCTAGCACTACACTACACATTCCCAAGTCCTAACTGGTTTGATACAGAAATATCAATATACAATAATAGCAATTAAAAAGGAAAAAGCATGGCTTTTCAAGCCATTAAAAAACTTGCACTAATTGAATTGAGGAAACTCATAATAGGCAGGTTTAATATCATTCCAAAATTGGAATTTCAATTTCAAAAAAGAAAGTGCAAACTACACGTTTCGTCCCTAACCTTTATGCTGAATGTCAATTTGGTCATTAACATTTCAAATGTGTCAATTTAGTCCCTAACCTTTTGCTTTTGTGTCAAAATAGTCCATGCCATTAATTGATGGATGGAAAATGTTTACGTGGCTAACAACCAAAATAAAAAATTATTTTTTATGCGACATATACTGCTATGTGTACTACCACATGAAATTTAAAAAAAAATTAAGAAAATTAATTTAGAGAATTTGTTAATATCAAATATAATTTAAATGAAAAAACTCAACCAAACTAAAATCCAACAAATACAAATATAATAGTTGCATTCCTTAGCAAAGGGTTTGAAAGTCAAAAGAGGTAGAGCGTTGTTTTTAGTTTTGTTTCATCCTATATCATCATCCATAAGTAACAATATGCAATATCATCCTCCTCACTTGCCACTCTTTCTATCCTCCGCTACCCTCGCAAGCTCCTTTGCAAGAGAAAGAAGAAGAAGAAGTACTGTGTGGGTACCATCATTTTGCAAGGCAATGGCTGTATTGATGCGGCAAATGCAGTGATGGTGGTGGGCTATAATAATCATGTAGAAGAGAAGAAAGAAAATGGATCCAGAAATAAATCAGCGGTGAAAATGTTGGGCATAAAGGGTTGGGGGCCTTCGCAAACAATTGCATGGCTCATTGTACTAGGTGATATACTTTGATTTGAACAAAGCATGGAAAATCGACAAAGATAATAGTAAAGTGAAGAGTTTTAGAAATTACGCGTAAAGTGCATTGAATCAAAGGGTGGGTTTGATTTATTTTATCATCATGTGTGTGTTATTTCTAATATTTTTTTAGAGTGGTGAATCAATTCAATGGGTGAGCTTCATTTTTGAGATTAGGACTCTGGGGATTTCAATCCTAGTTTAGGGATATTTTTTGTAATAATTAAAACTCAGAACCACACGTGACAACATATGTGGCATAAAAAATAATTTTTTATTTTAATCTTAGCCACGTCAACATTTTTCATCCATCACTTAATAACGCCAATAGTTTGAACTGACTATAAGAAGAAATTGGTGACGAAATAATTCGTCGCCTAATCTATTGAAATTGAAAATTAATATATATATATATATATACACACAATCAGTGATGAAATATTTTGTCACCTTATATGGTCAAATAAAAAACATTACAAATTAAAAATCATTGGTGATGAATTTATTTTGTCTCTGAATATAATGTTTAGTGACGAAAATATTAGGTGACGGGGCTTAGAGCATCTCCAGCAAACTCTCCAAAATTTTGTACTGTTTGGAGAGTAAACAGTTCATTTTACCTTTTAGTTACCTACTTTTTTAAATACGCTTTCCAACAGACTCTCTATCTTTTTTCTATCCCATTTAAATATTATTTCTTCATTCTTTCTTTAGTATTTCTTTATTCTCCTTTCAATTTTCATTCATTCATTCCTAAAAACTACATTCATAATATTTTTACAACACTTTCACAAAAAATCATTTGTGATAAGTTGATATTGATTTTAATTTGAACGTACTATTAAAATTTTATTTTTTTTCTCTTTCCAAAAGAATTATTTTTTTCTCACCAATAATAACCTACTACTTAAGATTTATTGTGAAAGTATTGTGAAAATATTGTGGTAGCATTTCTCAATTTTAATTTCTTACTCTTTATTTTATTTTTCCCTTATTTTTTTTAACAATATAATTTCCTTTTTCTTTCTTTTTTTTTTTCCATCTTTTTTTCTCCTCCACACACGTGCCATTACTCTTTTTTTTTTTTTTTTTTCTTTTTTTTTTCCATCTTTCCTTTTTTTTTTTCCCCTACCACTTCCTCCAAACTCCAGAACATTCCACAAAGCTCTCTTTCTTTCTGTTTCTTTTTTTTATTTTCTTTCTTCCCTTCTCTCTTTTCTCTTATCACTTCATCCACAAGTTTTTTTCCCTCTATCCCATCAAAACACACGAACTTAATCTGCTCTGCCTTCACCGCTGCCCGTCTTCCTCCCCACCACTGCTTGATCTCTTCCCCACTGCCAATGACATGTGGTAGAGATGGGTCAGATCAATTATTTATTTATTTATTTATTTTTTTGGTTCTGATTTAATTATTGGGTTCCATTGTGGGAGTAAGTGAAAGATTGTGAACCCAATAATTTTTTTGGTTCTGAAACTATGAGAAAGATTGTATATTTGATTTCATTGCATTTTATGTTTTGTGTTTGTTTAGAATGTATTTTGTTGTACTTTCTAGCCGTTGAGATAAAGGGATGAGACAGAAAAAATTTATTTTTTATTCAACCAGGTATTTTTTTAACAGAAAAAAATGATTTGAAGTTGCTACAGTGCTCTCTTCTTCTAGAGAGTCACTGTAGCAAATCTAAAAAAAAAAAAAGTAGAGATAGAGAGACTGTTGGAGCGCTTTTATTTTATTTTATTTTATTTGTGTGTGTGTGTGTGTGTGTGTGTGTTTGCTCTCCAAATAAGGATTTAGAGAGCCTATTGGAGATGCTCTTAAGTGGCGAATGCTATTTTTTCACCACATGTCTTTGGCAATGAAATAAGGACATATTGTGACGAAAAGCGTTGTCATCGTAGTCTACTTTTGTTGTAATGGACAATGACTATTTTGATACAATACCAAAAGGTTAAGAACTAAATTGACACATTATCTATATCTTCCATTCAAAAGGACTAAATTAACACATTTGAAATGTTAAGTATCAAATTGACATTCAGCCTAAAGATTAAGGACCAAACATAAATTAAAATTTAATAAGCACAAAATTTATTTGGGAGGGCTTGCTCGATCGATGAGGTCCAATATGATTTTCATTTGTTTGCTCCAACTTTATCCTTAACAGCATCACAAGCCCCTTGTGCCTTATCCTTCATCTGCTGGCCAGCCTGCAATGTAGAGAACTCCATATGTAAGCAATTAACAATGATGTAGGGTAGTATTGCTTGAGATCGAAGTATTTTGTTATGTTTATATGTAATTTTCTAACTTAGTAAAAACTTTGTTGAACCTCTTGGCATGATTCCTTAGCAGATTGAGCAGCATTGCTTGCCTTGTCCGCCAAGTTGCCTGCCTTTTCCTAAACCAAAAAAGAACAACACATTATAATCAACATTTAAAATGTCAACGTGCATAGTGTTCATGCATGAAACATCCATCCATGCCTATGTAAATCCTTTTAGATGCAGTTTGCCTAAGAAGAGCCGTATCATAGGCGTATCTTGGACATATTGGGCCTTAAAATAAAAAATCAGGGTACGCATACAGGAGTATCCGGCACCGGATACAAATATATGAGCTAAACTGGAGTATCCGTGCTTACTAGATGTATGCTACTATGCTAATAGATGTAAATAGGATGGATAGAAACTCACCTGAGCTTGGCCCTTGGCCTGGCCAGCTTGGTAACTTGCATCCTGCGATTTGTCCATCTTCAGTTTCTGCTTGGAACACAAACACTAACAATGTAATTCAGGCTCTAAAATTCAACTTGGGTGATTCTACAAACAAATGTGAGGCAAAATTTATAGGATTTTCAAACCAATCCACTAATTGACACGTTTATGTTTTCTCAAATATGCTCACATGTGTCATCATATGATTGAAGTTTGGCATTTTTATTTGGCCTTAGGACCAGGTGCTTCTTTTGATGATACGCACACTAACCATTCAATTCAAAGTTGGTTACGATTTTAGAGGGACATATATGAACTTGGCCTTAACACTGCTTGCAATGAATTTGCTACTCTAGAGTCTAGACTGTCCTAGTGATAAAGTTCGCTTGTGGTAATTAAACTTTGTCCATTATTGAGAAATACATATAAACTTCGCATTTTTTGAGTCATATGATGTGATAAAAATAAATAATAATAAAAAGAGAAACTAAAAAATTCATAAGCGCACACGCTATGCATATTCTTGCTTTATCAAGTAGTAAGCAAAAAATACTCATTATCAATCACACATTTGTGCAAATATTTCATGTCCAGATTTTATGTACAGATCTTAGTTTGCTCCATAGGTACGTAAAGGACCCCATCATCAACTGGCATCACATGAAAGATCAATAGTAACCTTAAAATTTTTAAGTAATTAAATGTTACCCCCACTTTCAGTGTTAGATTGTCCTTATAAACTGGGCCAGAATAGAGTCTTCCACACTACATAGATCCAGTCTTAGGCCAGATGGGCTCAGGCCCAATCCATGGGCTTGATTGATTTGCACCCTTTAATAACTACGTTGTATTAATTTAAATTTTAATGCAGGTAAAACCCAAATTGATTAAAAGTCTTACAATAAGATGTGAATTATTTCCTATAGTCACAAACGTTTCTACAATAATTTTACAAAACTTCGAATATAGTAAATTCTTACTGGTTTGCATTTGCTCTCACCACTTACATCGTTTTTTTACTTACTAATAGCCACTACCATAATAGCAATTTGTAAAAAAAAAAAATTGTAATTCTTGCTTTCTCCTCCTTTTAAAAGTTATAAAAAAAAAATTTATAGATCTAAAATTTAAAACAAAATATACCATCCCAAAAAAATTAGCCCAAAAACAATAATTACTAGTAGTAAAGCTAAAAACAATTAAGCTCAATTAACTAATTTTACCAAAAACAAACAACCCGGCCCCTTAAAAAATTAAAAAAAAAAAAAAATTTGTCCTTACCAGAAAGGAGATGCACATATAAAAAACACAAACAAATAAAAAACCCTTTAGCAGTTAAGTACTAATGTTAGAGGCCAGAGTCATTGCACACAATTTTGTTTATTTATTAAATCACTAAAATCCTTAAGCCCTTCAATTCCCTTTAAAGACACAGTTCTCTCTCACTCTTTCTCTCTCTCTCTCTCTCTGTCTCTGTTCTTAGTTTATCATTTCACCATAACATCTTTGCATCAAGTCTCACCTCTTGTTATTCTATTTCTAATTCTTTTGTTATCCTATTTGTTTTCCAAGTACATATAGACAAGTCCAAATCAGCTTAATTTGGGTGTTGTGCGCAAGTTGGTAAATAAATCTACCAAGTCTAAAGTCTCAATGGAGAGTTGCACATTGACCTACTACTATATGCATACAAAACTACAATAAATACCATTTCATCCATTTATCTTGTTTCTACAAACTCTTCGTTCTCAAGTCTTAAGGTATTTGTTCCTAGAACATATTGGAAATTCCAATTTTAACATAAATTGTTGTTAAAAGGTCAATTTGCATCTCTCTCTACTTTGTTCAATCACATGGGCAACTAACAGCAGCCCACCACAATTCCATAGTGTAAGCAAGACCAATTTACTAGGAGTTGAAACTAAGCCATCTAATTTATGGCCTTGTCTTCTTTTAGTTGCTTCGATCTCTATCCCTCTCTCTCTCTCTCTCTCTCTCTCTCTCTCTCTCTCTCTCTCTCTCTCTCTCTCTCTCTACATATGTGTGTGTGTGTGTGTGTGTGTGTGTATAAGCTCTTATTGGAATGGACATTAAGAAATAGAGAAACATTGATAGCAAAGAGAAAGATATATGTATTAGTATCATAGATACCATAAATAATATGATGTGGTAAATGAATACTTGAGAAGAAGTAATTTAGATATAATATTTGAATGCTCGAAAATGTGTTGAAAACACGAGCTATTTAGACGCCCAAATTAAAGTTACGGCTCGATAGATTTTACACTAACTTAATACTAAGTGCAGAATAGTATAAATGCGAGCGGATAAACAAACAAGCTACTCTAATCCATAATCATGACAACACAGCAGTAAAATGGAATGTAAAAGAGTAGGGAACAGAGATGCAAACACAAGATAACACGCCGATGTGTTATCGAAGAAGAATTCGAAGAACTCGATGAAAAACTTCTCCGCCACCCTCCAAGCGGTAATCGATCCATTAGACAATTAGTTGGAATACATGGGTTAGCAAGAGACCCTCCAAGCCTAATCTACCCAAGGTACCTAAGCCCTCCAAGCTCCTACTCCAACAAGGCTTCTTGGAACCATGTCTTGTCTAGCTCTCCGGATCTCGCAACAAGCTCCATGTTGCATCTGCCATCCAATGCTTCCCAGCAACACCAAAACCTCAGTTGATACTCTGAAAGGGTGTGGTAAGTGTTTGGGCTATCAACCTCTCAACAGTATAGAAATGGAGAGGTAGGAGTTGAGGAAAATCCACAAGCAATTGTATAGAGAAATGTGGGTATAACAATCTCTAAATATCAAGGTTTGTGGCTAGGGTTTTCTCTCAGAAGCACTCCTCAACATTTGTGGGTAATGTGGGTATATATAGTGTAGGCATAGAAAGTGTGTATCAGAAATGACAGTCTGTCAAAACAGAATGTTTCGCAGGTGTCTCGCGGGAAGGCCTTACCCGCTAGCTACTCGCAAAACGCAGCTGTCTCCATTCTGTCCTGAATCTTCGCATTCCAACATGTGCAAGTCACATGGATCACTTTGTGGGATGCTAATTCGCGAGCTACCCTTGAAAAAATCTTCAGTCTTCAATTGCTTGAGTCTTCACACACTTTCTCTCTATCACACAACCCTTACAATTAAATCCCACAATAAATACAGGGAATACAAGATTGAATAAAATTACAATCAAATTTGGCACGTAATAAAAGCCAACAAAACACATTTGTAAATTACAACTTTACAATCTCCCCCTTTGGCTATTCCGTGACAAAACCCCTAAAACAGACTCTAGACTTAAACGTGAGTTTGGGAACAGTGGCAAAACTCACTCACACCTAATCTAGAAGCTGTGAAGCACTTGCATGTATATACCTGTAACCTGAAACACTTGCACACAAACAAAACTTCCATTATGCTTATGACAAGTTGAATACATGGTATGTACATGAGCAAGTAAAGTGCGATCAAGTTTGTAAACATTATAAAACAAGTAAGCATATCTTGATCAAACAGGAACAGTCATTAAAGAATGACTATAATGAACATTTAGCTAGTAAATGCTCATCCGGACACGCAATGCAATTAAGAACAATCACAAGGATCAATTGCATGTCCAACACTTAACCGATGCAAATACGCGAAGTATTTGCATCTAGGATACAAAATCCTACTAAGGGTACAAGAGTGAGGTACTTAAGACATATTAGCAATATCTTAAAAGTACAAAAAAAAAATGCTACAAAGCATTGAGATAAACACAAATACTGAATATAAACTGAAATTAAAAACAGAGTATTAAAGCTTTAAAAGAAAGCAATAAAGACAACTATCCAAGAGTTATAAACACTAAAACAATTTAAACCAAACATAAATAGTGCTAAACCGCCTGAATGAACCAATGTATCTAAGTCTAAACTCTGTCTATGCTCTGCCCCCCCTCAAATGTGCAAGCTCCCCCTTAAAAATTTCTCCCCCTTTTTGACCGGAATGGCCAGAGAGGCTAGAACTGATCGGACTCTGAATCTGATCCCTGTTGCATGGACAAATCATCAATCTGTGAGGATAAGGCAGTGATCTGGCCCTGAATATAGGCAAACTGGTCCGCGGTGTGCTGCACATGTGAGTTAAGCACGGTAGACATTTGGTCCATTTTAGATAGGAGACGATCAAGTCTGTCTGATCCTCGTGCTGGTGCTGAAGATGATGGCTAAGCTGAAGTCTCTGGAGCAGCAGTGAATCTGTCAATGTCCTCCTCTGTATTGCCACCCTCTTCCTCAGCACGATCCCGTCGTATCGTATGCACACCTGTGTTTAGAGCCTTTGATGTGAGCTGTGCTTCTAGTCATTATGTGTGCACCAATAGGATAGTCCCTTTGAACCACAATAAGGCCACTCAGAAGTTTGAGCCTTGATTTTTCAATGAGGCCCATTATGAGTGAGGGGAATAGCATGACTGTTCTAGAATTTTGTTTCTCAATGCTCTTCTTCTACAGATGGAAGATGTGTCCACATATATCAATCTCCTTGTGAGTAAAGAGATCATATAAAAAGATTGTCCTTGAAGCAGACAACGTTGTCAGATTGGTGACCAGATACAGATTATGGATCATCACATAAGCAAGAGTCCTCATCTCTGGACTGAATGGAAATGTGTTCATGGAGGTCTTTTTAAGTGTACTACCAAAAGCCAACACCATTTCTTCAGTAGAGTCCAAACGATCCTCGTACTGGACTGTGATTGGCTGTGATGGAGGATGAATTTCCAAAAATTCTTGTATGCTTTCCCTAGTAATCACAAACTCTTTGTGTCTCACCCAGCAATCTATATGATCCCCTTCCACAGTAGCATTTGAGAAAAATTCCCTTATGATTTCCGAGCAGACAACTCCAACCGGATTCAAGAGCTTTGTCCATGTCCTTTCCCTGAACACTTCAGGTATGAGGTGTCCTCAAGGGTATCCAACTCAACAACCCTTTCCATGATAATTGTTGCTCTTTTGTAGCAGTCATTGTACTTCAAATCTGCCTCTATAGACTTGAAGTTGTCAGAATCTGTGCGAGCACGTTTTGTGGATTTCTTGGTCATAGAATGTTTGGTAGGAGACATCTGCAGAAGGGAACACATAACAGAAAAGAAACATGTGCACCAACACAAACAGAACACAAAACTTGATTAGATTCAAGTTAGTCCAAGTCATAAGTAAAACAACTTAAAACAGATCAAACAAACTTAAAACAACATGCTATAATTGATGGAACATGTAAACATAAACACATTGCATGAATTTAAGTGACTGTGCATGTGTGTGCATGTGCTGATGCATGTGAGTGCAACATGAGGTGTATGGTTTGTGCCTAGAGAATGCCTAGTGTGTGCCTAAGTGATGCATGACATGGCATTGTGAGGCACAAAATGGGCACAGTGTGTAAAACACACACCCATTGACCAAAACATGTTAAACATGTTCAATCAAGAGTAACCCAAGCAATGGAACTCATTTGAGACCACTACAACACAAAAGTGTCACATGGACATTTTGTCAAACACCTAATATGCAACAGTGAGCAACACCTATGAATAATGCATTAACAAGATGAAATTTTGCCTCAATACATGCTAAGAATGCCACATGGGGCCAACACAGATACAAACACAGCAAATGGGACTCAGCCCAATCAAAATTTTGAAAACAATTTCACAAAAATAAGAACCCCAACCCCTTTTTCAAAAATTCCCAAATTTTCAAAACCCTAAGCTAAAATCTGCATAATCTAAGTAGAAAAAATGAAAAGGGTGTTAAGAACACATACCTTGATGTTGATTTTGCAGAAAATACTCTTGAAAATGATGGGGTTTGAGTGAAAATAAGATTTGGGTTGAAGGGGGTTCGAGAGAGGTAGTGCGAGGGAAATGAGAGAGTGTTTGAAAAACTGTCACATCTGCCTTATAAAACTGAAAACACGCATTTTTCGCGGGTTAGGCAGTCGCGAGATTAGTCGCGAGACACACTGAAGCTTTCGCAAGAAGCCTTTAGTCGCGAAACAGTCGCGATAGCCTCTGTATGAAATTGAAAAATTTCCAGTTTTTGCCTAAAAACCATTTTGCGAGAAGAGTTTAGTCGCGAAATACTCGCGAGGCAGTAGCGAGACTCTCTGTATGAAAATGTGACTTTTTAATTTCCCTTAAGCACATTTCGCGGGAAGCTCTAAGTCGCGAGCTTCTCGCGAAATAGCCTCTGAACCAGTTTTTGAAGAAAAACACAAAAATGCATTTTGAACAAAAACTAAAAACACGAAAGTATAAAATCACTTTCAAAAACATATAAAACACTCAAAAATATTTTTGGGTTTGATCAACAAGTACTTGAGCATACACATCACATTTGAACATGTACAATCACACAAATGAGATAAGCATTAATTGAATCAAAGTCTTGTGTGTTGTGGGTGAGTATCAAATGTGGAATATTCCTTAGACCAGAGTGAAGCTTCAATGATTAATTCAATCAAGTCATACACAACTAGTACTAAATCAAGTGGACTATCTCAATTATAAAAATGAGCATATATGACCTCCCACAAGAGAATGATTACAAAACTTAGAAGCTTTTCATTTGGCTTCTGCATAAATCATAACATTTGATCCATTTTGGATAATACATCTCTTTTTGAGATCGGTGCTTGAAATTTTTGATATTTCAACATTGAGACTTAGCCTTTGGCTTTTTGAGCACCATACATTTCAATACAAAAGTCGCTTTCCCTTTTTCCTAGTCAAATACTAGTATGTGCGACAGGCTTTTGCAGCTCATTATCTCTTTTCATTTGGAGATTTACAATTGGTGAGCTCTATTGCAAAAACAAAAAAAATATAGTGGGAAGAGATATAGACACAAGTCTATGCAAGTATCAAGACCATCAAGACTATTGACCAATCATTCATGACAAGCTTGAAGATCTATTTACAACAATCACACATAGTTTTCAAGATTTCTCTCACACAGATATACGTGCATACAAAACATGTGATATACACAACACAAGCGGTCAAACTTTTTGAAGATTTTTCAATTTTTATGGGTTTTTGAATTTTTGAAACACACTAAAAAACAGAACAAGTAAGATCAACAGAAACATGTACAAACCAAAACTTGTAAATGAAACATGCTATAAACTAGAAGCAATTGACACAAATTGAATTATGCATGTCATGATGCATGAACATATGCCCCTAAACATCGGAAGTATTAATGTATGGACATGTTGTAATGCTTATGCATGAGTACCCTTCTTCACCCACACGTCACGTGCGTTTGGGGTGATATCCCTATAGGATTGGGTACGAGTGTTGTGGCCTTCAAACCTTCTAGAGAAGCTTGCCAAGCAAGTGGTGAATGCCTCGATCATCCTCATCACATCCCTCACTCCGGGATCACCTTGTTGACCTTTTGATTGCTCAGCAGCCCAATTCCTTTTGTCATTTCTTGGTCCTCTTGACCTTTGATCACTTGCATTCTTCAATGCCCTCAACTTATGACAATTTGGTCTGGTGTGTCCTTGAAGTCCACAGTGATGACAGAAATGTTGAGTTCTTGGACCTCTTTGTGATTCTGGAAGTAATTTCCCTTTGGCTTTAGACTTGACACTGATTAGTTACGAGGCTTATTCAACACCCGTTGGTCAGCCACATTTCTATTCTTCTCCACCTTTACTTTCTCAGCAGTAGTGACAACTACTTTCGGTTCTTTGGCTTTCACAAACTTAACTTCCTTGGATATATTGACAGTCAAACTACTCTCTTCAGTATATCCCAATCCGGTTTTGTCGGAGAAAGGTTTTTGATGAGAGAGGACTTCATCAAGCTTCTTGGAGGAGACTCGCTCTACTTTAGTGTTGGCTTGAACCACCTCAAACTCAAGGAATTTTATCTTTGAGTAGGCTTCGGTCAGCTCTCCATTCAGCGTCTCTATTTCACATTTGGCCTTCTTATATCGCACGAGAAGACTTCTATAATCTTCCTCTGCCCTTTTCATATTTTTAACAGCTACGTTAGCCACTTTTGCATATTTACCGGTCTTCTCAAGGAGAGAATTGTAGGTCTCTTGCAGTCCCACTGTTTCTTCTTCTTCCTCATCATTAGACTCCTCAACTATCCCAATTGACTCCAATTCAGTGTGCTCACCAAGCTCTTCCACTAGCACACTTAAATCATCTGAAGATTCCACATGAGCGATGTTCATGAATGCAGAGAAGTTTCCCTCTCCATCATAGATTTCATCTGAATCTAAATTAGAAGAATCAGAATCACTGAGAGTAGTGGCATACACCTTGCCTTCCCTCTTAGATAGTTGGGACACTCGTTCTTGCGATGTCCATGGCCATTGCATTCATAACATACAATGCCTTGAGGGGATTGAGAATCCTTCCCATGTTTCTTCTTAAAGTAATCAGAATCACCTTTGGAGGATGAAAACTTCCCTTTGCTAAACGGTTTCCCACTGTTCTTCATCTTCATAAATTTTCGGAAGTTTTTTGCAAGAAATGCTATCTCCTTCTCCACATCATCTTCTTCGGAGGAATCATCCATTCTCTCGGTGATGGTTTTAAGAGCAAGAGATTTGCTTGACTTATGAGAAGGCAGTCCCAGGTCATATGTTTGGAGAGATCCAATGAGCTCTTGGATTTTGATCTCATCCAAATCTTTACTTTCCTCTATAGCAGTGACTTTTGCACGGAAGCTCTCCGGCAATGATCGAAGGATTTTCCTCACTCTCTTTGAGTCCTCCGTCTTCTCACCCAAGTTGAACTTACCAATAACCACCTCGTTCAGCTTGCTATAGAATGAGTCGAATGACTTGTCTTCACTCATTTTCAGCTCTTCAAACCGAGTGGTTAGCATCTACAACTTAGTATCTTTCACCTTCTTCGTGCCTTCATAGGTGGTCTCCAATGTCTCTCAAGCTTCCTTGGCAACTGTTATGTGAGAAATCCTGTTAAACTCATCTAGAGAAACACCACAAAAAATTGCATTCAAAGCTTTATTGTTAGCGTTAGTTGCCGCAAGTGCTGCCTTATCCCAAGTGGATTTAGTGGCCTTCGGCCTAGCCCATCCTACTTCTACCGCATCCCAAATAGTATCATCAATTGAACGCAAGAATGCCCTCATTCGGACTTTCCAAAAGGCATAGTTACTACCATCAAAATATGGTGGAACATTTAAAGATTGAGACCGGTCCATCTCAAACGGGGTCAAGGATCGCACTAAGATAATTAAACCATAGCTAGTGCACCCGCTTTGATACCAATTGAATGCTCGAAAATGTGTTGAAAACACAAGAGCTATTTAGACCCCCAAATTAAAGTTATGGCTCGATAGATTTTACATTAACTTAATACTAAGGGTCCGTTTGGATACAGCTGAAAACTGAAAATTGAAAACTGAAAACACTGTAGCAAAATAATTTTTAAATGTGTGAATAGTACCGTGGGACCCATTTTTAATGAAAAAGTTGCTGAAAAGTGAAAGTTGTGGGTCCGTGAACAGTGCACGAATGCACTGTTTATGGATAAAAGTCAACAAGTGCGGCTACTGTTCAACAGTAGCCGCATTGTAACCGTGAACAGTGAAAAAGTCAGCCTTTACGTCTCTGGGAACGTTGAAAAGTAAAAAAAAAAAAGACAGAAATGCAAACGCGTTTGGGAAGCGCAAAACGCGCTTTCCAAATGCACACTAAGTGCGGAATAGTGTAAATGCGAGCGGATAAATAAACAAGCTACTCTATTCCATAGTAATGACAACACATCAGTAAAATGGAATGTAAAAGAGTAGGGAAGAAAGATGCAAACACAAGATAGCACGCCGATGTGTTATCGAAGAGGAAACCGAAGAACTCAGCGAAAAATCTCTCCATTACCCTCCAAACGATAATCAATCCACAAGATAATCAGTTTGGATACATGGGTTAGCAATAGACCCTCCAAGCCTAATCTACCCGATGTACCTAAGCCCTCCAAGCTCCTACTCCAACAAGGCTTCTCGGAACCGTGTCTTGTCTAGCTCTCCGGATCCCATAACAAGCTCCATGTCGCATCTGCCATCCTTGGCTTCTTCCAATGCTTCCCAACAGAACCAAAACCTCACTTGATACTCTGAAAGGGTGTGGTAAGTGTTTGGGCTATCAACCTCTCAATGGTATGGAAATAGAGAGGTAGGAGTTGAGGAAAATCCACAAGAAATTGTGTAGAGAAATGTGGGTATAACAATCTCTAACTCTCAAGGTTTATGGCTAGGGTTTTCTCTTAGAAGCACTCCTCAACATTTGTGGGTAATGTGGGTATATATAGTGTAGGTACAGAAAGTGTGTATCAGAAATGACAGTCTGTCAAAACAGAATGTTTCGCGGGTGTCTAGCGGGAAGGCCTTACTCGCGAGCTACTCGCGAAACACAGCTGTCTCCATCCTATCCTGACTTTTCGCATTCCATCATGTGCAGGTCACATGGATCACTTTGCGAGATGCTAAGTCACGAGCTACCCGCGAAAAACTCTTCATTCTTCAATTGCTTGAGTCTTCACACTCTTTCTCTCTATCACACAACCCTTACAATTAAATCCCACAATAAATACAAGGTACAAAACATTGAATAAAATTACAATCAAATTTGGCATGGAATAAAAGCCAACAAAACACATAGTTGTAAATTACAACTTTACAATATTACTCTCATATTTCTTGATGAAGTTGTTTTATAAACTTTAAGGATTCTTATACATGATAGAGTGATATCCTTGAAGGACTGAAAATGATGGTCTTCGTCAAACTTTGATTCTTTTAATGTTTTTTCCCTTGAATAATCACTTCATTAATATGAATCAAACAAAAGCTAGCAAGGTTCATACCTTCTCATTCTTCTAGAAAGGGAATTTGTTTCACACAAAGCTACATATATGGCTACTAGCTAATAAGTTATGAGTTTGAAACAAAAACATAACGGTTCTTCTAAGACCACAACTTTTCCCATAATTTGATGAAGTAGTCAACTATAAGTGATGTACAATTACTTTCATATGAATTCATCATTTTTTCTCTACTAATCATAGTTGACCACTTTAAAGTTGTGTCCAAATGCTTTCTAAAAACAAAATCCACAACAAAAAAAAAAAAAAAAAAAAAAAAAAAAAAAAAAAAAAATCAACTAGAATTATCTTGGTTTCTTCCACGAACCTTTGAATAGACCAATTAACTTCCAACATATTTCCCTTGATAGCTCCCATCACGTTCAAGACATATCTCCCTCTAAAATAACATAGTTGAGGTTACTTTCGTGATGTTTATCTTTTTCTAATTAACATTAATGCATAAGATTAATTATTTAATTTTTTCTATATTTTTTTAAGATATATTTTAGAACATCTTAGTGGCATTAACTTGGTGGTAATACACACATGTTTTTGCCAAACGCATACCTAGTTTGAATCTTAGCGCTGACCTGAACCATTACAATTTTATTGTTTTGAATTTGAAATTTTATTTTTTTGTAGGGTCCATACATAGAAAAGCCCACAAACCCAATAAAAAAAAATTAAAAAAAAAAAAAAAAAAAAACCTTAGCTTATCTCTAAAACTTCTTTCCTTTGATGTTGGTGATAAAGGACACAGTTTCCCCCCTCTGTGTACCTTTCTCTTTGTTCACAGTCTCTACCATCTCTCAGCTCTAAATCTCAAAAGCTCTCGTCCTTTTCCTTTCTTTTTTCCATCTGAATTTTTATTATTTCTGTTTGGTCCCTTTATTTCTAAATTGTTTTTAATTTTGTTTTGTTTTTGGTTTCCTTTTGGTCTCGTAGGGTTGCTAGGAACACAACCCAGCAATTCTTGTATAATTCCTTTTGGTTCCTAGCAGGTGAGAGAATAAGTAATTATATATACTTAAACTATGAAACTTCTATGATTATCTATGTTGCGGTGTTGGTTGATGATTTTATTGATCCCCTCTTTGCGAAGTGTTCCATTATGTAATGCAAATTCATGAATTTTATTCCTAAATTATAAATAAGTAAATTTGTTCAGTAGTAAAAATAGTGCTGGTTTATTGCTTATTTATTTATTTTTAGTGGGACGGGGTGAAGATAAAGAATTTTAATTTATAATAGTCATATACCTACACATTGTATCTAAGTTATCATTTTTTTTTTAATGGGCTTGTTATGAGTATCACCTTGAAGTACATTATTGGATTCATCATCATTAAACATTAACTTAAGTAAGAAGCTTTGTTTCTTTTTAAATCCTTATGTAAAATTCATTGCCCATGATTTCTGAGTGAGAAAGATTCAAATTGCTGATTTATGATTTCTATAGTGTAAGTGAATTGCTTGAAGTTATACAAAACTTATACATTATCAATGAAAGCGGATGGTTATGTATTAATATTTTTAATGCTTGATAATAATTATTGGCATTACTTGCTGCCATGGTTTGAGTTACCCTTTATTTTTATTTTTATTTTATTTTTAATGGAGAATTTTATATCTTTTTTTAGAAATATTATATTGGTCCACATGTATCATAATACAAAGAACAAAGGGAAAACTTTGTTCGTTGATTTGAATGATGATGCTGGCAAGGATGGTAATAATATAGTAGATAATGAATGTGATATGGTACAAAAAGGTAGTGGTGATGCTACTCAAAATTTGGAAAAACACTAGAGCACTATTCTCGACAAAGGAATAGATCAATTGACTAATGCCCAAGCAATTGGTTTGAAATTTAGTTCCCTAGATGATGGTGGAGAATTTTATAACACATATGTGAAGTTGGTTGGCTTTAGTATTTGCAAAGATGAGGTAAAGCATAATAAAAATAACATCGTGACCTCTAGAAGATGGGTTTGTGCAAAAAAAAAAAAAAAAAAAGATTGCGAACAAGAAAAAATTATGTAAAGTTAAATTTCATGCGAGAGGCAAGACCAATAACAAGAAGTAGTTGAAAGGCTGCTTTTTGTATTAGGTTTGATTGTAAGTCAAATAAATGGGTTGTAGGAGAGTTTAAAAGGGAGTATAATCACAACTTAGTTACTGAATTCGAAACTCAATTTCTTTGTTCACATAGGACTATTAAGGATTTCAATAAGACTCAGATTATATCACTGCATAATATTGGGGTCAAATCAAATCAAATCAAATCATGGACCATTTGATCTAACAAGCTGGAGGATACAAGAACCATATAGTGGCAGATCGCAATTCCAATATGCGTGATGGTGATGCTAAATGTGCTTTGGCATGTTTACAAGCCAAAGCAGATATGGACAAGTCATTTTTTTTTTCAGTACACTATTGATAAAGAAATCCATTTGGCCAATCTATTTTGGACAAACTGTCAAAGTCGTTTAGATTATGCATGTTTTGGAAATGTAGTTGCATTTGATACAACATATAAGATGAATGTATACCAAAAACCCCTAGTTATATTGGTAGGAGCTAACTGCCACTAGCTGACTATAGTATTTGGTTATGGACTATTAGTTGATGAGAGCATTGAAACATATACTTAGGTGTTGCAAAATATGCTTGTACTAATGAACAATAAGACTCATATTTCAGTCGTGACAGATGGGGACAAAGCATTGAGTAAAACTATTAAAATAGCTTTTCCAGAGTCTTGACATCATTTTTGTGTGTGGCATCTTGAAATGAATGCTTTTGGAAATCTACATAATAAGGAAGTATATGAAAGTATAGGAAGTGTATGAAAGTTTAATCAAGTGTATGGTATAGTATGTTACACCAAATTAATTTGAAGACATGTGGAAGAAAATGGTCGACGAACACAATTTACATAACCATGAATGATTGCATGAAATGTATGCTAAAAATCACTAGGTCACTAGTTTAACCAATGGGTCATCAGTTGAACCGCAGGGTCAAATAAAAAAAATTAAAAAATTAAAAATTTATAAAATTAAGTTTGAGAAATCGTAACCTGAATATGTAAATTAAAAAAAGAAAAACAAATAGGCATATGCCTAAATTAAACTCGTCATTATAATTCAAAATCAATGTTTCCTAAACAATAGCATTAGAAATTCTATAAAATTCACAAGGAAAAATTCTATAACTTAAACTCTAATGCTAATTTCTCTCAGTCTCTCACTGGTTGTTCCAATTACTCCAATCCCATGGATTACGGCCTGGGCTTAAACTTGAAGCTCTATCTTCATTGAAAACTCCAACATCAGCCTCATTATTATATTCTTTGTTTTCATTAGGCTCCTCAATCCTAGCTTCATATTGGTTACTAGGATCTCCATCATCATTGTCAGCATCTTCGACCAACTCTTCCAAGTTTAAGATATCTATATATGTTTAAACTCTTGTATAAGGCCACAAATGAAATAAAAAGAAAATACATGCACTAGAATAAGTGAATTTTGTAATTAATGTAACAAACTAGCCAATATCATTTTCGTTGTCTTTGATTGTACAAGCTGCTAATTCATTTTGGAAGGTCTCCAATTCCTCCACTATCAAATTTGTTGGCTCATCCTTTAATACTCAATTCACATTCCCATGAAAGACTTCAAAGTTAATAGGATCATAGTTTCGACGTGTTAGGACATATGTGATTCAATGTTAGGAACATATGTCACTATTTTGTGTAATTGGTTAATCTTTTGACAAAACGCACTTTACTTGTAATTTGGTAGATCTAGGATGTGTTTAATGCTTCAAGAAATAAGGTTTCAAGTTCAAGTGTTAAAGCCATGTAAGTCTATCCAAGAATCAAGTCAGAAAGTGTAGGATTTTAAAGCTCAACAACTAGCTCGACAGCTAGCATCTATGAGGTTTAAAAGCTGTTGAAACCCGTGGCTTGACAGCTAGCTCGATAGATAGGGTATCAGTCGAGGTTTATGAAGTTCAGTTTTTCAAGCTAATTTTCATCCAATCCGTGAATGTATGTTTGGGCTTTCTTTTCTCACAACCCTAAACATATATAAGGATTATTTTAAGGGCTGAAAAAGGTGACGACAAGTTGCACAAGAGCACAATTCCACAAGTGTGAAGAAAAGTGTGACCGGAAACCTAGTTTGCCCTAGTTCTTCAAGAAGCTGCTGTGTTTGTACACCATAGGGTTTTGTGACCAAGCAACTTCATGATCTTCATTGTCTGGATGAACTGAAGAACTTTGCAGCCAACATTCTTCTCAAGTTGGTGATCAAGTCGCGTACTGGAATCCGCGCAATTGGTTAGTCACGTACTGGGAGCTGTGCATTGAAAAGGAGAGATTGTCACTACAGAACAAGTCCAATTGGGTATTGGGGTAAGGGTTCAACTGTAGGTTGGTATAAGGTACTGGGATTCCTTTACTTGTAACCGCTTGTTTTGATAATAGTGGATTCTAGGGAGTGGTGACCTTAAAATCACCCGGTGGGGTTTTTGCCGTGTAGGTTTTTTCCATTCGTAAACAAATCACTATGTCAATTTACTTTCCACTGCATACTTTAGTTAATTGGTGATTTTTTTGTGCTATCACGTATCTTGCATGTTAAATTGATTAATTAATAAATTTGACTAATTAATCAATTAATTCATCACAAGGGGTCAATACGTTTTTGGCCTATCAAGTGGTATCAGAGTAGGCACACTCTGATTAGGTTTTAATCTTTGTTGTGTGATCCATTGACCCCTGTTGTCATGGCTACAACCGGCTTAAAGAGATCTTTGTTTTCAAATACATCTTGTTTTTCTAATCTCTACTTGTTTGAGTGTATCAGAAAATGCAAGTCTAAAAGTTATTTGAATTCTATTATGATGACTATTGGAAAAGATCTCAGTTTGACAAAGAAGAAACTAGACTATCTCAGAATGAAAATGTGCAAAGGAGTTCATCTGAGAAGAGTGAAAGTTAAAGGTTTAGTTCATAAAAGGCAGATGAGAGAAAACACCATTCCCACTGATCTGTCATCTAAGCACAAAGTGTGCTTCATGATGAAGTCCGCATTTAAGGTTATGGACACGTGTTTGTGGTATCTTGACAGCGGTTGCTCAAGACACATGACTGGAGACCGATCTCTCTTCAAGGTTTTCGAGTCTAAGAAAGGTGGTAATGTCACTTTTGGTGATGGGAGCAAGTCACAGATTAAAGGAAAGGGAATCATATCTCTACCTAGACTGTTAGACATTGCTAATGTTCTATATGTAGAAGGTTTGAGAGTGAACCTGTTGAGCATAAGTCAGATATGTGATCAAGACTTCATGGTACTATTCTCAAAAGGAAAATGTCTTGTCATGGATGAGTCTGGAAAGAAGCTCATCAGTGGTGTTCGCACTCTAGACAACTGTTATGGCTTGGTTCCTGATGCTGATATTGTGTGCAATAGCATTCGTTTACCAAATGAAGATCTATGGCACCAAAGGATGGGACATGCTAGTTACAAACATCTTTCAATTGTATCTAAGCATGAGTCAGTCTTGGGGATACCAAAGCTCAGTAGAGTGAGCAATATGGTGTGTGGACCATGTCAGCTTGGGAAACAGACAAAAGCTAAACATCCGAGCACTCAGACATCTGCTACGTCCAGACCATTGGAGCTACTACATCTGGATCTTATAGGTCCAACCAAAACCAAGTCTCTTGGTGGAAAGAGATACATCATGGTTGTGATGGACGACTTCACTAGGTACACTTGGGTCATCCTCCTATGATCCAAGTCTGATGCTCTTGAGCACATTGAAGCTTTGTGCACAAGATTGCAGAATGAAAAGAGCCTGAAGATTGATCGAATTCGAAGTGATCATGGTAAAGAATTTGAGAACTCATATATGGAGTCCTTTTGTACAAGATCAAGTATATCTCAGGAATTCTCTGCACCTATTACTCCTCAGGAGAATGGTGTAGTAGAAAGGAAGAACAGGGTTATTCAAGAGATGGCTAGAGCCATGTTGCACAACAAGGATGTGGCTAGAAACTTGTGGGGAGAAGCCGTTAACACTGCTTGTCATACGGTTAGTAGGGTGTATTTTAGACTCGGCACCAAGAAGACTCCATATGAGTTATGGAAGAGAAGGAAGCCAAATGTCAAATATTTCATAATCTTTAGAAGTACTTGTTTCGTTATCAAGGATAGAGAGAATGTGGAAAAATTTAACTCCCGAAGTGATGAAGGAATATTTCTAGGATACTCCTCTACAAGTAAGGCTTATCGGGTATACAACAAAAGAACCATGAAGGTAATGGAAACAATAAATGTTGTTATTGATGAATCTATAGATTCTAGTTCTAAGAAATTTGGTGAGGAAATTCCCAAAGAAATTCTTCCTCTGGAGCCTAGGGAAGTTCAAGAAATTATTGAACAAGAGCCTGCATCTCCTAGTACTCCAGATACTTCAAGTGTTGTAGATGTTTTAGCAGACTTATCTACTTTACCTGATTCTGAAATCCATGAGGAGAAAGGACCTTCTTCCAGGATCAATTTGAATCATCCTCCTGAAGTTATTGTGGGAAACATGAATGAACTTACACTAAGGAAGCGTACAGTTGATAAATGTGTTGCTAACTTTGTGTCTTATTCTTATTACTTGTCACAGGCTGTGAAAGCTTAAAAATGTGTTGAAAACACAAGAGCTATTTAGACCCTCAATTAAAATTACGGCTCGATAGATTTTACACAACTTTAATACAAAGTGCGGAATAGTGTAAAAGCGAGCGGATGAACAAGTAAGCTACTCTAATCCATAAACTAAGCAACACAGCAGTATAATGGAATTAAACAAGAGTAGGGAAGAAGGATGCAAACACAGAAAACACCGAGACATGTTTTCGAAGAGGAAACCGAAGAACTCGGCGAAAAACCTCTCCACCGCCCTCCAAGCGGAAATCGATCCACTAGACAATCAATTGGGATACATGAGTAAGCAAGAGACCCTCCAAGCCTAATCTACTCGATGTACCTAAGCCCTCCAAGCTCCTACTCCAACAAGGCTTCTCGGAACCGTGTCTTGTCTAGCAACCCGGATCCTGCAACAAGCTCCATGTTGCATCTGCCATTCCAGGCTTCTTCCAATGCTTCCCAGCAGCACCAAAACGTCACTCAACACTCTCAAAGGGTGTGGTAAGGGTTTGGGCTATCAACCTCTCAATGGTGTGGAAATGGAGAGGGAAGGGTTGAGGAGATACCACAAGCAATTGTATAGAGAAAGGTGGGGATGACAATCTCTAATTCCCAATGTGTTTGGCTAGGGTTTTCTCTCTGAAGAATTCCTCAACATTTGTGGGTAATAAGGGTATATATAGGATAGGTGCAAAATGTGTGAGTCATTCAGTACAGGCTGGCAGAACAGCTTGTCTCGCGGGTGTCTCGCGGGAAGGACTTACCCACGAGATACTCGCGAGAGACAGCTGTCTCCACCTGGCCTGACTCTTCGCATTTCAGCATGTGCAAGGCACATGCTTCACTTCGCGGGAAGCTAGGTCGCGACATACCCGCGAGAATCCTTCAGCCTCAAAATTGCTTAAGTCTTCACACACTCTCTATCACACAACCCTTACAACAAATCCCACAACACATACATGGTATACACGATTGATAATAGTTACAATCAAATTTGGCACAGAATAAAAGCCAACAAAAATACATAGTTGTAAATAACAACTTTACAATCTCCCCCTTTGGCTATTCCGTGACAAAACCCTAAAACAGACTCTAGCCTTAAACGTGAGTTTGGGAACAAAGGCAAAACTCACTCACACCTAATTCTAGATTCTGATAAGCTCTTGAAACATATGAACAAGTAACTCCTGAAACACAACAACAAAATAATATCATTGTATGCAGAAAACTTGAAAAGCATATGGAGCAATAAGAGCATGATCAAGCAAAATGAAATAGAAACACTAGATCATGGCAAGATCAAACAAGTAATCACTATACACAAGCAATTACTATGCTCATTCACTCAAGGAATGAACATCCGGATATGCAATATGATAAGCTCATTTGAAAAGTATCATTTGCAAATCCAACACTCAACCAATGCAAAATATTCGAAGTATTTGCATCTAGGAACAATCCTACTAGGGCACAAGAGTGTTCATCACTCAACCAATGCATAGAACGTATATGCATCTAGGAACAATCCTACACGGGCACAAGAGTGATGTGCTGAAGTAAAATGAATGACATTAAACTTCAATAACACAAGCATAAAGGCTGCATAAACAATGTACTGAATATGCATGGCCCAAACCACAAAAGCCTACAAAAAAAAGCAATGAAACAAACCCTTAAAGCTTACAAAAGCAACATGGGTACATGCAAAGTATGCTACAAAGCATAGAGAATGTCACAAAAGAAACATCTGAAATAATACTTAAATAAAACATAGTATCAAAGTTTTAAAACAAAAAACCGTAAAATAGTTATAAAAACTAAATGATACTGAATAAAAACCGTCTGAAAAACCAATAACCAATGTTACTAAGTTTCTAGACTATGCTCCCCCTAACGCTGTGCAAGCTCTTCTCCAGCTCCCCCTCAAAATTTTCTCCCCCTTTTTGACCGGAATGGCCAAATGGTTAGAACTGATCTGACTCTGAATCCGTGCCGTGCTCCATAGATAAGTCTTGTACTTGAGAAGAGAGTGCGGTGATCTGTCCTTGAAGGTATGCAAACTGGTCCACGATGTACTGCACATGGAAGTCAAGCACCGTAGACATCTGATCCATCTTAGCAAGCAACTGATCAAGTTTGCTTAAGCCTTGTGGTGGAGCCGAAGATGATGGCTGTGCAGAGGGCTCTGGAGCCGAGGTGAACCTATCAATCTCCTCCTCTGTATCTTCACCTTCATCCTGCTGAACCCGTCGTGGTGGCGGTATGGTATGCACGCCAGTCTTAGAACCCTTGATGTGTGCAGTGCTCCTAGTCAGTGTATGACCACCAATGGGGTAGTCCCTCTGAACAACTGTGAGACCACTGGGTAGCTTGAGCTTTGCCTTGGCAATCAATCCCATGATCAAGGAGGGGAACGACATCACAGTCCGTGTATTTTGCTTTGTGATGCTCTTCTTCAGGACATGCATGATATGGCCACAGATGTCAATCTCCTTATGTGTAAAGAGATCATACAGGAATCTTGTTCTCGGAGCGGATAGAGTGGTGAGATTGGTGACCGGATACAGATTGTGAATCATCACATAGCTTAGTGTCCTCATTTCTAGAGAGAACTTGATGGTGTTCATGGATGATTTCTTTGGTTCACCACTAAGGAGTGTAATCATCTCATCAGTAGAACCCATTCTGTCCTCATAAGCAACTGTGATTGTTTGAGATGGAGGATGAGTTTCCATAAAATCTTGAATGCTCTCTCTTGTAATCACAAACTCCTTGTGTCTTACCCAACACTCAATACATTCTCCGTTGACAGTGGCATTGGAGAAGAACTCCATGATAATCTCTGAATAGACCACTCCAGTCGGGTTCAGCAACTTGGTCCAAGTTCTATCTTTGAACACTTCAGGGATGAAAGTGCCCTCAAGTTCTAACTGGACTACCCGTTCCATGATGATCGTCTTGTCCTTGTAGCAGTCATTGTACTTCATATCAGCTTCTATAGACTTGAAATGATCAGAATCAGTTCGGGCTCGCTTTGAAGTTGATTTCTTCTTAGTTGCATGCTTGGTGGGAGACATCTGCACAATTTCACAAAGCAAAGAAGAAAAAAATGCACAAACACAAACCAGAAGACAAACTTCATTAGATTCAAGTTAGCTCCAAATCAGACTTAAACTAACTGAAAACATAACATGGTAGACTCTTAACATCATGCTTAAAGACTCAAACCTATAAAGCATAACCACAATGCAAAAAATTAAGAGACAGTGCAAGTGTGTGTGTCTGTGTGCATGTGCTGATGAGTGTGTGCGGCATGAGATGCATGAGGGTGCCTAAGTGTGCCTAGTTGTGTGCCAAGAGTATGCAATTTGAGTAAAGTGAAAGAAATACGGGTTCAATGACCAAACCAAGTAAAATAAGGTCAAACAAGTGAAAGTCCATGGATTAAAATCATTTGATTTCAATTTGGCACAAAAATGTCACTCGGACATTTTGACAAACACTTAGCATGCACAAATGCAAATATAACATGAATAATGCATGAACATGGAGAAAACATGCCTCAATACATGATAAAATCCCACAAAGGGCCAACACAGATGCAAAAACAACAAATGGGACACAGCCCAAGCAAAAGATTTGACAAAAATTCACCCAATTTTGAAAAATAGCCAAATTTTCGAAAAACCCCAAATTTTTGAAACCCTAACGAAAATTCTGCATAAAGGAAAAAAAACTTGAAGGGGAATGCTTTAGAAGACATACCTTGAAGTTGACAATGCAGAAAGGATGCTTGAAAATGATGGGTTTAGAGAAAAAAAATGACCTTGGGTTGAAAAAGGGTTCGACAAAGGTTGAGCGAGGGAAGTTTTTGTGTTTTGAAACACTGTCACATCAGCAATATAAAAACTAAAAACACGCGTTTTTTGCGGGTTAGGGAGTGGCGACACAGTCGCGAGAAGAGCCACTAAAGCATAAAAATTTCGCGAGAAGCATTAGGTCGCGAAACAGTCGCGAGACAGTCGCGGTAACTTCTGTCTGAATTCTGAAAGATCCAATTTTTAGCCAACCAGCATTTCGCGAGAAGCTTTTGGTCGCGATACAGTCACGATACAGTCACGAAAGTTTCTGTGTGACAGGAAGAAAAAAATATTTCCCTCAACCCATTTTCGCGGGAAGCTCTAAGTCGCGAGCTTCTCGCGAAACAACCCCTGAACCAGTTTTTGAAGAAATACAAAAACATGCATTTTAATCAAAAACAAAAGACATGAAAGTATAAAATCACTTTCAAAAACAAATAAAACACTCAAAAATCTTTTTGGATTTGATCAAACAAAGATTGAGCATGTGAAAACACATTTAATCAAGTACAATCACACAAATGAATATGACATTCATTGAACATAAACTTGTGTGTTGTGTGTGGATATCAAAAATGAGATAGTCCTTAGTCCAATGTGAAGCTTCAATGATCAATTCAATCAAGGCATACACAACTAGCACTAGATTATGTGACCTATCTCAATTACAGAAACATGCATATATGACCTCCCACATGTACTTGATAACAATTCATTGAAGCTTTTCATTTGGCTCCATATTTAACATGTCATTTGCAACTTTTGAGCAAAGAGAATCTCATTTAGAGAAAGATGCCTGAACTTTTTGATATTTCAATTGATGAGTTAGCCTTTGGCTTTTTGGCATCATATATTTTATTTTGGTCGCTTGCCCTTTTTCCTAGTCAAATACTAGTTTGTGCGACAGGCTTTTGCAGCTCTATATCTCTTTTCATTTGGAGATTTACATTTAGAGAGCTCTTTTAAGCAAAAAAAATAAAAGTGGGAAGATATATAGGCATGAGTCTATGCATGTCTCAAGATCAACAAAACCATTCACTAATCATTCATGACAAGGTTGAAGATCTATTTACAACAGTCACATAGATTTCAAAATTTCTTCCACATGAGGGACAAGCTAAGCTCGTTAAATGCACAAAGCCATAAGTACAAAGGTACAAGGCAAAACATGCTTTGAGACAAAACTCAACCAAGTGATCAAACTTTTTGGATTTTCTATTTTTTTTATGTGTTTTTGAATTTTTTTTTTTAACACACCCAAAACAGAACAAGAAAAGAAAGATCAACAAAAATAGCAGGTACAAACCAAAACAGATAAAAGAAAAACTATTAGACACTAAACATGTGGAACCACAACAATAAGTATGCAACAAAGAGTAGAATAGGTTCACACAAGAGATAGAGTTCAGGGAATGATACCGACACCGATGGTCTTACGCAAAGATTCAAACTTTGGGTCATCTAGAGGTTTAGTAAATATGTCTGCCATCTGATTCTCAGTGTTGATGAACTCTAAGTACACGGTCCTTTCCTCCACCAAATCTCGAATGAAATGATACCGAATTTCGATATGTTTTGATTTCGAGTGTTGAACTGGATTCTTGGACAAATTTATGGCACTTGTGTTATCACAATATACACACATCGTGTCTTGAGTGATTCCATAATCATGAAGAAGCTTCTTCATCCATAGTAATTGAGCACAGCAACTTGCAGCAGCAATGTATTCAACTTCGGCTGTTGATAAAGAGACTGAATTTTGCTTTTTGCTCATCCATGACACCAAGTTGTTTCCAAGATAAAAGCATCTACCGGAAGTACTTTTTCTATCATCAATGCAACCGGCCCAATCAGCATCAGAATATCCAGCTAAGCATTCATTTGAATCTCTTGAGTACCAAATCCCATAATCCGAGGTGCCATTTATGTAGCGGATAATTCTTTTGACAACTGTTAAATGTGACTCTTTGGGGGCTGCCTAAAATCGAGCACACACGCCTACACTGAAGGCAATGTCTGGTCTGCTAGCAGTGAGGTATAAGAGACTGTCTATCATGCTTCGATAAAGCGTTGGATCCACTTCTATACCTGCTGCATCCCGACTCAGCTTTGATGAGGAGCTCATTGGAGTGGAAGTATGTTTCTTAGAGTCTAGACCAAATCTTTTAACAAGATTTTTGGCATATTTCTCTTGAGATATGAATATCCCATCTTTCTGTTGTTTCACTTGAAGCCCAAGGAAATAGTTCAGCTCTCCCACCATACTCATCTCAAACTCCCTTTTCATTTCTTTGGAGAATTCATGAGCCAAATGATCAATTGTGGATCCGAAAACAATATCATCCACATATACTTGAGCAACTAGGAGAGACTTCTCATCTCTCTTTACAAACAAGGTTCGATCAGCTTGGCCTCTTTTGAATCCACGATCCAACAAGTATGTTGTGAGACGATCATACCATGCTCTTGGTGCTTGCTTCAAACCATACAGTACTTTCTTCAACCTTAGCACATGATCCGGAAAATGAGGATCTTGAAATCCTTTTGGTTGCTCAACAAATACTTCTTCATTTAGAAAACCATTCAGAAATGCACTTTTCACATCCATTTGGTACAGTTTAAAATCCATAACACATGCGATGGATAGTAGAATTCGAATTGACTCTAATCTTGCTACTGGTGCAAATGAATCATCAAAATCTATGCCTTCCACTTGAGTATATCCTTGAGCTACCAACCTAGACTTGTTTCGAACTACCTCACCGTCTTCATCAGTTTTGTTCTTGAAGATCCACTTGGTGCCAATGACATGAGTATCTTTGGGTCTTGGAACCAACTCCCATACATCATTTCTGACAAACTGATGTAACTCCTGATGCATAGACTCGATCCAATTTTCGTCTCTAAGGGCTTCCTCTACCTTCTTGGGTTCGAATTGAGCAAGATAACAATTGTACGTCACATGATTTGCACTGTATTTTGGTCCTTTTCTCAACCGAAGTCCCTCATTTATGTCACCAATGATATTACTTGATGGATGATTGAGGGTTACCTTTGATGACGGTCTCTTGGAGGTGGAAGGTTCTTCATCTCGAGAGATTGGAGGTTGAACTTCCGGAGGGGTGAGAGGGCTAGAAGACCCTTGCATTGATCTGGTTTCCTTTCTTGGTATAGGGGGTGTAGACTCTTTTTCTGGAGATTCTTCCTCGATCTCATCATCTTGAGACATGTTGTCCTCAACCTCCCTCTTCTTCAGGTTCGATCCTTCACCGTCATCCCTTTCCCTTTCAGATATGGTATCATCAATGACCACATTTATTGACTCCATTACCGTCTTAGTGCGTTTATTGAACACCCTATATGCTCGGCTATTTAATGAATAACCTAGAAATATCCCTTCATCACTTTTAGCATCAAATTTTCAGGGATTCTCTCTATCATTGAGAATATAACATTCGCTCCCAAATAATCGAAAATATTTCACCTTCGGCTTCTTTTCTCTCCAAATTTCATATGATGTCTTCTTCGTTCCTGCTCGGAAGTAAATCCTATTCCCAATGTGACATGTAGTGTTCACAGCTTCAGCCCAAAACTTCTGTGGAAGGTTTTTGTTGAGTAACATTACTCGAGCCATTTCTTGAATCACCCGGTTCTTCCTTTCAACTACTCCATTTTGTTGTGGAGTCTTTGGGGCTGAGAATTCCTTCTTGATGCCATGTTCATTGCAAAATGCTTCAAACTTTGCATTTTCGAACTCTTTCCCATGGTCACTCCTGATTTTGACGATAGGTACTCCCTTTTCATTCATCAATCTCTTGCACAATTTTTCCATCTTGTCACATGCTTCCGATTTCTCTCTAAGGAAGTCCACCCAAGAATACCTTGAGAAATCGTCAACTATCACCATGATGTACCGCTTTCCACCCATGCTCTCTGTTCTTGTAGGACCCATCAAATCCACATGCAGTAATTCTAAGGGACGAGAAGTTGCAACCACATTCACTTTAGGATGGCTTGACTTCGTTTGTTTTCCCAATTGACATGGACCACAAACATTCTTCTCAATCTTCCCAAACTTAGGTAAACCAACCACAGCCTCAAGCTTCGAGACTTTCGCCACTTGTTTGTAATTTGCTTGTCCAAGCCATTGATGCCACAACTCCAAGAGGTTTACCCGAGCACTTCGACATGCTATGCTGGGTTTTGGAATGATCCCATAGCAGTTATCAGTGGTCCTTAGTCCCTTTAGAACTTGAACACGTTCTTCATTCAAGATTAGACACCATTTCTTTGAAAATTGGACCAAGAAATCTTCATCACAAATCTGAGTGATACTTAACAAGTTCACTTTTAATCCCTTAATATACAACACATCAGTCATCAAAGGCAGACCCGGAATATCCACCGTTCCCTTTCCAAGAACTTGTGAATGACTACCATCCCCAAATGTCACAAATCCATCTTCCTTCTCTTTAAGAGTTTTAAACAAAGATTTTTCTCCAGTCATATGCCTAGAACACCCGCTGTCAAGGTACCACAAACATGAGTTAAACACTTTCAATGCGGTATGAACAAAAAGACATGCATGAGAGAGACATTCTTGACCATCAAAACAAGAATCATTTTTCCTTATTTCATTCAAGGATGAGTGAAGTTTCCTTTTTAAACGACCAAGTTTATCACTTAACTGTCTATTTCTTCTCTCATATTCATAGTTTAAAGACTTTGACTCACATAGGCTGTTATGTATATCATGGTTCCTATGAACTAATAATTTCAGCATATGACTAAATATTCTAGCATGTTTCTTAGATTTAAATAACTCTAAGATTGCATTACTGGAACAATCTTCAAATATGCTCATTGAGTCATTTTCACAAACACTTTTCAAATCCTTCATGGTAGTTTTATCAAGAACACTTTTCAAAACACACCAAGGGGTCTAGGATCACACTTAGGTATTAAACCCACAGCAAGTGTACCCGCTCTGATACCAATTGAAAGCTCGAAAATGTGTTGAAAACACAAGAGCTGTTTAGACCCCCAATTAAAATTACGGCTCGATAGATTTTACACAACTTTAATACAAAGTGTGGAATAGTGTAAAAACGAGCGGATGAACAAGTGAGCTACTCTAATCCATAAACTAAGCAACACAGCAGTATAATGGAATTAAACAAGAGTAGGGAAGAAGGATGCAAACACAGAAAACACCGAGACGTGTTTTCGAAGAGGAAACCGAAGAACTCGGCGAAAAACCTCTCCGCCGCCCTCCAAGCGAAAATCGATCTACTAGACAATCAGTTGGGATACATGAGTAAGCAAGAGACCCTCCAAGCCTAATCTACCCGATGTACCTAAGCCCTCCAAACTCCTACTCCAACAAGGCTTCTCGGAACCGTGTCTTGTCTAGCACTCCGGATCCCGCAACAAGCTCCATGTTGCATCTGCCATTCCAGGCTTCTTCCAATGCTTCCCAGCAGTACCAAAACGTCACTCAACACTTTCAAAGGGTGTGGTAAGTGTTTGGGCTATCAACCTCTCAATGGTGTGGAAATGGAGAGGGAAGGGTTGAGGAGACACCACAAGCAATTATATAGAGAAAGGTGGGGATGACAATCTCTAATTCCCAATGTGTTTGGCTAGGGTTTTCTCTCTGAAGCATTCCTCAACATTTGTGGGTAATGAGGGTATATATAGGATAGGTGCAAAATGTGTGAGTCATTCAGTACAGGCTGGCAGAACAGCTTGTCTTGCGGGTGTCTCGTGGGAAGGACTTACCCACGAGATACTCGCAAGAGACAGCTGTCTCCACCTGGCCTGACTCTTCGCATTTCAGCATGTGCAAGGCACATGCTTCACTTCGCGGGAAGCTAGGTCGCGACATACCCGCGAGAATCCTTCGGCCTCCAAATTGCTTGAGTCTTCACACACTCTCTATCACACAACCCTTACAACAAATCCCACAACACATACAGGGTATACACGATTGATAATAGTTACAATCAAATTTGGCACGGAATAAAAGCCAACAAGAATACATAGTTGTAAATAACAACTTTACAGGTTGAATCCACTAAAGTTGAGGAAGCTCTTCAGGATGAAAGCTGGGTTGAAGCTATGCACGATGAACTGCTTCAGTTTTAGAGGAATGATGTCTAGACTTTGGTACCTAGACCGGAGGGTGAGCACATCATCGGCACAAAGTGGATATTCCGCAATAAAACTGATAAGGAGGGTAATGTGATCCGCAACAAGGCTCATCTTGTAACTCAAGGATACTCACAAATGGAAGGAGTAGACTATGATAAGACATTTGCTCTGGTAGCCCGTATGAAGTCCATTAGAATTCTTCTAGCCCTGGCTTGTCACTTGAGGTTCAAGCTCTATCAAATGGACGTGAAGACTGCATTCTTAAATGGGCTGCTTAAAGAAGATGTCTATATGGCTCAACCAAAAGGGTTCATTGATCCACACTTTCCGGATCATGTGCTGTACCACTAGAAGACAATTTATGGATTAAAGCAAGCCCCCAAAGCTTGGTATAATCAGCTCATACAATACTTGGTGTCACATGGGTTCACCAGAGGAAAAGCAGATCAAACTCTCTTCATAAAGAGGGAAGACGGCGAGTTGCTAGTTTCTCAAGTCTATGTTGATGATATCATCTTCGGGTCAACTAAGGATGAACTTGCTCATAGCTTCTCAAAACTCATACAGGCCGAGTTCGAGATAAGCATGATTGGAGAGCTAACTCACTTCCTTGGATTGCAAATTCGTCAACAAGATTCAGGTATATTCCTATCTCAATCTAAATATGCTAAAAACTTGTGAAGAAATTTGGTTTGGAATCTGCTAGTTCTGTTAAAACCCCTATGAGCCCAAATGTTAAACTAATTGTTGACTTGTTAGGTAAAAATGTTGATTCATCTCTCTATAGAAGCATGATAGGTAGTCTTCTTTACCTTACTTCTAATAGACCTGACATTAGTTACAATGTGGGAGTGTGTGCTAGATATTAGGCTAATCCCAAAGAGTCACATATAATTGCTTTGAAAAGAATCATAAAGTATGTCAAAACTACTGTCGACTTTGGTGTGTGGTACAACAATGACACAAATGATGTCTTAGTTGGGTATTCTGACGCTGATTGGGCTAGGAATGCTGATGATAGAAAGAGTACATCGGGGGGTTGTTTCTATGTGGGTAATAATCTTGTTTTCGGGATGAGCAAAAAGCAGAATTCCATCTCATTATCCACTGCAGAAGCTGAGTACATCGCTGCTGGTAGCTGTTGCACCCAACTTCTATGGATGCAAAAACTCCTCCATGATTACGGTATTTGTCAAGAGCATCTTACCATCTACTGTGACAATACCAGTGCCATCAACATCTCTAAGAATCCGGTTCAACATCCTCGAACTAAACACATATAGATTCGACATTACTTCATTAGGGAGCTTGTCGAAGCTGGTACTCTTACTCTTAAGTTTATTCACACTGATGATCAAAAGGCTGAATTGTTTACCAAACCTCTTGACAGTAAACATTTTGAATTCCTTCGCCAAAACATTGGTGTCATCTCCATGGATTGATCTCTCCTTCTCTTCCTTCTTCCTCATGCATTTGCATCTAGTTTTATGCATTGCTTTGTTTTGTTTAACATGTTTTTGTTTGGTTATTTTTCAGTTTTGCTTTATTTTGTTTTTCATATAAAAAAAAAATTGAAAAATACAAAAACAGTGTGTGTTTGTGTACATTGGTACTTGTGTACCTTGGATGGCCATTGAAACAAAGTTTTCTAAACTTTGTATCTCTTGTAGCTTAGATGAGCATCTCTATGCACAACTAAGCAAGTGAGCTTTGTGGCTCGTGTTTGTGATGAGTAAGATTAAGTAATCTCTTGTACTTAACACTCGTATCACTCTTTTTGACGGGAATGACTAGAAAATCCTAAAAGAAAGGCATAAATAATCATCTCACCACTGTTGCCTGCCAATCATGAAATGACATCCGTATGCTTCGGCATAGCAAAAGTGCAATGTCAAATGCTTAACATCATTGGGTATTTCTTTTCTCTCTCTTATATGCCCATGCATGGTTTGCTTAAAAGAAAAATATGCAAAGAAAAATAAAAAGCAAAAAGAACAAAATGCTTTATATATGATTGCAAGCATGTATTCTAGGAGATGTGGGAGTTATAGGATGTACCTCGAAGGTGATAGTCCCCATCAAACAGTTATGATTGTGTGTGAGTTAAAGTGATTTTCTCATATCTCAAATCGTCATAACATGTAGACACTTATGCAATCTTGCGATGTTTTTCACACACAACACGTAATATTCTTTGCTACTCTTAATACATGTGCAGGTACAATGTGATTTGGCCATCACAAGGAATACTTGTGTTAATGTATGCTCACTAAACTGTCTTAACTTGTTTTTGAAATATAAAATTGGTTAGACTTGTTTAGTATGTGTGTGTGTGTTTTGGGATCTATGTGCTTACATTTTTCTTGATTGAGAGATGTTTTTGAGAGATTAAAATGTTGTTTGGATTCTTAGTTGAGTTGCATATTTGATTGCATTCATATCTGTATTTTTCTCTTCTTGAAAATTGTTTTTAAGCAATTTCAACAGCTCCTCTATAGCTCTCGACACCTGGCTTATCTATCGAGCTCTTCAACTTCTTTTTATCGCAATCTCGACAGCTTCTCGATAGCTCCTTGATCCATTAAGAAAGTTTTTGTCTCCTCAATAGCTTCTCGATAGCTCCTCAATCCATCGAGCTTGTTTTTACTATGGACACCTCTGGACAGTTGCTCGATAATTGTGTCTCTTCGTGCCTTTAAAGCTTGACACCTCTCGATCTATAGAGAATTATGAAATCCTATATATTCTTTCAGCGCGATTTCAGATTCACTTCTCTTCGATCTCTCTCGATAGCCTTCGTCTCTTCACCTCCTAAAACACTTCTCTCTCACTCTAAACTTCATCCTCAGTTGATTTTCGGCCTAGATCAAGTTTTTCTACACTAGTAAGGTTCCTAAATCCTTCATTCTTCATGCATTTCATGTATTAGAACTAGGTTTTTAGGTTTTTGAAAATTTTTTGGGGTTTTTCAAAATTGATGAAGTTTTTGCAAAATTTTTGGGTTGGGTTTTACTTTATCAAGTTTCAACACATCATGCATTGCTTCTCACTTGCATTATAAAAATATTTTCATGCATTATAGATGTGTGCTATATTTGTTGCAATGTTGTGTGCTGGTAGGATTGGATTGGGCTGAGCCCATGATGTCTTTACTATTGCATACACATGCTCATGCATTTTAATGCATACGTAATTCTCTATATTCTTATATATTGACTGTATTGGTGCTTTTCTGCGTGTCCTTTTCTCTCCCTCTCTCTCTAGTTTACGTTAGTTACGTCATGGCACCTAAATGTAAGTTTACTCCATCCCAGAACCCTCTTCGTTTCGGGGCATCCACTTCTTCTGACCCCACTCCCTCTCACGTCCGGCTCCATGATGAGAAGGCCAAATCGACTTCTTTGAGAACTTTTCTAGATGAGGTGTTCATTCGGAATGCCAAGTCATTTTGTTGGACTTCTCCGACACTGACCTACCCATTGTGTTGGGAAATTTAGACCCCAATTGATAGAATTAACAAGTTTTAAACCCAAGTTGTTAATTAGATTTATTATGAATAAAACTTATTAAAACAAACAAACATTAATATCATGTCAAAATCATACAATGGAAAAATAAATAAGTCAAGATATGATAACCCAGGAAAACCAATAAAGCAAACTAGTTTTACAATAAAAAACCTAGGGGGAAACCTTCCCGAAAAGCAATCCACTATAGTAAAAAGAAGTTTCAGATCTAGTACAAAACCTTTGTCTCTAGACTCTACGGTCCCCGTAGATGAACTTATAACAGAAACCTTCTACCGCTTCAAAACTTTTGAACTCTTCAATATATGACCGCCACCCTTTTTGTACGAATCCCAGTACGTGACTAACCAAAAGATTCACGGCTCCCAGTACGTGACTCACTCACCAACTTGAAGAAGATTGTTGAATGCAAAGTTCTTCACTTCATCAACAATGAAGATTAAGAAGCACTTGGTTACAAAACCCTAAGGCGTAAAGACGCAGTAGCTTCTTTCAGAGAGAATAAGGCATTGGTCACATTTTGCATATGTTCTCCTTGTATTCTCTTATGTGACGGCCTCTAAACTAAGCCTTATATAGGTCTAGGGTTGTGAGAAAAGAAACCCTACACATACATGTCATCATAGGCCGAAAATCAGATCTGCAAATCTGAATTCCCATAACCTCGATCGATCAGGAGGTGTCAAGCTTTAAACTTCGACAGATACAATCATCGAGAAGCTATCGAGGAGCTGTCAAGGAGACAGAAGCTTTCTCGATTGATCCACCAGCTATCGAGATTTCGATAAGAAGAAATTGAAAATCTCGATAGATAGCCTAGCTGTCGAGAGGTGTCGAGCAGCTATCGAGCTATCTGTCCGTAGGTGTCGAGCTATCTGTCCAGCTTTATTGAACAACTTTTCTTCACTTGTTTCTTGGTCCAATCTTCATGGCTTTAATAATAGACTTGAACAACATGTTTCTTGAAGTATTAAACACATCCTAGATCTATCCAAATACAAGTAAAGTGCGTTTTGTCAAAGGATTAGCCAACTACATAAAATATTAACATATGTTCCTAACAAGTGAAACATATATGTCCTAACAATCTCCCCCTTTGGCAATCCATGACAAAACCACAACAAACAAATGAACATATGAGAGAAGTCATAAATCACTCAACTCATATTCACTTGTTAAATACAATAAAATCTATTCTAACACAAACTCTTGAAAAACTTTGCAAGAAGAAAGTTTATGGCAAGTAAACTTTGACAACCTGTATTTCTGAAACACTTTAAACAAAACTCATCAAGGCATCTTTGTGTGAAACAGAAATAATAGATTGCATACAAGAAAAAGAAACATGTGTATAAAGATAGAAAAGAAACAACACATGTAAGGGTAGGTGAAGAAAACATACATCAGCATATAAATATATTAAAGATAAGCACAATGTATGTAAACATGGTCACAAGACCAGTGTACAAGAAGAAGAAGCTAAAAGAAGCTCCTACAACAACAAGGAGGTAAACACTCCCCCTAACAAGACGAAACATAACTCCCCCTTACAGAGGCATGTATTTCTCCCCCTAACTTGTAGAATCTTAAAAAAGAAACCACAAAACCACAACAATTTCTCCCCCTTTTTGTCATGATTGGCAAAGGGTACAAGAAGCTAGAAAGCTTCACCCGAGAAACATAAAGATGACCAAGGATGATCAAGGGGGTACAAAGAATCCATAAAAATGCATGAATGTAATGAAACAAGATGCTATGGATGACAAGATAACATGTGAAAAACAAATCTCTCAACAAGAAAATGTTAAGCACATAGATCACAAAACACACACACACACACACACACACACTAAACAAATCTAACCAATTTTATATTACAAAAATAAGTCAAGACAGTTTCGTGAGCATACATTAACACATGTAAAACCTTATGATGGCCAAATCACATTGTACCTGCACATGTATCAATAGTAGCAAAGAATATTACGTGTAGTGTGTGTAAAACATTGCAAGATTGCATAAGTGTCAACTAGTTATGATGATTTGAGATATGAGAAAATCACTTTAACTCACACACAATCATAACTGTTTGATGGAACTATCACCTTTGAGGTACATCCTATAACTCCCACATTTCCTAGAATAGACACTTGCAATCATATTTAAAAGCATTTTTTATCTTTTTGCTTTTTATTTTTCTTTGCATATTTTTCTTTTATTTAGCATATCATGCATGGGCATAGAAGAGAGAGAAAAGAAATACCCAATGATATTTGACATTTCAATTTTGCTATGCCGAAGCACACAAATGTCATTAACATTGCACTTTTGCTATGTCGAAGCATACAGATGTCATTCATGATTGGCGGGCAACAGTGGTGAGATGGTTATTTATGCCTTTCTCTTAGGATTTTCTAGTCCTTCCCGTCAAAAAGAGTGATATGAGTGTTAAGTACAAGAGATAACTTAATCTTACTCATCACAAACAAGAGCCACAAAGCTCACTTGCTTAGTTGTGCATAGAGATGCTCATCTAAGTTACAAAAGATACAAAGTTTAGAAAACTTTGTTTCAATGGTCATCCAAGGTACATAAGTACCAATGTATACAAACTGTTTTTGTATTTTTCTGATTTTTTCTTTTTATTTTTATTTTGAAAACAAAACAAAATAAAAACTAAACAACCAAACAAAAACAGACAAACAACATGAAAGCATAAAGAAAGATGCATATGCATGAAGGCATGATAGAAAGGTGCAGATGCATGAAAGCATGATTTCAAAAGCAGATAAGAAATCAAGCAAAGAGAGTCCTACTTTAGATAGAAAGAATTAAAGCAGAGGACAAACAGAAAAGACAATTAAGTCTTAGGCTCCTTTCTCACCCACACAGCACGAGTCTTTGGCCATGAAGATGAAAAGGCACGTGTCCTAATATGTCTACTAAAGGACATAAAAGAATTAGAATTCTCCTGAAATTGAGTTAAAAAGCTCAAAGCTTTTAATAACTCTCCAAACAAAGGTGTAGGTCCTTGAGAGGAAACCTATGACCGTTTGGACAATTGCTTATGAGAATACAACTTAAAGCAATTAGGACGAATGTGTCCAGAAACACCACAATGGTGACAAACATGAGGTCTAACAAAGGATTTAGAATTAGCCAAAACAGTTTTGGATTTCATACCTTTATCACCTTTCTCAGATTGGGGCACAAAGACAGTCCTTGATCCAGAAGCCGTGGAAGAGGAGGGGCTGGAGGAAACAGCATATCCTAAGCCAGTTTTATCAGAACTAGGCTTTTGAGCACTAAATACCTCATTAAGCTTTGCACTAGACATCTTCTCTATTTGAGTTCTAGCTTGATTAAGCTCAACCTCAAAATTCTTGACCTTCTCTTCTAATGAGGCGTTCTCCACAGCAAGAGTCTCAACTAACCTTGTAGTCTCATCTAGTTTGACTAACATATCAGTTTTTTTTTCAGTTTTTACCTCATTAAGCTCTTTTCTACAAAGATGAGAAGTCTTTTCAAATTTTATGAATTCAGTGCATAGCTTGTCATAGGCTTCCTAAAGGGTCAACTTCTTGGGTACTTCATCATCAGAAGAATCATCACTGTCACTAGCACTCTCCACAATCACCTTATCAATTATGGCAGCAAAGGCCATAACGTGACTACATTCACCCACATACTCATCAGAAGAGTCATTCTCAGTATCACTCCAAGTAGCAACCAACCCTTTATCTTTTGACTCCTTGGTCTTTTCCTTCATAAGGTAATTTGGACACTCTATCCTCATATGACCAAAACCTTTGCACTCATGGCATTAAATAAGGGGTTTCTCATTCTTGCTCTTCCTAGAGGATTTAGATTTCCTAGGAGGTTTGCCCTTATCCTTTTTCCTAAATTGAAGAAGCTTGATAATCTCATCAGTTATGAAGGATAGATCCTCATCCTCATCATCATCTTCATCTTCAGAGTTCTCAATCTCTTCATCTATACCCTTAAGAGCCAAGTTTTTGCTCTTTCCACCTTTTCCCATTGAGTCTAGTCCCATCTCATAGGTTTGAAGGTTCCCCACAAGCTTAGTCAAAGGAATTTTATCAATTTCCTTCACTTATTTAATGGCAGTGATCTTGGCATGGAATCTTTCAGGTAAGGACCTAAGGATTTTTCTAACAATTTTGGATTCTACAATACATTCTCCAAGGTTGAAGGCAGAATTCACAATATCCTTGAGTTCGGCATCGAACTCATCAAAGGTCTCATCCTCCTCCATCCTTATTTCTTCAAAACTACTAGTGAGTCTTTGAAACTTCACAGTCTTTACTGCCTTGGTATCTTCATATGTGGTCTCAAGAATGGTCCATGCTTCCTTGGCAACTTCCGTGGATGATATTTTCTTGAATTCCACATTGGTCACCCCACAGAACAAAGCATTCAAGGCCCTACTATTGAAATTTGCCGCTATGATTATTGCATCATCCCAATCCACTGGCACTTCCTTTGGCTTAATCCAACCAACTTCAACAGCTTGCCATACCTATTCACCTAGAACCTACAAAAAGACTTTCATATGAACTTTCCAGTACACATAATTAGTTCCATCAAATAAAGGAGGAATCAAAAGAGATTGTCCACGATCTATGACAACGGGGGTCAAGGATCACACTCAGGAAATTAATCCAATCAATGTGTACCTGCTCTGATACCACTTGTTGGGAAATTTAGACCCCAGCTGATAGAATTAACAAGTTTTGAACCCAAGTTGTTAATTATATTTATTATGAATAAAACTTGTTAAAACAAACAAACATCAATATCATGTCAAAATCATGTAGCGGAAAAATAAATAAGACAAGATATGATGACCCAGGAAAACCAATGAAACAAACTAGTTTCGCAGTAAAAAAATTGGGGGGAAACCTTCCCGAAAAGCAATCCACTATAGTAAAGAGAAGTTTCAGATCTAGTACAAAACCTTTGTCCCTAGACTCTACAATCACTGTAGATGAACTCACAGTAGAAACCTTCTACCGCTTCAGAACCTCTGAACTCTTCAATATATGAACGCCACCCTTTTTATGCACAAATCCCAGTACGTGACTAACCAAAGATGCACGAATCCCAGTACGTGACTCACTCACCAACTTGAAGAAGATTGTTGGCTGCAAAGTTCTTCACTTCATCAACAATGAAGATTAAGAAGCACTTGGTTACAAAACACTAAGGCGCAAAGATGCAGTAGCTTCTTTCAGAGAGAATAAGGCATTGGACACCTTTTGCATATGTTTTCCTTGTATTCTCTTATGTGACGGCCTCTAAAATAAGCCTTATATAGGTCTAGGGTTGTGAGAAAAGAAACCCTACACATACATGTCATCATGGGTCGAAAATCAGATCTGAAAATCTGAATTCCCGTAACCTCGATTGATCGGGAGGTGTCGAAGAGGTGTTGAGCTTTAAACTTCGATAGATACAGCTATCGAGAAGCTATCGAGGAGATAAAAGCTTTCTTGATCGATTCACTAGTTATCGAGATTGCGATAAGAAGAAATTGAAAATCTCGATAGATAGCCTACCTGTTGAGAGGTGTCGACTAGCTATCGAGCTATCTGTCCGCAGGTGTCGAGCTATCTGTCCAGCTTTATTGAACAGTTTTTCTTCACTTGTTTCTTGGTCCAATCTTCATGGCTTTAATACTAGACTTGAACAACCTGTTTCTTGAAGTATTAAACACATCCTAGATCTATCTAAATACAAATAAAGCGCATTTTGTCAAAGGATTAGCCAACTACATAAAATATTGACATATGTTCCTAACAAGTGAAACACATATGTCCTAACACACTGTCATTCACAGTAGGAGTTTGGAGTCACTGTGTGATGTCCCGGTCACTTGTCCATCCGTGCTGATATAGGAGTTCTACACTTCTACTCCAACATGCATGGATTTAATTATTCAGTACCTCTTTTTGTTACTTGCGTTCGAGGTACGCGCATTGTGGTCACACTAGATGTTGTATCCGATGTGCTCCGTGTCTCAAGGGTAGAGTATCCTGACTACCTCAATTGTGAGCATCTAAGGGTCCAAAGACGAGCTTATGTCAGCTTTTTGTGAGTGTCCCTCTGATTGGGGCGATCGTCAGTTTACTCCGTGTTTAGCCTTTGCTAAAGGTCCTAGGTTCATGAACATGGTTATGAATTTTGTTTTGCATCCTCTTTCTCACTATAACTCTATTATGAGCCCCGTGCTCCATTTTTGCTTTCACTTTTAGAGCATCTCACTATAGATTTTCCCTTTCATTTTATTCTTCCCATCATAGATGTGTTTAGGGATACGGAGACCCATGGTAAGCTCATCTTCCCTTTGGCTATCCCGAGGTTTAAAAGTTGCTGAAGCCCGTGGCTCGACAGCTAGCTCGATAAATAGGGTATCTGTCAAGGTTTATGAAGTTCAGTTTTTCAAGCTGATTTTCATCCAATCTGTGAATATATATTTGGGCTTTCTTTTCTCACAACCCTAAACATATATAAGGATTATTTTAATGGCTGCAAAAGATAACAACAAGTTGCACAAGAGCACAATTCCACAAGTGTGAAGAAAAGTGTGACCGGAAACCTAGTTTGCCCTAGTTCTTCTTTCTCTTGAAGAAGCTGCTGTGTTTGTACACCATTGGGTTTTGTGACCAACCAAATTCATGATCTTCATCATCTGTATGAACTGAAGAACTTTGCAGCCAACTTCCTTCTCAAGTTGGTGATCAAGTCGCGTATTAGGATCCGCGCAATTGGTTAGTCACGTACTAGGAGCCGTGCATTGAAAAGGAGAGATTGTCACTACAGAACAAGTCCAATTGGGTATTGGGGTAAGAGTTCAACTGTAGGTTGGTATAAGGTAATGGGGTTCCTTTACTTGTAACCGCTTGTTTTGATAATAGTTGATTCTCAGGAGTGATGGCCTTAAAATCACTCGGTGGGGTTTTGCCGTGTAGGTTTTTCCCATTCGTAAACAAATCACCGTGTCAATTTTTTTTCCACTGCATACTTTAGTTAATTGGTGATTTGTTTGTGTTGCCACGTACAATTGCATGTTAATTTGATTAATTAATAAATTTGGCTAATTAATCAATTAATTCATCATAAGGGGTCAATACGTTTTTGGCCTATCACGACACTTGAAGTAATTTCTACACAAATTTCTTATACTTGTGTTAAAAGTTAGAATTTGAAAGTAGTGGAGACTAGAAAGAAGCAATTCAACAATTAAAGAGTGTTGAAGTACAAATTTTTGGGCCCTAATTTCATTAGCCCACTTATAGAAATATATACCCACACGAGCCCATAAGCTATTTTGAACCCACATAAATATTTCCCACATTATTTCCCAACTTGGGCTCCCACAAATACTTCCTATACAAGCCCCATAAATTACCTTGGGCCCTCTCAAAAATATTGCCCATTATATCCCACATATTATCCAACGATTTTCCACAAAAAGTACTTATCACATTACTACCAAAATTGGGTCACAAAATTACACTATCTCCACAACAAAGCCCAAAATCATTTAACTTATGGGCAAAGCCAAAAAGCCTAACAAAACTCTCTTATAAAGCCTGTTGCTACACGGCACCTCTAAAGCTCATTGCTACGTAGCACCTTTAAAAGGCTCGTCATTACATGGCACCTTTAAAAAGCCTGTTGCTACATGGCACCTCTAAAGCCCGTTGCTACATGGCACCTTTACAAAGCCTGTTGCTACATGGCACCTTTACAGAGCCCATTGCTACACGGCACCTTTACAAAGCCCGTTGCTACACGACACCTCTAAATCCCGTTGCAACGTGGCACCTTTACAAAGCTTGTTGCTACACGGCACCTCTAAAGCCTGTTGCTACACGACACTCTTACAAAGCCCGTTGCTACACGACACCCTTTACAAAGCCCGTTGCTATACGACAATATTTTTACGAAATCTCAAATTATCTTACAAAACCCAAATATTAATTTGGCACTATTTTCGTAAAGCCCAAATAATAATTTGGCACTATTTTCATAAAGCCCAAATAATAATTTGGCACTATTTTCACAAAGCCCAAATACTATTTTGGCAACTATTTCTAAAAGCCCAAATACTATTTTGGCACCTATTTTACATATGCTAAAATCTCTCACTCGTGGGAAATATAATTACTCATCTCTCAAAAATGTTTCTTTTACAAAATTCATAGGAACTATGCTTATTTTCCTATAATCAACTAACTACAAAAGACCATGTATATTACCCATGGCAAAACCATTCATTTTTGTAGGGATGACCAAGCCCAAAGAAGCTCAACTACAAAGCCCAGCTGTGGCAGCCCAGCTCACACACAAATCCCAGCAGCTGAAGCTCATGTAAGCTGTCCAGTCAAACTTCAGTACAACTTGACAGCTGGAGCCCATACCATTAGCTCCAGCTTGTCCAATCAGATCAGAAGAGGTACACGTTTCCAGCAGGGGTTAAACCCTTCCTTGCCAAGCTCACTTTCATCATTTCTCATGTGACATAAAGCTGAGGTGACATGACAAAAAGCTGGGAAGCTTTAACCAGCTATATCTCCTTTCTTCTCCAACCCATTTGGTCAAAGACTAAAGGTACCCAAAACTAGACTATGGAAGCTCCTGGAACAACTGGAAATTAGTTCATTTTCATGCCAAAAACGTGTACTCTCTGGTTCATGGACCAAGCACATGAACCCCAAATGGGTAAACTTAGGGAAATGTGGTTTGGAGGGCACCAAAGGGATCCCAGCATAGGACTCCAAGATTGACACCTAGCTTGGGGTGATATAATCTGTCCTAGGGAGCTCTGATTCTAGTAGTAGCAAAACTAAGATCATTAGCCTAATACATGCTTTAATCCCATCAGCTAAGGCCAAATCAGCATTTAATGCTAGGCCAGAATCCCAGCTGTTATTACCCAAAACAGCAAGAACATCCTAAAGCTGAGCTTACTACTCTTGGTCAAATTCCTTGGAACGATTCTCTAAGGATTTTATGAAGATTGAGAAAGATTTAGCAGAGACTATTTGCTAATTATCTCCTCAAACTCAACTATAAATAGAACTCTCCATTAATCCTTCGGGGGGATCCGAGATACACTAAGTGACACATTAATAGAAAGGAGTTCTTCCTCTCTATTTAGCCTTCTCTAAGTTCTGAAAAAGTCACTGAGTTCTTAGTTTCAAGCTTAGAAACTAAGTTCCCCAGCTCCTAGCTCACAAATACTCCTCATACCTCTACCTATAAACACTCATCTATCCCCAGCAGAAAGCCTCAGTAGCTTTACTACACACACCCTCTCTCACTACTCATACTACCTGAAATGTCCCTTATTACTCACTACTTATACTATATTCACAAGCATGTCTTGGCACCATAATGATCTTGCTGCGCTAGCTAGGATCTGTCTCTCTCCCTTCATCTCACACTAAGTTTTCCTCATTATTTGTTATAATGGAGCCCATGATATTTACTTATTCATTTACTATTGAAGGTTATGATGTAACTGTTACTATAGAATTTTTCCCTCATATCATTGTATTAGAAGACTCTTCTCCAGAGCTAACGGATGATGAGTTTGAAAATGTAGATACTTTCCTTAATTTGTGAAATAGCTAACAGCTGGAGGTTTATTCCGTTCTGTCTTGCTTTACCGTTGGGATATTTTATTGCAGGAACATTTTACTGCTGGGCTATTTTCTGCAATATGCTTTTTAATCATGCTGACATGTTTGCTGTAGGAATTCTTTATGGGCTATCCTTGTCAATCTCAACCTAAGCCTAAGGCATAAAAATAAAGTGAATTCTTCGGATCTTCACCGATAGCTTTTGGGCCTTGCCTCGAGCCCATCATCGAATTTCGGTTTAGGCCCCCAACCCAACACAAATCTTATTTGTCTGAAGGAAAAGCTTTTCCACCCCCAACATTTTGGTGACTCCACTGGGGATCCTACTGAAGCAAGAGTTCACCATGCCTCCTAGGTTGCGGAATGGCCTGCAAGAGGGGACTAGAAACACTAGTCTCCCAGCAACACAAAGCCATCACAGTCCAGCTCCACAAGGAGAACAAGTTGACCAACATGAGGTTAACCAAGAGAGTTCTGACCACCGATTTTCTTTCCTCTTCAACAAGCTCAGTTCGAACTTGCTGAATCTTTAAGGGTCTTGAGAGAGACTCAAGGGGCGACACCCTAGCTGTTACATGAAGGACCAGATCCTAGAACACAGCAGGAGAGGGGATCAGCCGCTGGGAACCCTCAATTTGGTGAGCAAAATGCCTCTCTTCCTCAGTTTGTTACATTATCTGATCTCACTACTTTTTTGGAAATGGAAAGGCTTAGCTAGCCAAAGGAACCAAGGTACTTTGTTCGTAGGCCACCATACCTAGCTGAGTTACTAAGCAAGCCATATCCGAAGAAATATGAAACTCCCACTTTCTCTCTTTATGATGGGAGGAAAGGGAATGCAATTGAGCATGTCAACAAGTTCCTTGATTCTATGGGTCCTTTCGCTGGAAATGGTGATCTTTGTCTAAGGGAGTTCTCAAAATCCCTTACCGATCGTGCCTACACATGGTATTCCACTCTCCAGCCAGATTCCATTGCCACATGGGATGACATGGTTGAAAGTTTCTACTCAAAGTATTTTCATGGGGAGGAAAAGATTACCATTCTCACTCTTCACAACACCAGCAAAAGTCCTTTGAAAGACTCCTTGACTTCATCCGACGATTTAGGGATGCTGCCCTTGATTGTTATGGGCAGTTTAAAGAGCAAGAGTTGGTTAAGATTTGCATTGACAACATGTCTCATGAGTATTAGGCCCATTTGGAGAATCTGGATATTATTCAGTTTGTCCAACTGCTCCAGAAGGCCCATAAGACAGCCGTATCGGTCAAGCCTCCCACTGTTGAAAAGCCCAAGCCAGAAAAGAAAAATGCTCCTCAAGCTTTCACAGTTTCCAGCAATGAACCAACAGTTGGGGAGAAACGAAAAAGGGAAGAGGAGGAAGAGTATCCTCCCATACCATGCACCAATGAAGAAATAAATGCCGTCATTGACAAATGGATGGCTAATGGGGTACTTAGGCCCTTCAAGCCTATCCGAAAGCCTACTCCGAAAGATATGCGAAAGCCTTTCTATTGTTGGTATCACCGATGTGTGAGTCATGGAACTAGGGATTGTAGAGCATTTTGGAGAACATTCCATAGGAAGATTTCAGATGGTACTTTGAACCTCACTCATGAGTAAGAGGTCTAGCAGAATCCACTGCCTTAGCATCACAAATTGAAAGCCACAGCAGCTATACTCTTTCATAATGGAGCTGATGAGGATGAAATGGCCAGCGGTACAGGTATGCCCCCAGCAACTATCTTTGCTTTTCAAAGAAGCCCTACCTTTCGGACATTGTTTAATCAATTGGGGCTCAAGAAGTAGTCAAGGAGAGCAGCAACCGAAACTCTTGTATCCATCGCTGCCAACTCTGGAACACAATGCCTCACAACTGAAGCTCATGCCAGTCGTGCCTTCCTAGAGACTACTAATGTCATCACCTTTATCGACGAGGATATAGAGGTACAACACCCTGATCACAGTAAACCATTATATATTGCTGCTCAGATTAATGATGTTCACATAAGAAGGGCACTAGTCGACACCAGTGCATCACTTAATCTTATTCCAACCAGCACACTCAAAGCAGCTAGGATCCCACTCAGCAGAATAGCTGGGGCTCCTATTGAGGTTTTTGGCTTTGCTGGAATTCATGAATGCACTATTGGGAGTATACATTTAGTTCTTAAAGTGGGGCCCATTGTTGCTCTCACCAGATTTCATGTTATCGACTCACCCGTTTCTTATCATGCTCTACTTGGGAGGCCATGGCTCCACAAACACAAGCTTGTGCCATCTACTTACCACCAATGTGTCAAGGGAAGATTTAATGGTAAGCCCATACGCATCCCTGCTAATCCTACACCATTTGATCTATCCAAGGCACACTACTTTGAGGCTACTTTCTATGATGAGCTCACCCCAAGTGGGGAAGATTCTACTTCAAGGCCTGTTGGGATCCCATTACCCAGCTGGCAAGATATTGAGAACAATCCAGAAATAGACATGAGGTCTTTCCTTGATCAAAGGAAAAAGAAAAGAGAACGTGGGGAAACCCCCAGCGGTGTCTCACAGCCACGATGTGTACAAATCCAGCTGCCAGATGGTCGTTTGGGGTATCGTTTATGACGGTACGTGGGGCCTAGCTGTCTCAAACAGAAGGGTCCCAAACTGTTAAGGACATATTTTGTGTAATTGGCTAATCCTTTGACAAAACGCACTTTACTTGTATTTGGGTAGATCTAGGATGTGTTTAATACTTCAAGGAACATGTTGTTCAAGTCTAGTATTAAAGCCATGAAGATTGGACCAAGAAACAAGTGAAGAAAAGCTATTGAAGAAGGCTGGACAGATAGCTCGACACCTGTGGACAGATAGCCCGACAGCTGCCCGACACCTCTCGACAGCTAGCTATCTATCGAGCTCTTATGGTGTTTTCTTATCGCAATCTCAACACCTTCTCGACAGCTGGTGGATCGATCGAGAAAGCTTCTATCTTCTCGACAGATTCTCGACACCTCCTCGACACCTGCTATCTATCGAGGATTAAATCTCGACACCTCCCGATCGATCGAGGTATCTATCGAGGTTACGGAATTTCAGATTTCCAGATCTGATTTTTGGGCCAGGCTTTTGTATTTGTGTAGGGTTTCTTTTCTCACAACCCTAGACCTATATAAGGCTTATTTTAGAGGCCGTCACAAAAAGAGAATAAGAGAATACAAGGAGAACATATTCAAAAGGTTATTCTTTCTGAAAGAAGCTACTGCGTCTTTGCGCCTTAGGTTTTTGTAACCAAGTGCTTCTTGATCTTCATTGTTGATGAAGTGAAGAACTTTGTAGCCAACATTCTTCTTCCTCAAGTTGGTGAGTGAGTCATGTACTGGAATTCGTGTAAAGGAGTTAGTCACGTACTAAGATCCGTGCATAAAAAATGGTGGCGTTCATATATTGAAGAGTTCAGAGGTTCTGAAGCAGTAGAAGGTTTCTGCTGTAAGTTCATCTATGGAGATTGTGTAGTCTAGGGACAAAAGTTTTGTACTAGATCTGAAACTTCTCTTTACCATAGTGGATTGCTTTTCGGGAAGGTTTCCCCCCAGGTTTTTACTGTGAAACTAGTTTGTTTCGTTGGTTTTCTTAGGTTATCATATCTTGTCTTATTTACTTTTCTGCTGCATTCATTATTGACATGATATTGATGTTTGTTTGTTTTAACAAGTTTGATTCATAATAAATCTAATTAACAACTTGGATTTAAAACTTGTTAATTCTATCAACCGGGGTCTAAATTTCCCAACACAAACTGAATGAAGCAAGCACTACACCAACATGCTGTTATACTCAAGAAACAAAAACCCCAGCGGTAGAAGAAAATCTGCCCAACAGTCTGGCAGAACTGTCTGAAAAGCCTTCAGCGGTAACTAATTTTTCACCTGATGTGGAGCTGGAGACCATTAATCTCAGTGATGATCCTAATATCCAACGACCAACTTCAGTTAATGCAACTTTGCCAATGTTGGAAAAGGCTCAGCTCATTTCATTATTAAAGGAGTACATCGATGTCTTTGCTTGGGAGTACCATGAGATGCCCGGTTTGGATCCTAACCTAGTAGCACATGCTTTTAACGTGGAATCAGGGGCAAAGCCAGTAGTATAGTCCATGCACACCTTCCATCCTGACGTTGAAGCTCAAATTATTCAAGAAGTTCAGAAACTCCTCACGGCTGGGTTCATCAAGCCTATCATGCACCTAAAGAGGCTTTCAAACATTGTACCGGTCAAGAAAAAGAACGGACAAATACGATGTTGCGTCGACTTCCGAAACCTTAATAAAGCATGTAACAAAGATGAATTTCCACTTCCAAACATGGATATACTCATTGATTCAGCTGCTGGGCATGCTATGTTTTCATTCATAAATGGCTTCAGCGGTTATAATCAAATCAGAATGACATCCAAAGATGCAGCCAAAACAGCCTTCCGAACTCTTATTGGCAACTTTTACTACACTGTCATGTCCTTCGGTCTCAAAAATGCCGGAGCCACATATCAAAGGGCTATGACTGCAATCTTTCATGACATGACGCATAAAGAAATCGAAGACTATATGGACGACATTGTTGTAAAGTCAAAGACAAAAGGAGATCATCTTACTATCTTATGAAAAGTCTTTGAAAGGTGTCGGCTCTACAAGCTTCGCATGAATCCACTTAAATGTGCCTTTGGAGTTACGGCTGGGAAATTTCTGGGATTTCTTGTCCATCAAAGAGGCATAGATGTTGATCCTAGCAAAGTGCAAGCCATTACTACTATGAAGCCACCTATTACACTCACACAGCTTAAAAGTTTCCTTGGTAAGCTCTCATACATCCGGCAGTTTATTCTAGGTCTCGCTGCCTTCACTGTTATCTTTACACCACTGTTGAAAAAAGGAAAACTCTTCTGCTGGAATTCCAAATGCCAGCAAACATTCCTCCAACTGCAGCAACTCATGACCAGGCTGCCAATCGTATATGCACCCATACCAGGAAAACCACTCAAGCTGTATTTGGCTACCAATAATGAAGCAATTAGGGCACTTATAGCCCAAGATGATCAAGAAGGGAAGGAGCGACCAATTTATTATATTAGCAAAAAGTTAAAAGATGCTGAAACCCGCTACCCAAGGGCTGAAAGGGCTTGTCTTGCTCTAATATATGCTGCCCAACGGTTGCGTCATTATCTACTAGTTCACACTGTATAGCTTTTAACAAAATCTCATCCCATTCACTCACTCTTGAGGCGATCAACTCTTTCTGGAAGGCTAGCATAATGGCTCTTGCAATTATCTGAATTTGAGATCATAGCAATCACCTCTACAGCCGTAAGAGGCTAAGCCATCGCTGATTTGTTGTCAAATTTTCCTGGTGAGGATATCTGGGACATCACTGATGATGTACCTGGCGGACTACCATAAATTGCACTGATGGAAACAACTGGGGCTGTTTAGACTTTACGATTTGACGGATCCTCTACCACTTCTGAAGGTGGGGCTGGAATAGTCATATCCAAAAGTACCGAAGAAACAGTAGTTATGTCATTCAAGCTTGATTTTCCATGCACCAACAATATGGCTGAATATGAAGCATATCTTACAGGCCTAGCGGTGGCTCGTAAAATGGGTATTAAACATCTTCAAGTAATTGGGGATTCAAATCTGGTTGTTTGCTAAACTAGAGGAGATTTTGCACTCAAGGAACCATCTTTAGCTTCGTATAGAGCTATGGCTCAAAGGTTGGAGGACTCTTTTGAAGAATTCAATATTGAACACTCCCTAAGGTCCGACAATCGCTTTGCCAATGCTCTAGCCACATTGGGATCAAAAATCATATTTGAAGGTGCAACTGCAGATGTCACTATTGTGAAAAGGCCTATTCCAGTTGTACAAATGCTGAAAGAAAAGTTCTTTGATCAACTGCTGGGGCAGACAGATTGGTAGTCTCCCATTAAAGAAGCACTATTATCACTGAATGAGAAAGATCATTTAAAGGTGCTCAACGATTATTCTCTAATGGCAGGAGCGCTATATAGAAAACTTCCTGGAGGAGTGCTAGCTAAATGCTTGAGCCCTGGTGAGTCCACTAAGCGATTGAAAGAAGTTCATGAAATATTCTGTGGTGCTAGCGGTTCTGTCAGTCTCTACAGACACCTCCAGCAGTTAGGCTATTACTGGCCAGAAATGAGCAAACAAGCTGCTACTATCCAAGAACAATGCACCAGCTGCCAATACACTTTTGATTAGATGGAATCATGTGTAGTCCTTACCACCAGTGATTGGCGCATACCCTTCCTTGAGTATTTCATAGAAGGCATCTTACCCGACAATCATGAAGAGGCCTATCGCTTGAGAAAATTGTCTACTCCTTATTTTGTGGAAGGAGGTATTCTTTTCAAGAAAGGGTCCAATGGGGAGCCTTTGAGATGCCTAGGGGCCCCCGAAGCACAATCGGTTATGCAAGAGGTACATGCGGGAGAGTGTGCTGACCATTAAGGCAAAAGGCGACTTCTCCAGCAGCTGCTCAATCTTGGGTATTTCTGGCCTACCATGAAACAAGATTCAGCTGAATGTGTGAGGACATGCCATACTTGCCAAGTTCATGGGAATCTCATACACATTCACCCTACCAACCTCCAAAACATGATGACTCCTTGGCCATTCCATACTTGGGGGCTGACCTAATAGGCCCAATCAATCCACCATCTAAGGGCCATATTTGGATACTAGTGGCTACCGAATACTTCACAAAGTGGGTTGAAGCCATTCCCCTAAAGAAGGCTACAGGCCCAGCTGTTGTAAATTTCATCTGAGAACATATAATCTGCAGATTTGGCATCCCTTACAAGATTGTTACTGATAATGGCACTCCTTTTGTCAACAAAGATGTCCGAAAATTACTTGACCATCGCCACATCAAGCATCGCAAGTCCACTCCCTACTATCCACAAGGCAATGGTCAAGCGGAAGCTACCAATTGAGTGCTATTAAGAATTCTCAGCAAGATGGTGCATGAATACGAGGGTGGCTAGTCAAAACACCTGCTGGAAACTCTATGGGCATACTAAAGCTCAAGCAAAACAGCCACCGGACTATCACCATTCTCTCTTATATATGGTATCGAGGCTATATCTCCAGTTGAGCTATTGGTTCCTACTCCAAGGGTTGTGCAAGACACAGACATGGATGCTGCCATTTGTGTAGAAATTAGAACTACAAATCTTGAAACCTTGGAAGAGACGAGAAACCTTGCCTATAACCACACCCAGCGGTATCAGCAATAGATGACTAATGCTTACAACAAGGCCATGAAATCTAGGATTTTTGTCAAGGGAAAAATGGTTTTAAAGGCAGCAGATCATATCAGGAGGAATCTCTCGACACCCTCTAAATTTGACCCAAGTTGGGAAGGACCCTATCTCATAAGGGAAGCCAATGACAGTGGTTATTATCGTCTAGCTACATTAGAAGGTGAAAGTCTCACGGAACCTATCAATGGCAAATGGCTTAAGTTGTACCATGCTTAACTCAACTTTCAAGTATGTACCAACTCTCTTTTGTATGATCTTAAACTACCACTATGTGAATAAGAATTAAGCATTGCCTTTTGCCTCAAATATGAATTTCTTATATTTGCAAGTACTCTAATATTATTTTTCACATATAAATATGCTTGCTCTAAATCGTGAATAAGGTTACAGCCCTAACAACTAGGTATTCTGAACCAAAATAGTCATGAGCGCAATAAATATTTTCAAAATTATGTATATGATTTCCGTGACTATATTTCAGCTGGAACATACTATTCTTTGATAGATAAAATTATTTTTCACAAAATAAATTCATGTACTTGTGCATAAACAAAACACAGCTTGCACAGCTGGAGAAATATCAAACTACCACATAAGGTTCATATGGCTAGTGCACCTTTGCATAAAACACAGCCTACATAGCTAAGTAAACCCAAAATACATAACATGTTTCATTACATCATAATGTAAAGACAAATTGTCCAAAATACCAAGTTACTACTAATGATAATATTAAAAAAAAAAAAAAAAAAAAAGCTAGTTAAATAAGCCATCGCCAAAGGTTTCCGCTGAGGAAGAAGCACCTCCAGCTGACGAGGACCGCATTATTTCATCCCTCTGACTTAACAAAAGTGAAAGCTCAACCCTCTTTGCTGCAATTTCTTTCTCAAGATCAGCTATCTTCACTGTAAGCTCATCATCTCGAGTACTACAAGACTCAACAGCAGCCCGAATCTTATCGAGGATGAATTGGACTCCAAACTTCATGAACAACAAGTCCTTGAAGGCCTTCTTCCACTCAAGGGCTCTCTTCAAGTTTAAACTCTCAAGCTTTGTACGCTGCATATCCAGCAGTACTGCAACGAGCAATTGAAGTCTAGATTTCCTCAATGAAGCACCTAGCTTGCATCCAGTCATAAAGTGCGGGTATTTTCTCACAATTGCTGCCAGCAGTGGCTGACCTTTTGCAGGAATTTCAGACCGTTGGAACATGACAATATCATTTGAAAGGGGATAGAAATCACCTGCCACTTTATCATTCTCTTCATCTTCTGCAAATTTCTCCAAGAATTCTTCAAGGCTCATTCCCTTGATGGCAGCACCAGAAGACTCAACCTATAGTTCTGCAAAAAGAGGCATGATTATGTCCCCAGCAGTAATAGAAAGCACGCAACCAAGTATTATCGAACAAGAAACTTGCCTTACTGAATATAAACGACTCAAATACATCACACCTAGAGGTTCTTTGCTTTGGTGTACATCATGGACAGGCGAAGAAACATGTCCTTGGCTGGGCACACCAGCAACAGCTCCTCGAGTAGTGACAGTAACATCAAGACCCTTGCCAGCAATAGCTTCTCTAGAAACAATGACCTCAAGATCCTCACTAGCATGTCCTTAACCAAGCATCTTAACAGCAGTCTCTCCAACAGTAACATCAATAGCAGGACTCTCGCCAGCCATCTCTATATCTTCATCAGTTGGACCTAAAGAACAAAGGACGTCAGGAGAGGAAACGCGAGAAGAAATCGAAGTGAGGAACAATAGTTTACCGAAGTCAGCAGCTACATACTCAAGATCATACCCCTCTGATTGTGTCCCTTCACTAGCACCAGACTATTGTAGCCATGAAAACATATGGTTAGCACCAAAAATGAAGGCAAAGAAGAAAAGAAAAGAGATAGAAAGGATGTAAGAAGATAAGGGCTCTGTAAGAATACCTTTTCTGAAGATTCAAGAACCTTTATTCTGCTAGCACTAGTCTTCCTTCTGTATTGCTTCATCGGTGAGAATAAACTAGCAGATGTAGCAATTGGGACACTAGACTTAGTGGCTGGAACTACACCAGAACCAGGCTGGACAATAGCTGGGGGCTTGGGACTACCAGCCTTGAGCTTCTCAGCACTTGCTCTCTTTCGTCTCACTTTTTTGGGCTTGTCTTCGGAGGAGGGTGATTTGCCACGAGATCTCTTATGTGCACCAGTGCCTGGATTAGACTCGGGGGCTCTTGCTGTGACATTTTTCTCACTCCATTCTATGGGGACATCACCCCTATGAACCACCCAGCCATTAAGATCAGCTTGCCATTCAGCAAATCGCAAATTCTGTCTAGTAGCCCACGCTGAAGTTGCTCTTGTATTTGGAATAAGCCAAGTATTGGCAGAAAGCTCCCTTGAAGGAGGACTTATCACTACTTCCTCAACCTCCCGGCTGCTCACATAATCAACAAAGGTGCTCATCACCTTTCTCCAATACAACTTCATGTTTGTGGTAGCATATCCCTCACGGTGTCTACTTGGAATCAAGACTCTCTCTACCTTGCTAGCTTAATACTTTATTGTTGTATCACGAGCCAGTGGTCTCATTGCATCACTCAAAGGGACATCCCGTGGCATTAATGTCCAGAATATCTTGATCAAATCCAAATTGTCGCAAAACTCTATGGGGATTATACAGCGTCAAATCAAACCCGACACCACTTGGATATGGAATGTATGAAGGGGATGTGATAAGCAAGAAATTGGGTATCTTCTCATGATCATTCAGCCCAAACTCTTTAGATCCGGGTCTGGCATTTGGAAAAGGGTTTGGGCAGCAAAACCCAGCAGCAACATAAGAATAGGGCTTCCAAGTAAAGTGAGCCCCATCATCTAGCAGTGTGATTGAAGGTAGATTCCAAACCTTCAACCCCATCCATTTCATAAGCAAAGGAAGGCCATCTTCAAAGCCAAGAAATTGAAGCTCACCATTAGGACCAGCAGCTCTGACCACCCAATTGGTCGTCCTCACATCACCAACATCTTTACCAACATCAACATAATCTTTCAAATGCTCCCATATGAAGGTTTGCAACAATACTACATTAATACTAGACTCAATAATGTGGTATGGTGATCCTTCAAGCTCATCACTACGTAACCTATCAAGCTTAGAATAAAGAGTGCCTAAACACAAAGTACCTAAAGGCAGGGACACACCACTGCATAATACTACAGCTAAAGGAAAAGTGAAAGGTTTCATGAACTGAATCAGGTCAGAATTGAACACACACTTGCTCATCCACAAAGCTAAGAATGCAGCTCTTCTTGTATCAACATCCTTAGACTCTCTAAACTCAGAAATCTAAAAGGAGAACCTGGCTCTATTACGTCCCCAAGACACAGAGGTACCTCCCAAAGTCTCCAGCAGCTTTCCGACAATCATAGACTCCTCATCAGACAGCCCTAGCTCTAGCGGATCCACATCTCCCATGCTAGGCACCAAGAAAATCCTTTCCACGTCTTCAAGGGTGACCGTAGCCTCAGCCCAAGGAAAAAAGAAAGTATGGGTATCAAGATTCCAACGGCATACCAAAAAGCGAAGTGCTCTCACATCTCTATACATGTTCCACCCACGAGACAAAAACACAGCTTCAAAAATCATGGCATCCCTTAAGATTTGATAGAATCCTTCATCGGCAACCTCTTGCTCCACCCAATCCGACCAACCAATGGTTGTGCCACAAGGACACAAAAATTGAATAGAAGCTGGCAGAAGCTCTTTCTACTAGAACCGCAAGTTTATTATACCAAAAGCGGCTAGGACCCATGCTGTCTCATGACTGGGGGCTTCACCCTTCAAAATCCACTTCTTTGGCACACCAGGTGGGCTAACCTCAGGAGCCCCAACTGCTAGAAACAAAGAAGTTGAAGAATACCATGGGTCTTGTATCGGCAACAAGGACTCTCCTAGCCTAACCTCCGCATCAGCACCCCCAGCAACTGCCTTAGCCGCGCCCCTAGTAGCAACCTCATTTCCTGGCACAACCACCCCAGCAGTACCAACATCACCAGAACCGAGCAGTTCTTCTCCCCCAGTAGTAGCCTCACTCCCAAAACCAGAAATATTATTTTCTTAGAAACCAAAAAGAGGCAGAAGAACACTCATTGCCACCACGGGAAGCAAAAGAAGCTATGGGTCTTTCTCTTACTTGGTTGAAATCAACAAGGGAAGAGAGAAAAAAACTCAGTTTGCCTCTTAACCCTGGCCGGAGCTCTTTATTTTTCTCACTCTTAGTTGAAGACAAGGAAAAGGAGTAAGGAAAGGCTCTGTTTCTCTCTCTGTTTTGCTGAGAATCTCAGTCACTCTTTCTGCCTTGGTTGTAGTTGGTGTTGCTCACTCACCCTTGGTCGAAAATAGGAAGAGGAAGAAGAAGAAAAGGCTCTTTCTCTCTGCCTTAATATTTTCCGGTCCAAGCAAAAATAAAAGGAGTAACCAAGGCAAGCCTTTTACTAGTAAACGTGAAAGTTGCATGTGACGAGACATGTGGAAGAGACCAACATTTAATGCAAGAAACCTGGAGAGTAACTGAAAACCCACCAAGTGCTGAACGTGGGAAAGTTGCAGAAGCCCACTATTCATAACTGCCACCAAAATTTAAAACTCGCACGTGTGACCAAACAAAAACTGCTCACACGTGACTCGGGGGGCTAAATGTTAAGGTACAAATTTTCGGGCCCTAATTTCATTAGCCCATTCACAAAAAATACCCATACAAGCCCATAAGCTATTTTGAGCCCACATAAATTACCTTGGGCCCTCTTACAAATATTACCTATTATATCCCACATATTATCCAACTTAGATTTTCCACAAAAAATACTTATCACATTACTACCGAAATTGGGCCACAAAATTACACTAACTTGTGGGCAAAGCCTAAAAGCCCAACAAAACTCTCTTATAAAGCCCGTTGCTACACGACACCTTTACAAAGCCCATTGCTACACGACACCTCTAAAGCCCATTACTACACGGCATCTTTATAAAGCCCGTTGCTACATGGCACCTTTACAAAGCCCGTTGCTACACAGCACCTCTAAAGCCCGTTGCTACACGGCATCTTTACAAAGCCCGTTGCTACATGGCATCTTTACAAAGCCCGTTGCTACATGGCAACTCTAAAGCCCGTTGCTATACGGCACCTCTAAAGCCTATTGCTACATAGCACCTTTACAAAGCCCATTGCTACACGGCACCTCTAAAGCCCATTGCTACACTGCACCCTTTACAAATCCCGTTGCTACACAACAATATTTTTACAAAATCTCAAATTATTTTACAAAAACCCAAATACTAATTTGGCACCTATTTTACATATGCTAAAGTCCCTCACTCACGAGAAATATAATTACTCATCTCTCAAAAATATTTCTTTTACAAAATTCATGGAAACTATGCTTATTTTCCCATAATCAACTAACTACAAAAGCCCATGTATATTACCCATAGCAAAACCATTCACTTTGGTAGGGATGACCAAGCCCAAAGAAGCTCAACTACAAAGCCCAGTTGAGCCAGCCCAGCTTACATACAAATCCCGATAGCTAAAGCTCATGTGAGTTATCCAGTCAAACTTCAGTACAACCTGGTAGCTGGAGCCCATCACCATCAGCTCCAGCTTGTCCAATCAGATCAAAAGAGGGATACGTGTCCAGTAGGGGTTAAACCCTTCCTTGCTAAGCTCATTTTCATCATTTCTCATGTGACATAAAGCTGAGGTGACATGACAAAAGGCTGGGAAGCTTCAGTCAGCTATATCTCCTTTCTTCTCCATCCCATTCGGTCAAAGACTAAGGGCAGCCATAACCAGACTATGGAAGCTCCTGGAACAACCAGAAATCAGTTCATTTTCATGCCAAAAATGTGTTCTCTTTGGTTCATGGACCAAGCACATGAACCCCAAATGGGTAAACTTAAGGAAATGTGGCTTGGAGGGCACCAAAGGGATCCCAGAGGAGTTCCCAGCATAGGGCTCCAAGATTGACACCTAGCTTAGGGTGATACAATCTATCCTAGGGAGCTCTGATTCTAGCAGCAGCAAAACCAAGATCATTAGCCTAATACATGCTTTAATCCCATCAACTATGGCCAAATCAGCATTTAATGCTAGGCCAAAATCCCAGCTGTTATTACCCAAAATAGTAAGAACATCCTAAAGCTAAGCTTACTACTCTTGGTCAAAAATCCTAGGAACAATTCTCTAAGGATTTTCTGAAGATTGAGGAAGATTTAGCAGAGATTATTTGCTAATTACCCCCTCAAACTCAACTATAAATAGAACTTTCTACTAATACTTCAGGGGGAACCAAGATACACTAAGGGACACACTAATAGAAAGGAGTTCTTCCTTAACCCCTCTGTTTAGCCTTCTCTAAGCTCTGTCAAAATTCTAAGTTCTTAGTTTCAAGCTTAGAAACTAAGTTCACCAGCTCCTGGCTCATAAATACTCCTCGTACCTCTACCTATAAACACTCATCTGTCCCCAGCAAAAAGCTCCAGCAGCTTTACTATACACTCTCTCTTATTACTCATACTACCTGAAATGTCCCTCATTACTCACTACTTATACTATATTCACGGGCATGTCTTGAAACCATAATGATCTTGTTGCGCTAGTTGGGATCTCTCTCTCTCTCCCTTCATCTCACACAAAGTTTGCCTCATTATTTGTTACAATGGAGCCCATGATATTTACTTATTCATTTACTATTAAAGGTTATGATGTAACTATTACTATAGAATTTTTCCCTCATATCATTGTATTAGAAGACTCTTCTCCAGAGCTAATGGATGATGGGTTTGAAAATGTAGATACTTTCCTTAATTTGTGAAATAGCTAACAGCTAGAGGTTTATTCCGTTTTGTCTTACTTCACTGTTAGGGCATTTTACCACTGGGATTTTTTACTGCAGGAACATTTTACTGCTGGGCTATTTTCTGCAGTATGCTTTTTAATCATGCTAACATGTCTGCTGTAGGAATTGTTTATGGGTCATCCTTGTCAGTCTCAACCTAAGCCCAAGGCATAAAAATAAAGTGAATTCTTCAGATCTTCACCGATAGCGTTTGGGCCGTGCCTCAAGCCCATCGTCGAGTTTCGGTTTAGGCCCCCAACCCAACACAAATCTTATTTGTCGGAAGGAAAAACTTTTCAGCCCCCGACCAAGAGTTGCATGTAAATAACAATGATTATTACCTTTGTTGTATTCTTAATTTGTAATGGACATAGACTAGATCATTAAGGCGTTGATATTCCAATTTATTCCTTTTTTTTTAAGTGAATGTGTTAGAAAATACTCCAATTGCACTCACAACCAGAAGAGCTGCATGTTTGGCTTAAAACACGAATTACTAGTTTTTGTAGGTTTGGTGCCCTAGATCCATAGGATATCCAACACTCGTATATATACAGCTATACACAAATTGTTAAATAAAGACAATCAGCATTTATGCAATATAGACTAAATGAAAAGATAAAAGCAATTAAGAAAATTCAACTAACCAAAAAATTAAAGTGGTATCCTTACCAGGTAACATGACTTCACGGTCATTAACTATAGACTTTCGTCCAAAGTCACCTTCTGTATTTCTAAACAATTTCATCTCACCTGTAAACTTACTTGGATTTAACCAATAACCAGTAGCATGAAGATTTTTGTATAGTTGTTTTTCCCAACGAGGCTCTACAATTCTCAAGTAAGGTTCAATTCTTTTCCTTCTCCTCCGAAACCTCCTGATCATCTCCTCCCTAGCTTTATGCATAGCTACATACAAATATCCCGTAGTAGGTCTATCATCACTATCAACTATGCGCAAGACACGAACAAGTGGCTCAGCGACTTGTACAATGACTGCACATTCCTTCCAAAATGTAGAATTCAAAACATTATCCACAAATTTTTTTTCCCCTTGCTTTCTTTAGCATATGCTGAAATTGTCCACTCTAGATGTTACCATATCTCTTAGTGCATCCTTTTGAGCCAAAATACTCTGTAATGCAATAAAATTTGTGGCAAAGCGGTTTGGAGCAGGTCGAAGTATCTCCCTTCCACCTGTGTTTTTTCTCATCAAATGCAATGCATAACAATGGTTATATATATACATTGTAATTTTTGCAGCTAGAAGTACATCATATACTTCATCTAACTTCCCTATATCTTGTAACATCAAACTTAAGCAGTGGGCTGTACAAGGAGACCAATGAAGTGCATAGAATTCTTGCTCCAACAACTTCCTAGCAGCAACGTAATTTGCAGCATTATCAGTGACAATTTGAACCACATTTTCAGGACCAACAGGTAGCACCACCTCTCTAGGCAACTTATACAACATATCTGTAGTCTTTGAAGCATCAGATGCATCACCGGATTTTAAGAAAACAATACCCATTGGACAATATACTAGAAAATTAATAAGAGTTCTCCTACATCGATTTGTCTAGTCATCAGCCATAATTGTGCAACCAGTCTCCTTCCATGTTACACGATAACTATCCACAAAATTTTTGACCTCCTCAACATTTTTGACCAATAAATAACAACGAAGAGCATAAAATCCAGGGCCCGTATAATTACCAGGACCCATACTAGCAATAGCATCAATCATTTGCTGATAATACTTGGAATTAACTGTATTGAATGCAATACAAGCATCGATCATCCACTTTGATATAGCAAGATCACATCTTTCTCCTGCTTCCTTACTTTACAACACACTTTTAAGAGTAGGCTGAGCTCCAGGAGTTGTTCTTGGCAGAAAATAACCTCCAATACCACTTGGTGCTTTCCCTTTCCTCTCAGCTAAAGTGTGTTTCCCTTGGCCTAGACTTCCTCTACTTGAAATACCTTTTCCCTTTCCTATAAAGCTAGGTGGGAGCATAGAAGAGTGGGTAATTTCTTGAATGTCATCATCATCCACATAAATTTGCTCTCCTTGATCCTCGAGACCTAGTCCATATTGGTTGTGTTCCTCATACTCTTGTTGTGACTTCCTTTTTTTTGCAACATGACCTTCCATATTTTGTAACATTTGAAAATGAACATCTGCAAGTACTTCTTTACAACTTTCAGTTTCTCCTCTTATCCGAACTAGATGTTTTTTAAATCGGTTAATACCACCACCTTTAAAAATGTTATTACAGTACAAACACATCAATTGCCCTCTTCCATTTGTGTCTAACTCTAAATGCTTGCAATGACCCCAAGCTAGATCAGTCTTTCCTCTAGCAACGTTTTTTTGGAGGAGATAAATTTGGTGTAACATCAATTATTGATTGTGTCATAGGGTCTGACATTTAAATTGTTGTAGACACCACAAATATTCCATATTTCATGCTTTTTTTTTGGATTTTTAAGGTATTCTCTTGTTTAAATTGCCATATTATCACACATTTAAATAATAAAAGAGTAAATAAAGTGGATCTATTAATGTAATTTTACACAATTCACAAACCTGGCCGGGTTAATAAGACCCTACCAGGTCACACGGGTTGCTTAAAACCCACCAGGTTGCACCGGTTTTGATTAGGCCACATACATTTCTAATCAAATTGATCACTTGGCCCGGCCAAAGCGCTAGGTCACTGGGTCATCGGTCCAACCGGCCAGGTCGGGCCGGGTTTCATAACTATGCATGAGAGGTTTTTTTTTTTTCTGGGTACAAGAGTACACAACGTTGTGAAGTCATGAATGCACTCTTGAATAGATTTCTAGACAGGAAGAATAGGCTTTATGAGTTGTTCCAACAAGTTGATAAAGCACTTTCACGTATTAGACATAATGAGAATGAGGTAGATTCTACTTCAAATTATACTAAACCTATTATAATTATTGGGTTAGCTAAAATCAAGAAGCATGCTGTTACTATATTGACAAGGGAAATACTCAGTATGGTTCAAGAAGAAATAATGAATGAACAAAAATTCATTGTGCTTAACTCCATAGACAACGAAGATTATTGTACATACACCTTATCTCAGTATGCATGTCTTGACTTAAAATGGAAGGTTGTACATTATCCAATTGATCAATGTATGAAGTGCTCTTGTTTACTATTCGAGTCGTATAGATATCCTTGTGAGCACTTATTTTCTATTATGAAGGTTGAACATTTGAAACAGATCCCACCGACATGTAAATGAAGATATGGCTGATTTGCTAGTTGTAGTCAAATGTGTTACTTTGGCTCAAGAACAACAGAAGGCTTTGAAGAATTGAAGGTTGAAATAGCAAGGTTGAAATGCCGTCTTGGAAAAACTTTATAATTAATGTTAGGACATATGTGATTCATGTTAGGAACATATGTTACTATTTTATGTAGTTGGCTAATCCTTTGACAAAACGCACTTTACTTGTAATTAGGTAGATCTAGGATGTGTTTAATACTTCAAAGAACAAGAGTTCAAGTCTAGTATTGAAGCCATGCAAATTTGTCCAAGAAACAAGTGAGGAAGTGCTGATTCATTAAATCTTTGAAAGTTTATAATGCGTTTATTACTACTAAAATTGAATTATAGTAGGAGAAAAAGAGAAAGAGAAACCTGTTTGACGAATTCAATGCTCTAATACTATCGTTGGGCCAGAGAATGGCGGGAATTGAAGAACTCAATTTCTTCTTTTATTGGTCTTCCTTAAGGTTTTGTTTAGTAGCTGTCTAGGTTTCTTGTGGTTGGTTTGGAAGAGAAGAAGCATAGATGGAGAGGGTTTTGTTTAGTAGCCATTTAGGTTTCTTGTGCCTAGTTTGAAAGAGAAGAGGCGTAGAAGGAGAGGTAGAAGGAGAGACAGAAGCGGGTAAGTGAAAGAGAAATTTTATTTGGTTTTTGGTTTTTGTTTTTGTTTATATATGTAACCTACTTTACATGTAACCAGTATCCACTCAAATTAAATAAATTTTCAAGTTCAAAACACCATTAAATTAAGAGAAGTGATACGTCCACAATATTTTCACAACACTTTTGTAATAAATCATATGTAGTAAGTTGTTATTGTTTTTCATTTGAATTCACAATTTAAATTACTTTTTTGCCCACTTGTAACAACCAATAACAACTTATCACTTAGGATTTGTTGTGAAAATGTTGTGCACATAGCATTTCTCTTTCATTGGTTTAGATTTAGGTGGATATTGTATCCAAAAAAAGGGAGGTACAGTAGAATGACCCGTAGTAAATACTTATATGTTTCGTAATGTATGGTAATATGTAATCACAATTAATTAGGTATATATATATATATATATATATATATTTTGAGAAACTAGACCAAACAGCCTGGGCAATTTATTTCAAAACAATATTAATGAACATCTCTAAACACAAAGGGGGCAATGTCATCAGGTAAGTCTTCTAACCAAACCTGAAGCCCTGCACCAGAACTAGCTTTCTTAGCCAATGCATCAGCAACAGAGTTACATACACGGCTAGAATATGAAAATTCAACATATTGAAAATGAGTTAATTGGGACCGAATGTCATCAAGGATGTTCCCATAGCTGGCAAACTGACCCGTGCCATTCTTAAGCGCCTCAATGACAATAACAGAGTCCCCTTCAACCACAACTTGAGTCAAGCCAATTTCCAAAGCAAACTGAACTGCCCTAAGACATGCCAAAGCCTCCAACTCCGCCACAGACTGCCTGATAGGAACAGGCATGGTTAGCGCCCCAATTGGATCACCCTTGTTATCACGCACAATCACACCCACACCCGCCAAGTTCGAAGCTTGAAAGACCGCAGCATCAAAATTGATCTTGTAAATGTTCGGCGCAGGGGGTTGCCACTGTTGTATCACTTGAGGACGTGGTGGGCTTAGCTCAACCTCTCGAGCTTGAAGAAATTCCTGGAGAATACTACCGGCCTCCCTACAAATACTATCCACAGGCCGGACAGCTCTGTTGAAGTGAATGGCATTGTGCCTATTCCACACGCACCACCTAGCTATAGCAAAAATCTCAGCTTTGTAATCATCTTGGCTTGGCATAAACCTGGCCAACAACTCTCTGTAATTCATAGGCTGGACAGGGACAGATTGGTGAAACCATTCCAAGGACAACCAAACACCAGCTATTTCCTTGCATGTCCATAGAGCGTGAACAGTATCCTCAGGAAGCTCTCCACACAGGTCACAAATATTAGAATCTGTGACGTGCCGATGGTGCAGGTTCATCTTTGTTGGTAGCGCCTCATTACATGCCCTCCAAACAAAGTTTTTGATTTTGTTTGGCACCCGGAGTTGCCAAAGACTCTTCCAGAACTTCTTATGGTTTTCTGCACTTGAGCTACCTGCATTAGACATGGAATCACAAGATACAATCAGTTTATAGGCGCTGCTAGTTGTGAACAAACCCGATGGAGTGTGTTTCCAAGCAATATGATCTGGGGGTCGCCTTAAGCTCAATGGTATGGCCAAAATTGAATTGGCCTCATGTGGAAGGAATAGATTTCGCACCACCTCCTCATTCCACCTGACTTGGTCCTGATCAATGAGAGAACTAACTTTTGTCTCCGCTGCCACTTGGGTAAGCGGGGAAATAACCAATCCATTTGATTTATCCGGCAACCACCTATCCTCCTTGATCCTCACCCTCTCCCCCGTCCCCACCCTCCACACCATCCCCCTTCAAATGACATTCCTAGCATTCAAAATGCTCTTCCATGCATAGGATCCTACAATAGAGTCCCTTGCTTCAAGAATGGAACAATCCGGAAAAAATCTTGCCTTGAACACACGATGGCAAAGCGAGTCCGGATTATTAATCATCCGCCAAACCTGTTTGGCCAGTAAAGCATCATTAAATTTCTCAATTTTCTTGAACCCCATACCACCAACCTCCTTAGCCTCACGAAGTCTATCCCATTTAACCCAATGAATCTTCCTGTTCCCTCCGCTATACCCCCACCAAAATTTACGAATCATGATTTCCAACTCCTTAATCAATCCTTTTGGGAGCTTAAAACAGCTCATTATGTACGTGGGAATTGCTTGAATGACTGATTTGATGAGCACTTCCCTACCAGCCTGAGACAAAAGTCTTTCCTTCCACTCTTGGAGTTTCTTCCACACCCTTTCCTTAATATAAATAAAGCTTTATTTCTTAGCCCTACCCACAAGAGCTGGCAAACCCAAGTATTTTTCATACTGGCGAATGGCAGGAACACCCAAAATAGCCTGAATCCGATCCTTCATATCTGGAGTGGTATTGGAACTAAAGAAAATATTAGTTTTGTCTCGATTAATTTTCTGCCCTAACCCTCTCTCATAACTAACCAAAACATCCAGTATCTTCTGGCATTCCTCCTCTTTTACACGACAGAACAAGATACTATCATCAGCAAAAAATAAATGAGAGACCTTAGGTCCATTCCGATAGACAGCTACACCCTGGATATGCCCTTCCATCTCTGTTGTTTGTAGTAAGCTTTGAAGGCCCATTGCACACATGAGAAAAAGATAGGGCGATAAAGGATCACCCTAGCGTAGACCTCGTTCCGGTTTAATAAATCCCACAGGCTGACCGTTAAGGAGCACATAATAAGAAACAGATGATATGCATGACATGATAAGATTCACCATTCTATCTCCAAGGCCCAAATGCCGCATGATTCTCTCCAAAAATTCTCATTCCACCTTATCATACGCTTTACTTATATCAAGCTTAAGAGCCATCTGACCCACCTTTCCTTGGGTTTTCCTTTTAAGATAATGAAGTGTTTCAAAGGCCACAAGCACATTATCAGTTATAAGTCGTCCAGACAAAAAAGCACCCTGGGATTCAGGGATAGCTGTAGCCAAATTTTTTTTCAAACGGTTAACCACAACTTTTGAGATCAATTTATAGACAACGTTGCACAAGCTAATAGGCTGAAAATCAGAAACTTTCTTAGGATGCTTTATCTTAGGAATTAAAGCAATGAAAGTAGAGTTAAGGCATTCTGGAATCACACCTGTGTTGGGGGCTTTAAGCACTACTGTAGTGACATCCTCCCCAACGATATGCCAGAAGGACTTATAAAAAACAGGTGACATCCCATCAGGTCCAGGAGCTGTCAGAGGAGCCATTTGTTTAAGCGCCACCCCAACCTCATCAGCATGAAAATCACGCCCCAACAACTCAACTGCTTCCTCAGTAATAGCTGGATGAATGCCTTGCAAAATACTGTCAAAATCCGAAGGGTTTAAGGAAGAAAAGATAGTCCTGAAATATAGTCCTGAAATAGTCCTCAACAATCCCACCCAATCGGCTTTCATCTTCTACCCACCCTCCAGCATTATCCTCCAAACCTGATATAAAATTTTGTTGATTCCTTTGGTTTGCTTGGCAAAGGAAGTAGCGTGTGTTACTATCTCCCTCCTTCAACCAATCATTGCGAGACCGTTGCTTCCACATACTTTCTTCTCGATATTTGAGCTTCTGAATTTCATCCCTTAACTGATAAATCTTCCCCGGATTTGAGACATAGCAACCTTCCTCTTCAGCCCATTTTAAATCCTTGAGTTTCTTTGCCAAAGTATTGCGCACATGCCCGAAACAATTCTTATTCCAGGCTCTCAAGTTCAACTGGCAAGCTGTGATCTTCCTGTTAAAACCCCTCTCTATATTAGGATCAGTCTCACCCTCCCAAGATTGCTTTATTACATCTTCACAAGTGCTATCTTTTAACCACATGGCTTCAAATCAGAAGGGGCTGCCTTTCTTGTAAAAGCGAATAAATTCTGAATCTGAGCACAACAGAAGTGGTTTATGGTCAGAGTGAAAAGCATCCAGGTGATGAATACGAAATGCTGAAAACCGAAGAACCCAATCTACAGTCACCACACCCCTATCTAATCGGATCTAAGTATTTTGGTCACCAGGCCTTCTGTTACACCAAGTATATGGGAATCCTGTAAAGCCCATATCCTTCAAAGCACAATAATCTAAAGCATCTCGAAATCCCTGCATTTGCCTCTCAGGCCTATCCAACCACCCCAATTTCTCATTAGCAAACAAAATCTCATTAAAATCGCCCATGCACACCCAAGGCAAACTAAATCGATAACTCAAAGATCGAAGTAAATCCCAGGAGTTTTCCAGGCTGGCAGTGTCAGGATCTCCGTAGAAACCCGTGAACCGCCAGGCGTCATCCGCTCCTTGGTTAATAACAACATCAATGTATCACTCAGATGAGGTCAATTAATTAGGTATATAGTTGTACACATTAATGCTAAAAACATTCTCATATTAATGTTATCATATTTAAACACATTTTATGTAACATATAAATATATTAGCAATACTAGGGTTACACAATTTCCCACACCCAAATACATACTCTATTTACATATCAACTCTTGATTGGATTTAGGCCCTTTTGGATATACATTACTGACAGTTTCATTAAGACCTTCTCTCCTCTCCCCGTGTGCGCGTGTGTGTGTGTTAAAATACTTAGTATTCTCAACCAAAAAAAAGAAAAAAGAAAAACTCTTGATTGAATTTCATCACTTTTACATGGGCCCACCATATGTAACACATGTACTTGTAGAGGCTAAAATCCAATTAAGAGTTTACACAAACAATGTGTGAATTTGAGTATAGAAGGAGGTGTGTCCCTAGCACTACACTACACATTCCCAAGTCCTAACTGGTTTGATACAGAAATATCAATATACAATAATAGCAATTAAAAAGGAAAAAGCATGGCTTTTCAAGCCATTAAAAAACTTGCACTAATTGAATTGAGGAAACTCATAATAGGCAGGTTTAATATCATTCCAAAATTGGAATTTCAATTTCAAAAAAGAAAGTGCAAACTACACGTTTCGTCCCTAACCTTTATGCTGAATGTCAATTTGGTCATTAACATTTCAAATGTGTCAATTTAGTCCCTAACCTTTTGCTTTTGTGTCAAAATAGTCCATGCCATTAACTGATGAATGAAAAATGTTTACGTGGCTAACAACCAAAATAAAAAATTATTTTTTATGCGACTTATACTGCCACGTGTACTACCACATGAAATTAAAAAAAAAATTAAGAAAATTAATTTAGAGAATTTGTTAATATCAAATATAATTTAAATGAAAAAACTCAACCAAACTAAAATCCAACAAATACAAATATAATAGTTGCATTCCTTAGCAAAGGGTTTGAAAGTCAAAAGAGGCAGAACGTTGTTTTTAGTTTCGTTTCGTCCTATATCATCATCCATAAGTAACAATATGCAATATCATCCTCCTCACTTGCCACTCTTTCTATCCTCCGCTACCATCGCAAGCTCCTTTGCAGGAGAAAGAAGAAGAAGTACTGTGTGGGTACCATCATTTTGCCAGACAATGGCTGTATTGATGTAGCAAATGCAGTGATGGTGGTGGGCTATAATAATGATGTAGAAGAGAAGAAAGAAAATGGATCCAGAAATAAATAAGCGGCGGAAATGTTGGGCATAAAGGGTTGGGGGCCTTTGCAAACAATTGCATGGCTCATTGTACTAGGTGATATACTTTGATTTGAACAAAGCATGGGAAATCGACAGAGATAATAGTAAAGTGAAGAATTTTAGAAATTACGCGTAAAGTGCATTGAATCAATGGGTGGGTTTGATTTATTTTATCATCATGTGTGTGTTTTTTCTAATATTGTTTTAGAGCGGTGAATCAATTCAATGGGTGAGCTTCATTTTTGAGATTAGGACTCTGGGGATTTCAATCCTAGTTTAGGGATTTTTTTTTTTTTTTAATAATTAAAACTCAGAACCACACGTGACAACATATGTGGCATAAAAAATAATTTTTTATTTTAACCTTAGCCACATCAACATTTTCCATCCATCACTTAATGACGCCAATAGTTTGAACTAACTACAAATAGAAATTGGTGACGAAATAATTTGTCACCTAATCTATTGAAATTGAAAATTAATATATATATATATATATATATATATAATCGGTGATGAAATATTTTGTCACCCTATATTGTCAAATAAAAAAAATTACAAATTAAAAATCATTGGTGATGAATTTATTTTGTCTCTGAATATAATGTTTAGTGACGAAAATATTAGGTGACGGGGCTTAGAGCATCTCCAGCAAACTCTCCAAAATTTTGTACTGTTTGGAGAGTAAACAGTTCATTTTACCTTTTAGTTACCTACTTTTTTAAATACGCTTTCCAACAGACTCTTTATCTTTTATTTATCCCATTTAAATATTATTTCTTCATTCTTTCTTTAATATTTCTTTATTCTTCTTTCAATTTTCATTCATTCATTCCTAAAAACTACATTCATAATATTTTTACAACACTTTCACAAAAAATCATTTGTGATAAGTTGATATTGATTTTAATTTGAACGTACTATTAAAATTATTTTTTTCTCTTTCCAAAAGAATTATTTTTTTCTCACCAATAATAACCTACTACTTAAGATTTATTGTGAAAGTATTGTGAAAATATTGTGGTAGCATTTCTCAATTTTAATTTCTTATTCTTTATTTTATTTTTCTCTTATTTTTTTAAAAATATAATTTCCTTTTTCTTTCTTTTTTTCCCTCTTTTTTTCTCCTCCACACACATGCCCTTACTCTTTTCTTTTTTTCCATCTTTCCTTTTTTTTTTTTTTTTTTCCCTACCACTTCCTCCAAACTCTAGAACATTCCACATAGCTCTCTTTCTTTCTCTTTCTTTTTTTATTTTCTTTCTTCCTTTCTCTCTTTTCTCTTATCACTTCATCCACAAGTTTTTTTCCCTCTATCCCCGCTGCCAACGACATGTGGTAGAAATGGGTTAGATCAGTTTTTTTTGGTTCTGATTTAATTATTGGGTTCCTTTGTGGGAGTAAGTGAAAGATTGTGAACCCAATAATTTTTTTGGTTCTGAAACTATGAGAAAGATTGTATATTTGATTTCATTGCATTTTATGTTTTGTGTTTGTTCATAATTTATTTTGTTGTACTTTCTAGCTGTTGAGATAAAGGGATGAGAGAGAAAAATTTTATTTTTTATTCAACCAGGTATTTTTTTAAGAGAAAAAAATGATTTGAAGTTGCTACAGTGCTCTCTTCTTCCAGAGAGCCACTGTAGCAAATCTAAAAAAAAAATAGAGAGAGAGATTGTTGGAGCATTTTTTTTTTCCCTGTGTTTGCTCTCCAAATAAGGCTTTCGAGAGCCTATTGGAGATGCTCTTAAGTGGCAAATGCTATTTTTTCACCATATGTCTTTGGTGACGAAATAAGGACATATTGTGACAAAAAGCGTTGTCACCGTAGTCTACTTTTGTTGTAATGGACAATGACTATTTTGATACAATACCAAAAAGTTAAGAACTAAATTGACACATCATCTATATCTTCCATTCAAAATGACTAAATTAACACATTTGAAATGTTAAGGATCAAATTGACATTCAGCCTAAAGGTTAAGGACCAAACATAAACTAAAATTTAATAACCACAAAATTTATTTGGGAGGGGCTTGCTAAATCGATGAGGTCCAATATGATTTTTATTTGTTTGCTCCAACTTTATCCTTAACAGCATCACAAGCCCCTTGTGCCTTATCCTTCATCTGCTGGCCAGCCTGCAATATATAGAACTCCATATGTAAGCAATTAACAATGATGTAGGGCAGTATTGCTTGAGATCGAAGTATTTTGTTATGTTTATATGTAATTTTCTAACTTAGTAAAAACTTTGTTGAACCTCTTGGCATGATTCCTTAGCAGATTGAGCAGCATTGCTTGCCTTGTCCGCCAAGTTGCCTGCCTTTTCCTAAACCAAAAAAGAAAACAACACATTATAATCAACATTTAAAATGTCAACGTGCATAGTGTTCATGCATGAAACATCCATCCATGCCTATGTAAATCCTTTTAGATGCAGTTTGCCTAAGAAGAGCCGTATCATAGGCGTATCTTGGACATATTGGCACTTAAAATAAAAAATCAGGGTACGCATACAGGAGTATCCCAGAGATATCCGGTACCGGATACAAATATATGAGCTAAACTGGAGTATCCGTGCTTACTAGATGTATGCTACTATGCTAATAGATGTAAATAGGATGGATAGAAACTCACCTGAGCTTGGCCCTTGGCCTGGCCAGCTTGGTAACTTGCATTCTGGGATTTGTCCATCTTCAGTTTCTGCGTGGAACACAAACACTAACAATGTAATTCAGGCTCTAAAATTCAACTTGGGTGATTCTACAAACAAATGTGAGGCAAAATTTATAGGATTTTCAAACCAATCCACTAATTGACACGTTTATGTTTTCTCAAATATGCTCACAAAATGTGTCATCATATGATTGAAGTTTGGCATTTTTATTTGGCCTTAGGACCAGGTGCTTCTTTTGATGATACGCACACTAACCATTCAATTCAAAGTTGGTTAAGATTTTAGAGGGATATATATGAACTTGGCCTTGACACTACTTGCAATGAATTTGCTACTCTAGAGTCTAGACTGTCCTAGTGATAAAGTTCGCTTGTGGTAATTAAACTTTGTCCATTATTGAGAAATACATATAAACTTCGCATTTTTTGAGCCATATGATGTGATAAAAATAAATACTAATAATAAAAAGAAACCCTAAAGAATTCATAGGCACACCCGCTATGCATATTCTTGTTCTATCAAGTAGTAAGCAAAAAATACTCATTATCAATCACACATTTGTGCAAATATTTCATGTCCGGATTTTATGTACAGATCTTAGTTTGCTCCATAGGTACGTAAAGGACCCCATCATCAACTGGCATCACATGAAAGATCAATAGTAACCTTAAAACTTTTAAGTAATTAAATGTTACCCCCACTTTCAGGGTCAGATTGTCCTTATAATTAAACTGGGCCGGAATAGAGTCTTCCACACTACATAGATCTAGTCTTAGGCCAGATGGGCTCAGGCCCAATCCATGGGCTTGATTGATTTGCACCCTTTAATAACTACGTTGTATTAATTTAAATTTTAATGCAGGTAAAACCCAAATTGATTAAAAGTCTTATAATAAGATGTGAATTATTTCCTATAGCCACAAACTTTTCTACAATAATTTTACAAAACTTCTAATGTAGTAAATTCTTATTGGTTTGCATTTGCGCTCACCACTTACATCGCTTTTTTACTTACTAATAGCCACTTACCATAATAGCAATTTGTAAAAAAAAAATTGTAATTCTTGCTTTCTCCTCCTTTTAAAAGTTATAAAAAAAATTTATAGATCTAAAATTTAAAACAAAATATACCATCCCAAAAAAATTAGCCCAAAAACAATAATTACTAGTAGTAAAGCTAAAAACAATTAAGCTCAATTAACCAATTTTACCAAAAACAAACCACCTGGCCTTGTAAAAAATTTTAAACAAAATAATTTTGTCCTTACCAGAAAGGAGAAGCACATATAAAAAACACAAACAAATAAAAAACCCTTTAGCAGTTAAGTACTAATGTTAGAGGCCAGAGTCATTGCACACAATTTTGTTTATTTATTAAATCACTAAAATCCTTAAGCCCTTCAATTCCCTTTAAAGACACGGTTCTCTCTCACTCTTTCTCTCTCTGTTCTTGGTCAAGGGCATGTGTTTTTACACATTTTTCCCATTTGTGCCTCAATGCCATGCCATGCACACACTAGGCATCCTCTAGGCACACACAATGCATCACCTACTACACTCACATGCATCAGCACATGCACAGCCCAGACACACACATGCATAGTCACTTAAATTCATGCATTGTGTTTTTGTTTACATGTTTTAACGTCTATAGCATGCTGTTTTAAGGTCATTTGCTCTGTTTTGAGTTGGTTATGCTCTGTTTTAGGTTGTTTTACCTTTGTTTTTGAACTAACATGTATTTAATCATGTTTTTGTGTTTGTGCACTTATTTTTGTTCTGTGTTCTCTGTGTAAATGTGCAGATGTCTCCATTCAAGACTTCAGCAGTGAAAGGGGGCACCAACAAAGGAAAGGAGCCTGTGATTGATGTTGATAACCTCACACCAAGGCCAAAGAGGACTCGATCATCGATAGGAATTTTTTATCCAAACTACTTCAAATCCTATGTTACATCTCAGAACTTTGACCACTACTTTATGGAAGCTCCATTGTTGGTTGAAAGGGCTATTGATCAGCCATCTCTCCTTGACACCATGATTCCAAAATGGTTTGCCACCAAGGATTGGAACTTTCTCCTCTCCAATCTTAACGACGCATATGAGAACTTGGTGAAAGAGTTGTATGCCAATGCCATTGTTGACGGAGAGGAGCTAAAATGTTGGGTTAGAGGAAAGAGTTTCTCAATAACACCAGTTTATCTGGCAGAGATTCTACACATTAACCGGCCAATACTTCCTATACCATCGGTATATGATGAGTTAAATCCGGATGAGGAGGTTCTTAAGGAAGCTTTAGGAGACAATTTGGAATTCGCATCAAATGGAAAGTCAGTAAGTGTGGCATCTCTATCTCCCGAATTAAGGCTACTCATGATGATCATGTTTAGCAACCTCTATCCTTTGTCAAGCACCGGGTACATGAATCTCGGTCGAGCACTATTCTTGCATGATCTGATCACTGACGAGGAGATTGATGTGTGTTCTCATATTTTTCATATCTTGGTAAAAACGGCTGAACGGACTGCTTCAAGGAACTGTCTTCCTTTCTGCCACCTTATCTCAAAGATTTTGAAGCTCAAAGGCATGCATCCTTCTAAAGATGAGCATCCATATCCTTGGCCAAGTCCAATTAACATTCGCACACTCCATGCTAGTTTGAGTCACACCAAAAAGAGTACCAAGCAAGAAAGCCATGCTACTCCGGGAAGTTCAAGCTCTACCTCCCATGCCAATGATGAACAGCTAGACAACATCATGGCTGCACTCCAAGAGATTAATACCAAAATATCCGGACTAGCTACCATCATGCACTCGCAGCACATTCGCTTCGACACTAAGTTCACATCTTTGCAAACTCAGATGGACCAAATTCAAAGGAAGCTAGAGGAACATGAAGACTAGCAATTCCATGACAAAAAGGGGGAGATGGTGTTGTTGATAGGGGTAGTGTAGTGATAGGGGGAGAAGAAGCTAGTGTAGTGATAGGGGGAGGAGAAGCTAGTAGCTGTTGTTTTGTTTACAGATTTTATTGCTCTTCTTTATGCTTTAGTACTCTGTTCTTAATTTCAATTTATTATTCAGTATTTGTGTTTATCTCAATGCTTTGTGTTTTTCTGTACTTTTAAGATATTGCTAATATGTCTTAAGTACCTCACACTTGTGCCCTAGTAGGATATTGTTTCCTAGATACAAATACTTCATGTATTTTGCATTGGTTGAGTGTTGGACATGCAATTGATCCTTGGGATTGTTCTTAATTGCATTGCGTGTCCGGATGAGCATTGACTTGCTAAATGTTCATTGTAGTCATTCTTTAAATGACTGATCTTGTATGATCAAGATATGCTTACATGATATATAGTGTTTATAAACTTAATCGTAAGTCAAATAAATGGGTTGTAGGAGAGTTCAAAAGGGAGCATAATCACAACTTATGTAAAGTTGTAATTTACAACTATGTGTTTTGTTGGTTTTAATTCCGTGCCAAATTTGATTGTAATTTTATTCAATCTTTTATACTCTATATTTATTGTGGGATTTAATTGTAAGGGTTGTGTGATAGAGAAAGAGAGTGTGAAGACTCAAGCAATTGAAGACAGAAGATTTCTCGCGGGTAGCTCGCTACTAAGAGTCTCGCGAAGTGATGCATGTGCCCTGCACATGACTGGAATGCGAAGAGTCAGTACAGATGGAGACAACTGTGTTTCGTGAATAGCTCGTGAGTAAGGCCTTCCCGCGAGACACTCGCGAAACATTCTGTTTTGCCAAGCTGTGCTATCTGATACACACTTTTTGTACCCACACTATATATACCCACATTACCCACAAATGTTGAGTAGTGCCTCATAGAGAAAACCCTAGCCACAAACCTTGAGAGTTAGAGATTGTTATACCCACATTTCTCTGCACAATTGCTTGTGGTTTTTCCTCAACTCCTACCTCTCCATTTCCATACCATTGAGAGGTTGATAGCCCAAAGACTTACCACACCCTTTCAAAGTGTCAAGTGAGGTTTTGGTGCTGCTGGGAAGCATTGGAAGAAGCCAAGGATGGTAGATGCAACATGGAGCTTATTGCGGGATCCGGAGAGCTAGACAAGACATGGTTCCGAGAAGCCTTGTTGGAGTAGGAGCTTGGAGGGCTTAGGTACAGCGGGTAGATTAGGCTTGGAGGGTCTCTTGCTCACCCATGTATCCCATCTGATTGTCTAGTGGATCGATTACCGCTTGGAGGGCGGCATAGAGGTTTTTCGCCGAATTCTTCGGTTTCCTCTTCGATAACACATCGGCGTGTTATCTTGTGTTTGCATCTCTCTTCCCTACTCTTTTACATTCCATTTTACTGCTATGTTGTCTTGATTATGGATTAGAGTAGCTTGTTTGTTTATCCGCTCGCATTTACACTATTCCGCACTTAGTATTAAGTTAGTGTAAAATCTATCGAGCCGTAACTTTAATTTGGGGGTCTAAACAGCTCTTGTGTTTTCAACACATTTTCGAGCTTTCAACTTAGTTACTCAATTCGAAACTCAATTTCTTTGTTCACATAGGACTATTAAGGATTTCGATAAGGCTCAGATTATATCACTGCATAATATTGGGGTCAAATCGAATCAAATCATGGACCATTTGATCCAACAAGCTGGAGGATATGAGAACCATATAGTGGCAGATCGCAATTCCAATATGCGTGATGGTGATGCTAAATGTGCTTTGGCATATTTACAAGCCAAAGCAGATATGGACAAGCTTTTTTTTTTTTTTTTGTTCTTCAGTACACTATTGATAAAGAAATCCGTTTGGCAAATCTATTTTGGATAGATTCTCAAAGTTGTTTAGATTATGCATGTTTTGGAGATGTAGTCGCATTTGATACAACATATAAGATGAATGTATACCAAAAACCCCTTGTTATATTGGTAGGAGCTAATTGCCACCAGCTGACTATAGTATTTGGTTATGGACTATTGGTTGATGAGACCATTGAAACATATACTTCAGTGTTGCAAAATATGCTTGTACTAATGAACAATAAGACACATATTTCAGTCGTGACAGATGGGGACAAAGCAATGAGTAAAACTATTAAAATAGTTTTTCCAGAGTCTTGACATCATCTTTGTGTGTGGCATCTTGAAATGAATGCTTTTGCAAATGGTCGACAAACAAATGAAAGTTTAATCAAGTGTATGAAAGTTTAATCATGTGTATGGTACAATATGTTACTCCAAATGAATTTGAAGACATGTGGAAGAAAATGGTCGACAAACACAATTTACATAACCATGAATGATTGCATGAAATGTATGCTAAAAAAATGAAATGGGTTGAAGCTTACATGAGAGCATAATTATTAAACCTAGCCCGAACGTTGACCTGGTCTATGAGCTGGGTCACTTGGTCACTGGTTTAACCAGTGGGTCATTGGTTGAACCGCAGGGTCAAATAAAAAAAATTAAATATTAAATATTTATAAAATTAAGTTTGAGGAATCATAACCTGAATATGTAAATTAAAAAAATAAAAACAAATAGGCATATTCCTAAATTAAACTCGCCATTATAATTAAAAATCAATGTTTCCTAAACAATAGCATTAGAAATTCTATAAAAATCACAAGGAAAATTTCTATAACTTAAACTCTAATGTTAATTTCTCTCAACCTCTCGCTGGTTGTTCCAATTACTCCAATCCCATGAATTACGACCTGGGCTTAAACTTGAAGCTCTATCTTCATTGAAAATGTACGTTTTTAGATCCCTATAAACTAGATTGTTTAACCTAATTAATTAACCAAGTGAATACTTAGGTTTATTATTCAAATCTAGGTTAAAACAGAACAATCATATCATGTAAAGCAGCGAAAAAAATAAAGAACACAATGATATGATGACCCAGGAAAACCAAACCGATAAAAAACTTGGGGAGGATTTAACCTAGCTATCCTCAAGGTAAAAAGCAAATCCACTATGAAAGAATTGAAGTTTGTACAATAGAACTTAGACCGCTAACATTCTATTAATACACTTGCATTATTACTAGGCCCCCACCTTATTGAATTCCAAGACATGTACAACCAACTTGCTCACAATTCCATTTATCACTAGCAGAGTAGGCCTAACAATGACAAGACCCTTTTCACCAATTCACTCAAAAAAAAAAAAAAAAAAACCCCTCTTCTTGAAAGCAAGCCCCTCACTTTTCTTATTTGAAAAACCCAAGGTGAATATTCTCAATATTTGCAAGTTGCAACAACTTTATTTGATCTAGTAACCCATGATTTGGCTCAAAAAGCAAGACATACATCTATCTATCTTAGTTTCAATTTTCAATACATGACTAGAGAGAATCCCCAACCACTGTTATGCCAGCACTAACAAAATTGCAAAACGACACAAAAACAAAAAGTGGACCCTCACTACAAAACTTCAAATCAAATGGGTCAAAGCTGTGAAAGACAAGCAGCTTTGACCCATATATATTTAAACCACCTTATAACACCATGCAAGCCACCCGCTTGGTCTAACACAACAACCCACCACAAAACCAATCACAAAAATCACAACTATAATGCTTACAAGTATTGAAATCAAATAAAATACTATTCATCACATCTAATCAACAATATTCATTCACATTTGCAAGAATTGAAAAACACTCCTAATATGTATTTAAACCACCTTATAACACCATGTAAGCCACCCGCTTGCTCCAACACAACAACCCACCACAAAACCAATTTCCAACATCACAAGTATAGAGTTTTACAAGTATTTAAATCAAATAAAATACTATTCATCACATCTAATCAACAATACTCATTCACATTTGCAAGAATTGAAAAACACTCCCAACATGTATTTAAACCACCTTATAACACCATGCAAGCCATCCGCTTGCTCCAACACAACATACCACCACAAATCCAATTTCCAACATCACAAGTATAGAGTTTTATAAGGTTTTCAACTAAAATTTACTTACTTTGCTCAAGCGAAGCTTGCAACTTTCAGAAAAAATCCAAAGTTATTGCAAACAATGTGTATTTAGCCTGCAAAAGAAAAGTTAAATTTATAAGTACTTCAGTATTGAAAATGATCTTCTCATAAATTACTACACAAACTCATAGCTTACACATGTAATACCGGTAGTGCTTACACCAATCAGAACAGTGATGAGGGCAGCACTCCAACCTACATTAGAAGTAATGCCCAAAGAAAATCCTTTGAGTGCTTACCATATTCAGAGAACACAACAGCGGATTGGACCTATCCAAGTAATTTATCACATTGGGCATAACAAACAGAGTTTATATTCTATAACCAAGATAGATAGGACAACTGTTATCATGTACTGAACTCTTTAAACTACTTAATAATAGAATTTCTTAAAACTGTGAAATATCTCAACACTTAAACAATGTGCAAATAAACCCCTTTATAAGTAGTTTCCTCTTTGGCATCCCAAGCCTTACTTTTCACCCGCTATTAACTAACATCAATAGTAGAAACCATAAAAGCAAAAGAAATACACATAAATCACAATAATCTACAACTATAAATCCTCACATTTACATCCAATCTTCAAGTCAACTATAAATATTCATTTAATTAATGCATAACCCTACAACTACAAACAAAAAAACAAACAAAAATAGTTTTAAATATGCTTTAACATACATTATCAAAACATAAAATCAGTACTCATATTTCTCCTGCAAACCAAAACAGAACACAACAACAGTACTCATAGGAAAACATACTGATTCCAATCCATGTCTTTCCACCAGTCCTTGATCCTAAACAAATAAACATAAAAGTGAAAATGGAAGGGAAGGGAAGGTGAAAAGGAAAAATAAAAATAAAAAAAAATAAAAAATAAAAATAAAACCCTTACCGATTCCGAACAAAGGCCACGACGAAGGGAGGCGAAGGGTCGTTGGAGGTAGGATGCAAATCGGCGAGCTGTGGATGGCGGTGACGACTTCAAGATTGTCGCGAATGGTCCGAATCGGCGGTGATGACTTCGAGATCATCGTGAATGGTCCGAATTGCCAAGAATTGTCATGAAGGGTCCGAATCGTCAAGAATCGTCGAGGATTGTCGCGAATGGGAATCAGAATCGTCGAGGATCATCGCCAATGGGAATCAGAATCATCGAGATCGTCACGAATGGGAATCGTCGGAATCAATTGTCAAGATCGTTGCGAATGGGTTCGGCATTAGTGGTTCAGGGTTGGTGTATTTGGCTGAAATAAAAAGGCTTTGGGAGGCTTTTGGGAGCTGAAATAAAAGAGAGAAATTATAAAATGAAAGGGGTAAGTGAAGTAATATACTCAGGTCTTTAGCGACGAACCTTTTCCTTCGCCAATGCCTACTTTGTAGTCGCAAAAGGTATTAGGTTTTTAAGTTTTTAGCGATGAATGTCAATTTCGTCACTAAAGAACCTAGGCTTTGCTAAGATTTTTAGAGATGAAATTCATATTTCGTCGCTAAAGCATACTTTTAGTGATGAATTGTGATTTCGTCACTAAAAACATATAAGTGCAAAACTATTATTATTTTTAGTGACGAATATTTTTCGTCGCTAATTCTTCCTTATAGCAACGAAAGGATTTTCGTCACTAATACTATCCACAGCAATACCTACAGTGACGAAATATTTCGTTACTAAAAAGGATTTTCGTCGCTATAGATTAATTAAACTCGCGCCAAAGTTTCCCTCCACTGGTGCCCATTTTTTAGATCACAATAGCGACAAAATTTATTTTTCGTTGCTAAATGTTATAATTTTTTTCATTATTAGCGATGAAATTCATATTTCGTCACTAAAACTGTATTTTTAGCGACGAAAAATATTTCATCACTAATTTTCGTCACTAAAAATACATTTTGTTGTAGTGTATTGCTACCCCGAATAAAAAACTTACTACCACGACCACATGACAGTTTCGAGTCCACGGACTACTTCTTTCTTAGATTCACAGCAATCACAAGTACTCCCACTTTTGTTTTCTTTAAGCTCTTTATGCAGCAACTGAAGCGATTACCAAGCTCTCGACATCAATCTTGATCTTGATAACCCTAAGTATGTATGAAGGCAAACACCTCTAGATCTCACAAGAGATTCATACACACAGCATAAACAACAACTTAAAAACATGGCTAGGGTTTTTCCTTTTATACGAGAAGCAAAACATAAAACCCTACACGTCATATGGGCTTGGGCTTGAGTTGGAAAATTCTGCAGAAAAACAATCTGCACGAGCTTCAATCGATCGAGTCTAATTTTCGATCGATCAAGCTTTGCAGATTTACACAATAAATCCTGCAGTACACTCGATTCCAACTTTACACATAAACACACTTTGAGCAGCCTAAATCTAGAATAAATGTTTTGATCATGGTTTGCCAACATTAAACATTGAAGTTCTAATACATTAGTTCCTAATTCCTTAGAACCTAACAGAAAATTCCAACATCAGCCTCATTATTAGATTCTCTGTTTTTGTTGGCTCCTCAGTCCTAACTTCATATTGGTTACTAGGATCTCAATCATCATTGTCAGTAACTCTTCCAATTCAAGTTATCTACATACGTTTAAACTCTTGTATAAGGCCACAAATGAAATAAAAAGAAAATACATGCACTCTATAAGTGAATTTTGTAATTAATGTAACAAACTAACCAATATCATTTTCGCTGTCTTGGATTGTAGAAGCTGCTAATTCATTTTGGTAGGTCTCCAATTCCTCCACTATCAAATTTGTTGGCTCATCCTCTAGTACCCAATTCACATTCTCATGAAAAACTTCAAAGTTAATAGGATCATAGTTTCGACGCTTGAAGTAATTCTACACAAATTTATTGTACTCGTGTTAAAAGTTAGAATTTGAAAGTAGTGGAGATTGGAAAGAAGCAATTCAACAATTAAAGAGTTGCATGTAAATAACAATGATTATTACCTTTGCTGTAATCTTAATTTATAATGGACATAGACTAGATCATTAAGGCGTTGATGTTCCAATTTATTCCTTTTTTTTTTTTAAACAAAATGTGTTAGAAAATACTCCAATTGCGCTCACAACCAGAAGAGTTGCACGTTTGGCTTAAAACACGAATTGCTAGTTTTTGTAGGTTTGGTGCACTAGATCCATAGGATATCCAATACTCGGCTATATACAGTTATACACAAATTGTTAAATAAAGACAATCAGCATTTATGCAATATAGATTAAATGAAAAGATAAAAGCAATTAAGAAAATACAACTAACCAAAAAATTAAAGTAGTATCCTTACCAGGTAACATGACTTCACGGTCATTAACTGTAGACTTTCATCCAAAGTCACCTTCTACATTTCTAAACAATTTCATCTCACTTACTTTGTAATGTTGGATTTCCATAGGAATACCTCTCAATGACATCTAAGAGCCTAGATATGGTTTGCTTATGTTTTGCCATTTCAGTGACATCGAATTGGTTACTTGGATTTAACCAATAACCAGCAACATGAAGATTTCTATATAGTTGTTTATCACAACAAGGCCCTACAATTCTCAAGTAAGGTTCAATTCTTTTCTTTCTCCTCCAAAACCTCCTGATTATCTCCTCCCTAGCTTTATGCATAGCTGCATACAAATATCCCATAGCAGGTCTATCATCACTATCAACTATGCGCAAGACACAAACAAGTGGCTCAGTGACTTGTACAATGACTGCACATTCCTTCCAAAATGTAGAAATCAAAACATTATCTGCAAAAAAAATTTTCCCTGCTTTCTTTAGCATATGCTAAAATTGTCCACTCTCTAGATGTTACCATAGCTCTTAGTGCATCCTTTTGAGCCAAAGTACTATGTAATGCAATAAAATTTGTGGTAAAGCGGTTTGGAGCAGGTTCCACCTGTGTTTTTTCTCATTAAATGCAATGCATAACAATGGTTATATATATACTTTGTAATTTTTGCAGCATGAAGTACAACATCATATACTTCATCTAACTTCCCTATATCTTGTAACATCAAACTTAAGTAGTGGGCTGTACAAGGAGACCAATGAAGTGTACAGAATTCTTGCTCCAACAACTTCCTAGCAGCAACGTAATTTGCAGCATTATTAGTCACAATTTGAACCACATTTTCAGGACCAACAAGTAGCACCACCTCTCTAAGCAACTTATACAACATATCTGTTGTCTTTGAAGCATCAAATGCATCAACAGATTTTAAGAAAACAATACCCCTTGGAAAATATACTAGAAAATTAGTAAGAGTTCTCCTACATCAATTTGTCCAGCCATCAGCCATAATAGTGCAACCAGGCTCCTTCCATGTTACACGATAACTATCCACAAAATTTTTGACCTCCTCAACATTCTTGGCCAATAAATAACCACAAAGAGCATAAATCCAGGGCCCTTATAATTACCAGGACCCATACTAGCAATAGCATCAATCATCTGTTGATAATACTTGGAATTAACTGTATTGAATGCAATACAAGCATCGATCATCCACTTTGATATAGCAAGATCACATCTTTCTACTGCTTCCTTACTTTACAACACACTTTTAAGAGTAGGCTGAGCTCCAGGAGTTGTTCTTGGCAGAAAATAACCTCCAATGCCACTTGGTGCTTTCCCTTTCCTCTCAGCTAAAGTGTGTTTCCCTTGGCCTAGACTTCCCCTACTTGAAATACCTTTTCCCTTTCCTATAGAGCTAGGTGGGAGCATAGAAGAGCGGGTAATTTCTTGAATACCAACATCATCCACATAAAGTTGCTCTCCTTGATCCTCGAGACCTGGTCTGCATTGGTTATGTTCCTCATACTCTTGTTGTGACTTCCTTTTTTTTGCAACATGACCTTCCATATTTTGTAACATTTAAAAGCGAACATCTGCAGGTACTTTTTTACAACCTTCATTTTCTCCTCTTATCCCAGCTAGATGTTTTTTAAATCGGTTAATACCACCACCTTTAAAAAAATTATTACAGTACAAACACATCAATTACCCTCTTCCATTTGTGTCTAACTCTAAATGCTTGCAATGACCCCAAGCTGGATCAGTCTTTCCTCTAGCAACGTTTTTTGGAGGAGATGAATTTGGTGCAACATCAATTGTTGATTGTGTCATAGGGTCTGACATTAAACTATTATAGACACTACAAATATTCCATATTTCATACTATCAAACAACTTATAGTAATAAACAACAAACATACATAGAAAGCAGTAAGTAACAACTAACAATTACACTGTACATGAAGAAACAATGTCACAAACTCACACTGTACACGACAAAAACAAAAAATTAAACAAAAGATGCTTAAACTAAAAAGCAATCAAGAAATAAAGTATAAAAATAAAATAAAATAACCTAATCAAAAGAAGATGGTGGCAGTGGCAGAGTGTTATATGGTATTATGGTCATATGTACATGCTATTCAGACTTCAAACTTCGAAGCATTAAAAAAATTATGCACGGCAACCTGTAGCAGTAGCTTTTCTTGTTTTGAGAATTGTAAAAACTAAAAAGTGATGTGATGGTATGGTAGGGCGTAGGGAAGAATGCGTTTTTTGGATTTTTTAGGTCTTCTATTGTTTAAATTACCGTATTATCACTCATTTATATAATAAAAGAGTTAATAAAATGGATCTATTAATGTAATTTTACACAATTCACAAACCTGGCCGGGTTAATAAAACCCTAGTAGGTCACACAGGTTGCTTAAAACCCACCAGGTTGCACCAGTTTTGACCAGGCCACTTACATTTCTGATCCAATTGATCACCCGGCCCGATCAATGCACTGGGTCACCAGGTCAACAGTCCGACCGGCCAGGTCAGGCCGGGTTTCATAACTATGCACGAAAGGTCTTTTTTTTTTTTCTGGGTACAAGAGTAAACAACGTTGTGAAGTCATGAATGCACTCATGAATCGATTTCTAGACAGGAAGACTAGGCTTTAAGGGTTGTTCCAACCAGATAAAGCACTTTCACGTATTAGACATAATGAGAATGGGGTAGATTCTACTTCAAATTATACTGAACCTATTATAACTACTGGGTTAGCTAAAATCAAGAAGCATGCTGCTACTATATTGACGAGGGAGATATTCAGTATAGTTCAAGAAGAAATAATGAATGAACAAAAATTCATTGTGCTTAACTCCATAGACAGTGAAGATTATTGTACATACACCTTATCTCAATATGCATGTCTTGACTTAAAATGGAAGGTTGTATATTATCCAATTAATCAATGTATGAAGTGCTCTTGTTTACTATTCGAGTCGTACGGATATCCTTGTGAGCACTTATTTTCTATTATGAAGGTTGAACATTTGAAACAGATCCCACCGACATGTAAACGAAGATATGGCTGATTTGCTAGTTGTAGTCAAATGTGTTACTTTGGCTCAAGAACAACATAAGGCTTTGAAGAATTAAAGGTTGAAATAGCAAGGTTGAAATGCCATCATGGAAAAACATTATAATTCAAATAAAAATGCAAATGAAGATGGGATACACACTGGATTAAGAATCAATAAAAATGTTCATGACCTAGCCGTTGTCAAGGCTAAAGGCGACCATGGTAACATGAGTAATAGTAAGGTGAAAGTTAGACAGTGCAGTAATTGTAAAGATGTTGGATACACAAGTGCACATATCTGTTAGGTTCTAAAGAGTTAGGAACTTATGTATTTAGAACTCTAATTTGTATTGTTGGCAAACCATGATCAAAATAGGTTGTTTAGTCTTGTTTAGGCTTGCTCAAAGTATGTTTATTTAACTGGAATCGAGTGATTGCAGATTTATTAGACTAAATCTGTAAGGCTCGATCGATCGAAAATTAGACTAGATCGATCGAACCACGTACAGATTTATTTTTCTGCAGAGTTCCAATTCAGCCCAAACTCTATTTAAACGTCTTGGGGATCAAGTAAAACACTCCTATATATAAGGAAAACCCTAGAACGTTTTTGAGACTTTTATGAGAGAGATTAGAGTGCCTCTTGTGCCTCCTTTTATTTTTAGGGTTTTGTACCCAAACCTCTCTAAGTCTTTGTTGCTCATATTTGCGGTTTATGTGAATCTCTTGTGAGATCCTTGAGGAGCTTTCCTTCACATAAAATTAGGGTTTTCAAGGTAGAGATATTATCTACATCTTCATGATCAACAAGGTTGCTGCCATTGGAGCTTAAAGAAAAACAAGCGTGGGTGCTTGTACTTGATTGAAGAGTCCAAGAAAGAAGGAGTCCGTGGATTCGGAGTTTGCACGTGGTCGTGTCAGTAAGTTCTACTGGTGGGTAGCATTAGGAAGTCGAGCGGGGAGCTTGTAGTCCTTTTGTATGAACTTCGATTCTTTCATAGTGGATTCAGGTTTGCCTTGAGGATCGGTGGGTCAAATCCTCCCCAGGTTTTTACCGTGTGGTTTCCTGGGTGATCATATCATTGTGTCTTTTATTATTCCGTTGCTTTATTCTTTTGATATGATTATTTGATTGCTTTAACCTAGAATTGCATAATTTGACTAAGTAACAACTTGGCTAATTAATCTAGGCTAACCAATCTGGTTGTTTTTAAGGGGTCTAAAACCGTTCAAGTGGTATCAGAGCGGGTAGCTCTTTTTGTTTTAGATCTTTTGATCTAAGAGCTGATCCTTGACCCCTGCTGTCATGGATAATTTGAAGTGTCTTTCTGATCATGTTTCTACTCATGCTTCTGCTGATTTTATTGATGCCTGTGATATTTTGAATAAAAAGGACACTATTGTTTCTGTTGATTTTTTTGATGCTTTTGAAACTCTTCGTAAGGAATTATCTAAATCTTTGAAAATTGCTAAGAAATTCAAGGAAGAGTTAAAATTGGCTAATCTTGAAAAAGATGATTTGATTGTGAGATTAGATGAGTCTAATAAAAAGAATGAATTTTTGAGAAATCAAATTACCTCTCAAGATGAGAAGATGAAAAGCTTGGAACAAGAGTTAGATGAATCTAAAGCTAAAATTGAAAATTTGACTAGTACCAAGTCTGTTGTTGATACAGAAGTGTTTCTGTTTCTCTTAAGCCTAAAACTGAGAAAGTTTATATCCCTCCTTTCAAGAGGAATAATAAAGAAAAGGCTTATTTTGCTAGGTTAGACAAAGGTAAAAGTTCTGATGTTAATGCTGAAGTTTCTAAACCTATGTCTAAACCTGCTGCTAGTGTGCAAAAGAAATCTGTTATTGTGTCTACTTGTCACCTTTGTGGTGTTGTTGTTCATATTAGACCAAATTGTTATTTGTTGAGGCAAAAATCAAAATCTAAGATTAGACTTGCTGTTAGGAATACTGATGTTCCTAAATTTGTTCATGTTTGTCACTTTTGTGGTGTCTCCGGTCACATTCGTCCTAATTGTCATAAATTGAAATTTAAACATTCTGTGTTTCAATCTAGGACATGTGATGATATTTCTCCTGCCATAAGTCCAAATAAATTGTTTCATATGCTTTTGAAAAATTTAAGCTTGTTGGCTTGTGAAAGGAATTTGCAGGATTTTAGTCTTTCTCAGAAGATTGGTATAGTTCCTCAAATACACTCCACTTCTCATGGATTTTCACCTACAAAGCCGAAGACTCATGCTAGATGGGTGAGAAAAGATCCTCCAAGGTGAGTGTTGCTAACTTGTCCTTGATTTAATTCTTTCAATTAATTGTGGACATGTTTTGTTTTAGTTTTTGGTTGTTTTATTTTCTTTGATTGTTTTGTTTTAAAGAAAAATCCAAAAACATTGAAAATTTTCAAAAAGACAAAAATATTTTATTTTGTGTCTTGTTTTATTTTTCTTGAGGATTACATGAGTTATAATATCTCTCTCTTGATTTAGAATATGCTTGACATTGTGGAGAAACTTGAATAGTTTGTGCTAAGTTATTTTTGATTTTGTGTGAGTATGTACTAGTTTGTACATGTACTCAAGGGTTAATTAAGAAATTGATATTTCTTGTTTATGTACCCTCTATAGCTTAGTTTTGCACTATCATGCATTGCTTTTGCATTGTTCATTTAGCATAATATGTGCTTTTTGTTTTTGGTCATAAAGTTTGTTAAAACCAAAAAGATTTTTGTGTTTTGTATTATAGATCTTGGATTTATAATCAAGGTTGGCCACCTTATCTTTACATAACTAGTTTATGTACCTTGTTTAGCTTGGATGAGCTTATTTTATTGCACTTTACTAGTTGAAACTTTGTAGTGCATGTTGTGGGGGAAAGATGTTTGTGGTTTTTAATCACTTTGTCTTAATCTTGAAGTCACATGTTATTTGACTGTCGGACTTGATCCTTTTGAGAAAGGCATAAATAACCATCTCACCACTGTTCACTAGCCAATCATGAACACCTTAGTGCATATCATAAGATTTTGTGCTCGAGAAAGTGTAGCACATGCATAAAAAGAACATAAGGTGTAGCCTTGGCTTAACTGCTTAATGCTTAAAATTGGTGTGTACTATTAGGCTTGATGCCAATTCACTTAATTAAAACTGGTATGTACTATTAGGCTTGATGCCAATTCACATAATTAAGAGGCTAAATACAAGAAACTTACATGATTGTAAGCTTATGTTCTAGGAGATGTGGGAGTTATATGATGTAACTCTTTAGGTGATAGTCTCTTTCAAATTCTATGTGATGAATTTTGTAGACTTTGTGATTGATTGCTATTCACATATCACCTCACATGTATCTCAAGCTTTTACTGGTTGCACACACTACACAAGTTACTCTTTGTTAAACTTAGTACATTATATTGTGTGTGATTTTGTTGTGGCCATCCAAGATTAAAAGTTCCTTGATTTTAATGCAAAATGTGTATAATGTTTGCGCTTTGAGGACAAATTGATTGAAAATCTTGATTTTGGAAGATCTAGGTTAAATTCAAGTGTTTTTGAAAAACTTTTTGTCTCATACTCATGCATTTTTTATAAAACAATGTGCTTTGAGGAGTTTCTGCATTAAAATGCTCTGTTTTTCAAAAATCTGATTTTTCCAAACTTTCGATCGATCGAACATGTTTTTCGATCAATCGAAATTGTGATTAAAATTTTTGGTTTGAGTCTGCCTGACTCGATTGATGTTCGATCGATTCTCGATCGATCGAAACTGAAAAATTTTCAGTTTCTATGTTTTTGACCAAATTTTTTTTCATGCATCATTTATGTTTAGGATTCACATGCATTGCATTGTTTTGTATCCATCTTGCAGTTTTGCAGTCCCCAAACTGTTTTTCCCAAAACTTGTTTTGTTTTTTCCTATTTTTATAGGGGGAGAAATTTTTTTTTAACCTTTGTGGTTCTTAGGGGGAGTTGTTGCTCTTCATAGGGGGAGTTGTCTCTATTTTCTCTTACTCTGTTGCGTATGTTTTCTGTCTACCTTCTGATTAGGTAGTCTTTGTCAATACGTAACAAAAAGAGGGAGACATAGATGACCTGTTTGTTTTGTTTAGGGGGAGAATATAAAAACTTTTTGTTGTATCTAACTTAGGGGGAGAGTTAGTTTACTTATGTTTTTATTTCTGTTTCTTGTTCACTGCTCATTGATTTATATTTATGAGTTATTTATGATATATGTCTTTGTTTTGTGTTTTGTGAAGTCAAGAATTTAATTTTGATTTACTTGTATTTTTTTCCACACATGCGTTTATGCATTTTGTTTAGTGTTTCAAGAAATATACAGGTTGATTCAATTGAGCTGCTGTCTATACTTGCAACTGATGGATAGTAGTTAAGTTGGATTTGTTGTTATGAGCATTATTTTTGTAATGGGCTTTTACTTTGTAAACTTTGAGCTTTTAGTTTGTGTTTTGTCACGGATTGCTAAAGGGGGAGTTTGTTAGGTTCTAAAGAGTTAGGAACTTATGTATTTAGAACTCTAATTTGTATTGTTGGCAAACCATGATCAAAACAGGTTGTTTAGTCTTGTTTAGGCTTGCTCAAAGTATGTTTATTTAACTGGAATCGAGTGATTGCAGATTTATTGGACTAAATCTGTAAGGCTCGATCGATCGAAAATTAGACTCGATCGATCGAACCACGTACAGATTTATTTTTCTGCAGAGTTCCAGTTCAGCCCAAACTCTATTTAAACGTCTTGGGGATCAAGTAAAACACTTCTATATATAAGGAAAACCCTAGAACGTTTTTGAGACTTTTATGAGAGAGATTAGAGTGCCTCTTGTGCCTCCTTTTATTTTTAGGGTTTTGTACCCAAACCTCTCTAAGTCTTTGTTGCTCATATTTACGTTTTATGTGAATCTCTTGTGAGATCCTTGAGGAGCTTTCCTTCACATAAACTTAGGGTTTTCAAGGTAGAGATATTATCTACATCTTGATGATCAACAAGGTTGCTGCCGTTGGAGCTTAAAGAAAAACAAGTGTGGGTGCTTGTACTTGATTGAAGAGTCCAAGAAAGAAGGAGTCCGTGGATTCGGAGCTTGCACGTGGTCGTGTCAGTAAGTTCTACTGGTGGGTAGCATTAGGAAGTCGAGCGGGGAGCTTGTAATCCTTTTGTATGAACTTCGATTCTTTCATAGTGGATTCAGGTTTGCCTTGAGGATCGGTGGGTCAAATCCTCCCCAGGTTTTTACCGTGTGGTTTCCTGGGTGATCATATCATTGTGTCTTTTATTATTCCGCTGCTTTATTCTTTTGATATGATTATTTGATTGCTTTAACCTAGAATTGCATAATTTGACTAAGTAACAACTTGGCTAATTAATCTAGGCTAACCAATCTGGTTGTTTTTAAGGGGTCTAAAACCGTTCAATATCCATCTACCCATATTCAACAAGGTGAACATGTTGATAGTGACAACGTACATGAATTTATGGAACATCCTACACTAGATGCAACTGTTGGCTCACCTGATTTAGAAATACATTATTATAGTTTTCTTTAATCGTAAAATGTCTACGGGATACTAGACAAAATATTAAGTATTTTTTTTTCAACCCGTTAGCATTTTGGTTAAACTTTATTAGTGTATATTGTTATCACATTATGAGTTTTTGGATAGAGTTACTGGATTGGAATTAGGTTTATTTAGTGGTGAATGGCCAATCAGCAAGTTAAATGACTGGTAGACATCAAAATATTGATGTTGTGTTAGTTGATGCTTTGTGCAAGAGATTTTCCTTTTTCAAATTTTGGTTGCGGATTTGCAACTACTGATATATATATGATATGTGACTTGCTTGTGATTTTTATTTGCCACACGCGAAATTCAACTGGTGTATATGAAGACCAATTTCTAAAAAATAAAACTGTAGAACAAAGTCAGCAGAGGTCTTAGACCATACTAAATTAGCTTCTAACTCACGCTGCAACGCTACTAGAAGCCTTGTATGCTGTCTGACTTCAACCAGCACCAATTGACTGATGGATCTAAACCTACATTGTTGTAACTAGGGTTGTTAAAATCGGGATCTACATTGTACGATCCTATGATCCTACGATCTTACCTACCAAAAAGATCCGGATCGTTTCAAGATCGTTCATATTCAAGGATTGGTACTAGGATTGTTCAAGATCGGTGGGATCGGTAGGATCGTACATCCAAACAATCCCACAAGATCCCAATTTCTTGCTAATACCTTCGGGCTAACAGATGACTACTTGGGCTCAAATAAAATAAAAAACAACCAATGCCCAGTTTTGATCTCTTCTTTGAGTTTATGAGAAGAAAGAGACAAATTTTACAAAGAATATAACCAAAAATTAAACCACAATAATGATACTACTACTTGTGTGCTTGCAATAGAGGAAGTTTACACTTTAGCTTTGCCATTGATGTTTTACAGATTTGTAAAAAAGAAATTTCGATGAATCTGAGGACAAAGGGCAGATTTACTAAGGAGAAATGTTGAATTTTCAGAGGAGAGAATCAAACAAAAGTTAAAAGAGAAGAAGGAAAAGTGAACTAGAAGGTAGGGTAGGAGGGGATAGTGGGTTTGTGGGAGTATTAATGGGATATGAATTTTCTATTGTGGTACCACGTTTTTGCATGCTTCCTTGATAGAATACCATTTGTTTTTAACTTTATTTTAGGACTCCTCCTCTCCTACAAAAAATAAGATAAAGTTAAAAACAAAGTAAGAGTAGTAAATATAATACTTGGCATTCTATAAGTATTTTGTTTTGAAAAATATAAAACAATTTGTAGTTCTTCTTATCTTAGTTATTATGTATATTATGTCGAATTTATATCTACCAAAAAAATTATTTCAAAATTATTATTTTCTTTAATGATATATTGATTCTTTAACATACACCATTATTATAAGTGATTTTCCACCTTATTAGTGATTTTTTTAACTAAACATTCATTTAACTTTTTAGGATAATCTGTGTTAAAAGTTAACTTATAGTATACAAATTATAATATATTGATGAAAATTTTGTCTTTTTTGGATGAATTCATAATTTAAATGATTATTTAACATATAAATTCACTGCTAATGTTTTTTTTTTTTAAATTTATTTTTTGATCTTACAATCCACGATCCGATCCAACGATCCACGGTCCTACGTAGGATCCCGATTTTGACAACCTTGGTTGTAACTGTGTATGTAGGATCCCAATGTCGTCAAACCCAATTTCTAACATCCAACTACACCTTCTAATCCCACATAGTAGTTGCATCCCTTTAGTACAACTATACAAGTTGTAAAAAAAATCAATAATGTAAATCACAACTCGAAAATGTGTTGAAAACACAAGAGCTGTTTAGACCCCCAAATTAAAATTACGGCTTGGTTGATTTTACACTAACTTAATAATAAGTGCGGAATAGTGTAAATACAAGCATATAAGCAAAACAACTACTCTAATCCATAATTAAAGCAACACAGCAGTAATAATGAAATGAACAAGAGTAGGGAAGAATGATGCAAACACAGAAAACACCGAGACGTGTTTTTGAAGAGGAAACCGAAGAACTCGGCGAAAAACCTCTCCGCCGCCCTCCAAGCGGAAATCGATCCACTAGACAATCAGTTGGGATACATGAGTAAGCAAGAGACCCTCCAAGCCTAATCTACCCGATGTACCTAAGCCCTCCAAGCTCCTACTCCAACAAGGCTTCTCGGAACCGTGTCTTGTCTTAGTTCTCCGGATCCCGCAACAAGCTCCATGTTGCATCTGCCATCCTTGGCTTCTTCCAATGCTTCCCAACAACTCCAAAGCACTCTCTACACTCTGAATAGGTGTGGGTTGTGTTTGGGTACAAATCTCCTCTCAAGGTATGATAATGGGAGAGGGATGGAGAAGAGGCTACAATGATTTCTCACTAAGGAGGAGTAGCTCTCTCTCAAAAGAGGGTGTGTGTGTTGTAGAAAACCTATCTAGGGTTTTTCTCTCTGAATAGCCTCAACAACATTTGTGGGTAATGAGGGTATATATAGTATGGGTGAAGGGTAAGAAAGTCACTCTTAAAAAAACTCCAGACAGAATGTTTCGCGACTGTCTCGCGGGAAGGCCTTACCCGCGATACAATCGCAAAAATGACATCCTAGCACGACTCTTCAGGTTCCAGTCATGTGCTTCTCACATGGCTCTTTCGCGGCTTAGCTTCCAGTGACACACCCGCGAGATCCACTGATCTTCAATAAAGCTTGAGTCTTCACCAACTTGATACTAAACCCAATACAATTAAATCCCACAAAATACAAGGAAATAAAATAAAGTAATTACAACACATTTTGTCATGGAATAAAGCCAATATAAAACATAGTTGTAAATCACAACTTTACAATCTCCCCCTTTGGCTATTCCGTGACAAAACACCCTATAACAGACTCTAGACTTAAACGTGAGTTTGGGAACAGAGGCAAAACTCACTCACACCTAATTCTAGATTCTGATAAGCTCTTGGACATATGAACAAGTAACTCCTGAAACACAACAACACAATAATATCATTGTATGCAGAAAACTTGAAATGCATATGGAGCAAATATAATGTGATCAAGCAAAATGGAATAAAAACAATAGACCATGGCAAGATCAAACAAGCAATCACTTAAACAAAAGTAATCAATATGCTCATTCACACAAGGAATGAACATCTGGACATGCAAGATGATAAGCTCATTTGAAGAGTATCATTTGCAAGTCCAACACTCAACCAATGCAAAATACTCGAAGTATTTGCATCTAGGAACAATCCTACTAGGGCACAAGAGTGTTCATCACTCAACCAATGCATAGAACGTATATGCATCTAGGAACAATCCTACACGGGCACAAGAGTGTTGTACTTAAGATAATGCAAGGCATTAACAAGTACCAAAGCACAAAGGCTGCATATGCAAAGTTTTGCAAATACATGGCACAAACCATAAAAGCCTACAAATTATGCAATGAAACAAACCCTTAAAGCTTACAAAAGCACCATGGGTACATAATATAAAGTATTTCCCTATCATATCACTCCCCCTATCATGAATCATAGGAGCTGTGATGAACTTGGAACATATATACCTGTAACCTGAAACACTTGCACAAAACACATTAGACCCTCAAGGTAAATCAGGTGATAAAAAGACAAGTATAATGTAACAAGTAAAATGCGATCAAGTAAACATGTTGTGAAACATATGAGCAACTTGATCAAACACATGATAGTCATATGGAAATGACTACAATGATCATATAGCAAAGCAAATGATCATCCGAACATGCAACCAATAAAGCACAATAGCATAAGGGTAAAAGCATGTCCAACACATAAGCACGATGCAATGAGAGCAATAAAGCATATCAAAGCACCATAAAGTAACGAGAAAACAAGCATAAAGTAGATCAAGGTTTTCTCAAAAAATGTCTTCTCCCCCTTGGTATATGCATCTCCCCCTACGAATGTGCACAAGGTAGAATTTCTCCCCCTAAGAGTGTGCACATGAGTCATATAGAAATGACGAAACACACCGGTATACTCTCCGGAATATTCTCCCCCTTTTTGTCACGAATAGACAAATGAATCAAGAGGAAGGAGGGAAAGAAGAAAATATGAAGATGATGCATGAGGGGTGCAAGAAGAATGAGAAAATGAAACTCAAACATTAGACAAAAACATTTTAAAACAATGCTACAAAGCATGAAGAACAAGACATGTTAAGGATAATGGAACATGATGTGGACCTAGGCATGACATAGACACAAGAACATGTTAAATGTGTTAGAAGGTCTAAAAAGACTTAACAAGCATGAGTGAATGCAAAAACATGTCAAGTGTTCAAGTGTGTGCAGCAAAGGTGCAACTAGTGTGCATCTACTGTGCATGTGAGATGCATGACCAATGCATGAGCAAGGCACTCAAGGGGCAAAGTGTACAAAACACACCACCAATGATCAAAACATGATAAACATGAATAATTATGGTGATCCCCAAGCAAATTATCATTTAAAACAAATCCCAATCAAAAAGATTGACAGAAAATAAGTTTTCCAACTCCCATTTGAGAAAATCCCAACTATGAATATAAAACCCCCAAAAACGTAATCTAAGGATCAAAATCAATGAAAAGAGTTAAAGATTACCTTAGAGATGTTTATGGAATGTAAAACACTTGAAATTAGTTGGGTTTTGATGTAGAAACATTAAAACAGGGGTTTGGGAGAAGATGGGAGGCGTTTAAAACAGATGACCCACGAAATGCCCTTTAAAAAGCTGATCTGGAAATTTTCGCTGGTATCACACTACTTAGAACCTCGCGAAAATTTCGCTGGTATCTCGCAGGTAAGCTTTTACTCGCGAAACAGCCGCAAAACTCTCTGTCCAAAACTGGAAAACTTGAGAATTGGACCCTTTCATTCGTGACTGAACTTAAACATAAAATAGGTCACGAAAACACCCAGAAAACATGTTTTTCACACAAAAACAATTTGAAAACTTTGAAAAACAAGGGCTCGAAAACGTGTTGAAAACACAAGAGCTGTTTATCCAAATTTTCAAAAAAATATCCAAAATTTTTCGAAAATTTGGATATTTTTTCAAAATTGGGTGATTTTTTGTCAAATCTTTTGCTTGGGCTGTGTCCCATTGGTTGTTTCTGCATCTGTGTTGGCCCCTTGTGGCATTTTATCTTGTATTGAGGGTAGATTTTCCCATGTTCATGCATTGCTCATGTCATATTTGAAGTTGTGCATGCTAGGTGTTTGTCAAAATGTCCGAGTGACAGTTTTGTGCTAATTCGGAATCAAGTGATTTCAATCCATGGACTTTCACTTGTTTGACCTTATTTCACTCAAATTGGTCATTGATAGTGTGTCTCATACACCTTGCTCTTGCTCACATATACACACACATGCACATTTGCTTAGTTCCATGCATTGTGTCTATGCATTCAGCAATGTTACTTCTGTTTTGACCTAACGTGAATCTAATCAAGTTCTGTGTTCTGTGGTCTGTGGGTTGTGCTCTTGTCTCCTGTTTGTTTTGTGTGCTATGTTGCACAGATGTCTCCATTCAAGACTTCAGCTGTGAAAGGAGGTCGCAACAAAGGGAAAGAGCCGATCATTGATGTTGATGCTGATTCACCTAGACCAAAGCGAACTCGTGGCTCAACAGGAACTTTTGATCCTCACTTGTTCAAGTCTTATGCTGCTTTTGAATCCTTCAAGAACCACTTTCAGGGTGCTCCTTTGATAGTTGAAAGGGGGGTTGACCAGCCTTCACTCAGGGACACACAAATACCCATTTGGTTTGCCACGAAAGATTGGAACTATCTGCTGTCAACTTTCGAGGATACATATGAGAACATGGTTAAGGAATTCTATGCCAATGCCAGTGTCGTCGGCGACGAGATTAAATGTTGGGTTCGAGGAAAGACCTTTTCTGTCACACCAATGTACTTGGCGGAAATTCTACACATTAACCGGCCAATACTCCCCATACCGCCGGTATATGATGAGCTGAACCCAGATGAAGAATATCTCAGACAGTCTTTAGGAGCTGATTTGGAATTCTCATCCACTAAGAAGTCAATCAATGTGGCATCCCTCTCTTCCGAGCTACGACTTCTCTCAATGATCATGTGTAGCAATCTCTATCCCTTGTCCAGCACCGGATATATAAACCTTGGTCGAGCTTTATTTCTGAATGATCTGATCTTGGATGTAGAGATTGATGTGTGCTCTCATATCAGTCACATTTTGGCAAAAACAGTTGACCGGACTGCTTCAAGGAATTGTCTTCCTTTCTCTCGCCTTATTTCAAAGATTTTGAAGCTCAAAGGTGTCCGTCCATTGGATGATGAACGTCCATATCCAAGGCCAAGTCCAATCAACATTCGGTCTCTCCATGCTAGTATGAGCCACGCCAAGAAGAACACCAAGCAAGAAAGTCATGCACCATCGGGTTCCTCGAATTCTGCAACTCGTACCAATGATGAACAGCTCAACACTATCTTCACTACTCTTCAAGAGATGAGTACAAAGATGTCCGGACTGGCGACTATCATGTACACTCACCACCGACGTCTTGATTCACAGTTCACTTCTCTTCAAACTCAAATGGACGAAATTCAACGGAAGCTAGAAGGGGATGACTAGCTATTCTATGACAAAAAGGGGGAGATGATGTCATTGATAGGGGGAGAAGAAGTGTTTTGTTGTCTTATGTTTACTTGTTTTGCGTTTAAGACTTTGATACTATGCTTTATTTAAGTATTATTTCAGATGTTTCTTTTGTGATATTCTCTATGCTTTGTAGCATACTTTGCATGTACCCATGTTGCTTTTGTAAGCTTTAAGGGTTGTTTTGTTTCATTGCATGTTTTGTAGGCTTTTATGGTTTGTGCCATGTATTTGCAATACTTTGCTTATGCAGCCTTTATGCTTGTGCTATTGAAGTTTAATGTCATACATTTACTTCACTACATCACTCTTGTGCCCGTGTAGGATTGTTCCTAGATGCATATACGTTCTATGCATTGGTTGAGTGATGAACACTCTTGTGCCCGTGTAGGATTGTTCCTAGATGCATATACGTTCTATGCATTGGTTGAGTGATGAACACTCTTGTGCCCTAGTAGGATTGTTCCTAGATACAAATTCTTCAAGTATTTTGCATTGGTTGAGTGTTGGATTTGCAAATGGTACTCTTCATATGAGCTTATCATCTTGCATATCCGGATGTTCATTCCTTGTGTGAATGAGCATAGTAATTGCTTGTGTATAGTGATTACTTGTTTGATCTTGCCATGATCTAGTGTTTCTATTTCATTCTGCTTGATCATGCACTTATTGCTCCATATGCTTTTCAAGTTTTCTGCATACAATGATAATATTTTGTTGTTGTGTTTCAGGAGTTACTTGTTCATATGTTTCAAGAGCTTATCAGAATCTAGAATTAGGTGTGAGTGAGTTTTGCCTGTGTTCCCAAACTCACGTTTAAGTCTAGAGTCTATTTTAGGGTTTTGTCACGGAATAGCCAAAGGGCGAGATTGTAAAGTTGTGATTTACAACTATGTGTTTTGTTGGCTTTTATTCCGTGCTAAATTTGATTGTAATTACTATCAATTGTTTATACCCTATATTTGTTGTGGGAATTTATGTAAGGGGTGTGTGATAGAGAGTGTGTGAAGACTCAAGCAAATTGGAAGCTGAAGGAATCTCGCGGGTATGTCGCGACTAAGCTTCCCGCGAAGTGAAGCATGTGCCTTGCACATGCTGGAATACGAAGAGTCAGAACAGGTGGAGACAGCTGTCTCTCGCGAGTATCTCGCGGGTAAGGCCTTCCCGCGAGACACCCGCGAGACATGCTGTTCTGCCAGCCTGTACTGACTGACTCACACATTTTGCACCTATCCTATATAAATCCCCATTACCCACAAATGTTGAGGAATGCTTTAGAGAGAAAACCCTAGCCAAACACATTTGCAATTAGAGATTGTCATCCCCACCTTTCTCTATACACTTGCTTGTGGTATCTCCTCAACCCTTCCCTCTCCATTTCCACACCATTGAGAGGTTGATAGCCCAAACACTTACCACACCTTTTGAGAGTGTTGAGTGACGTTTTGGTGCTGCTGGGAAGCATTGGAAGAAGCCAAGGATGGCAGATGCAACATGGAGCTTGTTGCGGGATCCGGGGTGCTAGACAAGACACGGTTCCGAGAAGCCTTGTTGGAGTAGGAGCTTGGAGGGCTTAGGTACATCGGGTAGATTAGGCTTGGAGGGTCTCTTACTTACTCATGTATCCCAACTGATTGTCTAGTGGATCAATTTCCGCTTAGAGGGCGGCGGAGAGGTTTTTCGCCGAGTTCTTCGGTTTCCTCTTCGATAACACGTCTCAGTGTTTTCTGTGTTTGCATCCTTCTTCCCTACTCTTGTTCATTTCATTATTACTGCTGTGTTGCTTTAATTATGGATTAGAGTAGTTGTTTTGCTTATATGCTTGTGTTTACACTATTCCGCACTTATTATTAAGTTAGTGTAAAATCAACCAAGCCGTAATTTTAATTTGGGGGTCTAAACAGCTCTTGTGTTTTCAACACGTTTTCGAGCTTTCAAATAACATTAGTGGATTAGTAATAGTTTAATAAACATTAAGACAACTTACATATATCTCATGCTTTGACAGTTTATAATGCGTTTATTACTACTAAAATTGAATTATAGTAGGAGCAAAAGAGAAAGAGAAACCTGTTTGGCGAATTCAATGCTCTAATACTATCGTCGGGACAGAGAATTGCGGGAATTGAAGAACTCAATTTCTTCTTTTACGGGTCTTCCTTGAGGTTTTGTTTAGTAGCCGTCTAGGTTTCTTGTGGTTGATTTGGAAGAGAAGAAGCATAGAAGGAGAGGGTTTTGTTTAGTAGCCATTTAGGTTTCTTGGGCCTAGTTTGAAAGAGAAGAGGCATAGAAGGAGAGGTAGAAGGAGAGATAGAAGCGGGTAAGTGAAAGAGAAATCTTATTTGGTTTTTGGTTTTGTTTTTGTTTATATATGTAACCTGCTTTACCGGTAACCAGTATCCACTCAAATTAAATAAATGGTCAAGTTCAAAACACCATTAAATTAAGAAAAGTGATACGTCCACAATATTTTCATAACACTTTTATAACAAATCATATATAGTAAGTTGTTATTGTTTCTCATTTGAATTCACAATTTAAATTACTTTTTTGCCCACTTGTAACAGCCAATAACAACTTATCACTTAGGATTTGTTGTGAAAGTGTTGTGCATATAGCATTTCTCTTTCATTGGTTTAGATTTTGGTGGATATTGTATCCAAAAAAACGGGGGTACAACATAATGACCCGTAGTAAATACTTAAATGTTTCGTAATGTATTTTTTTTTTTTTTTTTGGATACAAGATAGAAATCTACTCCAGCCTAATCTAAGTGTATATGTGTGTGAAGCTCCCTCCTGGAGACTTGAACCCCGGCCCTTGCCCCCCTCACTCCACAAGCACTTATACTTGTGGAGTGACCATCACACCAAGGGAGTGCGGTGGTATCTTTCGCAATGTATGGTAATATGTAATCACTATTAATTAGGTATATAGTTGTACACATTAATGCTAAAAACATTCTCATATTAATGTTATCATATTTAAACACATTTTATGTAACATATAAATATATTGGCAATACTAGGGTTACACAATTTTCCACACCCAAATACATACTCTATTTACATATCAACTCTTGATTGGATTTAGGCCCTTTCCGATATACATTACTGACAGTTTCTTTAAGACATTCTCTCCTCTCCCCGTGTGTGTGTGTGTTAAAATGCTTAGTATTCTCAACCAAAAAAGAAAAAAAAAACTCTTGATTGGATTTCATCACTTTTACATGGGCCCACCATATGTAACACATGTACTTGTAGAGGCTAAAATCCAATTAAGAGTTTGCACATAAACAAGGTGTGAATTTGAGTATAGAAGGAGGTGTGTCCCTAGCATTACACTACACATTCCCAAGTCCTAACTGGTTTGATACAAAAATATCAATATACAGTAATAGCAATTAAAATGGAAAAAGCATGGCTTTTCAAGCCATTAAAAAACTTGCACTAATTGAATTGAGGAAACTCATAATAGGCAGGTTTAATATCATTCCAAAATTGGAATTTCAATTTTAAAAAAGCAAGTGCAAACTACATGTTTCGTCCCTAACCTTTATGCTGAATGTCAATTTGGTCATTAACATTTCAAATGTGTCAATTTAGTCCTTAACCTTTTGCTTTTGCGTCAAAATAGTCCATGCCATTAACTGATGGATGGAAAATGTTTACGTGGCTAACAACCAAAATAAAAAATTATTTTTTATGCGACATATACTGCCACGTGTACTACCACATGAAATTAAAAAAATTAAGAAAATTAATTTAGAGAATCTATTAATATCAAATTTAATTTAAATGAAAAAACTCAACCAAACTGAAATCCAACAAATACAAATATAATAGTTGCATTCCTTAGCAAAGGGTTTGGAAGTCAAAAGAGGCAGAACGTTGTTTTTAGTTTTGTTTCATCCTATGTCATCATCCATCAGTAACAATATGCAATATCATCCTCCTCACTTGTCACTCTTTCTATCCTTCGCTACCATCGCAAGCTCCTTTGCAAGAGAAAGAAGAAGAAGTACTATGTGGGTACCAGCATTTTGAAAGACAATGGTTGTATCAATGAAGCAAATGCAGTGATGGTGGTAGGCTATAATAATGATGTAGAAGAGAAGAAAGAAAACGGATCCAGAAATAAATAAGCGGCAGAAATGTTGGGAATAAAGGGTTGGGGGCCTTTGCAAATAATTGCATGGCTCATTGTACTAGGTGATATACTTTGATTTGAACATGTAAGGTTGAATTTAATCAACCATTCTGTTGGCTTTATTTCATGGGAATTTGCTTGTAATTCAGCATTTAGAGACCCTGTATTTAGGTGGGAATCATGTAAGGGTAGAGTGTAAGAGAGTGTGAAGAAAAAGCTCAAGAGTGTGCACTCAGCAGAGCCTCGCGACTGGATCTCGCGGCTAGGAAGTCGCTAAAGAAGGCACACATGTGAAGCATGTAGAAGAGCTAAAGAGTCACGCCAGCTAGAGCACTACAGGACAAAACTTCCATTCTGACCATTCTGTTAGCTCGCGACTCAGACTCACGACTTAGTCAAGTCACGAGGCTAAGTCGCCAAACCACTCTGCTTGGGAAAAACTGACCTTTCACATTCCAAACACATACCAGTATAAATACCGCTTATACCCACGTATTGTAGAGAGCTTCTAGAGAGAATTTTGAGAGAGAAACCTTAGAGAAAAACAAGATTGACTCATCCACAATCTTCATCCTTGTTTCTTCAAATTCCTCTACTCTCACCCTCTCCATTGTTACATTCTTGAGAGGTACATTTAGCCAAATCCTTTTCTCACCATACCCATATCTGTGAGAAGGGTATTTAGTGCTTGGGAAGCAGTTAGGAAGGAATCAATTGATATTGGTTGATGCTATGGGCTATAGCGGAATCCGGTAAGCTAGAGAAGACAAAGGTTCAGCATAACCTCGTTGGAGCAAGAAGCTTAGAGGGCTTAGGTGTTGGGATTAGTGCCCTTAAATCCTATTGTATGATGCAATGTATGATATTATTTATGATATTATGTATGATATGATGTATGACTTAATATTGTGATTAATGAAGTTGTTTTATTATCATCTAAAATAATGGTAACATGAATATTCAGACATTATCATATAATCCACGAGATGCATAGTATATGATTTATGTGATTTAATCACAGAAGATATAAATCACACATTCTTTGTAAACTTAGAATTTGGTTCGTAGTCGGTGATGAAATTGGGCATTTCATCTACGAAGACTATAACATATCAACTAAGATGATTTGTCTTGATCATGGAAGTGGTGACTTCTAGTTGATATGTTTTAAGAGTTAAAACATATTGAACTGGACCACTGTGAGATTTATTATTCTCCTAACGACTATCAATTGAATAATAAATCTCACAACTTATATTTACATGGACTCTTAATCCTGAGAGAATAATGTACCTGAGCATGAAGTGTAGATTGCTTTGATATATTAGGAGTGAGATCTAAAGAAACAGTCAAAACCTCAGTATGTTGGGCAGTCACATTTAGTGTTGATAGAACATATATTCTCAAGATGGAATTCATAATCTCTTAACGGAGATATAAAATATTCCTTTGATATAAGTTTAATGGGTTTGTTATTCAGAGAGTTAGGCCTAACTACTTTAGTAAGACTAAAGTATATATTTATGAAATTGGATTTCATAAATATATGATGAATAACATTAAAGGATTAAACCGGGTACTCGAGGATTAAGATGTAGTAATTCACAAAGTGGCAGTCTATATTCATGACTTTATATTACTATGAATATTTTATGAAGGGGTTGCATGTACAATAAAGTCTTGGGATATAATTTATTAATAAGGCCTAGAGTGCAATTATATTTATATATGGTATTAAATATAGTTAATGGTAACTTTGGACTTGTCAAGAGTTGACAAAAAAACCCAAGGCTCATTGGAGCTAGAGTCTTATTTGTTCCCTTTTGGTCCCACTCCAAGACACACACTAAAGCCCAATTGGAAAGGCCCAAAAGGCTAGCCCAAATTAGATAATCAGTTATGTAGAGAGAAACATATAGAATTTTATGTACAATGAATGAAATGGAATGTATGTGAGGAAGAGACACTCTTTGATTCTCTCTAGAACACACACATAATTGATTAAGAGACCACACTTCTTGGGCATCAAGTGGAATTGGAGTGAAGATTAAAAGTATTCCCAAGTGCTTCTGATTTTCGGTTTTGAATTTCACCATACCAAGGTATACTCTCTTGATCTTATATTCTGAAACTTACATAGTACATGTAATCGATTGCGTGTGAAGTAGATCCATTTAATTCTTCCGCTGTGCATGTTATTTTCCATCAAATGGTATCAGAGCGGTCTTCATTTCGAATCTGTATAACATGATTTGTAAGTTTTGGAATTAGAAATAACAGTTTCATGTTGTTAGAAGATTATATATGCATTTAATTTTCTGCATGTTTGATGAAACTATGATTTGATGAAAACTGATATTGATGTTATGATGTTGTTTAAATTTGAATTTAAGTATGTTAAATTGATCTTTAAGGCTATAGCATCAATAGAATTCAGTTTTGACATCAATTTCATCTGTAATGTTCATATGGTGTTTGATTGTTCATGAAAAATCGTTGAAAATTGTTTATATCTGAACTTGAAAAACTGAAAACACGGGTTTTTTGCGAGTAAGCTTCCCACGAAGCTACTCGCGAAAAATGCCACTGAAGCACAAAAATTTTCGCGGTTAAGCTTTACTCGCGAAATAGTCGCGAGACAGTAGCGAAAGTTTCTGTCTAAATTTTTTGGAAAATTGGAAATTCAATGTTTTTCAAGATGTTTTCATTTGTATAAAGTGCAATGCTGTGTGTGATTAGTTTACACATGTTTACAAAATAAAATAAAATAAAACCTTTAATTTAAAACATCTAGTGGGAGAGAGATACAAGGGTTGGATCTCACGGCCTCCATTGTCGGTTTATAGTAGTGTGATTAAATACCTCGCCTTAGCATATATGTCTTGCTCCCTTCGGAGAGTGTTTAATTCATGGAACTACAGATTACACTTCTTAATGATGGATGATATGTGTTTTTACATTAAGAACGACCATGCTTCTGTGGAGTTACTTAGTGACTCACATTAATTCTAGGCAATGGTGTACACTAGACTAAGTATAATGTTAACCTCCCTTCGGAGCTATGTCATTATTACTTAGAGGCTAAAGAAAAAACAGCAAATTATTTTTGTTTGGTAAGAGTTACCATGATAGCATTAATAATGAGAATAATTCTCACCTGATCATAGTGATTGGTATGACCTCGCTTCCAGGGAATATTAATTGTGGGATTGGGTTGTCGTTGCATATATTATATTATGGCTTTGTTAAGGTTCCATACTATATGATTATATGCTAAATTGATAATGTCCAGTTTACTTATTATATTCACGTTTATTATTTTCAAATTTGAACATGGCATCATTTAGCCCACTTGTTACTATTCTTAATCAAAACAAACTGACTGAATCCAACTATATTGACTGGAAAAGAAATTTGGACATTGTTCTTACAGCTGAAGAGCACAAATATGTGCTTACTAAACCATGTCCTAGCTTTCCTTCATTAGATGCTTCTCTTGAGGAAAAACAGCGATATGATTGTTGGCAGAAATCTAATGAGATGGCCAAGTGCTACATCCTAGCATCTATCTCAAATGTTCTACAGCATCAAATGTAGGATGTAGAACTAGCTTCGGACATTATGCTAAGTCTGAAGGAGATGTTTAGTGAACAAGACCGTTCAGCAAAGCAAGAAATCATGAGGCAAATTTATAATACCAAAATGGCTAAAGGCAGTTCAGTTAGGGAGCATTGTCTTACAATGATCTCTAATCTGAATACATTGGAGGTTTTAGGTGCCGATATTGATGGAGAATCCCAAGTGGATATGATACTCCAGTTACTACCGCAATCATTCAAGGAATTCAGACTTAATTATAATATGAACAAAAAGATTTATTCTTTGTTTGAATTAATGAATGAGTTGGTAGCACAGAAAGCATCCTTGGTACTTATAGTGTAGATGCTAATATGGCAAAAGCTTCTACTTCTCAACCTAAGTCGAAAGACAAGGGTAAGAAGAAGAAGAAGAAGGACTTCACCAAGCAAGAGGGTAAACAAATTGCCTTAGGGGTTGCTGACAAAGGAAAAAAGTTCAAAGGAAAATGTTTCCATTGTGGTGAAAAAGGACATTGGAAGAGGAATTGTCCAAGTTCAAGGCTGCCAATAATAAGAGTATGAAAAGTTCTTTCCTCCTTGAAATATGTTTAGTACAAAATCCCACGGATTCCTGGTGTGTGGATTCAGGTTGTACTAATCATATCTGCAATTCTTTGCAGGGGTTCCAGGAGACCAGAAAGCTTAAATAACGGGAATTGTTTCTTACTTTGGCTTATGGGAGCAGGATTCCGGTTGTAGCTGTTGGTGTTTTTAATTTATGTTTTGAGTCTAGAGTTTTAACATTGGAAGACTATCTGTATGTACCTAATGTTCATAGGAATTTGATTTCTGCAACTTATTTAGGTAAACATGGATATTGTGTTATCCTTAAGGACAATGTTGTAATAAAGAATGATAAAATGTTTATCTGTTCTGGCAATATTGTGGATGTTCTTTATATTTTAACTCTTGATAAGCATGAATTATATAATTCTAAATTAGATAATGACTCTCATGTAAAATCATTAAAGAGAAAGTTTCCTTCTACTAATGATGCATATCTTTGGCACTTGCATTTGGGTCATATTAATTGAAACAGAATTCAAAGACTAATCAAAGATGGACTTTTAGAGCCTATGGACTTTGATAAATTTTCAGTTTGTGAATCTTGTTTGGAAGGCAAAATGACCAAACGACCTTTTAATGCAAAAGGTAGAAGAGCCCAAGAATTGCTTGAATTAATTCATATGGATGTGTGTGGTCTTATGTCAACCCAAGCAAAAGGAGGTTATGAGTACTTCATCACTTTTACCGATAATTACTCAAGATATGGTTATGTGTACCTAATGAAACGGAAGTCCGAAGCCTTTGAAAATTTCAAAGAGTTTAGGGCTGAAGTCGAGAATCAATTGGGTAAACGCATAAAAGCCATTCGATTTGATCATGGTGGCGAATACCTTCTTGGGGATTTCAAGGATTACTTAACACAAAATGGGATTGTATCCCAATTGACTGCACCTAGAACTCCCCAACAGAATGGTGTAGCAAAAAGAAGGAATAGGACTCTTTTAGAAATGGTTAGGTCTATGATGAGTTACTCAACTTTACCGATCTCTTTTTGGGGTTATGCCATAAATACAGCAATACATCTTTTGAATTTAGTTCCATCAAAATCTGTTCCCAAAACACCCATGGAATTGTGGAGTGGGCGTAAGCCTAGTGTGAAATATCTCCACATTTGGGGTTGTCCAGCACATGTGTTAAAAGGGAAGCCTGATAAATTGGAACCAAAATCAGAAGTATGTTTACTTGTAGGTTATCCAAAAGAAACTAGGGGTTATTTATTCTATAGTTGTAAGGATAATAAAGTTTTTGTTAGTACAAATGCTAAATTCTTGGAAAATGACTATATGAATAATTTTACTCCTAGAAGTAGAGTTGTGTTGGCTGAAATGAATGAACCTGTAAAAGAACAACCAATGGATGAAACTAGGGATGATATGGTTGTATTAGATACACCACAAGATACTACTTACGAGATGTCTAGTACACAGGTGCCTCGTTGTAGTGGGAGAATTGTTCGGCCTCCTATAAGATTCATAGGTTTGGGAGAAACTTATGAAGCTATCTCAGAAGAGGCTGAATCGGATCCCTACACTTATGAAGAGGCAATGAATGATATAGATGCATATCATTGGGTCAAAGTTATGAAATTTGAATTAGATTCCATGTATTCCAATCAAGTTTGGGATCTTATAAAGGCGCCTAATGGCATTAAACCTATTGGTTGCAAATGGGTTTACAAAAGGAAGAGAGGGATAGATGGAAATGTTGAAACCTTTAAAGCAAGGCTAGTGGCGAAAGGGTATACACAAAAAGAAGGTATTGATTATGAAAAAACCTTTTCACCAGTAGCAATGCTTAAATCTATCAGAATTCTCTTATCCATTGCTGCTCATTATGATTATGAGATTTGGCGAATGGATGTCAAGACTGCATTTCTTAATGGCAATCTTAAAGAGGAAATCTATATGATGCAACCAAAAGGTTTCATAGCAAAGAACAAGAGCATATGGTATGTTGAAAAGGTCCATTTATGGACTTAAGCAAGCATCTAGATCATAGAACATCAAATTTGATCAAGCAATCAAATCATTTGGTTTTGAACAAAATCTTGATGAACCATGTGTGTACAAAAGACATCAAGATAAAGTGGTAATGTTCCTAGTGCTTTATGTTGATCATATTCTACTCATTGGAAATGATGTAGGGGTAATGTCATCAGTAAAGGTTTGGTTGTCAAGCCAATCTGATATGAAGGACTTGGGTGAGGCTAATTTTATTCTAGGGATCAAGCTTTGGCGAGATCGCAAGAATAAGATGTTAGGCTTATCATAAGCTGGATATATAGATAAAGTTCTAGAATGGTTTAGCATGCAAAACTCCAAGAAAGGATTACTTCCTTTCAGACATGGAGTTCCTCTGTCTGATGACCAAATGCCTAAGACTCAAGAGGAAGTTGAAATGATGAGACAAGTTCCTTATGCTTCTGCAATGGGGAGTCTCATGTATGCCATGCTTTGTACTAGACCAGATATTTGTTATTCAGTTAGCATGGTCAGCCGATATCAATCAAATCTAGGACCACAATATTGGCAAGCTGTAAAGCATATTCTCAAGTATCTACGGAGAACAAGAGATTGTATGCTTATTTACCGTTGTGAGGATTTGATTCCCATTGGCTATATAGATTCAGACTTTCAATCGAATCTAGATTTCAAAAAGTCCACATCAGGATGTGTATTCACCTTAGGAGGTGGAGCCATAACTTAGAGGAGTGTAAAGCAATCTTGCATTGCAGACTCCACCATGGAAGCTGAATATGTTGCTACTTGTGAGGCAGAAAAGGAAGCTGTTTGGCTCAAGAAATTCCTTTCTGATCTTGGTGTAATGAGAATGGAACAAGTTCCCATCACATTATTTTGCGACAATAGTGGAGCTATTGCACAATCCAAAGATCCAAGGAATCATAAGAAAGGAAAGCACATTGAGAGAAAGTATCACATCATTCGAGATATTGTTGCTCATGGAGATGTGGTGATTGCAAAGATTGAAAGTGCAAATAATTTAGCAGATCCCTTTACCAAAGCCTTGCCTCAAAGGACCTTCGAGTCACATTTGGAGGGAATGGGAGTTAGATTAGTGCACAATAGTCTTTAGGGCAAGTGGGAGATTGTTGGGATTAGTGCCCTTAAATCCTATTGTGTTATGCTATGTATGATATTATTTATGACATTATGTATGACATGATATATGACTTAATATTGTGATTAATGAAGTTATTTTATTATTATCTAAAATAATGGTAACATTAATATTCATACATTATCATATAGTCCATGAGATGCATAGTATGAGATTTATGTGATTTAGTCACAGAAGATATAAATCACAAGTTCTTTATAAACTCATAATTTGATTCGTAGTCGGTGATGAAATTGGGCATTTCATCTACGAAGACTATAACATATCAACTAAGATGATTTGTCTTGATCATGGAAGTGGTGACTTCTAGTTGATATGTTGATATGTTTTAAGAGTTTAAACATATTGAACTGGACTGCTGTGAGATTTATTATTCTCCTAACGACTGTCAATTGAATAATAAATCTCACGACTTATATTTACATGAACTCTTAATCTTGAGAGAATAATGTATCTGATCATGAAGTGTAAGTTGCTTTGATATATTAGGAGTGAGATTTAAAGAAACGGTCAAAACCTCAGTAGATTGGGTAGCCACATTTAGTGTTGATGGAACATATATTCTCAAGATGGAATTCATCGTCTCTTAACAGAGATATAAAATATTCCCTTGAGATAAGTTTAATGGGTTTGTTATTTAAAGAGTTAGGCCTAACCACTTTAGTAAGACTAAAGTATATATTTATGAAATTGGATTTCATAAATATATGATGAATAACATTAAAGGATTAAAGTGGGTACTCAAGGATTAAGATGTAGTAATTCACATAGTGGTAGTCTATATTCATGACTTTGTATTACTACGAATATTTTATGAAGGGGTTGTATGTACAATAAAGTCTTGAGATATAATTTATTAATAAGGTCTAGAGTGCAACTATATTTATATAGTGGTATTAAATATAGTTAATGGTAACTTTGGACTTGTCAAGAGTTGACAGAAAAGCCCAAGGCCCATTGGAGCTAGAGTCTTATTTGTTCCCTTTTGGTCCCACTCCAAGCCACACACTAAAGCCCAATTGGAAAGGCCCAAAAGGCTAGCCCAAATTAGATAATCAGTTATGTAGAGAGAAACATACAGAATTTCATGTACAATGAATGAAACTGAATGTATGTGAGGAAGAGACACTCTTTGATTCTCTCTAGAACACACACACATAATTGATTGAGAGACCACACTTCTTGGGCATCAAGTAGAATTGGAGTAAAGATTAAAAGTATTCCCAAGTGCTTCTAATTTTTGGTTTTGAATTTCACCATACCAAGGTACACTCTCTTGATCTTATATTCTGAAACTTACATAGTACATGTTATCAATTGCGTGTGAAGTAGATCCGTTTAATTCTTCCACTGTGCATGTTATTTTCCATCATTAGGTACACTGGGTAGATTAGGCTTGGAGGGTCTTTTGCTGTTCATGTATCCTAACTTCATTCTCTAGTGGATTATTGACCGCTTGGAGAGTGGCGGAGAGGTTTTATGCCGAGAACTTCGGTTTCCTCTTCAATAACACATCGCTGTGTTGTCTTTGTGTTTGCATCTTTCTTCCCTTAATCTTTGCCATTTAATTTCTGCTATAGTTGTGATTTTATTTGGTTTAGATTATTTTATTAATTCTGTTTTAGCTTATTTTCATATTTCGCATATACATTGTTTGATAATAAGCTTAAATTGGTAATTTGTAATTTGGGGGTCTAAACGTTCAAGGTGTTTTACACACTATTTGAACAGTCAAAACAAAGCATGGGAAATTGACAAAGATAATAGTAAAGTGAAGAATTTTAGAATAACGCGTAAAGTGCATTGAATCAAAAGGTGGGTTTGATTTATTTTCTAATCATGTGTGTGCTTTTTTAATATTTTTTTAGAGCGGTGAATCAATTCTATGGGTGAGCTTCATTTTTGAGATTTGGACTCTGGGGATTTCAATCCTAGTTTAGGGATTTTTTTTTTTTTTTTTTTAATAATTAAAACTTAGAACCACACGTAACAACATATGTGTCATAAAAAATAATTTTTTATTTTAACCTTAGCCACGTCAACATTTTCCATCCATCACTTAATGAGGCCAATAGTTTGAATTGACTATAAGCAGAAATTGTGACGAAATAATTCGTCGCCTAATCTATTGAAATTGAAAATTAAAAAATATCTATATACAATCAGTGACAAAATATTTTGTCACCTTATATGGTCAAATAAAAAAAATTACAAATTAAAAATCATTGGTGACGAATTTATTTTGTCTTTGAATATAATGTTTAGTGATAAAAATATTAGGTGACGAGGCTTAGAGCATCTCCAGCGGACTCTCCAAAATTTTGTACCGTTTGGAGAGTAAACAGTTCATTTTACCTTTTAGCTACCTACTTTTTTAAATATACTTTCCAACAGACTCTTTATCTTTTATCTATCCCATTTAAATATTATTTCTTCATTCTTTCTTTGATATTTCTTTATTTTCCTTTCAATTTTCATTCATTCATTCCAAAAAACTACATTCATAATATTTTTACAACACATTCACAAAAAATCATTTGTGATAAGTTGATATTGATTTTAATTTGAACGTACTATTAAAATTATTTTTTTCTCTTTCTAAAAGAATTATTTTTTTCTCACCAATAATAACCTACTACTTAAGTTTTATTGTGAAAGTATTGTGAAAATATTGTGGTAGCATTTCCCAATTTTAATTTCTTATTCTTTATTTTATTTTTCCCTTATTTCTTTTTTTTTTCATCCGTATAATTTCCTTTTTCTTTCTTTCCCCCCCCCCCCTCTTTTTTTCTCCTCCACACATGTGCCCTTACTCTTTTCTTTTTTTCCTTCTTTCCTTTTTTTTCCCTACCACTTCCTCCGAACTCGAGAACATTCCACATAGCTCTCTTTCTTTTTTTATTTTCTTTCTTCCTTTATCTTTTTTCTCTTATCACTTCATGCACAAGTTTCTTTCCCTCTATCCCATCAAAACACACAAACTTAAAGGTCACACACAACCACACCATTTGATTCTCATCAAACAAAAATAGAGAGATGGGGAAATCGCCAAGGGAGGAAAATTGCCTCTGTTGTCTGCTGATCTTCTCTGCCTTCACCGCCGCCTGTCTTCCTCCCCACCGCTAGTTGATCTCTTCTCCACTACCAATGACATGTGGTAGAAATGGGTGAGATCGATTTTTTTTTTTTTTTTTTTTGGGTTCTAATTTGAATGCTCGAAAATGTGTTGAAAACAAAAGAGCTGTTTAGACCCCCAAATTAAAGTTACGGCTCGATTGATTTTACACTAACTTAATACTAAGTGCGGAATAGTGTAAATGCGAGCGGATAAACAAACAAGCTACTCTAATCCATAAACTCAACAACACAGCAGTAAAATGGAATGTAAAAGAGTAGGAAAGAGAGATGCATACACAAGATAACACATTGATGTATTATCGAAGAGGAAACCAAAAAACTAGGCAAAAAACCTCTCCGCCACCCTCAAAGCGGTAATCGATCCACTAGACAATCAATTGGGATACATGGGTTAGCAAGAGACCCTCCAAGCCTAATCTACCCGATGTACCTAAGCCCTCCAAGCTCCTGCTCCAACAAGACTTCTCGGAACCGTGTCTTGTCTAACTCTCTAGATCCCGCAACAAGCTCCATGTTGCATCTGCCATCCTTGGCTTCTTCCAATGCTTCCCAGCAGCACCAAAACCTCACTGAACACTCTGAAAGGGTGTGATAAGTGTTTGGGCTATCAACCACTCAATGGTATGGAAATAAAGAGGTAGGAGTTGAGGAAAATCCACAAGCAATTGTGTAGAGAAATGTGAGTATAACAATCTCTAACTGTCAAGGTTTGTGGATAGGCTTTTCTCTCTGAAGCACTCCTCAACATTTGTGGGTAATGAGGATATATATAGTGTGGGTATAGAAAATGTGCATCAGATAGTACAACCTGGCAAAATAAAATATTTCGCGAGTGTCTCGCGGGAAGGCCTTACCCGCGAGCTACTCTCGAAACACAGCTGTCGTCATCTGTCCTGACTCTTCGCATTCCAATGATGTGCAGGGCACATGCATCATTTCGCAGCATGCTTAGTCATGGGCTATCCGCGAAAACTCTTCAGTCTTCAATTGCTTGAGTCTTCACACTCTCTCTCTCTCTATCACACAACCCTTACAATAAAATCTCACAATAAATACAGGGCACAAAAGATTGAATAAAATTACAATCAAACTTGACACGGAATAAAAGCCAACAAAACACATAGTTGTAAATTACAACTTTACATAATTTAATTATTGGGTTCCTTTGTGGGAGTAAGTGAAAAATTGTGAACCCAATAATTTTTTTGGTTCTGAAACTATGAGAAAGATTGTATATTTGATTTCATTGCATTTTATGTTTTGTGTTTGTTCAGAATGTATTTTGTTGTACTTTCTAGCCTTTAAGATAAAGGGATGAGAGAGAAAAAAATTATTTTTTATTCAGCCAGGTATTTTTTTAAGAGAAAAAAAAGATTTGAAGTTGCTAAAGTGCTCTCTTCTTCCAGAGAGCCACTGTAGCAAATCTAAAAAAAAAATAATAATAAATTAATTAATTAATTAATTAATTAAAAAGAAAAAAAAAGAAAAGAGAGATAGAAAGATTGTTGGAGTTTTTTTTTTTTTTTTTTTGCCCTCCAAATAAGGCTTTAGAGAACCTATTGGAGATGCTCTTAGGTAACAAATACTATTTTTTCACCATATGTCTTTGGCGACAAAATAAGGACATATTGTGACGAAAAGCGTTGTCACCGTAGTCTACTTTTGTTGTAATGGATAATGACTATTTTGATACAATACCAAAATGTTAAGGACTAAATTGACACATTATCTATATCTTCCATTCAAAATGACTAAATTAACACATTTTAAATGTTAAGGATCAAATTGACATTCAGCCTAAAGGCTAAGGACCAAACATAAATTAAAATTTAATAAGCACAAAATTTATTTGGGAGGGCTTGCTCAATCGATGAGGTCCAATATGATTTTCATTTGTTTGCTCCAACTTTATCCTTAACAGCATCACAAGCCCCTTGTGCCTTATCCTTCATCTGCTGGCCAGCCTGCAATATATAGAACTCCATATGTAAGCAATTAACAATGATGTAGGGCAGTATTGCTTGAGATTGAAGTATTTTGTTATGTTTATATGTAATTTTCTAACTTAGTAATTAGTAAAAACTTTGTTGAACCTCTTGGCATGATTCCTTGGCAGATTGAGCAGCATTGCTTGCCTTGTCCGCGAAGTTGCCCGCCTTTTCCTAAACCAAAAAAGAACAACACATTATAATCAACATTTAAAATGTCAACGTGCGTAGTTTTCATGCATGAAACATCCATCCATGCCTATGTAAATCCTTTTAGATGCAGTTTGCCTAAGAAGAACCATATCATAGGCATATCTTGGACATATTATTGGCACTTAAAATAAAAAATCAGGGTACGCATACAGGAGTATCCCAGAGATATCCGGTACTGGATACAAATATATGAGCTAAACTGGAGTATCCGTGCTTACTAGATGTATGCTACTATGCTAATAGATGTAAATAGGATGCATAGAAACTCACCTGAGCTTGGCCCTTGGCCTGGCCAGCTTGGTAACTTGCATTCTGGGATTTGTCCATCCTCAGTTTCTGCTTGGAACACAAACACTAACAATGTAATTCAGGCTCTAAAATTCAACTTGGGTGATTCTACAAACAAATGTGAGGCAAAGTTTATAGGATTTTCAAACCAATCCACTAATTGACACGTTTATGTTTTCTCAAATATGCGCACATGTGTCATCATATGATTGAAGTTTGGCATTTTTATTTGGCCTTAGGACCAGGTGCTTCTTTTGATGATACGCACACTAACCATTCAATTCAAAGTTGGTTACGATTTTAGAGGGATATATATGAACTTGGCCTTGACACTACTTGCAATGAATTTGCTACTCTAGAGTCTAGACTGTCCTAGTGATAAAGTTCGCTTGTGGTAATTAAACTTTGTCCATTATTGAGAAATACATATAAACTTCGCATTTTTTGAGTCATATGATGTGATAAAAATAAATACTAATAATAAATAGAGACCCTACAAAATTCATAGGCACACCCGCCATGCATATTCTTGTTCTATCAAGTAGTAAGCAAAAAATACTCATTATCAATCACACATTTGTGCAAATATTTCATGTCCAGATTTTATGTACAGATCTTAGTTTGCTCCATAGGTACGTAAAGGACCCCATCATCAACTGGCATCACATGAAAGATCAATAGTAACCTTAAAACTTTTAAGTAATTAAATGTTACCCCCACTTTCAGTGTCAGATTGTCCTTATAAACTGGGCCAGAATAGAGTCTTCCACACTACATAGATCCAGTCTTAGGCCAGATGGGCTCAGGCCCAATCCATGGGCTTGATTGATTTGCACCCTTTAATAACTACGTTGTATTAATTTAAATTTTAATGCAGGTAAAACCCAAATTGATTAAAAGTCTTATAATAAGATGTGAATTATTTCCTATAGCCACAAACTTTTCTACAATAATTTTACAAAACTTCTAATGTGTAAATTCTTATTGGTTTGCATTTGCGCTCACCACTTATATCGCTTTTTTACTTACTAATAGCCACTTACCATAATAGCAATTTGTAAAAAAAAAAAAATTGTAATTCTTGCTTTCTCCTCCTTTTAAAAGTTATAAAAAAAATTTATAGATATAAAATTTAAAACAAAATATACCATCCCAAAAAAATTAGCCCAAAAACAATAATTATCAATAGTAAAGCTAAAAACAATTAAGCTCAATTAACCAAATTTATCAAAAACAAACAACCCGGCCCTTTAAAAAAATTTAAACAAAATAATTTTGTCCTTGCCAGAAAGGAGATGCACATATAAAAAACACAAACAAATAAAAAAAAAAAACCATTTAGCAGTTAAGTACTAATGCTAGAGACCAGAGCCGTCGCACACAATTTTGTTTATTTCTCTCTCTCTCTCTCTCTCTCTCTCTCTCTCTCTCTTCTTAGTTTATCATTTCACCATAACATCTTTGCATCAAGTCTCACCTCTTGTTATTCTATTTCTAATTCTTTTGTTATCCTATTTGTTTTCCAAGTACATATAGGTAAGTCCAAATCAGTTTAATTTGGGTCTTGTATGCAAGTTGGTAAATAAATCTACCAAATCTAAAGTCTCAAAGGAGAGTTGCAAACGGACCTACTACTATATACATACAAAACCACAGTAAATACCTTTTCATCCATTTATCTTGTTTCTACAAACTCTTCATTCTCAAGTCTTAAGGTATTTGTTCCTAGAACATATTGGAAAGTCCAATTTTAACGTAAATTATTGTTAAAAGGTCAATTTGCATCTCTCTCTACTTTTTTCATTCACATGGGCAACTGATAGTAGCCCACCATAATTCCATAGTGTAAGCAAGACCTATTTGCTAGGAGTTAAAACTAAGCCATCTAATTTATGCCTTGTCTTCTTTTAGTTGCTTCGATCTCTCTCTCTCTCTCTCTCTCCATATGTGTGTGTGTGTGTGTGTGAGAGTATAAGCTCTTATTGGAATGGACATTAAGAAATAGAGAAACATCAATAGCAAAGAGAAAGATATATGTATCAGTATCATAGATATCATAAATAATATGATGTGGTGAATGAATACTTGAGAAGAAGTAATTCAAATATAACATTACTCTCATATTTCTTGATGAAGCTGTTTTATAAACTCTAAGGATTCTTATACATGATAGAGTGATATCCTTAAAGGACTCAAAAGGATGGTCTTGGTCAAACTTTGATTCTTTTAATGTTTTTTCCCTTGAATAATCACTTCATTAATATGAATCAAACAAAAGCTAGCAAGGTTCATAACTTCTCATTCTTCTAGTAAGGGAATTTGTTTCACACAAAGCTACATATATGGCTACTAGCTAATAAGTTATGAGTTTGAAACAAAAACATAACGGTTCTTCTAAGACCACAACTTTTACCATAATTTGATGAAGCATTCGACTATAAGTGATGTACAATTACTTTCATATGAATTTATCATTTTTTCTCTACTAATCATAGTTGACCACTTTAAAGTTGTGTCCAAATGCTTTCTAAAACCAAAATCCACAAAAAAAAAAAAAAAAAAAATCAGCTAGAATTATCTTGGTTTCTTCCGTGAACCTTTGAATAGACCAATTAACTTCCAACGTATTTCCCTTGATAGCTCCCATCACGTTCAAGGCAAATCTCCCTCTAAAATAACATAGTTGAGGTTACTTTCTTGATGTTTATCTTTTTCTAATTAACATTAATGCATAAAATTAATTATTTATTTATTTCTATATTTTTTTTAAGATATATTTTAGAACATCTTAGCGGCATTAACTTGGTGGTAATACACATGTTTTTGCCAAACAAATACCTGGTTTGAATCTTAGCGCTGACTTGAACCATTACAATTTTCTTGTTTTGAATTTGAAATTTTTTTTTTTTTTTTTTGGTAGGGTCTATACATAGAAAAGCCCACAAACCCAATCCCAAAAAAAAAAATAAATAAATAACTTAACTTATCTCCAGAACTTCTTTCCTTCGATGTTGGAGAAAAAGGACATAGTTTCCCTCCTCTGTGTGCCTTTCTCTTTGTTCACAGTCTCTGCCATCTCTCAGCTCTAAATCTCAGTAGGTCTCGTCCTTTTCCTTTCTTTTTTCCATCTGGAGTTTTATTATTTCTGTTTGGTCCCTTTATTGCTAAATTGTTTTTACATATACTTAGGTGTTGCAAAGTATGCTTGTACTAATGAACAATAAGACTCATATTTCAGTCATGACAGATGGGGACAAAGCAATGAGTAAAACTATTAAAACAATTTTTCCAAAGTCTTGACATCATCTTTGTGTGTGGCATCTTGAAATGAATGCTTTTGCAAATCTACATAATAAGGAAGTATATGAAAGTATAGGAAGTGTATGAAAGTTTAATCAAGTGTATGGTACAGTATGTTACACCAAATGAATTTGAAGACATGTGGAAGAAAATGGTCAACAAACACAATTTACATAACCATGAATGATTGCATGAAATGTATGCTAAAAAAATGAAATGGGCTGAAGCTTACATGAGAGCATAATTATTAAACCTAGGCCGGACGTTGACCCGGTCTACGAGCTAGGTCACTAGGTCACTGGTTTAACCAGTAGGTCATCGGTGGAACCGCAAGGTCAAATAAAAAAAATTTAAAAATTAAATATTTATAAAATTAAGTTTGAGAAATCATAACCTGAATATGTAAATTAAAAAAAGAAAAAAAAAAGGCATATGCCTAAATTAAACTCGCCATTATAATTCAAAATCAATGTTTCCTAAACAATAGCATTAGAAATTCTATAAAATTCACAAGGAAAAATTCTATATCTTAAACACTAATGCTAATTTCTCTTAGTCTCTCGCTGGTTGTTCCAATTACTCCAATCCCATGGATTACGACATGGGCTTAAACTTGAAGCTCTATCTTCATTGAAAACTCCAACATCAGCCTCATTATTAGATTCTCTGTTTTCATTAGGCTCCTCACTCCTAGCTTCATATTGGTTACTAGGATCTCGATCATCATTGTCAACATCTTCGACCGACTCTTCCAAATTCAAGTTATCTACATATACGTTTAAACTCTTGTATAAGGCCACAAATGAAATAAAAAGAAAATACAAGCACTAGAATAAGTGAATTTTGTAATTAATGTAACAAACTAACCAATATCATTTTCGTTGTCTTGGATTGTACAAGCTGCTAATTCATTTTGGAAGGTCTCTAATTTCTCCACTATCAAATTTGTTGGCTCATCCTCTAACACCCAATTCGCATTCTCATGAAAAACTTCAAAGTTAATAGGATCATAGTTTACAAATTTATTATACTCGTGTTAAAAGTTAGAATTTGAAAGTAGCGGAGATTGGAAAGAAGCAATTCAACAATTAAAAAGTTGCATTTAAATAACAATTATTATTACCTTTGCTGGAATCTTAATTTGTAATGGACATAGACTAGATCATTAAGGCGTTTACGTTTCAATTTATTCCTTTCTTTTTAAGTGAATGTGTTAGAAAATACTCCAATTGCGCTCACAACCAGAAGAGCTGCACGTTTGGCTTAAAACACGAATTGCTAGTTTTTGTAGGTTTGGTGCACTAGATCCATGGGATATCCAACACTCATCTATATACAGTTATACATAAATTGTTAAACAAAGACAATCAATATTTATGCAATATAGACTAAATGAAAAGATAAAAGCAATTAAGAAAATACAACTAACCAAAAAATTAAAGTAGTATCCTTACTAGGTAACATGACTTCACGGTCATTAACTGTAGACTTTCATCCAAAGTCACCCTCTGCATTTCTAAACAATTTCATCTCACTTGTCAACTTACTTTGTAATGTAGGATTTTCGTAGGAATACCTCTCAATGACATCTAAGAGCCTAGATATGGTTTGCTTATGTTTTGCCATTTCAATGACATTGAATTGGTTACTTGGATTTAAACGATAACCAGCAGCATGAAGATTTTTGTATAGTTGTTTATCCCAACGATGCTCTACAATTCTCAAATAAGGTTCAATTCTTTTCTTTCTCCTCCGAAACCTCCTGATCATCTCCTCCCTAGCTTTATGCATAGCTGCATACAAATATCCCATAGCAGGTCTATCATCACTATCAACTATGCGCAAGACACGAACAAGTGGCTCAGTATCTTGAACAATGACTGCACATTCTTTCCAAAATGTAGAATTCAAAACATTATCCACAAATTTTTTCCCCTTGCTTTCTTTAGCATATGCTAAAATTGTCCACTCTCTAGATGTTACCATAGCTCTTAGTGCATCCTTTTGAGCCAAAATACTCTGTAATGCAATAAAATTTGTGGCAAAGCAGTTTGGAGCAGGTTGAAGTATCTCCCTCCCACCTATGTTTTTTCTCATTAAATGCAATGCATAACAATGGTTATATATATACTTTGTAATTTTTGCAGCATGAAGTACAACATCATATACTTCATCTAACTTCCTTATATCTTGTAACATCAAACTTAAGCAGTGGGCTGTACAAGGAGACCAATGAAGTGTACAAAATTCTTGCTCCAGCAACTTCCTAGCAACAACGTAATTTACAGCATTATCAGTCACAATTTGAACCACATTTTTCAGGACCAACAAGTAGCACCACCTCTCTAAGCAGCTTATACAACATATCTGCTGTCTTTGAAGCATCAGATGCATCAACGGATTTTAAGAAAACAATACCCCTTGGACAATATACTAGAAAATTAGTAAGAGTTCTCGGTGCGGACACCAAATGATAGCACATCTGTGGAGATTATCTTTATCATTTATGTTATCTTTATTTGGGTTTATCTTTAGTATTGGAATAGTATTTGAGATTGTTAGGATTATCGTATTAGTATTTGAGATTGTTTAGGATTTGTTTAGGAGAGTTTATCTTTATCATTACGATTCCTGGAAGCTGTATATAAAGCTCCAGATGGTTCCTTTTGTATTTTACAGACTATTATTATTATTATTGAGATTATTTGCATTGATTTGTTTGGTGGTGATTCCAAACACCGTAGGTGGGAAGCCTAAGGTTCTTCAGTAGGACTAATCTAGGTGGGAAGCCTAGGTTGTCCTGCATCAACTTGGTATCAGAGCCCAACCTGATCAACCCCTCTCAGCAACCCAGAATCATGACTGACAACCCACAGCTACACTCACCATTAGAAAACAACTCAACTGCCAGACATGCCATTACTCAAATACTTACCCCACAAAATTTGCAGACCAACGCAACCTAATTTTTTACCTCACAAGATTTGCAAACCATAGCCAAAACCAGCCCGAATCATATACCCCCTTTGGCCACATGAATTCTTCATCCCAAAACCAACAGAAAAGCCCACTACTCACCCAAAACTTGTGACCCCAATCCGTGCCCAACTCTAGGGACTACTACCAGATCAGAAACAAAGAACATAAATTCCACCCAAAAAAAAAAATCATATCCACAACTTCAAACTGCCAGATTTAGAACAAGAGAGTTGAAATCCACCACCAAGCCGCCGATCCCACCAATGGAATGACACCATCGCACAACCCACCACCGAAATCATCTCCAACAACCGCCGCCGACACGCCGTCACCATCGCTCCCACCATGCTGCTTCATGGGTTCTGAGATCTGACTCACCAGCTCCGATCTCCACCTTCGAGTGCCGCTAACAGTCATCACCAATGAGCCCAGCCGCCTCTTTGCCGTCAACTCCAAAGATGTTTCGTGCTTGCTCCGCCGCTTCTTCTCTTTTAGTTTTCCTTTGTTTCTAGTTTCTCTAATTTCGGTGTTTAGTTTTTGAACTTGGCAGATAAGACTTTAGCTTTATATTCTAGTTCTTTCTTTATTGTATTTAAAATAAAAAATAAATATAAATTAATTAATTAATTAATTAATTAAAAACTCAAGTCAAGTCAAGCAGAAGCCTCAAGAAGGTTCCAGTGCATTACATGTGAGGACCAACAAGCCAAATTTCCACTTCCACTACACTACACATGAGGCCCAATTTCCCCATTGTTAGTAGCTGACCCACTGTCCAGTGAGGCCCAGGTTGTTAAGTCAGCCCAACCAAGGTGTGAACTTTCCTAACTTAATGAATTGAAATGCACTTTCAAGTTTAATATCAATATGTCTACTATGTGCCTCAACTTTACCTTCAGTAACATGCTACTGCCTTTGCCCTTTGTTCTGCTTAGACTTTCACATGAATTTATTATTTTAGCTGCTGGTTTATTTTCTTTCAGCATTTTATTTTAGCCACACAAAAAAAAAAAAAAAAAAAAAAATCCTTTACTGCTTGAATGCAACAACCTGTGGAATTCATGACTTCTCTTCACATATAATTTAAATTGAGTATTATCCTTACTATTCACTTGCTAGAATTAGTTTGTTGATCTCTTTGCATGCATTTGCGTAGTGGTTGTCTAGTAACTAGTTCTGAAGAACAGCCTAATTCCAAATCAGAGTCTAGTTCTGAATCTCACTCTAGTCCCCAATCCCGCCTGAACGTGGATCCTCCTCCCTAAGATGAATTAAGACAAATCATTGCAAAGCTTACTCCCCGTCTAGGCCACTTAGAGGCTAGGTATGACGAGGATAATGCACATAATGGAAGAAATAATAATAGACATGGCCCTCATCCTAGGCAAGACCATAGAGACAATGAAGACAACTCAGCAAAGCATATCAAAGTAGAAGCCCTTACCTTCGATGGTGTTAGGAAACCCCAGGTCTACAATGATTGGGTGCGAGAGATGGAGCATTTCTTTGAGTGGTATGACCTGTCTGGGGATAGAAATGTTAGGTTTGCCAAAATGAAACTTGTAGGAAGAGCAAAACAACATTGGGATAGTGTTGTCAACCACCTCCATAAGACCCGCCAACCACCCATAATTCTTTGGGAAGAAATGAAGGCAAAGCTCAATGAAAAATACTTCCCAGTTTCTCATCAAGGAAACTTGTTGGATCAATGGCATGATATGAGACAAGACAATTGGTTTGCTACTAAGTACATAGAACAATTTGAAGAGTACAGGATACGTAGCAATGCAACTGAAGATGAGCCAAATACCTTAAGTAGATTTAGGAAAGTCTCAATTATGATCTTCAAAGAGAATTGGTGGCCCGACAGATCTCAACTCTTGATGATGGATTTAGAGCTGATCCCTAGGCCCCAAGGTGGAAGGAGATTTGACAATCGCATGTTGCCTCACAACAATTTTGATGGTCCCCAAGGTAGATACCTCCAAGGTACCCAAAATAGGCCTTATCCCAACAATAGACCCTTACACATAGAAGAGAATCCTCAGGGTAGATACCATCAAGGCCCTCAAACTAGACCCAATCCCAACAATAGGCCCTTACGCCCAGAAGACAAAGGGAAGAGTGTAGTTAGAGAGACATTTAGGCCCAATTCTAGAATCCAGTGCTTTAAGTGTCAAGGCTTTGGTCATATGGCTGCCCAATGTCCTAATATGACTTTGTTGATTGAAGAATTGGATGGAGAGGAAGAGGTAGAAGAAGTAGTCAATGAGCCTAACATTGAAGACATTGTAGAAATAGGAGAGGATGATTCCACCCAATTAGCTTGCATTAGAGCTCTACCATCTTTTGATAATCTCAGTAAGGGTAGTCTTGATACTCCTGAAATGAGTGTTGTTATGTGTACCCTAGCACAGTCCAAAGAAAGTGATGATTGGAAAAGAAATACTATCTTCCAAACCTTTGTCAAGTGTGAAACCACAAATTGCAAGGTTATCATTGATAGTGGAAGTTGCATTAATGCAATTTCTTCTAAACTTGTCTCCCTCCTAGGTTTGAAGTTAGTTGCCCATCCTAAGCCCTATAAGGTTTCTTGGGTAGATGATTCATCTATCACCATCAAGGATAGGTGTCTTGTTCCTATTCATATCCTCTCATACAAGGCTCAAATTTCATGTGATGTGATTCCAATGGATGTAGGACACATAATTTTGGGACGACCATGGCTCTATGATTTAGATGTCACTCTTTATGGTCGCTCGAACTCTTGTTCCTCCATGCACAATGGAAAAAGGATTAAGCTTAACCCAGTCAAAACTAAGTTTGTTAGTGCAAGCAAGGCTAAAGAAGAGCCAAAAAGCAAAGTATGAACCTCATCAGTCCAAAAGAACTTGAAAGGGTTGTCAATCAAGGCTCCATCATCTTTGCTTTGGTCATTAAGGAAGCTGCACTAGATAACTTTGAAGAACCAAGAAAAGAAGTACGGTCAATGCTTCAAGAGTTCCAAGATGTTTTCCCTAAGGAGCTCCCAAATCAGTTGCCCCCTATGCGTGATATTCAACACGCCATAGATCTTGTCCTGGGAGCATCACTTCCAAATTTGCCCCACTATAGAATGAGCCCTCCTCAACATGATGAGATGGCTAGACAAGTGGATGAGCTCTTGCACAAAGGAATTGTGCATGAAAGCTTAAGCCCATGTGCAGTCCCTGCACTCTTGACCCCAAAGAAAGATGGATCCTGGAGAATGTGCGTGGATAGTCGCGCTATTAATAAGATTACTGTGAAGTATCATTTTCCTATCCCTAGGTTAGATGATATGTTTGATATGATGTCAGGAGCCACAATCTTTTCAAAGATTGATTTGAAAAGTGGATACCACCAGATTAGGATCCGTCCAGGTGATGAATGGAAGACTGCTTTTAAGACAAAGGATGGTCTATATGAGTGGCTTGTGATGCCCTTTGGTTTATCAAATGCTCCCAGTACTTTTATGAGAATGATGACACAAGTACTAAGGCCTTTCATGGGCAAATTTGTGGTAGTGTACTTTGATGACATCCTCATTTATAGTAAATCAAAGAAGCAACATTTGGACCATCTTAAACAAGTTTGTTCCACTTTAAGGAGATAAAACTTGTATGCCAACCTAAAGAAATGCACTTTCTTCACTGATAGTGTCATTTTCTTAAGTTTTGTGGTTTCATCTAAAGGAGTGTCTGCTGACCCACAAAAGGTCAAGGCCATAGTGGATTGGCCCGAACCTATGAACATTCATGAGGTTCGCAGTTTTCATGGGCTTGCAACTTTCTATCGCCACTTCATATGTGGATTTAGTACAATCATGGCACCAATCACTGATTGTATGAAGCAAGATAAATTCCAATGGTCAAATGCTGCTAGTAAAGCATTTCAAAAAATCAAGAAGAGGATGACAGAAGCGCCGGTGATATGCCTACCAGACTTTGATAAGGTCTTTGAAGTGGAATGTGATGCGTTTGGTGTAGGCATAGGAGGAGTTCTTAGCCAAGATTGTCACCCTATAGCCTACTTTAGTGAGAAATTAAATGAGGCTAAGAAGAAGTATTCAACATATGACAAAGAACTCTATGTTGTGGTACAAGCTTTAAAATATTGGAGCCATTATTTGACACGCCATGAGTTTTTCCTTTATTCTAATCATGATGCTCTCTGCCACATCAATTCCCAAAAGAAATTAAATGCTCGACATGTCCCTTGGGTTAAGTATTTGCAAAGATTCTCTTTTGTTTTGAAACATAAATTTGGTGTTGAGAATAAGGTAGTTGACGCTTTGAGTCACCGAGTCACCTTACTTTTTGTGATGAGCACAAAAGTCATAGGGTTTGAGAAGTTGTAAGAGGAGTATGAATCTTGCCCAGATTTTGGAAAAGTGTACACTACACTTAGGACTGAGCATCTTCAGGTTGTTGATGATTTTATCCTCCGAGATGGCTACTTGTTTAAAACTGTAAAGTTGTGATTTACAACTATGTGTTTTGTTGGCTTTTATTCCGTGCCAAATTTGATTGTAATTACTATCAATTGTTTATACCCTGTATTTGTTGTGGGAATTGATGTAAGGGGTGTGTGATAGAGAGTGTGTGAAGACTCAAGCAATTTGGAAGCTGATGGAATCTCGCGAGTATTTCGCGACTAAGCTTCCCGCGAAGTGAAGCATGTGCCCTGCACATGCTGGAATGCGAAGAGTCAGGACAGATGGAGACAGCTGTCTCTCGCGAGTATCTCGCGGGTAAGGCCTTCCCGCGAGACACCCGCGAGACATGCTGTTCTGCCAGCCTGTACTGACTGACTCACACATTTTGCACCTATCCTATATAAACCCCCATTACCCACAAATGTTAAGGAATGCTTCAGAGAGAAAACCCTAGCCAAACACATTTGCAATTAGAGATTGTCATCCCCACCTTTCTCTATACATTTGCTTGTGGTATCTCCTCAACCCTTCCCTCTCCATTTCCACACCATTGAGAGGTTGATAGCCCAAACACTTACCACACCTTTGAGAGTGTTGAGTGACGTTTTGGTGCTACTGGGAAGCATTGGAAGAAGCCTGGAATGGCAGATGCAACATGGAGCTTGTTGCGGGATTCGGGGTGCTAGACAAGACACGGTTCCGAGAAGCCTTGTTGGAGTAGGAGCTTGGAGGGCTTAGGTACATCGGGTAGATTAGGCTTGGAGGGTCTCTTGCTTACTCATGTATCCCAACTGATTGTCTAGTGGATCGATTTCTGCTTGGAGGGCGGCGGAGAGGTTTTTCGCCGAGTTCTTCGGTTTCCTCTTCGAGAACACGTCTCGGTGTTTTCTGTGTTTGCATCATTCTTCCCTACTCTTGTTTAATTTCATTATTACTGCTGTGTTGCTTTAATTATGAATTAGAGTAGTTTCTTGTTTATACGCTTGTGTTTACACTATTCCGCACTTGTATTAAGTTAGTGTTAAATCAACCAAGCCATAATTTTAATTTGGGGGTCTAAACAGCTCTTGTGTTTTCAACACATTTTCGAGCTTTCAAAAACCAATAAGCTTTGTATCCCCCGCACATCAGTTAGAGACTTTTTGGTTTGGGAAGTGCACGCGGGAGGACTTTCAAGACATTTTGGACGTGATAAGACAATTAAAGAGGTAAAGAGGCAGTTCTATTGGCCAAGTCTTAAGAGGGATGTTGCCAAGATAATTGGTCAATGTCATCAATGTCAACTAGCTAAGCATTGCAAGCAAAATACTGGCCTTTACACTCCTCTGCCAGTTCCACACCGTCCTTGGGAGGATATTAGCAAGGACTTTATACTAGGTCTCCCCCGTACCCTTGGGAAGTTTGATTCCATCCTTGTAGTGGTAGACCGATTCTCTAAGATGGCCCACTTTCTTCCATGCTCTAAGACTTCAGATGCATCCAAGGTAGCCAAGATTTTCTTTGATGAGATTGTTAAGTTGTATGGGTTACCTAAAATAATTGTGTCAGATAGGGATGTTAAATTCATGAGCTATTTTTGGAAGACCCTTTGGCACATGATGGGAACAAAGTTGAAATTCTCCACAGCATACCATCCTCAAACTGATGGTCAAACTGAGGTTGTCAATAGGAGTTTAGGAAATCTTTTAAGGTGTCTCATAGGTGAGAATGGTAGGACTTGGGAATCTATACTCCCTGTAGCCCAATTTGCATACAATTACTCAGTCAATAGGTCCATAGGTATGAGTCCATTTGAAGTTGTTCATGGTTATACACCTAGTAGACCTTTAGACCTTCTCCCAATGTCCTCACATGATAGGGTTTCTATGTCTGCAATAGAGTTTGCTAGTCACATGCATGAGCTACATAAAGAGATCAACAAACGAATTCATGCTAGTAATCTTAAGTATAAGACTCAGGCTGATTTACATCTACGTCATTTAGACTTTGATGTAGGAGATTATGTTATGATTCGTATTAAGCATGAACGGTATCCTTCAGGAACTATTAAGAAACTGCAAGCCTGCAATGTTGGCCCATTCAAGGTATTAAAGAAACTTGGACCTAATGCTTATGTGATTGATATACCTTTAGATTATGGTATTAGTTCTACTTTTAATATTGCTAATTTAATTCTTTTAAAGGTCCATCAATTATTCCTTATGACCTTTTTATGATCCTCCCTCTTCTTCTTTGGCTAACCCTATCCCTAGCCCTACACCATCTTGTTTCCAAAAGGCACATAAAGTTATTATTGATGTTATTTTGGATGAGCAGTCTCTTTTCACTAGGGATGGGACAGTTCAACACTTCTTGGTTCGCTGGGGACGGCCTGATTCTGATTGTACATGGATCACCAGAGAGGAGTTGCAGCAGCTTGATCCTGCTCTTTTGGAGGCTTACTTGGATACACTTGCTACTACCTCATCTCTACCTCTTATAATCCGCACATATGAGCGTCGACGAAGGCGCCATCTAACCCAGTGAGCTTGTGGTTTGATGGAGCTTATTCTGATGTTACTTGATCCTTATGAGCTTTACTCGACGGGGTCGAGTTTCTCCCACCCCAGGGGAGTTGGTGTGGACACACATGATAGCACTTCTGTGGAGATTATCTTTATCATTTATGTTATCTTTATTTGGGTTTATCTTTAGTATTGGATTAGTATTTGATATTGATAGGATTATCGTATTAGTATTTGAGATTGTTTAGGATTTGTTTATGAGAGTTTATCTTTATCATTATGATTCCTAGAAGCTGTATATAAAGCTCCAAATGGTTCCTTTTGTATTTTACAAACTATTATTATTATTATTGAGATTATTTGCATTGATTTGTTTGGTGGTGATTCCAAACACCATAGGTGGGAAGCCTAAGGTTCTTCAATAGGACTAATCTAGGTGGGAAGCCTAGGTTGTCCTGCATCAGTTCTCCTACATCGATTTGTCTAGCCATCAACCATAATAGTGCAACCAGTCTCCTTCCATGCTACATGATAACTATCCACAAAATTTTTGACATCCTCAACAATCTTGGCCAATAAATAACCACAAAGAGCATAAAATCCAAGGCCCTTATAATTACTAGGACCCATACTAGCAATAGCATCAATCATCTGTTGATAATACTTGGAATTAACTGTATTGAATGCAATACAAGCATCGATCATCCACTTCGATATAGCAAGATCACATCTTTCTACTGCTTTCTTACTTTACAACACACTTTTAAGAGTAGGCTGAGCTCCAAGAGTTGTTCTTGACAGAAAATAACCTCCAATACCACTTGGTGCTTTCCCTTTCCTCTCAGCTAAAGTGTGTTTCCCTTGGCCTAGACTTCCCCTACTTGAAATACATTTTCCCTTTCCTATAGAGCTAGGTGGGAGCATAGAAGAGCGGGTAATTTCTTGAATATCATCGTCATCCACATAAATTTGCTCTCCCTGATCCTTGAGACCTGATCCATATTGGTTGTGTTACTCATACTCTTGTTGTGACTTCCTTTTTTTTGCAACATGACCTTCCATATTTTGTAACATTTGAAAGCAAACATTTGCAGGTACTTTTTTACAACTTTTAGTTTCTCCTCTTATCCCAGCTAGATGTTTTTTAAATCAGTTAATACCACCACCTTTAAAAACTTTATTGCAGTACAAACACATCAATTTCCCTCTTCCATTTGTGTCTAACTCTAAATGCTTGCAATGACCCCAAGCTGGATCAGTCTTTCCTCTAGCAACGTTTTTTTTGGGGGAGATGATTTTGGTGTAACATCAATTTTTGATTGTGTCATAGGGTCAGACATTTAAACCGTTGTAGACACTACAAATATTCCATATTTCATACTATCAAATAACTTATAGTAATAAACAACAAACATACATAGAAAGCAGTAAGTAACAACTAACAATTACACTGTACACAAAGAAACAATGTCACAAACTCACACTGTACACGACAAAAACAAAAAATTAAACAAAAGATGCTTAAACTAAAAAGCAATCAAGAAATAAAGTAAAAAATAAAAAAAAAAATAAAAAAAAAAACCTAATCAAAAGAAGATGGTGGCAATGGCATAGAGTTATATGGTATTATGGTCATATGTACATGCTATTCAAACTTCAAACTTCAAAGCATTAAAAAAATTATGCACAGCAGCCCGTAGCAGAGCTTTTCTGGTTTTGAGAATTGTGAAAACTAAAAAGTGATGTGATGGTATGGTAGGGCGTAGGGAACAATGCTTTTTTTGGATTTTTTAGGTCTTCTCTTTTTTAAATTACCATATTATCACACATTTAAATAATAAAAGAGTTAATAAAGTGGATCTACTAATGTAATTTTACACAATTCACAAACCTGACCGAGTTAATAAAACCCTACCAGGTCACACGGGTTGCTTAAAACCCACTAGGTTGCACCGGTTTTGACCAGGCCACTTACATTTCCGATCCAATTGATCACCCGGCCTGGTCAATGCACTAGGTCACCAAGTCATCGGTCCGAATGACCGGGTCAAGTCCGGTTTAATAACTATGCATGAGAGGTCTTTTTTTTTTTTTTTTTTCTGGGTACAAGAGTACAAAACGTTGTGAAGTCATGAATGCATTCTTGAATAGACTTCTCGACAAGAAAACTAGGCTTTATGAGTTGTTCCAACAAGTTGATAAAGCACTTTCATGTATTAGACATAATGAGAATGGGGTAGATTCAAGAAGCATGCTGCTACTATATTGACAAGGGAGATATTCAGTATGGTTCAAGAAGAAATAATGAATGAACAAAAATTCATTGTGCTTAACTCCATAGACAGTGAAGATTATTGTACATACACCTTATCTCAATACGCATGTCTTGACTTAAAATAGAAGGTTGTATATTATCCAATTGATCAATGTATGAAGTGCTCTTGTTTGCTATTCGAGTCGTATGGATATCCTTGTGAGCACTTATTTTCTATTATGAAGATTGAACATTTGAAACAGATCCCACCGACATGTAAATGAAGATATGGCTGATTTGCTAGTTGTAGTCAAATGTTTTACTTTGGCTCAAGAACAACAGAAGGCTTTGAAGAATTGAAGGTTGAAATAGAAAGGCTGAAATGCCGTCATGGAAAAACTTTATAATTCAAATAAAAATGCAAATGAAGATGGGATACACACTAGATTAAGAATCAATAAAAATGTTCGTGACCTAGCCATTGTCAAGACTAAAAGCCACCATGGTAACACTAGTAATAGTAAAGTGAAAGTTAGACGATGCAGTAATTGTAAAGATGTTGGATACACAAGCGCACATGTCCATCTACCCATATTCAACAAGGTGAACATGTTGATAGTGACAACGTACATGAATTTATGGAACATTCTACACTAGATGCAACTGTTGGCTCACCTGATTTAGAAATACATTATTATAGTTTTCTTTAATCGTAAAATGTCTATGGGATACTAGACAAAATATTAAGTATTTTTTTCAGCTGTTAGCATTTTTGTTAAAATTTATTAGTGTTTATTGTTAACACATTGTGAGTTTTTGGATAGAGTTACTGGATTGGAATTAGGTTTATTTAGTTGTGAATGGCCAATCAGCAGGTTAAATGAATGGTAGACATCAAAATATTGATGTTGTGTTAGTTGATGCATTGTGCAAGAGATTTTCCTTTTTCAAATTTTGGTTGTGGATTTGCAACTACTGATATATATGATATGTGACTTGCTTGTGATTTTTATTCGCCACACACGAAATTTTACTAGTGTATATGGAGACCAATTTCTACAAAATAGAAGTGTAGAACAAAGTCAGCAGAGGGCTCAGACCACACTAAATTAGCTTCTAACTCACACTACAAGGCTACTAGAAGCCTTGTATGTTGTCTGACTTCACCCAGCAACAATTGACTGATGGATCTAAACCTGCGTTGTTGTAACTATGGTTGTTAAAATCGTGATCTAGATTGTACGATCCTATGATCCTACGATCTTACCTGCCAAAAAGATCTAGATCGTTTCAAGATTGTTCATATTCAAGGATTGGTACTAGGATTGTTCAAGATCGGTGGGATCATACATCCAAATGATCCCACAAGATCCCAATTTCTTGCCAATATCTTCGGGCTAACAGATGACTACTTGGGCTCAAATAAAATAAAAAGCAACCAATGCCCAGTTTTGATCTCTTCTTTGAGTTTATGAGAAGAAAGAGTCAGATTTTACAAAGAATATAATCAAAAATTAAACCCACAATAATGATACTACTACCTGCGTGCTTGCAATAGAGAAAGTTTACACTTTAGCTTTGCCATTGATGTTTTACAAATTTGCAAAAAAGAAATTCCAATGAATCTGAGGAGAAAAGGCAGATTCACTAAGGAGAAATGGCGAATTTTCAGAGGAGAGAATCAAACAAAAGTTAAAAGAGAAGAAGGAAAAGTGAACTAGAAGGTAGGGTAGGTGGGGATAGTGGGTTTGTGGGAGTATTAATGGGATATGAATTTTCTACTGTGGTACCACGTTTTTGCATGCTTCCTTGATAGAATACCATTTGTTTTTAACTTTATTTTAGGACTCCTCCTCTCCTACAAAAAATAAGATAAAGTTAAAAACAAAGAGTAGGAAATATAATACTTGGCATTCTATAAGTATTTTGTTTTGAAAAATATAAAACAATTTGTAGTTCTTCTTATCTTTGTTATTATGTATATTATGTCAAATTTATATCTACCACAAAAATTATTTCAAATTTATTATTTTCTTTAATGATATATTGATTCTTTAACATACACCATTATTTTAAGTGATTTTCCACCTTATTTGTGATTTTTTTAACTAAACATTTATTTAACTTTTTAGGATAATCTGTGTTAAAAATTAACTTATAATATACAAATTATAATATATTGATGAAAATTTTGTCTTTTTTGGATGAATTCTTAATTTATATGATTATTTAACATATAAATTCACTACCAATGTTTTTTTTTTAAATTCATTTTTTGATCTTACGATCCACGATCCGATCCTACGATTCACGATTCTACCATCCCTCCAAGATCCTACGTAGGATCCCAATTTTGACAACCTTGGTTGTAACTGTGTTTGTAGAATCCCAATGTCGTCAAACCCAATTTCTAACTTCCAGCTACACCTTCTAATCCCACATAGTAGTTGCATCCCTTTAGTACAACTATACAAGTTGTCAAAAAAATCAATAACATTAGTGGATTGGTAACAGTTTAATAAAAGTTAAGACAACTTACATATATCTCATGCTTTGATAGTTTATAGTGCGTTTATTACTACTAAAATTGAATTATAGTAGGAGAAAAAGAGAAAGAGAAACCTATTTGACGAATTCAATGCTCTAATACTATCGTCAGGCCAGAGAATGGCGGGAATTGAAGAACTCAATTTCTTCTTTTAAGGATCATCCTTAAGGTTTTGTTTAGTAGCCGTCTAGGTTTCTTGTGGTTGGTTCGGAAGAGAAGAAGCATAGAAGGAGAGGGCTTTGTTTAGTAGCCGATAGGGTTTCTTGTGCCTAGTTTGAAAGAAAAGAGGCGTAGAAGGAGAGGTAGAAGGAGAGACAGAAGCGAGTAAGTGAAAGAGAAATCTTTTTTTTTTTTTGGTTTTTGTTTTTGTTTATATATGTAACCTGCTTTACCGATAACCAGTATCCACTCAAATTAAATAAATGGTCAAGTTCAAAACACCGTTAAATTAAGACAAGTGATACGTCCACAATATTTTCACAACACTTTTATAACAAATTATATTTAGTAAGTTGTTATTGTTTCTCATTTGAATTCACAATTTAAATTACTTTTTTGCCCACTTGTAACAACCAATAACAACTTATCCTTTAGGATTTGTTGTGAAAGTGTTGTGAAAATGTTGTGCACATAGCATTTCTCTTTCATTGGTTTAGATTTAGGGGGATATTGTATCCAAAAAAATGGGGTACAGTAGAATGACCCATGACCCATAGTAAATACTTATATGTTTCGTAATGTATGGTAATATGTAATAACTATTAATTAGGTATATAGTTGTACACATTAATGCTAAAAATCTTCTCATATTAATGTTATCATATTTAAACACATTTTTTGTAACATATGAATATATTAGCGATACTAGGGTTACACAATTTCCCACACCCAAATACATACTCTATTTACATATCAACTCTTTATTGGATTTAAGCTGCATTTGTTTTGGCTTCAAACGATTTCAGGAAATCCTTTTACACAAAATCGTGTGTTTGGTTGTGCATGGAAAATAGAGTTTTCCGGAAAATCATTTACTTTGACCGTAAAATAAGGCCTTTGACTCGGAAAATGAATGCAACTTCTGCTTTACCTTCAAATCATTTCCGGGCTCACAGACGCGCAAAGAGAGAGAGAGAGAGAGAGAGAGAGAGAGTAGAGAGAGTGAGCTAGATCGCGCCCCAACCCCAAACGCACTGGCGAGTTTGCGCCGCCGAGATCGTCCCGTCGAGATCGCACCACCACCGAGATCGCACCCCAGCACCGGCGCCGCCATCTAGATCGTCACCACCTAAGACCGATCCACCCAAAATTGATCTCGTTCTCAACCCAAAGCTCATCGGTGCCGTCGTTCTCGTTCTCGACCCAAAGCTCATTGGCGCCGCTGATCTCGTTGTCTCAATCTCATCGCCCATGACCGATCTCGTCGTCTCGATCTCATTGCCCATGACCGATCTCATCACCCATGACCCATAACCGAACTCTCTCTTTCCCTTAGTTTTCGATCACTCTCTCTTCCTCCCTCTCTCAGTTTGACCAAATTTTTTAGTTTAATGAATTGTTTTGAGCAGATTTTTGTTTCTTTAAGTGTATATATTGAAATTTTCTGTAATAAAATTTCTGTGGATGCTGAGAAAATGTGAAAATTTTGTAGGAAAATAGCATCTTTAGAATGTTACCAAACACCGAAAATCATTTTCCGAACTATTTTTCATTGCACAACCAAACACCCGGATTTTATTTTCCTGACGAGAATTAACTTTCCCCTGCATTCATTTTACGCTTGGAATTCGATTTATATTGAACCAAACGCAGCCTTAGGCTCTTTTGGATATACATTACTGACAATCTCTTTAAGACCTTCTCTCCTCTCCCCATGTGTGTGTGTTAAAATACTTAGTATTCTCAACCAAAAAAAAAAAAAAAAAAGCTCTTGATTGGATTTCATCACTTTTACATGAGCCCACCATATGTAACACATGTACTTGTAGAGGCTAAAATCCAATTAAGAGTTTACACATAAACAATGTGTGAATTTGAGTGTAGAAGGAGGTGTGTCCCTAGCTTTATACTACACACATTCCCAAGTCCTAACTAGTTTGATACAGAAATATCAATATATAGTAATAGCAATTAAAGAGGAAAAAGCATGGCTTTTCAAGCCATTAAAAAACTTGCACTAATTGAATTGAGGAAACTCATAATAGGCAGGTTTAATATCATTCCAAAATTGGAATTTCAATTTTAAAAAAGAAAGTGCAAACTACATGTTTCGTCCCTAACCTTTACGCTGAATGTCAATTTGGTCATTAACATTTCAAATGTATCAATTTAGTCCCTAACCTTTTGCCTTTGTGTCAAAATAGTCCATGCCATTAACTGATGGATGGAAAATGTTTACATGGCTAACAACCAAAATAAAAAATTATTTTTTATGCGACATATACTGCCACGTGTACTACCACATGAAATTAAAAAAAAATTAAGAAAATTAATTTGGAGAATTTGTTACTATCAAATATAATTTAAATGAAAAAACTCAACCAAGCTAAAATCCAACGAATACAAATATAATAGTTGCATTCCTTAGGAAAGGGTTTGAAAGTCAAAAGAGGCAGAACGTTGTTTTTAGTTTCGTTTCGTCCTATATCATCATCCATCAATAACAATATGCAATATCATCCTCCTCACTTGCCATTCTTTCTATCCTCTGCTACCATTGCAAGCTCCATTGCAAGAGAAAGAAGAAGAAGTACTATGTGGGTACCATCATTTTGCAAGACAATGGCTGTATTGATGCGGCAAATGCAGCGATGGTGGTGGGCTATAATAATGATGTAGAAGAGAAGAAAGAAAATGGATCCAAAAATAAATAAGGGGCGGAAATGTTGGGCATAAAGGGTTGGGGGCCTTTGCAAACAATTCCATGGCTCATTGTACTAGGTGATATACTTTGATTTGAACAAAGCATGGGAAATCGACAAAGATAATAGTAAAGTGAAGAATTTTAGAAATAACGCGTAAAGTGCATTGAATCAAAGGGTGGGTTTGATTTATTTTCTCATCATGTGTGTGCTTTTTCTAATTTTTTTTTAGAGCGGTGAATCAATTTAATGGGTGACTTAATTTTTGAGATTAGGATTCTGGGGATTTCAATCCTAGTTTAGGGATTTTTTTTTTTTTTAATAATTAAAACTCAGAACCACACGTGACAACATATGTGGCATAAAAAATAATTTTTTATTTTAACTGTTAGCCACATCAATATTTTCCATTCATTACTTAATGACGCCAATAGTTTCAACTGACTATAAGTAGATATTGATGACGAAATAATTCGTCGCCTAATCTATTGAAATTGAAAATTAATATATATATATATACAATCAATGACGAAATATTTTGTCACCTTATATGGTTAAATAAAAAAAATTACAAATTAAAAATCATTCGTGACAAATTTATTTTGTCTCGAAATATAATGTTTAGTGATGAAAATATTAGGTGACGGGCTTAGAGCATCTCCAAAAGACTCTCCAAAATTTTGTACTGTTTGGAGAGTAAACCGTTCCTTTTACCTTTTAGATACCTACTTTTTTAAATACACTTTCTAGCAGACTCTCTATCTGTTATATATCCCATTTAAATATTATTTTTTCATTCTTTCTTTAATATTTCTATATTCTCCTTTCAATTTTAATTCATTCATTCCTAAAAAATAAATTCATAATATTTTTACAACACTTTCACAAAAAATCATTTGTGATAAGTTGATATTGATTTTAATTTGCACGTACTATTAAAATTATTTTTTTCTCTTTCTAAAAGAATTATTTTTTTCTCACAAATAATAACCTACTACTTAAGATTTAATGTGAAAGTATTGTGAAAATATTATGGTAGCATTTCTCAATTTTAATTTCTTATTCTCTATTTTATTTTTCCCTTATTTCTTTTTTTTTTTCCATCCATATAATTTCCTTTTCTTCTTTTTTTTTTCCCCCCTCTTTTTTTTCTCCTCCACACACGTGCCCTTACTCTTTTCTTTTTTTCCTTCTTTCCTTTTTTTTTCCCTACCACTTCCTCCAAACTCCAGAACATTCCACAAAGCTCTCTTTCTTTCTCTTTCTTTTTTTATTTTCTTTCTTCCTTTCTCTCTTTTCTCTTATCACTTCATCCACAAGTTTCTTTCCCTCTATCCCATCAAAACACACAAACTTAAAGGTCACACACAACCACATCATTTGATTCTCATCAAACGAAGGTAGAGAGAGGGGGAAATTGCCAAGGGAGGAAAATCGCCTTCGTCGTCTGCTGATCTGCTCTGCCTTCACCGCCGCCTGTCTTCCTCCCTACCACTGCTTGATCTCTTCCCCACGGCCAATGACATGTGGTAGAAATGAGTCAGATCGGTTTTTTTTTTTTTTTTTTTTTTTTTGGTTCTTATTTAATTATTGTGTTCCTTTGTGGGAGTAAGTGAAAGATTGTGAACCCAATAATATTTTTGGTTCTGAAACTATGAGAACGATTGTATATTTTACTTCATTGCATTTTATGTTTTGTGTTTGTTCATAATGCAGTTTGTTGTACTTTCTAGCCGTTGAGATAAAGGGACGAGAGAGAAAAATTTTATTTTTTATTCAGCCAGGTTTTTTTTTAAGAGAAAAAAACGATTTGAAGTTGCCACAGTGCTCTCTTCTTCCAGAGAGCCACTGTAGCAAATCTATAAATAAATAAAAAATAGAGATAGAGAGACTGTTGGAGGTTTTTTTTTTTTTTTTTTTTTTTGTGTTTGCTCCCCAAATAACGCTTTAGAGAGCCTATTGGAGATGCTCTTGGGTGACGAATGCTATTTTTTCACCATATGTCTTTGGCGACAAAATAAGGACATATTGTAATGAAAAGTGTTGTCACTGTAGTCTACTTTTGTTGTAATGGACAATGACTATTTTGATACAATACCAAAAGGTTAAGGACTAAATTGACACATTATCTATATCTTCCATTCAAAAGGACTAAATTAACACATTTGAAATGTTAAGGATCAAATTGACATTCAGCCTAAAGGTTAAGGACCAAACATAAATTAAAATTTAATAAGCACAAAATTTATTTGGGAGGGCTTGCTCGATCGATGAGGTCCAATATGATTTTCATTTGTTTGTTCCAACTTTATCCTTAACAACATCACAAGCCCCTTGTGCCTTATCCTTCATCTGCTGGCCAGCCTGCAATATATAGAACTGCATATGTAAGCAATTAACAATGATGTAGGGCAGTATTGCTTGAGATCGAAGTATTTTGTTATGTTTATATGTAATTTTCTAACTTAGTAAAAACTTTGTTGAACCTCTTGGCATGATTCCTTGGCAGATTGAGCAGCATTTCTTGCCTTGTCCGCCAAGTTGCCCGCCTTTTCCTAAACCAAAAAAGAACAACACATTATAATCAACATTTAAAATGTCAACGTGCGTAGTGTTCATGCATGAAACATCCATCCATGCCTATGTAAATCCTTTTAGATGCAGTTTGCCTAAGAAAAACCGTATCATAGGCATATCTTGGACATATTGGCACTTAAAATAAAAAATCAAGGTACGCATACAAGAGTATTCCAGAGATATCCATACCGGATACAAATATATGAGCTAAACTGGAGTATCCGTGCTTACTAGATGTATGCTACTATGCTAATAGATGTAAATAGGAGGTATAGAAACTCACTTGAGCTTGGCCTTTGGCCTGGCCAGCTTGGTAACTTGCATTCTGGGATTCGTCCATCTTCAGTTTCTACTTGGAACACAAACACTAACAATGTAATTCAGGCTTTAAAATTCAACTTGGGTGATTCTACAAACAAATGTGAGGCAAAATTTATAGGATTTTCAAACCAATCCACTAATTGACACGTTTATGTTTTCTCAAATATGCTCACAACATGTGTCATCATATGATTGAAGTTTGGCATTTTTATTTGGCCTTAGGACCAGGTGCTTCTTTTGATGATACGCACACTAACCATTCAATTCAAAGTTGGTTACGATTTTAGAGGGACATATATGAACTTGGCCTTGACATTGCTTGCAATGAATTTGCTACTCTAGAGTCTAGACTGTCCTAGTGATAAAGTTCGCTTGTGGTAATTAAACTTTGTCCATTATTGAGATATACATATAAACTTCACATTTTTTGAGTCATATGATGTGATAAAAATAAATAATTATAAAAAGAGAAACTAAAAAATTCATAAGCGCACACGCTATGCATATTCTTGCTCTATCAAGTAGTAAGCAAAAAATACTCATTATCAATCACACATTGGTGCAAATATTTCACGTCCAGATTTTATGTACAGATCTTAGTTTGCTCCATAGGTACGCAAAGGACCCCATCATCAACTGGCATCACATGAAATGAAAGATCAATAGTAACCTTAAAATTTTTAAGTTATTAAATGTTACCCCCACTTTCAGTGTCAGATTGTCCTTATAAACTGGGCCAGAATAGAGTCTTCCACACTACATAGATCCAGTCTTAGGCCAGATGGGCTCAGGCCCAATCCATGGGCTTGATTGATTTGCACCCTTTAATAACTACGTTGTATTAATTTAAATTTTAATGCAGGTAAAACCCAAATTGATTAAAAGTCTTATAATAAGATGTGAATTATTTCCTATAGCCACAAACTTTTCTACAGTAATTTTACAAAACTTCTAATATAGTAAATTCTTATTGGTTTGCATTTGCGCCCACACTTACATCGTTTTTTTACTTACTATTAGCCACTACCATAATAGCAATTTGTAAAAAAAAAAAAAAATTGTAATTCTTTCTTTCTCCTCCTTTTAAAATTTATAAAAAAAATTATAGATCTAAAATTTAAAACAAAATATACCATCCCAAAAAAAATAGCCCAAAAACAATAATTACCAATAGTAAAGCTAAACACAATTAAGCTCAATTAACTAATTTTACCAAAAACAAACAACTCGGCCCTTTAAAAAATTTTAAACAAAATAATTATTTCCTTACCAGAAAGGAGATGCACATATAAAAAACACAAACAAATAAAAAACCCTTTAGCAGTTAAGTACTAATGCTAGAGGCCAAAGCCATTGCACACAATTTTGTTTATTTATTGTGAATGCTCAACTAACATGTAAAACACTATGGACGTTTTTAGACCCCCAATAATAAAATATCAATTCAAGCTTATTATCAAACAATAAATGTGTGGAACATGAACATAAGCTAATAACAGAATTGATAAACAATTTAAACCAATTAAAATCAAATCCACAGCAGAAAGTAAATGGCAAAGATTAAAGGAAGGGAGATGCAAACACAAAGACAACACAGCGATGTGTTATCGAAGAGGAAACCGAATCTCTCGGCATAAAACCTCTCCGCCGCCCTCCAAGCGGTCAATAATCCACTAAAGAATGAAAGTAGGATACATGAACAGTAGAAGACCCTCCAAGCCTAATCTACCCAGTGTACCTAAGCCTTCCAAGTTTCTTGCTCCAACGAGGTTGCGCCGAACTTTTGCCTTCTTTAACTTACCGAATTCCGCTATAGCCCATAGCATCAACCAATAACCATTAGTCCCTTCCTAACTGCTTCCCAAAGCACCAAAAAGCCTTCTCACAGATGTGGGTATGGTGAGAAAAGGATTTGGTCAAGAACCTCTCAAGGATGTAACAATAGGGAGGGTGAGAGTACAGGAATTTAAAGAGTCTCTATGTGAAGATTGTGGATGAATCAATCTTATTTTTCTCTAGGGTTTCTCTCTCAAAATTCTCTCTGGAGGCTCTCTACATTTCGTGGGTATAAAGGTTTATATATAGTGGTGGGTGTTTGGAATGCGAAGAGTCATTTTTCAAAACAGAGCTGGCTAGCGACTTGGCCTCGCAACTTGACTGATTCGCGAGTTCAAGCTGCGAGCTAATTGAATGGCCAGTCTGGACTTTTTGTCCTGTAGTGCTATAGCTGGCATGACAGTTCAACTTCTCTGCATGCTTCACTTGTGTACATCTTCTGGCGGCTTGCCAGCCGCGAGCCACCCGTGAGATCCAGTCGTGAGTCCCTGCTTCATTACACATTCTTGAGCATTTCTTCACACTCTCTCACATACTACCCTTACAAGATTCCCACCTAAATACAGGGTTTCTAAATGCTGAATAACAAGCAAATTTGGCACGGAATAAAGCCAACAAAATGGTTGATTAAATTTGAAAGCTCTAAAATGTGTTGAAAAACACAAGAGCTGTTTAGACCCCCAATTAAAATTACGGCTTGGTTGATTTTACACAAACTTAATACTAAGTGCGGAAACGTGTAAACACAAGCGTATAATCAAAAAGCTACTCTAATCCATAAACTAAGCAACACAGCAGTATAATGGAATATAAAAGAGTAGGGAAGAAAGATGCAAACTCAGAAAACACCAAGACGTGTTCTCGAAGAGGAAACCGAAGAACTCGGCGAAAAACCTCTCCGCCGCCCTCCAAGCGGAAATCGATCCACTAGACAATCAGTTGGGATACATGAGTGAGCAAAAGACCCTCCAAGCCTAATCTACCCGATGCACCTAAGCCCTCCAAGCTCCTACTCCAACAAGGCTTCTCGGAACCGTGTCTTGTCTAGCTCTCCGGATCCCGCAACAAGCTCCATGTTGCATCTGCCATCCTTGGCTTCTTCCAATGCTTCCCAGCAACTCCAAAGCACTCTCTACACTCTGAATAGGTGTGGGTTGTGTTTGGGTACAAATCTCCTGTCAAGGTATGATAATGGGAGAGGGATGGAGAAGAGACTACTATAATTTCTCACTAAGGAGGAGTAGCTCTCTCTAAAAGATGGGTGTGTGTTGTAGAAAACCTATCTAGGGTTTTTCTCTCTGAATAGCCTCTCTTACATTTGTGGGTAATGAGGGTATATATAGTATGGGTGAAGGGTAAGAAAGTCACTCATTAAAATCCTCCAGGCAGAATGTTTCGCGACTATCTCGCGGGAAGGCCTTACCCGCGAGACACTCGCGAAAACGACAACCTGGCACGACTCTTCAGCTTCCAGTCATGTGCTTCTCACATGGCTCTTTCGCGGCTTAGCTTCCAGCGACACACCCGCGAGATCCACTGATCTTCAATAAAGCTTGAGTCTTCACCAACTTGATACTAAACCCAATACAATTAAATCCCACAAAATACAAGGAAATAAAATAAAGTAATTACAACACATTTTGTCATGGAATAAAGCCAATATAAAACATAGTTGTAAATCACAACTTTACAATCTCCCCCTTTGGCTATTCCGTGACAAAACACCCTATAACAGACTCTAGACTTAAACATGAGTTTGGGAACAAAGGCAAAACTCACTCACACCTAATTCTAGATTCTGATAAGCTCTTGGACATATGAACAAGTAACTCCTGAAACACAACAACACAATAATATCATTGTATGCAGAAAACTTGAAAAACATATGGAGCATTAAAAGCATGATCAAGCAAGATGAAATAGAAAACACTGGATCATGGCAAGATCAAACAAGTAATCACTATACACAAGCAATTACTATGCTCATTCACACAAGGAATGAACATCCGGATATGCAAGATGATAAGCTCATGTGAAGAGTACCATTTGCAAATCCAACACTCAACCAATGCAAAATACTTGAAGTATTTGCATCTAGGAACAATCCTACATGGGCACAAGAGTGTTCATCACTCAACCAATGCATAGAACGTATATGCATCTAGGAACAATCCTACTAGGGCACAAGAGTGTTGTATTGAAGTAAATGTATGACATTAAACTTCAAAAGCACAAGCATAAAGGCTGCATAAGCAAAGTATTGCAAATACATGGCACAAACCATAAAAGCCTACAAATCATGCAATGAAACAAACCCTTAAAGCTTACAAAAGCAACATGGGTACATAATATAAAGTACTTCCCTATCATATCACTCCCCCTATCATGAATCATAGGAGCTGTGATGAACTTGGAACATATATACCTGTAACCTGAAACACTTGCACAAAACACATTAGATCCTCAAGGTAAATCAGGTGATAAAAAGACAAGTATAATGTAACAAGTAGAATGCGATCAAGTAAACATGTTGTGAAACATATGAGCAACTTGATCAAACACATGACAGTCATATGGAAAAGACTACAATGATCATATAGCAAAGCAAATGATCATCTGAACATGCAACCAATAAAGCACAATAGCATAAGGGTAAAAGCATGTCCAACACATAAGCACGATGCAATGAGAGCAATAAAGCATATCAAAGCACCATAAAGTAACGAGAAAACAAGCATAAAGTAGATCAAGGTTTTCTCAAAAAAAATGTCTTCTCCCCCTTAGTATATGCATCTCCCCTATGGCTTTCTCCCCCTACGAATGTGCACAAGGTAGAATTTCTCCCCCTAAGAGTGTGCACATGAGTCATATAGAAATGACGATACTCTCCCCCTTTTTGTCACGAATAGACAAATTAATCAAGAGGAAGGAGGGAAAGAAAAGAAGATAAGAACAAGGGTAAAAGATGATGCATGAAGGGTGCATGATGAATGAGAAAATGAAACTCAAACATAAGACAAAAACATTTTAAAACAATGCTACAAAGCATAAAGAACATAGAACATGACATGCTAAGGATGATGGAACATGATGAAAACCTAGACATGACATGGACACAAGAACATGTTATAAGTGCTAGAAGGTCTAAAAGAACTTAACTGGCATGAGTTAAGGCAAAAACATGTCAAGTGTTAGAGTGTGTGCAGCAAGGTGCAGCTACTGTGCATCTAGTGTGCATGTGAGATGCATGACCAATGCATGAGCAAGGCACTCAAGGGGCAAAGTGTACAAAACACACCACCAATGATCAAAACATGATAAACATGAATAATTATGGTGATCCCCAAAGTTTGGTACTCATCGGAGTCCAAAACAACGAGAAAATGTCATTTGAGCATTTTATCAAACACTTAGAGTGCACACACTACACAAGTATGATGAACAATGCAAGAACATATGAAAATCTTGCCTAAATACATGTTATATTTGCCACAAGGGGCCAACAACCAAAGCAAAGCATCATTTTAAACAAAACCCAATCAAAAAGATTGACAGAAAATAAGTTTTCCAACTCCCATTTGAGAAAATCCCAACTATGAACATAAAAACCCCAAAAACGTAATCTAAGGATCAAAATCAATGAAAAGAGTTAAAGATTACCTTAGAGATGTTTATGGAATGTAAAACACTTAAAATTAGTTGGGTTTTGATGTAGAAACATGAAAATAAGTGTTTGGGAGAAGATGGGAGAAGTTTAAAACAAAAGACCCACGAAATGCCCTTTAAAAAGCTGATCTGGAAATTTTCGCGGGAAGCTGACTCACAAAAGTACTCGCGAAAATTTTCGCGGGTAAGCCTTACTCGCGAGATACTCGCGAAACAGTCGCGAAACTCTCTGTCCAAAGCTGAAAAAGCTTTAAAATTGGACCATTTAACTCCCAGTTGAGCCTATACATGAAATAGGTCACAAAAACACCCAGAAAACATGTTTTTCACACAAAAACACTTTGAAAACTTTGAAAAAAAAACATGGGTGATACAAATCACTTCCAAAAGCAAACAAAAAGAGCAAAAATCTTTTTGGTTTGAACCACATATGGTTGAGCACACACACATCACATTTGAACATGTACAATCACACAAATGAAATAGACATTCATTGAACAAAAGTCTTGTGTGTTGTGTGTGAGGATCAAGTGTGGAATAGTCCTTAGACTAGAGTGAAGCTTCAATGATCAATTCAATCGGGTCATACACAACTGATACGAAATCAAGTGGACAATCTCCATTATAGAAATGAATATATATGACCTCCCACACATTGAATACATAACTTAGAAGCTTTTCATTTGGCTTCTGCATAAGGCATAACAATTGGTCCATTTTATTTTGTTTGGACAAAAACATCTCATTTTGAGATTGGTGCTTGAAATTTATGATATTTCAACATTGATGATTAGCCTTTGGCTTTTTGAGCACCATACAAAACATATTAAAAAGAGTCGCTTTCCCTTTTTCCTAGTCAAATACTAGTATGTGCGACAGGCTTTTGCAGCTCAATATCTCTTTTCATTTGGAGATTTTACATTTGGTGAGCTCTATTTGCAAAAACAAAAAAATAAAGTGGGAAGAAATATAGACACAAGTCTATGCAAGTATCAAGACCAACAAGACTATTGACCAATCATTCATGACAAGCTTGAAGATCTATTTACAACAGTCACACATAGTTTTCAAGATTTCTCCCACAAAGAACTAGGTGCATACAAAACAAGCTAAGCTCGTAAATGTACTATGCCATTAGTACGAAGGTACTAGGCCAAACTCGCATGAGATATGTGCTCAAACATATACGATCAAACTTTTTGAATTTTTCACTTTTTATGTGGTTTTGGATTTTTTACTCACACAAAACAAAGACATAAAAGTAAGATCAAAACAAAAGCAATGCATACAAATAAATGCAAAATGCACAAATGCATGAAGATATGACATTCAATGCATGAAGGGTCCTACAAAGATCGAAAGAATTAGATCAAGGACCGAAAGAGCAAAAGCTCAACCATAGGAACCCTTCCTCATCCAAACGGAATGATTGCTTGGAATGAGTGTCTCAAGAGAAGTGAGACGAGGGTTGGAAGAATGAGAACCGGAGATGCACATAGTCAAGGAGTTAAGAGCATTAAACACTTTCTTTAACAACATGCTATTTTCACTCAAATCCGGTTTATCATGCAAAGTGCAACTTCCAAGAGGCTCAAGTTTCTCTTTTCTTTTAATTCTTTTAAGAGCATGAAACTTAGAGCAATGAGGTCTTAGATGACCAAAGGCACCACAATGGTGACAAACAATGTTTTTAGGTCCATTAGGCTTTTTGGGAATGGATCTAGCAACTTGGGTTTGTTCTCTCTTCAACTTAGAACATTGAGGCCTTATATGACCAATCACACCGCAATGGTGGCAAGTTGGAACAAACTTAGATCCACTCAATTCCCTAGGATTGGACCTAATCAAAGGCTTAGGCTTAAGAGCCTTTCTCTCCACTTTTTGATTTCTTTTATGTGGAGGAATGTACACCGATTTGTCCTTTGAGGCAAAACACACATTAGGCACAAAATCGGGTACCACAACATGATTGCAACATACATTTTCATCATTTTTAACAGTAGGTTCAGCAATCAAACACTTGGCATGCATCTTAAGAGATTCATTTTCAGAATTAAGATCATCAACAAGTTTGTTAGACAAAACAAGTTTAGCATCCAAGTTCATATTCAAACACTCAAACTCTTTCAGCTTTTCAAGAGAATTTTCAGCAAGCTTTTTATACTTTTCAACCAATTTATTGGATTCATTGAGCTTAGCAATCAAATCATCCTTTTCACAAAATAACTTGCTTAAACTCTTTTGAAACTTCTTAGCATTTTTCTTTAAGAGTTTGGTGTTAAGAATATCAACAACACCCAAAGGTTCATGTAACATAGCATCACAATCATGAGGATTATCACTCATAGAGGCATTTTCACAAACACGTGGCATGTTACAATCAAAACATCCATAGAAGCATACAAAGCATTATCCATGGCAAAACACACAAGGGATCAAGGATCACACTTAGGTAATGAAACCAAAACAAGTGTACCCGCTCTGATACCAATTGAAAGCTCTAAAATGTGTTGAAAAACACAAGAGCTGTTTAGACCCCCAATTAAAATTACGGCTTGGTTGATTTTACACAAACTTAATACTAAGTGCGGAAACGTGTAAACACAAGCGTATAATCAAAAAGCTACTCTAATCCATAAACTAAGCAACACAGCAGTATAATGGAATATAAAAGAGTAGGGAAGAAAGATGCAAACTCAGAAAACACCAAGACGTGTTCTCGAAGAGGAAACCGAAGAACTCGGCGAAAAACCTCTCCGCCGCCCTCCAAGCGGAAATCGATCCACTAGACAATCAGTTGGGATACATGAGTGAGCAAAAGACCCTCCAAGCCTAATCTACCCGATGCACCTAAGCCCTCCAAGCTCCTACTCCAACAAGGCTTCTCGGAACCGTGTCTTGTCTAGCTCTCCGGATCCCGCAACAAGCTCCATGTTGCATCTGCCATCCTTGGCTTCTTCCAATGCTTCCCAGCAACTCCAAAGCACTCTCTACACTCTGAATAGGTGTGGGTTGTGTTTGGGTACAAATCTCCTCTCAAGGTATGATAATGGGAGAGGGATGGAGAAGAGACTACTATAATTTCTCACTAAGGAGGAGTAGCTCTCTCTAAAAGATGGGTGTGTGTTGTAGAAAACCTATCTAGGGTTTTTCTCTCTGAATAGCCTCTCTTACATTTGTGGGTAATGAGGGTATATATAGTATGGGTGAAGGGTAAGAAAGTCACTCATTAAAATCCTCCAGGCAGAATGTTTCGCGACTATCTCGCGGGAAGGCCTTACCCGCGAGACACTCGCGAAAACGACAACCTGGCACGACTCTTCAGCTTCCAGTCATGTGCTTCTCACATGGCTCTTTCGCGGCTTAGCTTCCAGCGACACACCCGCGAGATCCACTGATCTTCAATAAAGCTTGAGTCTTCACCAACTTGATACTAAACCCAATACAATTAAATCCCACAAAATACAAGGAAATAAAATAAAGTAATTACAACACATTTTGTCATGGAATAAAGCCAATATAAAACATAGTTGTAAATCACAACTTTACAAAATTCAATCTTACATATTGAATCACTTAAATCCTTAAACCCTTCAATTCCCTTTAAGGACATGGTTCTCTCTCTCTCTCTCTCTCTCTCTCTCTCTCTGTTCTTAGTTTATCATTTCACCATAACATCTTTGCATCAAGTCTCACCTCTTGTTATTCTATTTCTAATTCTTTTGTTATCTATTTGTTTTCCAAGTACATATAAGTAAGTTCAAATTAGTTTAATTTGGGTGTTGTGCGCAAGTTGGTAAATAAATCTACCAAATCCGTAGTCTCTGTTGAGGACCGTTTTTTCGGCCCACGTGGCATTACTTCATTGGCAACCCATGCCACATCAACATATTATTGATTTTTTTGGGTAAATCTATTTAAAGCCCAAAATAAGCTCATATCTCATTCAACTACACGGATTGAGCTCACATGGCCCGCGAGATCCTTACTTCAAGAGGCAAATCCATGTCCACATTTCCTCTTCATCAATTGGGATCATAACCCCATAACATCATCAACATCAACATATGGATCGGGCTTAAGCAATGAATCAAAGCTCATTGCCCATATTACCTCTCTTACACTCATGGCAAGCGGATTCTTCAACAAGAGCCCATATTTACACAAAATGACAACAAAATCCGAGGTACGTCATCTCACATTCAGCTTATGATCCAAGCCCATAAGTCTCTTTGGGGAAACTTTAGGAGTCGTGGTTTGGAGGGCCAAGAGGTATGTTCAGTAAAGCTCCAGCGGTTTAAAATTAATAAAAGAGACATGTTGCTTGACGTGTCTTCTCCAACTCCCTGAACTCTGACGAGTCTGTGTATAGCGGGTAACATATGATAAGCATCTCTTATCACGTAGCACTTTAGATGATAAAATTTCTCATTGCTCTTTTCCTAAAACTTGATATTCATCATGTGACATATACTCAATATCCCTAGCTGTTGCTATACAAATTTAGAAACTTCATTATATCATTCTACATAAATCTCATTACTTCTTTCAGCTAAAATCCAGCTCAAACACGTGGCCTAATCTGATTGGCTATCTTTATCTCTCTCTATATACAAAATATTCATGATATCTTTAATAACCAACTGCTGTCTGCCACAATCTGACCGTATATTTCTCTACCAGCTGCTAGAGCAAAGCATTATATACTCTTCTTGCTCACCAAGATTATGTCACAACACAATGAGACCTTGACTAAATCTCTAAAACAACATTATCTTTCAACCAATCCTTCTATTACTTGCTAGAAATGTGTTGTGATGGAACCTTGCACCAAAAACACAAACACCCAAAAAGGAAGCATTTTCAGCTGAACCCCAGCAGTGTATTCAGCACTTGACACCTGGCTGAGAGAGACATCATCAGCCATTTAATGCTGAAATCCCAGCAGCCAGCTGTTATACCCAAAATAGCAAGATACCCTTCAAAGAGATCTTACCATTTTTTAGCCAAATCCTTGAAATGATCTCTCCAGCAGTTTGAAATGACCCATTTGACCTCATTGGTTCTGCCCAAAGCAAACAGCTTTTTCATGATAGCTATCACAGCTTTTCCTGATAGCTATCACAACTTTTCCTGACAGTTGGGACAGCCTTTTCAAAATAGTTGTGACAGCTGATCCAGCAGCCTGAGCATTACTGATTTTTCCTCATTTAGCTAAAACCAAAACCAACTATTGAAACTACATTTCTCTTGCCAAAATACTTTCCTTTTTTGCTACATTTTTTCCAGCAGCTCTTACCCGAAATAGCAAGAATACCTTAAAGCTAAACATACCATTTTTGGCCAAATTTTAAGATGGATTTTTTGAAGATTCGTTGCTAGTTGGTACAGATTTTGGCTAAGATTATTTGCTAAAATACCCTCCTAAACTCAGCTAAAGTGAACCCTTCATCAACACCTAAAAAGGGGGGACACCAATGGAGAACAACTCTCTCATAAGCTTCCCTATTCTTTCTCCCTTAAATGATCTTCTGAAGCTCTTAGTGAAGTACTGAGCTTCTGGGTTTTTAGTTCTAAATTAAGAACTAAACTCTTCAGCCCTTTGCTCATAAATGTCATTCATAAGCTTTCATACAATTCCAGCAAAAAATCCCAGCAGCTTTGCTAAACACACTACAATACTATTACTCTCTTATACTCATTCTCTCACTCTCCATATACTGAAAATACATGTATCTTGCTGCCCATATCTCTAAACATCTCTTTCTTCACTTCTTTTACATAATCTCATACATACTTACTACACCATTACATATAACACACCACAACTCTTCTAAGCTCCATTCTCATATTCTATCACTCTGGAATTCTACTGCTTTGCTGCCCATAAACACATCTCAATACTCTTCTCCACCTATCTTATAAAAGCCCTTCTCATGGAAGGCATGAACTTCTAATGCTAAAGCCCTTCTTCTAGAAGGCACCAAGATCTCACATCAAAGCCCTTCTCTTAGAAGGTACAAGTACTCCATTCAAAAGCCCTTCTCAAGGAAGGCAACACTATTCATAACTTCACAACAACTAAAAGAGCATTGTCAAGGGGAAAACTCGTTTAAGTGCATGATAAGAGGGGCAAGCTTAACCAGCCCTTACACACAGCTTGGCATACTCTCTCTCCCTCCAGTTGCACCCATTTTTCCCTTCAATCTTGAAGTTATTATGGCAAACTGCCTCTTTGCCACTGGGGTCACTCTGCTGGGACATTATCAGCTCACAGAAGCTACACAGCTGGGCTGCAAACCATCAGAGATAAGTGACTTTGCTTCCTTTTCTTTAAATTTACATTATTGAGTATATGATTGTTTCACATTTAAACATATATTACTTTATTCCAACTACTATTACAACTGTTAACCAAGGTTTAAACTCATTTAAATGCATGATAAGAAGGGCAAGCTTAACTAGCATCTACCGCTGGCATTTTGCTAGAATCCTATCAGCTCAATGATGCTACACAGCTGGGCTACAAACCATACAAAGATAAGTGACTTTGCTTATCTTATCTTTAAGTTTACATCATTGAGTACATGATTACTTTACCTCTAAATAAATACTACTTTATTTCAACTGCCATTACAACTACTAATCAAAGCTATCATATCAAACACATGTTACATATTTACTCAACCATTATCGTGATTCTTAGACTTTGGCTTTAATGGCTTTGCAGGCTTAAAAGTACACCGGTAGCCGTTGGACCACATGGCCCAATGTTGAGTTCCGAACGCAACTCCCCAAAAAGAACCTGGGGCCTAATAAGGTCATCCTTCAAACGAACCACACGTGGCTGGGCAACCGAAAAAGCGCCCCCGAACAGTCTCAAAGGAGAGTTGCAAACTGACCTACTTCTATATACATACAAAACCACAATAAATACCTTTTCATCCATTTATCTTGTTTCTACAAACTCTTTGTTCTCAAGTCTTAAGGTATTTGTTCCTAGAACATATTGGAAAGTCCAATTTTAACATAAAAAGTTGTTAAAAGGTCAATTTGCATCTCTCTCTACTTTGTTCATTCACATGGGCAGCTGATAGCAGCCCACCATAATTTCTAGTGTAAACAAGATCTATTTACTAGGAGTTAAAACTATGCCATCTAATTTATGGCCTTATCTTCTTTTAGTTGCCTCTCTCTCTCTCTCTCTCTCTCTCTCTCTCTCTCTCTCTCTCTCTCTCCATATATATATATATATGTGTGTGTGTGTGTGTGTGTGTGTGTGTGTATAAGCTCTTATTGGAATGGACACTAAGAAATAGAGAAACATCGATAGTAAAGAGAAAGATATATGTACCAATATCATAAAAATCATAAATAATATGATGCAGCGAATGAATACTTGAGAAGAATGAATTCAGATATAATATTACTCTCGTATTTCTTGATGAAGTTGTTTTATAAACTCTAAGGATTCTTATACATGATAGAGTGATATCCTTAAAGGACTCAAAATGATGGTCTTGGTCAAACTTTGATTCTTTTAATGTTTTTTTTCCCTTGAATAATCACTTCATTAATATGAATCAAACAAAAGCTAGCAAGGTCCGTACCTTCTCATTCTTCTGGTAAGGGAATTTGTTTCACACAAAGCTACATATATGGCTACTAGCTAATAAGTTATGAGTTTGAAACAAAAACATAATGGTTCTTCTAAGACCACAACTTTTATCATAATTTGATGAAGTAGTTGACTATAAGTGATGTACAATTACTTTCATATGAATTCATCATTTTTTCTCCACTAATCATAGTTGACCACTTTAAAATTGTGTCCAAATGCTTTCTAAAAACAAAATCCACAAAAAAAAAAATTTTAAAAAAAATAATCAGCTAGAATTATCTTGGTTTCTTCCATGAACATTTGAATAAACCAATTAACTTCCAACGTATTTCCCTTGATAGCTCCCATCACGTTTAAGGCATATCTCCCTCTAAAATAACACAGTTGAGGTTACGTTCTTGATGTTTATCTTTTTCTAATTAACATTAATGCGTAAGATTAATTATTTATTTATTTCTATATTTTTTTTTTAAGATACATTTTAGAACATTTTAGCGGCATTAACTTGGTGGTAATACACACATGTTTTTGCCAAACACATACCTAGTTTGAATCTTAGAGCTGACCTAAACCATTACAATTTTATTGTTTTGAATTTGAAGTTTTTTTTTTTTTTGCAGGGTCCATACGCAGAAAAGCCCACAAACCCAATCCAAAAAAAAAAAAAAAAAAACCTTAACTTATCTACAGAACTTCTTTCCTTCGATGTTGGTGATAAAGGACACAATTTCCCCTTTCTCTCTGTTCGCAATCTCTGACATCTCACGCCTCTAAATCTAAGTAGGTCTCCTCCTTTTCCTTTCTTTTTTCCATCTGGGTTTTTATTATTTCAGTTTGGTCCCTTTATTGCTAAATTGTTTTTAATTCTTTTTGTTTTTGGTTTCCTTTTGGTATAGCAGGGTTGCTAGGAACACAACCCAGCAATTCTTCTATTATTCCTTTTGGTTCCTAGCAGGGAGAAAATAAGTGATTGTATATACTTAAACTATGAAACTTCTATGATTATCTATGTTGTGGTGTTGGTTAATGATTTTATTGATCCCCTCTTGTGAAGTGTTTCATTATGTAATGCAAATTCATGAATTTTATTCCTAAATTATAAATAAGTAAATTTGTTCAGTAGTAAAAATAGTGTTGGTTTATTGCTTATTTATTCATTTTTAGTGGGATGGGGGTGAAGATAAAGAATTTTAATTTATAATAGTCATATACCTACACATTGTATCTAAGTTATCATTTGTTTATGGGCTTGTTATGAGTATCACCTTGAAGTACATTATTGGATTCATCATCATTAAACATTAACTTAAGTAAGAAGCTTTGTTTCTTTCTAAATCCTTATTTAAAATTCATTGTCCATGATTTCTGAGTGAGAAAGATTCAAATTGCCGATTTATGATTTCCATAGTGTAAGTGAATTGCTTGAAGTTATACAAAACTTATACATTATCAATGAAAGCGGATGGTTGTGTAATCTATTTTTAATGCTTGATAATAATTATTGGCGTTACTTGCTGCCATGGCTTGAGTTACCCTTTATTTGTTTTTTTATGGATAAGTTTATATCTTTTTTTAGAAATAATATATTGGTCCACATGGATCATAATACAAAGAACAAAGGGAAAAAACTGTGTTCGTTGATTTTAATATTGATGCTAGCAAGGATGGTAGTAATATAATAGATAATGTATGTGATATGGTACAAACTGGCAGTGGTAATGCTACTCAAAATTTGGAAAAACACTAGAGCACTTTTCTCGACAAAGGAATGGATCAATTGACTAATGCCCAAATAACTGGTTTTAAATTTAGTTCCCTAAATGATGGTAGAGAATTTTATAACACATATGCGAAGTTGGTTGGCTTTAGTATTTGCAAAGATGAGAAAAGCATAATAAAGATAACATTGTGACCTCTAGAAGATGGGTTTGTGCAAAAAAAAGATTGCGAACAAGAAAAAATGATGTAAAGTTAATTTTCATGCAAGAGGCAAGACCAATAACAAGAAGTGGTTGCAAGGCCACTTTTCTTATTAGGTTTGATTGTAAGTCAAATAAATGGGTTGTAGGAGAGTTTAAAAGGGAGCATAATCACAACTTAGTTACTCTATTCGAGACTCAATTTCTTTGTTCACACAGGACTATTAAGGATTTTGATAAGGCTCAGATTATATCACTACATAATATTGGGGTCAAATCAAATCAAATCAAATCATGGACCATTTGATCCAACAAGCTGGAGGATATGAGAACCATATAGGGGCAGATCGCAATTCCAATATGCGTGATAGTGATGCTAAATGTGCGTTGGCATATTTACAAGCCAAATTAGATATGGACTCGTCATTTTTTTTTTTCAATACACTATTGATAAAGAAATCTGTTTGGCAAATCTGTTTTGGACAGATTCTCAAAGTTGTTTAGATTATGCATGTTTTGGAGATGTAGTTGCATTTGATACAACATATAAGATGAATGTATACAAAAAACCCCTTCTTATATTGGTAGGAGCTAACTACCACTAGCTGACCATAGTATTTGGTTATGGACTTTTGGTTAATGAGAGCAGTGAAACATATAATTAGGTGTTGCAAAATATGCTTGTACTAATGAACAATAAGACTAATATTTCAATCATGACAAATGGGGACAAAGCAATGAGTAAAACTATTAAAACAGTTTTTCCAGTCTTGACATCATCTATGTGTGTGGCATCTTGAAATGAATGTTTTTGCAAATCTACATAATAAGGAAGTATATGAAAGTATAGGAAGTGTATGAAAGTTTAATCAAGTGTATGGTACAGTATGTTACACCAAATGAATTTGAAAACATTTGGAAGAAAATGGTCAACAAACTCAATTTACATAACCATGAATGATTGCATGAAATGTATGCTAAAAAATGAAAGGGGGTGAAGCTTCCATGAGAGCATAGTTATTAAACCCGGCCCGGATGTTGACCCGGTCTATGAGCTGGGTCACTGGTTCAACTAGCAAGTCATCGATCGAACTGCAGAGTCAAATAAAAAAATTAAAAAAAATAAGTATTTATAAAATTAAGTTTGAGAAATCATAACCTAAATATGTAAATCAAAAAAAGAAAAACAAATAGGCATATGCCTAAATTAAACTCGCCATTATAATTCAAAATCAATGTTTCCTAAGCAATAGTATTAGAAATTCTATAAAATTCACAAGGAAAAATTCTATAACTCAACCTCTAATGCTAATTTCTCTTAGTCTCTCACTGGTTGTTTCAATTACTCCAACCCATGGATTAAGACCTAGGCTTAAACTTGATGCTCTATCTTCATTGAAAACTCCAACATCAGCCTCATTATTAGATTCTCTATTTTCATTAGGCTCCTCACTCCTAGCTTCATATTGGTTATTAGGATCTCCATCATCATTGTCATCATATTCGACCAACTCTTCCAAGTTCAAGTTATCTACATACGCTTAAACTCTTGTATAAAGCCACAAATGAAATAAAAAGAAAATACATGCACCAGAATAAGTGAATTTTGTAATTAATGTGACAAACTAACCAATATCATTTTCGTTGTCTTGGATTGTACAAGCTGCTAATTCATTTTGGAAGGTCCTCAATTCCTCCACTGTCAAATTTGTTCGCTTATCCTCTAATACCCAATTCGTATTCTCATGAAAAACTTCAAAGTTAATAGGATCATAGTTTCAACGCTTGAAGTAATTTCTACACAAATTTATTATACTTGTGTTAAAAGTTAGAATTTGAAAGTAGTGGAGATCGGAATGAAGCAATTTAACAAGTAAAGAGTTGCATGTAAATAACAATGATTATTACCTTTGCTGTAATCTTAAGTTGTAATGGACATAGACTAGATTGTTAAGGCGTTGATGTTCCAATCTATTCCTTTTTTTTTTGAGTGAATGTGTTAAAAAAATACTCCAATTGCGCTCACAACCAGAAGCGCTGCACATTTGGTTTAAAACACGAATTGCTAGTTTTTGTAGGATTGGTGCACTAGATCCATAGGATATACACCACTCGTCTATGTACAGTTATACACAAATTGTTAAATAAAAACAATCAATATTTATACAATATAGACTAAATGAAAAAATAAAAGCAATTAAGAAAATACAACTAACCAATAAATTAAAGTAGTATTCTTACCAGGTAACATGACTTCACAGTCATTAACCGAAGACTTTCGTCCAAAGTCACCTTCTACATTTCTAAATAATTTCATCTCACTTGTCAACTTACTTTGTAATGTAGGATTTCCATAGGAATACCTCTCAATGACATCTAAAGAGCCTAGATATGGTTTGCTTATGTTTTGCCATTTCAGTGACATTGAATTGGTTACTTGGATTTAACCAATAACCAGCAGCATGAAGATTTTTGTATAGTTGTCTATCCCAACGAGACTACAATTCTCAAGTAAGGTTCAATTCTTTTCTTTCTCCTCTAGAACCTCTTAATCATCTCCTCCCTAGCTTTATGCATAGCTGCATACAAATATCCCATAGCAGGTCTATTATTACTCTCAACTATGCGCAAGACACGAACAAGTGGCTCAGTGACTTGTACAATGACTGCACATTCCTTCCAAAATGTAGAATTCAAAACATTATACACAATTTTTTTTCCCCTTGCTTTATTTAGCATATGCTAAAATTGTCCACTTTCTAGATGTTACCATAGCTCTTAGTGCATCCTTTTGAGCCAAAATACTCTGTAATGCAATAAAATTTATTGCAAAGCAGGTTGGAGCAGGTCGAAGTATCTCCCTTCCGCCTGTGTTTTTTCTCATCAAATGCAATGCATAACAATGGTTATATATATACTTTGTAATTTTTGCAACATGAAGTACGACATCATTTACTTCATCTAACTAATTCCCCATATCTTGTAACATCAAATTTAAGCAGTGGGCTGTACAAGGAGACCAATAAAGTGTACGGAATTCTTGCTCCAACAACCTCCCTGTAGCAATGTAATTTGTAACATTATCAGTCACAATTTGAACCACATTTTCAGGACCAAAAAGTAGCACCACCTTTCTAAGCAACTTATACAACATATCTAGAGTCTTTGAAGCATCAGATGCATCAACGGATTTTAAGAAAACAATACCCCTTGGACAATATACTAGAAAATTAATAAGAGTTCTCCTACATCAATCTGTCCAGCCATCAGCCATAATAGTGCAACCAGTCTCCTTCCATGCTACATGATAACTATCCACAAAAATTTTGACCTCCTCAACATTCTTGGCCAATAAATAACCACAAAGAGCATAAAATCCAGGGCCCTTATAACCAGGACCCATACCAGCAATAGCATCAATCATCTGTTGATAATAATTGGAATTAACGGCATTGAATGCAATACAAGCATCAATCATCCACTTTGATATAGCAAGATCACATCTTTCTACTGCTTCCATACTTTACAACACACTTTTAAGAATAGGCTGAACTCCAGGAGTTGTTCTTGGCATAAAATAACCTCCAATATCACTCGGTGCTTTCCCTTTCCTCTCAGCTAAAGTGTGTTTCCCTTGGCCTAGACTTCCCCTACTTGAAATACATTTTCCCTTTCCTATAAAGCTAGGTGGAGGCATAGAAGAGCGGGTAATTTCTTGAATATTATCATTATCCACATAAATTTGGTCTCTTTGATCCTCGAGACCTGGTCCATATTGGTTATGTTCCTCATACTCTTGTTGTGACTTCCTTTTTTTTTGCAACATGACTTTCCATATTTGGTAACATTTGAAAGTGAACATCTACAGGTACTTTTTTACAACTTTCAATTTCTCCTCTTATCCCAACTAGATGTTTTTTAAATCGGTTAACACCGCCACCTTTAAAAACTTTATTACAGTACAAAAATATCAATTTCCCTCTTCCATTTGTGTCTAACTCTATATGCTTGTAATGACCCCAAGCTGGATCAGTCTTTCCTCTAGCAACGTTTTTTGGAGGAGATGAATTTTGTGTAACATCAATTGTTGATTGTGTCGTAGGGTCTGACATTTAAATTGTTGTAGACACTACAAATATTCCATATTTCATACTATCAAATAACTTATAGTAATTGTAGGTGCAGGTTTCGAGCGCTCTCCGCAGATTGAGAGAGTGGACCCAAGCCCAGCTAACCCTCCAATGAATTTATAGAGTATGGGTTCAAGAGCTAGGCCCTAGTAAGGAATGCAGCGGCCATGCATGGTTGTACGTGAATGCTAATAACTTAAGTGTGGGTTGGAATGCACAATAAGGCTCCTCGAACGGGTCTTATAGAGCTTGAAGTTCTTATTATCTCTTTTCAGAAAGGTTACAAGGTTGGAGAGAATATAAACTGCTACAGTATTTCTTTTCTCTGGTTTTCCGTCCGTCCCTGTCTCAAGAGGGACTTCTTACATTATATACTTCTCTTTTAGTTGATCCTAGCCCTACATTTGTTGATCAACCCGGTTTCCACTTGAGAGCCTGTCCCATCAGCCGTATTCCCATCCCCCCTGTGGGTTGCAGCGCCCAAGACGGCAGTGTTCAGAGGTCCTATCCTCATTAATGCGGCCAGGGCGTTAGTTGAGGGCATTTAATGTGGAGGTGACAGTTCATCCTGGACTTGCTCTTCCACCATGCTTCCATGTCCGGTGCTTGGTACTTGCTACTTGCTCCTTGGATGCTCAGGGAGATTCCCCTTGAGGATGTGCTGCTTGCTCACTTTCTGATCTCGGTCTTCCGAGGATGTAATCATCCTCGGCAATGCTTCTTGGGCACTGGGCTCTACACTTTCGTCCTCGGACCTTGGATGCGTCCTCAGCATGGGCTTTTGGGCCTGGTTCGAAGTGGGCCGGGGTTGCCTGACTCTTTCTGGCCCCACAGTAATAAACAACAAACATACATAGAAAGCAGTAAGTAACAACTAACAATTACACTGTACACAAAGAAACAATGTCACAAACTCACACTGTACACGACAAAAACAAAAAATTAAACAAAAGATGCTTAAACTAAAAAGCAATCAAGAAATAAAGTACATAAAATAAATAAATAAATAAATAAACCCTAATCAAAAGAAGATGGTGGCAGTGGCACAGAGTTATATGGTATTATGGTCATATGTACATGCTATTCAAACTTCAAACTTCAAAGCATTGAAAAAATTATGCACAGCAGCCCATAGCAGTAGCTTTTCTGGTTTTGAGAAATGTGAAAACTAAAAAGTGATGTGATGGTATTACAGGGCGCAGGGAACAATGCTTTTTTTGGATTTTTTTAGGTCTTTTATTGTTTAAATTACCTTATTATCACACATTTAAATAGTAAAAGAGTCAATAAAATGGATTTATTAATGTAATTTTACAAAATTCACAAACTCAGCCAGCTTAATAAAACTTTACTGGGTCACACCGGTTGCATAAAACCCACCAGGTTGCACCAGTTTTGACCGGGCCACTTACATTTCTGATCCAATTGATCACCCGGCCCGATTAATGCGCAGGGTCACTAGTCTAAGTGGCTGGCCGGGCCAGATTTAATAACTATGCATAAGAGGTCTTTTTTTTTTTTTTTTTTTTCCTGGGTACAAGAGTACACAACGTTGTGAAGTCATGAATGCATTCTTGAATAGATTTCTACATAGGAAGACTAGGCTTTATGAGTTGTTCCAACAAGTTGATAAAGCACTTTCAAGTATTAGACATAATGAGAATGGAGTAGATTTTACTTCAAATTATACTAAACCTATTATAATTACTGGGTTAGCTAAAATCAAGAAGCATGCTGCTACTATAATGACAAGAGAGATATTCAGTATGGTTCAAGAAGAAATAATGAATGAACGAAAATTCATTGTGCTTAACTCCATAAACAGTGAAGGTTATCATGCCTGCACCTTATCTCAGTATGCATGTCTTGACTCAAAATGGAAGGTTGTATATTATCCAATTGATCAATGTATGAAGTGCTCTTGTTTTCTATTCGAGTCATATGGATATCCCTGTCAGCACTTATTTTCCATTATGAAGGTTGAACATTTGAAACAGATCCCACCGACATGTAAATGAAGATATGGCTGATTTGCTAGTTATAGTCAAATGTTTTACTTTGGCTCAAGAACAACAGAAGGCTTCAAAGAATTGAAGGTTGAAATAGCAAGGTTGAAATGCCGCCATGAAAGAACTTTATAATTCAAATAAAAATGCAAATGAAGATGGGATACACACTAGATTAAGAATCAATAAAAATGTTCGGGACCTAGCCATTGTCAAGACTAAAGGCAACCATGGTAGCATGAGTAATAGTAAGGTGAAAGTTAGATGATGCAGTAATTGTAAAGATGTTGGATACACAAGCGCACATGTCCATCTACCCATATTCAACAAGGTGAACATGTTGATAGTGACAACGTACATGAATTTATGGAACATCCTACACTAGATGCAACTGTTGGCTCACCTGATTTAGAAATACATTATTATAGTTTTCTTTAATCGTAAAATGTCTATGGGATACTAGACAAAATATTAAGTATTTTTTTTTTCAGCTGTTAGCATTTTTGTTAAAATTTATTAGTATTTATGGTTAACACACTGTTAGTTTTTGTATAGAGTTACAGGATTGGAATTAGGTTTATTCAGTTGCGAATGGCCAATCAGTAGGTTAAATGAATGGCAGACATCAAAATAGTGATGTTGTGTTAGGTGATGCATTGTGCAAGAGATTTTCCCTTTTCAAATTTTGGTTTTGGGTTTGCCACTACTGATATATATGATATGTGACTTGCTTGTGATTTTTATTCACCGCACACGAAATTTTACTGGTGTATATGGAGACCAATTTCTACAAAATAGAAGTGTAGAACAAAGTCAGCAGAGGACTCAAACCACACTAAACTAGCTTCTAACTCACACTGCAAAGCAAATAGAAGCCTTGTATGCTGTCTGACTTCAACCAGCACCAATTGATTGATGGATTGAAACCTGCAAAAAAGATCCGGGTCATTTCAAGATCGTTCATATTCAAGAATTGGTACTAGGATCGTTCAAAAGCAGTGGGATTGGTAGGATCGTACATCCAAACGATCCCACACGATCCCAATTTCTTGCCAATATCTTCGGGCTAAGAGATGACTACTTGGGCTCAAATAGAATAAAAAAACAACCAATGCCCTATTTTTATCTCTTCTTTGAGTTTATGAGAAGAAAGAGACATATTTTACAAAGAATATAACCAAAAATTAAACCCACAATAATGATACTACTACCTGCGTGCTCGCAATAGAGGAAGTTTACACTTTAGCTTTGTCATTTATTTTTTACAGATTTGCAAAAAAGGAAATTCCAATGAAGCTGAGGAGAATGGGCAGATTCTCTAAGGAGAAATGGCGACTTTCAGAGGAGAGAATCAAACAAAAGTTAAAAGAGAAGAAGGAAAAGTGAGTTAGAAGGTGGGGTAGGTCAGGTGGGATAGTGGGTTTGTGGGAGTATTAATGGGATATGAATTTTCTACTGTGGTACCACGTTTTTGCATGCTTCCTTAATAGAATACCATTTGTTTTTAACTTTATTTTAGGACGACTCCTCTCCTACAAAAAATAAGATAGAGTTAAAAACAAAGTAAGAGTAGTAAATATAATACTTGGCATTCTATAAGTATTTTGTTTTGAAAAATATAAAACAATTTGTAGTTCTTCTTATCTTAGTTATTATGTATATTATGTCAAATTTATATCTACCAAAAAACTTATGTCAAATTTATTATTTTCTTTAATGATATATTGATTCTTTAACATACACCATTATTATAAGTGATTTTCCACCTTATTAGTGATTTTTGTAACTAAACATTTATTTAACTTTTTAGGATAATCTGTATTACAAATTAAATTATAGTATACAAATTATGATATATTTATGAAAATTTTAATTATTTATTTATTTATTTGTGGATGAATTCATAATTTATATGATTATTTAACATATAAATTCACTTCCAATGTTTTTTTCAATTTTTTTTTTTTTTTGATCTTACGATCCACGATCCGATCTTACAATCAACGATTCCACCATCCCTCCACGATCCTATGTAGGATCTCGATTTTGACAACCTTAGTTGTAACTGTGTTTGTAGGATCCCAATGTCATCAAACCCAATTTCTAACGTCCAACTACAACTTCTAATCCCACATAGTAGTTGCATCCCTTTGGTACAACTGTACAAGTTGTCAAAAAAATCAATAACATTAGTGGATTAGTAATAGTTTAATAAAAATTAAGACAACTTACATATTTCTCATGCATTGATAGTTTATAATGCGTTTATTACTACTAAAATTGAATTATAGTAGGAGAAAAAGAGAAAGAGAAACCAATTTGACGAATTCAATGCTCTAATACTGTCGTCGGGCTAGAGAATGGCAGGAATTGAAGAACTCAATTTCTTCTTTAATAGGTCTTCCTTAAGGTTTTGTTTAGTAGCCGTCTAGGTTTCTTGTGGCTGGTTTGGAAGAGAAGAAGCGTTGAAGGAGAGGGTTTTGTTTAGTAGCCGTTTAGGTTTCTTGTGCCTAGTTTGAAAGAGAAGAGGCATAGAAGGAGAGGTAGAAGGAGAGACAGAAGCAGGTAAGTGAAAGAGAAATCTTATTTTGTTTTTGGTTTTTGTTTATATATGTAGCATGCTTTATCGGTAACCAATATCCACTCAAATTAAATAAGTGGTCAAGATCAAAACACCATTAAATTAAGAGAAGTGATACGTCCACAATATTTTCACAACACTTTTATAACAAATCATATGTAGTAAGTTGTTATTGTTTCTAATTTGAATTTACAATTTAAATTATTTTTTTGCCCACTCATAACAGTCATAGCAATCATAAGTCCAATGTCCCCTTCCTTGCATATGGTATTCACATCGAGCATTCGGATCATACCATGTCGGTAATGGACTTGGCAGAGCCTTAGGTGGCACTGAAGCAATGAGTCTTGCTGAGATCAAATCTGGAAGCAACTGTGACTGTAGGAAAGGTAAAGGGGCAAACTTTCTCGGTCCTTTTATCCTAACGATGGGACGAGCTTGAGATGGCATTGCTGCTTAAGTGGAACCCCCTTCTGTGGATGTGATAACAACTTGTCACTTAGGATTTGTTACGAAAGTGTTGTGAAAATGTTGTGCACATAACATTTCTATTTCATTGGTTTACATTTAAGTGGATATTGTATAAAAAAAAATGGGGTACTGTAGAATGACCCATAGTAAATACTTATATGTTTCGTAATGTATTAATCACTACTAATTAGGTATATAGTTGTACACATTAATGCTAAAAACATTCTCATATTAATGTTATCATATTTAAACACATTTTATGTAACATATAAATATATTAGCAATACTAGGGTTACACAATTTCCCACACCCAAATACATACTCTATTTACATATCAACTCTTGATAGGATTTAGGCCCTTTTGGATATACATTACTAACAGTTTCTTTAAATCCTTCTACCCTCTCCCCGTGTGTGTGTGTGTGTATGTTAAAATACTTAATATTCTCAACAACAACAACAAAAACTCTTGATTGGATTTTAGCACTTTTACATGGGCCCACCATATGTAACACATGTACTTGTAGAGGCTAAAATCCAATTAAGAGTTTACACATAAACAAGGTGTGAATTTGAGTGTAGAAGAAGGTGTGTCCCTAGCATTACACTATACACATTCCCAAGTCGTGACTAGTTTGATACAGAAATATCAATATACAGTAATAGCAATTAAAAAGGAAAAAGCATGGCTTTTTAAGCCATTGAAAAATTTGCACTAATTGAATTGAGGAAACTCATAATAGGCAGGTTTAATATCATTCCAAAATTGGAATTTCAATTTTAAAAAAGAAAGTGCAAACTACACGTTTCATCTCTAACCTTTACGCTGAATGTCAATTTGGTCATTAATATTTCAAATGTGTCAATTTAGTTCCTAACCTTTTGCTTTTGTGTCAAAATAGTCCATGTCATTAACTGATGGATGGAAAAAGTTTACGTGGCTAACAACCAAAATTTAAAAAAAAAAATTTTATTTTTTATGCGACATATACTGCCACGTGTACTACCACATAAAATTTTAAAAAAAAATTAAGAAAATTAATTTAGAGAATTTGTTAATATCAAATATAATTCAACTGAAAAAACTCAATCAAACTAAAATCCAACGAATACAAATATAATACTTGCATTCCTTAGCAAAGGGTTTGAAAGTCAAAAGAGGCAAAACGTTGTTTTTAGTTTCATTTCATCCTATATCATCATCCATCAGTAACAATATGCAATATCATCCTTCTCACTTGCCACTCTTTCTGTCCTCTGCTACCATTGCAAGCTCCTTTACAAGAGAAAGAAAAAGAAGTACTGTGTGGGTACCATCATTTTGCAAGACAATGGTTGATATTGATGCAAAAAAATGTAGTGATGGTGGTGGGCTATAATAATGATGTAGAAGAGAAGAAAGAAAATGGATCCAGAAATAAATAAGCAACGGAAATGCTGGGCATAAAGGGTCGGGGGCCTCTGCAAACAGTTGCATGGCTCATTGTACTAGGTGATATACTTTGATTTGAATAAAGCATGAGAAATCGACAAAGATAATAGTAAAGTGAAGAATTTTAGAAATAACGTGTAAAGTGCATGGAATCAAAGGGTGGGTTTGAGTTATTTTCTCATCATGTGTGTTTTTTTTCTAATTATTTTTTAGAGTGGTGAATCAATTCAATGGGTGAGCTTGATTTTTGAGACTAGGACTCTAGGGATTTCAATCCTAGTTTAGGGATTTTTTTTTAATAATTAAAACCAAGAACCACACGTGACAACATATGTGGCGTAAAAAATAATTTTTTATTTTAACCGTTAGTCATGTCAACATTTTTCATCCATCACTTAATGGCGCCAATAGTTTGAACTGACTAAAAGCAGAAATTGGTGATGAAATAATTTGTCGCCTAATCTACTGAAATTGAAAATTAAAAAACATATATATACAATCAGTGACAAAATATTTTGTCACCTTATATGTTCAAATAAAAAAATTTACAAATTAAAAATCATTGGTGACGAATTTATTTTGTCTCTGAATATAATGTTTAGTGATAATGAAAATATTAGGTAACGAGGCTTAGGTGACGAATGCTGTTTTTTCACCATATGTATTTGGCAACGAAATAATGACATATTGTGGCGAAAAATGTTGTCACCGTAGTCTACTTTTGTTGTAATAGACAGTGACTATTTTGATACAATACCAAAAGGTTAAAGACTAAATTGACACATTATCTATATCTTCCATTCAAAATGACTAAATTAACACATTTGAAATGTTAAGGACCAAATTGGCATTCAACCTAAAGGTTAAAGACCAAACTTATAGTTTACCAAAAAAAAAAACTAATATGCCATCAATAGATTATAAACGAATTTCATTATATTCTCTCTTCTATCAAATCCTTCTTCTTCTTTTTTTCTTCTTTTTTTTTTTTCTTTTTTTTTTTGAGAAGGCTCTTCTATCAAATCTAAATTGATGTTTCCACTTTAAAAAAGAAACAAATATGCCATCAATTGATGACAAACGAATTTCATTAAATTCTCTATTCTATCAAACCTTTTTTTTAGAGAAAGCACGTCAAGCTTTATTAAGAAAATCCAACAATGTCATCTAGGACAACAGAAAGTAAGGGTGGTGGAACATCCTCCATCCACACCGAAAAATCTGAAATACAAAGAGCATGTCTTGCTAACTTACGCGTAACCTTATTACCCTCTCTCTTTACATGAGAGTAGAGTAATTGAATAAAAAAACCAGCATGAAATCTAATATCCTCCATTAACAAACCTTCCGAGGAAAGATAGGTGCCATTATTTATCAATGCCTTGGCCAACACCAGTGAGTCTAACTCCAAGATAGCATGATGAAAACCCATCTATGATGCAAAGGACAATGCTGTTGAAGCTGCCACTACCTCAATCTCCAAGGCCGTGTATAGTTGTGGTAGTTGCTTGGACATTGAAGCCAAAACCATGCCATTGTCGTCTCGGATCGCCACACCAATGCCTGACTTTTTTTGTTCTCCAAATGTAGCCCCATCACAGTTAATTTTCACCATTCCTTGTGTTGGTGGACACCACCTGGTCTGAGTGGAAGTGGCTGTAAGTCGAGGATAAGGTGGCAAAGGTACAATTTGTGCAAACTCGACAACCCGCTCTTTTGCCGTTGCAGTAAGCAAATGAGAGCTGATGCTAGGTTTGTTCAAGCGTACTTGGTTCCTCTAAGTCCAGATTAGCCAAGCCAAAGTTTAGAAGAGCTCTAGGTCCTATTGGTTAGTGATGAGCCACGATAATAATTCCTTGAAGTCCACAAAGGTGTGATTTCTTCGGCATTGCCACTGCGTGTCATCATCCCAAATCACATCTAACTCTCTACATGACTACAGAGCATGGAGTGATGATTCTAGTACCTGCTTGTAATGATTACAGGTTAGGTTATCGATAATAGTTCGACGCACCAGATTCTCTTTGGTTGGCAGTGAGTTATGCCCTCCACATCAGATTTTTAATTTTGTTAGGAACTTGCACAGACCAAAGTGTCCTCCACAGATGTTTGCCTTTCACCCTCTGCTTTTCATCTAACTCGGTTGGCTCTTCAGCTTTCAGGAATCTATACCCGAACTTAGAGGTGTAAATGTCGTTGTTTGTGAATGGCCAAAACAAGCTATCCACTGGCTCACTCCATAAGAGTGGGATGGCTTTGATCAAATCTGCTTCCACAGGGGTGAAGATGCCGTCTAACATCTCATGGTTCCACTGCCTTGTAGTTTCATCAATCAATATTGCCACCTTCGCATCTACCAATGTCTCCACCATAGGTGAAAGAACTTGTGGTGGATTTTTCCTTGGTAACCAATGGTGTTGCCATATCCCAATCCTCCATTGACAACCCCTGAGTAAAACATCCCTCCCATGTAATATACTATTCCAAGCATGTGAACCATCACTTGTGTGTTTAGCCTCCATGATTGTACAATTCGGAAAGAAACATGCCTTGAAGACTTTGTAAAATAATGAATCAGGATTTTTCAAGAGTCTCCAAGCTTGTTTCACCAACAAGGAATCATTGAACATGGCTAGGTCTCTAAATCCCATACCTCCCTCCAATTTTGATTTTGTTAATTCATCCCGCTTCAACCAATGTATCTTCCTTTTATCCCCCCTTTAGCCCCACCAAAATTTCTTGATCATGGTGATAGGCCACAAACATATTGACCCCTTGTGATTAAATTAATTAATTAGTCAAGTTATTAATTAATCAATTTAACATGCAAACGCGTGGTAGCACAAACAAATCACCAATAAACTAATAATGGAGCGGAAAGAAAATAACACGGTGATTTGTTTACGAATGGGGAAAACCTGACGGCAAAAACCCCACCGGGTGATTTTCAGGTCACCACTCCCGAAACTCCACTATTATCACAACAAGCGGTTACAAGTAAAGGAATCTCAAGTACCTTACCAACCTACAGTTGAACCCTTACCCCAATACCCAATTGGACTTATTCTGTAGTTACAGTTTCCCCTTTTGATGCATGGCTCCCAAGTACGTGACTAACCAATGTGCGGATCCCAGTACGCGACTTCAATCACCAACTAGAAAGAGTTATTGGCTGCAAAGTTCTTCAGTTCATCCACGATGAAGATCAAGAAGATGCTTGGTCACAAAACCCAAAGGTGCACATACACAACAACTTCTTCAGAAGAGATGAACTAGGGCATAACTTTGTCTCCGGCCACAATTTGCTTGAACAGAGTTTTCTCAATACTTGTGCAACTTGTGAACTTTTTGACGGCCCTTAAAACAATCCTTTTATATGTCTAGGTTTAGGAGAAAAGAAGGCCCAAAGACACATTCACGGATTTCAAGAAAATCAAATCAGAAATTCTGAAATTCATAAACCTCGACAGATAGAAGGTGTCGAGCAAGTGTCGAGCCACGGGCTTGAGACAGCTTCTTAAACCTCGACCCATGCAGCTGTCGAGATGCTATCGAGCTTTATAAATGTGCACTTCTTCAGCTTGATTCTTGGATAGACTTGATGACTTCAACACTTGATCTTGAAACCTTGTTTCTTGAAGTATTAAAAACACCTAGAACTACCCAATTATAAGTTGAGTGCATTTTGTCAAAGGATTAGCCAATTACATAAAAGAATGACATATGTTCTTAACAAGGGAACCACATATGTCCTAACAATCTCCCCCTTTGGCAATCCGTGACAAAACCACAACAAACAAATGAGATATGAGAGAAGTCATAAATCACTCAACTCATATTCACTTGTTGAATACAATAAAATCTATCCTAACACAAACTCTTGAAAAACTTTGCAAGAAGAGAGTTTATGACAAGTAGACTTTGACAACTTGTATTTCTGAAACACTTTAAACAAAACTCATCAAGGCATCTTAGTGTGAAACAGAAATAATAGATTGCATACAAGTATAAGAAACATGTGTATAAAGATAGAAAAGAAACAACACATGTAAAGGTAGGTGAAAGAAACATACATCCACATATAGAGAAAATAAGTACAATGTATGTAAAAACTGGTCACAAGACCTAATGTACAAGAGCAATGTATCTAATAAAGTAGAAAAGAACAAGATACATCATATCCTCACTACATCCCTCATATCAGCACGCTCCCCCTAACAAAAATGTCCTACACTAACTCTCCCCCTAAGAATGACTACTCTCAATATCCAAAACTACTCCCCATTTTTGTCATGAGTGACAAAGGGTAAGAGTGTCAAGTAGATATCTCATCAGTAGAGCTAGCATCTCCAACATCATCCAAAGCGCCATCGTCGTCACCATCATCATCATCATCCTCAGCATCAGAATCAGAAGCCACTGGAGGAGGTGGTGGAGGAGAAGCCTCAAGAGCAAAGCCACCCATAGTCGCCTGCCGTCATGCAATACGACCGACATGAACGTTCACCTGATACAACTCAGTAGAGAGTGTATCAAGGGGAGCATCCATGCGCTGCAGCTGCGCCAGGATGTCTCCAAGTGATACATCGCCCATGGAAGTGGATGGAGCGGATGTGGATGGAGCTGAACGAGATGGAGTCAGACGTGAGGGAAGAGTGGAATCCGGCTGTCGCGACCTAAACTGTGCCTCACTACGTTTTACGGTAGCGGCGTCTATGGCACAAATGTGTGTGAAGTGGTCGGACACAGGAAAAGGGACAGAAAAATGACGTAAGATCCTTGTAATAACGGAAGGAAAGATGAGCTTATCACGGGACGCCGAATCTAAATGAACATCTATAATAAAGAGGATGAAATAAGAAGGGAAGTCTATGGTAAGATGCTCAAGAAGAGATAACAAAAACCGAGCTTGAGGCTCTGTGATGGAGTTGTAGTGAGAGAGAGGATGGAGTACAAAATTCATCACCATGTTCATGAAGCGAGGGCCTTTAGCAAAAGGCTTACATGGTGTAAACTAACGCTCACCCTAGTCAACAGGGTGCTCACAAAAAGCAGCCATGACCTCATCTTTGGACACAATCCTCAGACGCTCACAACTAGGATAGTCAGGAAACTCTACCCTAGGAACCCGAAGCACATCCGCAACAAGCTGCGGTGTGATAAGAATGTGCGTACCTCGAACGCGAGTGAAGAAAAGAGATACTGAACAATCAATCCCGTGCATGTTGAAGTAGAACTCCTGAATAAGCACGAGAGGACAAGTGACCGGGATGTCACACAGTGACTCCCATCCCCAACTGTGAATGACAGAGGGAAGGCCAGTGTCGGCGAAGTCCGCCAAAATGACTTGGCCTTCCGAATGAACACCTCGTCTAGAGAAGTTCTCCGAGAAAGCCTTACGAGCATCCTCATCACGGAACCGAATGTTAGATGGAGTAAAATCAGAAGATGAAGATGTCTTAGAACGCAGAGGGTTCTAGGACGGAGCAGACTTACGTTTAGGTGCCATAGACACGACTAACGTAAACAGAAAGAGAGGGAGAGAAAGAAGACAATCAGAAAAGTCTCAAGCAGTTCAAATATATCAAATATATTGAAAAGAGAGTACGTATGCATTGGAAATGCATGAACATGTGACATGCAAAAGAAAATACATCGTGGGCTCAGCCCAATCCAATCCTACCAGCACACAAATAGATTGCACACATCTAAATGCATGAAAATACTGTTATAATGCAAATGTGATGCAATGTATGAGGTTTTAAACACATTTAAATGAAAACCCAACCGAAAATTTCAACAAAAACTCATCAATTTTGAAAAACCCCAAAATTTTTCAAAAACCCCAAAACCTAGGTTTCAAACATGAAATGTATGAAGAATGAAGAGATTAGAAGCTTACCAAGTGTAGAAAAACTTGAGGAAGCTTGAAGAAACCTTGAGGAACAAGATTGGAGTGAGATGAGAGTGTTTGGGAGAGAAAACAGAGAGCTATTGAGAGAGAGATCGAGAGAAATGAATATCGGATCGCACGAGGGGTATATATAACATCCTCAGTAAATCTCGACAGATGAGGTATCGAGAGGTGTCGAGCCATCTATCGAGGTAGGTGTCGAGAAAAAGGCCTTTGACAGATTCAGGTGTCGAGGGAGGTGTCAAGGAACAAAACATCAGACATAAGAAGAGAAGTTCGATCGATCCACCAAGTGTCGAGAAGCTATCGAGGAGACAGAAACTTTCTCGATCGATCCATCAGGTGTCGAGATTGCGATAAGAAAAAGCTTGAGAAGCTCGACAGATAGCTAGGTATCGAGGAGGTGTCGAGGAGGTGTCAAGCAAGCTTTGAAAAAAGTTTTTCGAGAAGAGAAAAACACAGACATGAATGCAATCCAATATGCAACTCAACCAAAGATCCAATCAACATATTAAGCTTTCAAAATCATCTCTCAACAGTAATTTTAATCACATGGATCCCCAAAAACACACACACACACACTAAACACGTCTAACAAATTTTATATTTCAAAAAACAAGTCAAGATAGTTTAGTGAGCATACATTAGCACATGTAAAACCTTGTAATGGTCAAATCACATTGTACCTGCACATGTATCAAGAGTAGCAAAGAATATTGCGTGTTGTGTGTGAAAAACATCGCAAGATTGCATAAGTGTATACATGTTATGATGATTTCAGATATGAGAAAATCACTTGAACTCACACATAATCATAACTGTTTGATGAGGACTATCACCTTCGAGGTACATCCTATAACTCCCACATCTCCTAGAATACACGCTTACAATCATATTTAAAGCATTTTTTTATCTTTTTGCTTTTTATTTTCTTTGCATATATATTTTTTTTTATTTAGAATATCATGCATGGGCATATAAGAGAGAGAAAAGAAATACCCAAGATGTTAAGCATTTGACACTGCACTTTTGCTATGCCGAAGCATACGGGTATTTTTGACACTGCACTTTTGCTATGCCGAAGTATACAAGTGTCATATTATGATTGGCGGGCAACAGTGGTGAGATGGTTATTTATGCCTTTCTCTTAGGATTTTCTAGTCCTTCCTGTCAAAAAGAGTGATATGAGTGTTAAGTTTAAGAGATAACTTAATCATACTTATCACAAACAAGAGCCACAAAACTCACTTGCTTAGTTGTGCATAAGAATGCTCATCTAAGCTACAGATGATACAAAGTTTAGAAAAACTTTGTTTCAATGGCCATCCAAGGTACACAAGTACCAAAGTACACAAAACACACACAGTTTTTGTATTTTTCTGATTTTTCAAATTTTTTTTTTTTATTTTAAAAACAAAACAAACAAAACTGAAAACAAACAAACAAAAACATGTTAAACAAAACAAAGCATAAAACTAGATGCAAATGCATGAGAATGAGAAAAGAGAGAAAGATCAATCCATGGAGATAACACCAATGTTTTGACGAAGGAATTCAAAACGTTTGTTGTCAAGAGGTTTGGTGAACAGGTCAGCCTTTTGATCATCAATGTGGATAAACTCAAGAGTGAGAATACCATCTTCGACAAGCTCCCTAATGAAGTGATGTCGAATCTCTATGTGTTTGGTACGAGAATGTTGAACCGGATTCTTAGAGATATTGATGGCACTGGTATTGTCATAGTAGATAGTAAAATGCTCTTGACAAATACCATAATCATGAAGGAGTTTTTGCATCCAGAGGAGTTGGGTGCAACAGCTACCGACAGCAATGTACTCAGCTTCTGCAGTGGATAAGGAGATGGAGTTCTGCTTTTTACTCATCCAAGAGGCAAGATTGTTACCCACATAAAGACAACCCCCCGAAGTACTCTTTCTATCATCAACATTGCCAACCTAATCAGCATCAGAGTACCCAGCTAAGACATCATTTGTGTCCTTGCTATACCACACACCAAACTCAGCAGTGGTTTTGACATACTTTATAATTCTTTTTAAAGCAGTCATGTGTGATTCTTTTGGGTTAGCCTGATATCTAGCACACACTCCAACACTGTAACTAATGTCAGGTCTACTAGCAGTAAGATAAAGAAGACTATCTATCATGCTTCTATAAAGAGAAGGATAACACTCTTGCCTAACAAGTCCACAGTGAGTTTAACATTTGGGCTCATAGGGGTTCTAACAGAACTAGCAGATTCCAAACCAAACTTTTTCACAAAATTCTTAGCATATTTAGATTGAGATAGAAATATACCTGAATCCTGTTGACAAATTTGTAGTCTAAGGAAGTGAGTCAGCTCTCTAATCATGCTCATCTCGAACTCGGCTTGCATGAGTTTTGAGAAGCCACGAGTGAGTTCATCCTTAGTTGAATCAAAGATGATATCATCAACATAGACTTGTGCAACAATCAACTCGCCATCTTCCTTCTTGATGAAGAGTGTTTGATCAGCCTTTCCTCTTGTGAACCCATGTGACACCAGATATTATGTAAGTCTATCATACCAAGCTCTAGGGGTTTGCTTCAACCCATAAAATGCCTTCTTGAGGTACAACACATGATCTGGAAAGTATGGATCAATGAATCCTTTTGGTTGAGCCACATAGACATCCTCTTTAAGCAGCCCATTCAAGAAAGCAGTCTTCACATCCATCTGATAGAGTTTGAACTTCAGATGACATGCTAGAGTAAGGAGAATTCTGATGGACTCCATACGGGAAACTAGGGCAAATGTTTCATCATAGTCTACTCCTTCCATTTGAGAGTATCCTTGAGCTACAAGTCGAGCCTTGTTGCGAATCACATTGCCTTCTTCATCAGTCTTATTGCGGAATATCCATTTTGTACCGATGATGTGCTCACCCTCTGGTCTAGGTACTAGAGTCCAAACATCATTCCTCTGAAACTGAAGCAGTTCATCATGCATTGCTTCGACCCAACTTTCATCTTGTAGTGCTTCTTCAACTTTCTTGGGTTCAACCTATGACAAATAACAAGAATAAGACACAAAGTTAGCAACACACTTATCAACTGTACGTTTCCTTAATGTGAGTTCATTCATGTTTCCCACAATAACATCTGGAGGATGATTTAATTTAATCCTAAAGGAAGGTCCTTTCTCTTCATGAGATTCAGAATCTGGTGAAATGGATATGTCTGCAGAGTCTTCCACAACACTAGGAGTACCGGGAGTACTTGGAGATGCAAGTTCTTGTTCAACAATGTCTTGAACTTCACTAGGCTCAAGAGGAAGAATTTCTTTGGGGAGTTCCTCAATGCCTTTCTCAGAACTGGAATATGAAGACTCATCAATGACAACATTTACTGTCTCCATTACTTTCATAATTCTTTTGTTGTATACCCGATAAGCCTTGCTTGTAGAAGAGTAACCCAGAAATATACCTTCATTGCTCCGAAAGTCAAACTTTCCCACATTCTCTCTATCCTTGAGAATGAAACAAGTACTTCCAAAGATTCTGAAATACTTCACATTTGGCTTCCTTCCTTTCCATAACTCATAGGGAGTCTTTTTGGTACCAGGTCTGAAGTACACCCTATTAACCGTATGACATGCAGTGTTCACGACTTCTCCCCACAAGTTCCTAGCCACATCTTTGTTATGCAACATGGCTCTGACCATCTCTTGAATAACCCTATTCTTCCTTTCTACCACACCATTCTGCTGAGGCATAATAGGAGCAGAGAATTCTTGAGATATAGCTGATCTTGTGTAGAAGGACTCTATATATGAGTTTTCAAATTCTTTACCACGGTCACTTCGACTTCGATCAATCTTTAGGCTCTTTTCATTCTGCAGTCTTGTGCACAAAGCCTCAATGTGCTCAAGAGCATTAGACTTGGATCGTAGTAGAATGACCCAAGTGTATCTAGTGAAGTCGTCTACCATAACCATGATGTATCTCTTACCACTAAGAGACTCGGTTCTGGTTGGACCCATAAGATCTAAATGTAAAAGCTCTAATGACCTAGATGTAGCTAATGTCTGAGTATCTGGATGCTTAGCTTTCGTCTGTTTTTCAAGCTGACATGGTCCACACACCACATTGCTCATTCTACTAAACTTTGGTATCCTCAAGACTGATTCATGCTTAGATACAATAGAAAGATGCTTGTAACTAGCATGTCCCATTCGTTGATGCCATAGATCTTCATTAGGCAAACAAATGCTATTACACATAATATCAGCATCAGGAACCAATCCATAACAGTTGTCTAAAGTGTGAACACCACTAATAAGCTTCTTTCCAAACTCATCCATGACAAGACACTTTCCCTTTGAGAATAGTACCATGAAGTCTTGATCACATATCTGACTTATGCTCAATAGGTTCACCCTTAGACCTTCTAAATAAAGAACAATTACAATATCCGGCAGTCCAGGTAGGGATATGATTCATTTCCCTTTAATCTGTGACTTGCTCCCATCACCAAAAGTAACATTGCCACCTTTCTTTGACTCGAAAACCTTGAAGAGAGATCAGTCTCCAGTCATGTGTCTTGAGAAACCACTGTCAAGGTACCATAAACATGTGTCCATCACTTTGAATGCGGACTTCATCATAAACCATACTTCGTGCTTAGATGATAAATCAGTGGGAATGGTACTTTCTCTCAACTGCCTTTTATGAGCTAAGCCTTTCACTTTCACTCTTCTCAGATGAACTCCTTTGCACATTTTCATTCTGAAACAGTCTAGTTTCTTTTTAGCCAAACTGAGATCTTTTCCAATAGTAATCATAAAAGGATTCAAATAACTTTTAGACTTGTATTTTCTGAGGCACTCAAAGAAATAGTGATTAGAAAAACAAGATGCATTTGAACACATAGATCTCTTCAAGCCGGTTACAGCCATGACAACAGGGGTCAATGGATCAACACAACAAAGATTAAACCTAATCAGAGTGTGTCTGCTCTAATACCACTTAATAAGCCACAAACATATTGACCCCTTGTGATTAAATTAATTAATTAGCCAAGTTATTAATTAATCAATTTAACATGCAAACGCGTGGTAGCACAAAAAAATCACCAATAAACTAATAATGCAGCAGAAAGTTAATAACACGATGATTTGTTTACAAATGGGGAAAACCTGACGACAAAAACCCCACCGGGTGATTTTCAGGTCACCACTCCCGAAACTCCACTATTATCACAACAAACGGTTAAAAGTAAAGGAATCCTAAGTACCTTACCAACCTACAGTTGAACCCTTACCCCAATACCCAATTGGACTTATTCTGTAGTGACAGTTTCCCCTTTTGATGCATAGCTCCCAAGTACGTGACTAACCAATGCGCGGATCCTAGTACGCAACTTCAATCACCAACTAGAAAGAGTTGTTGGCTGCAAAGTTTTTCAGTTCATCCACAATGAAGATCAAGAAGATGCTTGGTCACAAAACCCAAAGATGCACATACACAACAACTTCTTCAGAAGAGATGAACTAGGGCATAACTTTGTCTCCTGTTACAATTTGCTTGAACATAGTTTTTTCAATGCTTGTGCAACTTGTGAACTTTTTGACGGCGCTTAAAACAATCATTTTATATGTCTAGGGTTAGGAGAAACGAATGCCCAAAGACACATTCACATATCCCAAGAAAATCAGATCAGAAATTCTGAAATTCATAAACCTCGACAGATAGAAGGTGTCGAGCAGGTGTCGAGCCACGGGCTTGAGACAGCTTCTTAAACCTCGACACATGCAGCTGTCGAGATGCTGTCGAGCTTTAATAAATGTGCACTTCTTCAGCTTGATTCTTGGACAGACTTGATGACTTCAACACTTGATCTTGAAACCTTGTTTCTTGAAGTATTAAAAACACCTAGAACTATCCAATTACAAGTTAAGTGTGTTTTGTCAAAAGATTAGCCAATTACATAAAAGAATGACATATGTTCTTAATAAGTAAACCACATGTCCTAACACATGGTTTCAATTTCATGGCAAAGACCCAATTGCAATTTGAAGCATCCTATAGCATATGTAAGAATGGCTTGAATGACAACTTTTATGAGTACTTCATGACCGGCTTGAGACAAGAGCTTTCCTTCCCATCCTTGTAACTTATGCCATATTATTATGTATCAAACTTAAGTGTTCCTTAACCTTACGTGTACGTTTGATATTTTATTTTTGGGCGTGTATAATGATGCTGTCTAGTTGTCTACACGGGGAATATATGGATATGGTGCTGAATTAATTTTGTGGATTTAAATGGATCATGGATTCATGAATGTTTATTATAAAAAATAAAATAAAAACTTATTGTAGGGTCAGATTCTGCGGCCCAAGCCCAAGGAGGTATGGGTTTGGAGCCCACTGAACCCAAAACAATAAATTTGTAGAGAGTGGGTGAAAGAGCTAGGCTAATAATGAAAAATAACAGTATTAAGCGGCATAGAAGATGGGGAGATTTGAATAAAAATGTGCTCGGACAGTGATGAATGTCTCGTCCGAGGAGGCGATTTTCATTGATGAACTTAAGTTACAAATGTTGGAGCTACAGTAAAATTATATGCTCTTTTCTCTCTCTTCAATTTCGATCCCCCTATCAGAGACCTCTCTCTCTCTTATATAGTGCCGCCTTTCTACATCTCCACCGTCCACTTGTTCACCATCCGGGCGCCCACTTGAGTGCATGTCCCATCAAATTCCCCCTTTAGCCCTGTCTGAGTGGCGGTAGCTGAGGATGCACTGTTCAGGGGTCTTCTCCACATAAATGCGGCCAGGAGGGTAGGTGCAGTGCATTAAATGCGGTGGTTGAAGTCTGTCTCCTTGATATTTCTCTGTTCCTGTTACCTTCTTGTGTGTCCGAGGCCTCCTTTCTCCCTTAACACGTATCGAACAGATCGCTTGACACGTGTCGGACCAAAAACCCCGTCGGGTCCGAGGGTATCGTCCTCCTCGGCTATATGAACATCTCCTCGGACAGTGCATGTACTCATCTCCAGACATTTCCCTTTCACATGGGCTTCTGACAGGGTGTCTTGGTCCCCTCGGATGAACAGTGGTCCTCGGATAGGGCCTTGGGCCCAATGCGCCAGGTTGGGCTTTTCTCCCCCACAATAGCCCCTCAAAATTGCAGTTTTCCCTCGCACCCGAGGAGAAAAAGTGGGATTTTGACTTGCCACGGAGCAAAAGCCTGGAAACACACACAACCGAGCTGGCACGTGCGCAAACGTGGGAACAGACGCCTCATTAATGCCGCTGCGGTTTCCTTATTCCCAAGGCGCTGCATTAACTGCACCAGGTGACGTGTCGTCCTTCGCATCCAACGGTGGCTGATTGATCACACGGCTGTGGTTTTTCTTCAGGATTTGGGCGGGAGTGCCCCTGACCCTTCGCTTGACCCCGTATAAAGCTTCAGAGGAAATCATTTCTTCCTCACTTTGCAAATCTTCAGACGCTCCAGCAAGAACAGTCGCGCCACTCCATCCAGATCTCTCCGTCCGAATCTCTCAGTCGCCGGTGCCAATCTTACTCAGAACCTTCACGGGTCCTCCTACGAGTCTGCAATCGCTTCTCCAGTCTAGCCCTTGTAAGTCATCGCTCACCGAATCCTTTAGTTTTCTCTTCGGCCAGTCACTCCGTTTAACCACCATGGGAAAACTCGAGTACATGATGGATAGCCCTGAGCAAGTAGAGGCGTTTAGGACCACGTATCGCATACCCCCTAACGTGGGTGTGAGGTATTGCCCCCCAGAAAAAATATTAACAGACCCGGAGATGGGAGAGGTGGTTATCCCCCTCATCGCCTTCAAAGAAGGGGGAATGACAATTCCCATGGGCCCCATCACCGCCAATTACCTTCGGAACCATAGGCTTACTCCCTGGCAGTGCGCGCCCAATATGTTTAGGATCCTAGGAGCGATTGAGGACCTTGAGCGTCACTTGGGGCTGGGACTCACCTGGCTTGATGTGGTACATATGTACGAGTGCCATAGCCAGCAAGATGCTGGGTACTACTTAAAATCCCGGTCGGACGTTGTCAGGCTCATTTCCTGCCTTCCCAAATCCAACAAAGGGATGAAAGATGACTATGTGATCGTCTCGGGTGCCTGGCGTGACGGCCCTGGTTGCCCAACCAAGCATGGGAAGCTAGGTGTGACATGTAGATCTAGGCGCACCGACCATAGGCTTAGGGCTCCCATTTTTTTTAACTGCCTTTGATTTCTCTTCGGTCACCGTTTCTGAGCTTCTAACCATTTTGTTTTTACTTGCAACAGATAAGAGACACGTTTCTCCTCGGATCCGCCTAACGAATGTTGCTGCCCTTAATTTCCTTTTAAGGTCGGAGATCTTCGTGAGCGAGGACGGGCAACTACGATCTGCTCCTCTTATTCTCGGGTATCAAGGGAAACCAAAGGGTTTTCAGCCGGTCGGCAACGCAATCGTCCAGGGAGACTATCGTCTTGCGCGCATCGACGTTGGTCGGAAGGGCTTTTTGGCGCCAGACGATCTTGAACCTGTACCCCGTCCAATTCCCCGGGCTGCACCTCCCCTTGTCCAACCACTCCAGCAAATTCCCTTAGGACAAGAGATTGAAGGTGAGGGGGCTGGCTCTTCCACTTCCTCGCTTGAAGAACAAATTGACGAATTTCAGTTTGAGGGAGAAGCTTCAAGGGTAAACCAGGTGGTAGAGATCTCAGACGCCGAGGAAGAAAACTGCGAGCAGTCAGGCGCCCAACTTAATCTGTTAGCCACTCATTCAGAAGACTCCTCGGACGAAGACATGGATCTGAGGAACTTGATGAAGGGGAGGGGCAAAAAGTCCGACCCGAAAGATGCTGGGACATCTAAAGCAGTGGTGACACTTCCTCCGGCGCCTACCCAGATCCCGGACCCAAGTTTGAAACCCACACTAAAACTGCAGAAGAAAAGACCCCACACTGAGGTGGAGGAAAAACAGGTGCCACCAACCAAGGGGGCCAAGCAGCAAAAGGTGGCACAGGACAACAGAACTCGCAGGGCTCCGTCTACTGAAAGCCGAGACGAGGGCACAGTGGCAGAGGTGCGCCGAGGAGGAGGGGGACCGCGGATCTGGTCTCCAAAATTGGAGTTGGAGGGCGCTCCAATCCTCTGGGAGACCTCCCTCAGGAATTACGATGGAGGGAGGGCCGGCTACGTTGCTGAGGCCCTGCAGCAACCGCTTCTCCTCCCTCATGACATGGAGTCCTTCAGGCGTTTCAATCAGCCGGAGCTCTTTCGATCCCTGAAGAGGGATTTGGCCATCGTAAGTAACCTCAATCCGACTAGCTGAATCATTGACTTTTGCCTTTCCTATTTTTCCGTGTTTGACACTAGTTTCCATCACGCAGGTAACTCAGCAGATTTACGTGGCCGAGGAGTGGGAGAAGAAGAATCGCCTTGAAACCCAGGCGGCGCTCTGTTCCCGAGATGAGGCGGAGAAATCTCTGGGCCAGCTGAAAGACGATTATACCCGTCTGTCCGGGGAGCTCGCGGATATGACCAGTCAGAAGAAAAGTCTTGACGCTGGAATAAAAAATGTTGAAAAGCAGGTTGAGGACCAGCATAAGTTGCTAAAGGCGACAGAGACCGATCTGAAGACCGAGAGGGAGCTGGTAAACGGGCTAAGGGACGAACTCCGAAGAGCCAAGGACAGCGTCCGATATGCCGAGGAGAAAGCCCAGTTGGCTCAGGAGGCGACTGAGGCTGAAAAGAAGACAGCTTACCAGCTGGGGGTAGAGACGGCCACGTCCCAGCTTCTGGAGCAGTTCGCCTCGGTCAGCCGAGATTACTGTAACATAAGTTGGGGGAAAGCCCTGGATGCAGCTGGAGTCCCTGCCGACTCGGAGCTGAGGCTGCCTGCGAGCGTGTACTATGATCCTGAAATCCGAGAGCTCCCAGGAACTGATTCCCCTTCAGCTCCACAGCTTCTAGAGGCTTCGGAGCCAATTTTGGTCGGCCATGCCCCTCCACTCATTCTCGGTGCAAGCAAGGAAACTGGTCAGCCAAGCGGCAAGGATAAGCCAGCTGAACCAGCCAAAGAGAAAAGCCAAGGGTCAGGCGAAGAGAAAAATCCGTCTGAGCCAAAAGACCGAGCCCCTGACGCAACTGCTCGGACAGGCCAGGCTGCTGACCCCGTGCTCCCCTCAGCAAAAGAATAGACGTATAGGGCTTTTACTTTTTGCACCTGTGTTTTCTTTTGTTTTATCCGAAGAAATGTAAACTATAATTTCACCTATGGAATAGATTCTCTTTTGTTTATGATGTTTTAAATACATGTCTTACTAATTACTACTGTCACATGCGACTGTACATTGCACTTGTAACCAAATAATGCAAATGAATCTGCTTGATACATCATATTTATGGTATAAGTAACCAAAATTAATTTTTAAAAGGATAGGCCTGGCGAGAGTTAATGATGAGTTGCATTATCCCTCGGCTTCAAACTAAACACAACTAAGGGAAAGCATTTATAAATTAGAAACAATTTAAACGCGATTAGGAGTTTTAGTACTAAGCCCCAGTGGCACGGGCCGCGTGGGGGCATTGACTAACCTGTCGCTTGGTCCGAGGACTGCAGGCATGGCTGGATTTAAGTTTAGACAAACCGCATCGGTGTTAACTAACCCTAGTCATCTGGTCCGAGGACTACAGGCATGACTGGATTTAAGTTTAAACACTAGAACCGTAACCGAGTGCTAACTAACCCAAATCATCTGGTCCGAGGACTACAGGCATGATTGGATTTAAGTTTAAACACTATAGAACCGTGACTGAGTGCTAACTAACCCAAATCATCTGGTCCGAGGACTACAGGCATGATTGGATTTAAGTTTAAACACTATAGAACCGTGACTGAGTGCTAACTAACCCAAATCATCTGGTCCGAGGACTACAGGCATGATTGGATTTAAGTTTAAACACTATAGAACCGTGACTGAGTGCTAACTAACCCAAATCATCTGGTCCGAGGACTACAGGCATGATTGGATTTAAGTTTAAACACTTGAGCTAACGGTGTTAACTAACCCTAATCATCTGGTCCGAGGACTACAGGCATGATTGGATTTAAGTTTAAACACCTAAGCTGGTGGCGAATGTGTTAACTAACCCTAATCATCTGGTCCGAGGACTACAGGCATGATTGGATTTAAGTTTAAACACTTGAGAGAGCGGTGAATGAGTGTTAACTAACCCTAATCATCTGGTCCGAAGACTACAGGCATGATTGGATTTAAGTTTAAACACTTGAGAGAAAACTTTACGCAGCGAATTGGTATATCAACTGAAGAGAAGACTTCATTAATAAAAGTACCTCTTGAGGTTATTTACATTCCAAGGGCGAGGGATTACATGACTATCCAAATCTTCCAGGAAATATGCTCCAATACCAGCGCCTGAAGTGATGCGATATGGTCCCTCCCAATTGGGTCCCAATTTTCCCCAAGCTGGGTTCTTCGCGGTGCCCACAACTTTCCTCAGCACCAGATCACCGGGCTCTAAAGGCCTCAGCTTCACGTTAGCGTCGTAGCCTTGTCTGAGCTTTTGTTGGTAGTGTGCCAGCCGAACCATTGCATTTTCTCTTCTTTCCTCAATCAAGTCTAAGCTCCTCTGTAGCTGCTCGTCGTTGTCGGCTGGACTGAATGAGCTAGTCCTTAGTGTTGGGAACCCTGTTTCCAGAGGAATAACAGCTTCAGCCCCATAGGTCATCGAGAAGGGGGTCTCTCCAGTGGACCTGCGGGGCGTAGTTCTGTAAGCCCAAAGCACATGTGGCAACTCTTCTACCCATCTGCCCTTTGCGTCATCTAGCCTCTTCTTTAAGCCGTTCAGTATGACCTTGTTGGAAGCTTCTGCTTGGCCATTACCTTGGGGATAGGCTGGAGTGGAGTATCTGTTTGTAATTCCCAGCTCGCCGCAGTAATTCCTGAATGCCTTGCTGTCGAACTGTAAACCGTTGTCCGAGATGAGGGTGTGAGGAACTCCAAACCGTGTGACAATGTTCTTCCACACGAACTTTTGCACATCAACGTCTCTGATATTGGCTAGTGGCTCGGCTTCAACCCACTTGGTGAAATAGTCTGTTCCGACCAGGAGGTACTTCTTGTTTCCTGCAGCTTTGGGGAAGGGTCCCACAATATCCAAGCCCCACTGGGCAAAGGGCCATGGGCTAGACAGTGGATTGAGGTTTCCCCCTGGCTGGTGAATGTTTGGAGCGAAGCGCTGACATTGGTCGCACTTTTTGACGTACTCGTGTGCCTCCTTCTGCATGTTAGGCCACCAATAGCCTTGGGTGAGGGCTCGGTGAGCCAAGGACCTGCCTCCGGTGTGGCTCCCACAGATTCCTTCGTGTAACTCTTCTAGCAGTGTCTCGGTCGCCTCGGGATGTACGCATAACAAATATGGTCCCGAATAGGAGCGCTTGTATAGTTTCTGGTCTTCGGATAGCCAGAACTTAGTCGCCTTCCTCCGAATTTTATCGGCTTCGGCCTTCTCTTCAGGCAATATATCTTCTTTGATAAATTTGATCAACGGGTCCATCCAGCACGGCCCGGCCCTGATCTGGTGAACCTAGACTCCCCCTGACCTTGTCTCTGTAGGCCTGTGCAGGTCCTCGACGAGGATGACCCTCGGCAAGCCTTGTGCCGAAGAGGTGGCTAACGTGGCCAGGGAGTCAGCATGTGAGTTGCCACTCCTGGGGATGTGCAGCAAACTGAAAAATTCAAACTCTGATTGTAGGTGTTTAACACGACCTAAGTATCCCTGCATTCTTTCGTCCTTTGCCTCGAACTCGCCTTGTACTTGACCTACTACCAGTCTTGAGTCCGAGAACAGCTCTACGGACTTCCCACCCATTCTACGGACCATAGTCATCCCCATCAGCAGGGCCTCATACTCTGCTTCATTATTCGTTGCCGAAAAGTCCAACCTTAGCGATTTCTCGATAATGATTTTCTCGGGGGATATCAATACTAGCCCAACTCCAGAGCCTCTTTGGTTCGCCACGCCATCGACATACACTTCCCAATGGGAGGGATTCAGTTGAGAGACCATGCCAACTGATTTTTCATCCATGCCCGACGTGGGCTTCACCTCTTCTAGCTGGGGCTCCGTGAACTCAGCCACCAAATCTGCGAGGACCTGCCCCTTGACCGATGTGCGGGGCATGTATCTTATATCAAAAGCCCCTAAGATTGTACTCCACTTGGCAATCCGACCAGTGTAATCGGCGCTTCGGAGTATAGCTTTGAGTGGGAGTTGTGTGAGAACGATCACCGTGTGGGCTTGGAAGTAGTGAGGTAGCTTTCGTGTGCCAAGCACTACTGCTAAGATGGCCTTCTCCAGTGGCAAGTAACGAGTCTCAGCCTCGTGCAGCGACTTGCTTACGTAATAGACGGGCCTTTGTACACCAGAGTCTGACCGTATCAACACCAGGCTCACCGCATAGGGAGCCACAGCGATGTAGGCGAACAGTACCTCGTCTGGCTCAGGACTGGACATGATTGGTGGCCGAGACAGGTAATCCTTGAGTTGCTGGAACGCCAAAGCACATTCCTCAGTCCATTCGAATCCCTTCCACTTGTTGAGCAGAGAGAAAAAGGGCCGACACCTGTCTGCTGATCTTGAGATGAACCGATTGAGGGCAGCAGTCATTCCGGTCAGTTTTTGAACTTCCTTGGGATTCCGAGGAGCTCGGAGGTTGTTGATGGCCTTTATCTGGTCGGGGTTGACCTCAATTCCTCTGTGGGTGACCATGTATCCCAAGAACTTTCCCGACCCTACCCCAAACGAGCACTTAGAGGCATTTAGTCGTAGCTTGTATTTCCGTAGAACCTCAAAAGTACTTTCAAGGTCTTTCACATGCTCGGCTATAACTTTGCTCTTCACCACCATGTCATCTATGTAAATCTCAATGTTCTTGCCCAGCTGTGGCTCGAACATCCTTGTCATCATCCTCTGGTAGGTAGCTCCCGCGTTCTTTAGGCCGAACGGCATCACTTTATAGTGGTAGTTGCCAATAGGGGTGACAAAGGCAGTTTTCTTCTGGTCCTCCGGGGCTAATGGTATCTGGTGGTAGCCTTGGAAGGCGTCCAGGAAGCTCATCCGAGGGTGGCCGACAGTGGCATCAACCAGCTGATCGATTTTCGGCATAGGGAACGGGTCTTTGGGGCATGCCCTATTCAGGTCCGTGAAGTCAACGCATACTCGCCATTTCCCACTCTTCTCCTTCACCACCACGGTATTCGCTAACCATTCGGGATAAAAAACCTCTTTGATAGCCCCAGCTGCTTTGAGTTTCGCCACCTCGTCCCTTACTGCGTCAGCATGCTCCTTGGATGGGCGCCGAATAGGTTGCTGCTTGGGGGTGACCAGTGGATTCACCTTCAAATGATGGCATATGAATTCGGGGTCCACCCCTGGGGCCTCGTAAGCACTCCAGGCAAACACGTCGAGATTTTGCTTGAGGAATTCTACCAGCTCCTCCTTCTCTTGAAGAGGCAGCTGAGATCCGACTTGAAAGAACCTGTCAGGATCATCTCCAATGATCACTTTCGTCAGATCCTCACACCGAGCGCTTTCATCTGGTTCTTCAAAGGGCAATCCCCGGGACTGTAGTTGCTATAAATTCCTTTCAGCTACGTCCGAGGACTCGGCCGAGGCCTCATGCTGAATGGCGGCTACCAGGCACTGTCTAGCGACAGACTGGTCTCCTCGGATTTCATGTATCTGTCCTTCTGATGGATATTTGACCTTCTGGTGCAAAGTAGAGGGGACAGCCCCAAGTGCGTGAATCCAAGGTCTGCCTACGAGCGCCGTGTAGGGCGAATATGCGTCCACGACGATAAAGTCCAACTCCACAACCTCGGAGCCGGACTGCACAGGCAAGCGTATCCGGCCTTTCGGGATGACAGGCCTTCCTTCAAAGGTGAATAGGGGGGAGTCGTACGGCGTCAGGTCCTGGGGTTTTAAGCCTAGCCCCTTGTAGAGGTCCGGGTACATTATCTCCACGGCACTGCCCTGGTCCACCATCACCCTCTTTACATCGTACCCTCCTATTCTGAGGGTGATGACTAGTGCATCATCATGGGGTTGGATGGTGCCGATCATGTCCTCGTCGGAGAATCCCATAACCAGCGGGGCACCAGACCTAGCTCTCTTCGGTCCTCGGCTCGACTCCCCTGCGGGTGGTCGGCCTACTGACATAACTTTCACAGGCCAGGATCCTGTTCTCCCCGGCGCAGCGAAGACGACGTTTATAGTCCCAAGCGGTGGCTTTGAGGGATCGTCCCTGCGTGGCCCTGAGCCTGTCGGCGCTCGGCCGCTGGAGGGGTGCAGAAGATGTTTCAGCTTACCATCGCGGACTAACTGGTCTAGGTGATCCCACAGACTCCTACAATCTTCCGTTGTATGCCCATGGTCTTGATGGTACTGGCAGTAGAGATTGTGGTTGCGTCTCTCGGGGTTTCCTACCATCTTGTTCGGCCACCTGAAGAATGATTCATTCTTAATCTTTTCCAAGACCTGATGCACTGGCTCTTTGAACACGGTGTTGACCGATTGAGGATTCATCGATCCTGATTGCCCGGCAAAATCCCTCCGCGGTTTATTGTAATTGTACCGGTCCGACCGCGAATCTCTCCTCTCCTGAGGGATAATCTTGTCCTTTCCCTTGCCCTGCTGCTGATCTTCTTCAACCCTCTTATACTTCTCTATGCAGTCCATCAGTTGACGCACGTTTGTGACTGGTTTGCCAGATAGGGATCCCCTCAAACCGTGGTCAGTAGGGAGGCCGAGCTTGAACGTGCTGAGGGCCATTGCATCGTTGTTGCCCTCCACCTCATTGAACATCTCCCAATATCTGTCTGAATACGCCTTCAAGGACTCGCCTTCCTGCATGGACAAGGATAGCAGGGAAGAGAGAGGCCTGGCCACTCTTCGGCACGTAACAAAACGGGAGCCGAACGCCTGAGTGAGCTCCTTGAAGGAGTTGATGGAGCCCGCCTTCAAACCATCAAACCATCTCATAGCAACGGGCCCAAGACTGGAAGGGAAAACCTTGCACATCAGAGCTTCATCTCTGGAGTAGACAGCCATCCTCTGGTTAAAATGGCTCACGTGCTCAACGGGGTCAGTTTTACCGTTGTAGACGGTGAACGTTGGCTGATTAAAACGCCGGGGGAGTCTGGCCTCCTCTATCCTGCGCGTGAAGGGTGATCTAGATATCTGGTTCAGAGCCCTGTTCATGGCATCGTTCTCCACGTCCTCGCGTGATGGGCTCCTACGCTCCCTTTTACGATGAGATTCCTCTACATAGGTGTAGGACTCGCTAGCTGGTGTCTTAGACTTACGTTGATAGGAGACGTCCTGCTCGTCATCAAGATCATCTTCAGAGCACGAGGAAGCCCGCTTCCTCTTCGCGTGTCGTAACTCCCTCTTTAGTTTTTCCACTTCCAACTGTAAGTCACGGTTCTTCTCTGCATGGGACATGTGACTTCCGCTCTGTGATTGGCTCTGGCTAAGGTGCACAGTGTGTACACTGCCCTCACGATTTTGTCTCCCCTCTAAGTTGACAAAATGGCCCACGTGTTGGGATGCCCTGGATTCTGCTTGTTGTTCACCTTGTTCTGCCATTGTCAACTGTTGTTTTCACTCTTGCACAAGCTCTCCCCACAGACGGCGCCAATTGTAGGGTCAGATTCTGCGGCCCAAGCCCAAGGAGGTATGGGTTTGGAGCCCACTGAACCCAAAACAATAAATTTGTAGAGAGTGGGTGAAAGAGCTAGGCTAATAATGAAAAATAACAGTATTAAGCGGCATAGAAGATGGGGAGATTTGAATAAAAATGTGCTCGGACAGTGATGAATGTCTCGTCCGAGGAGGCGATTTTCATTGATGAACTTAAGTTACAAATGTTGGAGCTACAGTAAAATTATATGCTCTTTTCTCTCTCTTCAATTTCGATCCCCCTATCAGAGACCTCTCTCTCTCTTATATAGTGCTGCCTTTCTACATCTCCACCGTCCACTTGTTCACCATCCGGGCGCCCACTTGAGTGCATGTCCCATCAAATTCCCCCTCTAGCCCTGTCTGAGTGGCGGTAGCTGAGGATGCACTGTTCAGGGGTCTTCTCCACATAAATGCGGCCAGGAGGGTAGGTGCAGTGCATTAAATGCGGTGGTTGAAGTCTGTCTCCTTGATATTTCTCTGTTCCTGTTACCTTCTTGTGTGTCCGAGGCCTCCTTTCTCCCTTAACACGTATCGAACAGATCGCTTGACACGTGTCGGACCAAAAACCCCGTCGGGTCCGAGGGTATCGTCCTCCTCGGCTATATGAACATCTCCTCGGACAGTGCATGTACTCATCTCCAGACATTTCCCTTTCATATGGGCTTCTGACAGGGTGTCTTGGTCCCCTCGGATGAACAGTGGTCCTCGGATAGGGCCTTGGGCCCAATGCGCCAGGTTGGGCTTTTCTCCCCCACACTTATTATTTGTCCTAGTTTGAGTTTTCCCCTACAGTAGAGTGACAACTCTACCAACTGCTATATTATTATGTATCTATTTTTTATTCTTTTTAAATTTGGATTATTATTATTTATAAAAAATTAATTTGTAACAACCAACAAGCATAAAGTCAGCATCAGTCTACCGTGGTTTGCCACTCAATAAGGAAAGTAAGATAGAAATAAAGAACGAATAGTTGAAATAAAATTTATTTTCATAATTTCACCCAAAAAATAAAAGAAAAGAAACAAAATTTGAGTAATGTTATACGATAAAAAGTCACAAAAATTTCACAACATTTCTAAATTGGTATGCCAACTCACACATGGGCTCACCGCAATCTCGGATATAATTTTTTTTAATGATGTGATATACTAAATTAAGAATGCTTGCAAATATTTGCTGTATCTATTGTATTAATCATAAAATTTCGAAGTCTACCTCATTCTCCCGCTTCAGCAGTACATAGTCCATACAATCCATTGCATTAACAATGATAATTTTGATAATTTCTCCAACCAAATGTTGAATTGACAAGTAAGTATTAAAAATTGAAAATGTTGCGTAGAAATTATCAAAGAAAGAAAAGAAAATGTTACGTAGAATAATTGTTGGGGAAACAAATTTCTTGTATTTGTTCTATTCTGCTGAAGGAGGTAACAATTAGCAAAGTTGGTGTTTCATTTGATGAGGTGATTTGGTTGTCTTATTTGTTAATGGGATATATTTTGACATTTAATTGAAGATTTTTAATGTGTATTGATTGTTATTTGAATGTTTGCTAAAACTCATAAGTTGCTGGAGTATATTTTATCTTTAACTATAGACGTTTAGAACTTCACTTAAATATCAAGATCCTTTTAGCTCAACTTGTTAGCATATATTGGTGTTTTAAAAAAAGACATTCATGATTTAAATTCCCATTTTTCTTGTTGTAATTATCAAATTAAAAAACAATAATAAAAAAAGAAATAAAAAATAACTTTATTTGAATGACAATAATTATGTACATTTGAATAATGCTCCGTTTGGTACACCCACTTAAACACATATTTTCAATTTTTAAATAACATTACACGTATTTTCACATATTTTTTCACCAACACATATTTTCACACATGTTTCTAAACACATGTTTTCAGTTTTGCTTTTTTTTTAGATTGAAGTTTTGCTATTTTTTATTATAGAGAAAGATGATTTTTTTTTTTTTTTCTTATGTGGGACCCTTTAAAATAAGTCTAAGCCCGTTTGGTACGTGTGTTTAAATAACAGTTTTCAGTTTTTTTAAAAATATGTGTGGATAAAAAAATGTATGAAAATACACGTAATATTATTTAAAAACTGAAAATATGTATTTAAACACATATACCAAACAACCCCTAATTTTTTGGAGCCAAATACCATGTTTGGGCCAAATATTTATAGCATTCTACCATTATTTGCAAAATATTATAAATCGAGTTTGTGAAACCCGAGTTTTAAGTGTAACTCGAGTTTTCAAAATCGAGCTCCCTACACAAATGTGCCCAGTGACTAGACATGGCAAAACGGGTCAGACCCGTTTGACCCGACCCGTTTGACTTGCAACCTGTTTGAACCGTAACCCGTTTGACCCGTTTAAAAATGACCCGTTTTGACCCACGACCCGATTGACCCGACCCGACCTGCCCGTTTTGCCACGTCTACCAACGTTGAGTAGATTGAGATTGAGGTGTAATTCTTATAAGATATTTACTTATTCTTCTTCACTTAATATGTTATGTACTCTATTATAGTTTGTCATTCTTTACTTGCCACCTTCATTTTCTTTTCCTACTTTAAACAGATCAAAAATTATACCAAGATTAGCTTCTAGAAAGCTGGAACAAGAGTTGCACCAAATTTAGGTATCAAGTGTTTAGTGGTAATTGGTAAGTGGTAACAGTATCACCAATGAGAATCTAATCACAGTTAAGGAACTCAGAAACAATTGACAAATTGCATCTATTTCCAAAAAAAAAAAAAAACTTGTTTGAAAAATACGGGTCAACTCGACCCGTCCCGCGACCCGACTTGACCCGCAACCCGTTTAACCCGTTTAAAAATAACATATTTTGACTCGTAACCCGTTTTGACCCAACTCGATTGATCCGACCCGACCCGACCCGACCCGACCCGTTTTGCCATATCTACCGATGACACCGCTGATTTGGCATTTTTAAATCAAAAAGTGTTCATCCATTGCTATTCTTACAGTAAAACAGAGGTGAAAACAGAGGTGAATAAGAAAGTGCCAAGTCCCTGGAATTGAATAGAAGGTAAAATGATTTCCTTTAATTTTTTTTTTCTTTTTTTGTGCATATTTGACTTTTCAAAACTTTGATTGATTTGTCTCCATCAATTTCTGGTGCTTGCTTTAAATAACAATCACGTATGCCAGACAATCATGGCAGGATTTTGGGAAGAGGATTAATTTTTATGACTTTTCTAAGTTAATTTGTGGATGCTACGTATTTGGTTTTCTTTCCAACTTCCGTGTGATTTGTGATTTGTACACTGTCTTACTTCTCTACAGACTACATTACTCGATTCTTGTAAATCGAGTACCATGCATAAATTATTTTTAAAAATACCAGATCAGAAGTGCCGCTGTGGCACATTTTGAAGGATCTCGATTTTAAGATGCTCAAGTTACATGAATTTGAGTTACAAAATAATGGTACATTGATAAATATTTTAAAAATAATGGTAAAATGTTAAATATTTTGCCCAAACATGGTATTAGGCTATTTTCGCCAGTTTTTGGGCTTCTCAAAAAACTTATAACCTGTTTGGTTGTTGTGCGTGTTGTACTGCTTTTGTTTCTTCAATTGATTGAAATTTAAAAAAAAAAATGGATTACTATTAAAATCATTTTTACTCTTCGTATTCTATTTGCATGTGTTCTAAATTTTTCAACACATATTTGATTTGCCAAATAACAAAAAAATTAATAAATTCTGAAGAACTAATTTTGTGTTATATTAAATGACCCTTATTAAAATCTTTCACTGACTAGGCTTTATCCATTGGATCAACCAAAACCTTAGATGAGTCATAGAGGAGTTGGTTTCAATTAAATAAGTTTACTTTTGTTATTTTAATATTATGCTCGATTCTTTATTGATTCGTGGTATACTATTCTATATTTGATGATTTTGTCATGCTTTGCAAAAAAAATATTAAATATAATACTTTGAATATCAAGTAAAATACCAATACTATTCTATATTTGATGATTTTGTCATGCTTTGCAAAAAAAAATATTAAATATAATACTTTGAATATAAAGTAAAATACCACACACACACACAAAAAAAAAAAAAAAAAAAAAAAAAAAAACCAAATTTGATTTCATATTACTCTGTATTTGATAGAAAAAAATTTGATTGCATATATTATGTAATAAACACTACTCTTAATAGAAAAAAGTTGCTACAAACACTTTGTTACATGCATTTAAAGTCACAATTTTAGTTGATTTTTTGCATGTGTATAATAAAGTGGTTGTATTAAACACTATTCACATTACCGTTTTTTGATTTGATAATCTGATTCGTATTAATATCAAGTTTAATGGTTTAGAGTGGAAATCTAAACATCGGTTACAACTTACGATTGCATATAATTTTACTTTTGTTATTTAATATTATGCTTGATTCTTTATTGATTCGTGATTTTCTATATTTTATAGTTTTTTCCTGCTTTGAAAAAGAATATTATAAAATAGAAATTCTTGATTACGTACATAATTTGGTTTGTATTAATATCAGCTTTAGAGTTGAAATGTATATATAAAAATATCAATTGGGATTGCAAATCAGAACATTGGGTTTGTGTTGTGACAGTGAGATTGTAATTTGTACACACCGCTGAGATTTCATGGCAGCCCGTGTATTCCCTCCGAGGAAACTCCTAAAAAGCTTCGGCAACTGTTACTTCTTCTCTAGGCCTTTCAACTCTTCTTCTTCCTCTCCCTCTTCCTCTTCCATCTCCATCAACCACAGCACAGAAAAGCTAGAATCCATTATCCAAAAACAACCACCACCCACAAACACAGACACTTCTCTCAACCTCCATGATGTTGAGAAGCTATTCTCATCCGTACCAACCACCAAGCTCCTACGAGCCTCAGCCAACCTTCACTTTGCAGCCATGGAGTCTATGGTGGATTTTGGGATGTGGGTCATGAAGTCCAAGCTCATGGACATAGAGGTTTTCAGAGATATGGTGTTGGGTGTTGTGAAGCACACGTTTTATGAGCATTTTTGTGGTGGAGAGGATGCTTTGGCCACCGGAGACACCGTGCGGAGGCTACACCGAGGTGGCGATGGGCTCAGAGTCATGCTTGATTATGCTGTGGAATGTGTCAGTGACAACCAGTCTTGTGATCGGAACTTGGAGGCTTTCCTTCACACTGTTGAGATAGCCAAGTCTCTTCCACCATCTTCTGTAAGCTTTTCCCATTACTTTTCATTTGGGTTTATTTTGCTTCATGAACTTTCATTTTCTTTATTCTAATTTTTTTACTGTTCATTATATAGCTTACTTTGTGGTTGTTTCATTGCTTTGAAAATTGTTTTTTTTATCTTTCTTAGATGAGAGGCGAAAATGGTGGGTATTATATAATCGATTGTATATTTTTTTTAAAAATTAAATTAAATCTCTCATAAAAGAAAAAGATTGTTGAAATTGAAATAGCAGAGACCTTAATTTCCTTTTTTGTTGATCTCGTTCATCAAAATTTGTTTATATATATATATAAACAAAACAGAGACATAGTACATGAAAAGAAACAGCACGAGATGAGATAGAAGTAGAACTGAATAGGCATTACATTTTTTAAGTTTTAATGAGAGAGATGATAGATTAAGATGGGGCTCGTAAGTAAATTAAATAAATAAATGAGAAAAGGGGTTATGGGTCTGGACATGTATGCGGGGGCCTCATCGAGCGGCATGTTATTGGCACTGGCAAAATCCATTCTCTCACGTGACAAACAAAACTGTGAGGTCCAAAGCTGCTGTGGTCAGTTGGTTCCTCCCAGCGGTACTTTCAATAGTTTTATGTCTAGACAGAGCAATGCTATAAATTTTTTGTCATATTTACTAACAAGTTTTTATTGATTTTTATCTGCATATGTGAATTTACATTTTTACTTACGTCAGTCAGATATAAAAAATTTTATCAATTTTTTTTGCTTATAGACTTTCTTCTAGATAAAAAGGAAAGATGTCTGACACCCAAACATCATACCTTGCTTATATGGTCGGCTTGGTCGAACATTATCTCAAAGGGTGATGGTTGTTACACATAATGTAACAATTTGTATGTTTCAATAAGCAGTGTTTCAATAACTGAGAACGTGAACTCACGATTTCAATTTACGTCTTAATGATAACACAGTATGTTACACATTCTTTGTCCTTATCTCAAATGCTATGTAAATTAGATTTTTTTATGTCTTTATGATAACACATAGTGTGTTACACATACTTTGCCCTTATCTCAAATGCTACGTCAATTAGATGTAAAATAATCAATGATTTATTTGCAAAGACAAGCCTACCTTTGCTGTGTGGGTATCACCTATTTGGGATGCAACTGTACGTTTGCCTATAATAGGTAAGTGGAATTGTTACAGCCATAGAATGAGTGTCTAATAATAAATCTGATTTTTTTTTCACGATAGTTGAGAATAAGAGGATTTGAATATTAAATGTTTCATACCTACTAAATTAGTGTGTATTTAGAAATCTTGCAGTTTCTAGTAATTTATTTGCATGATATTTATCAAAATGTATTAAAAAAATTTGTAACTTTTATGTTAAATGTATAACAAACAGTTGATTCTCAACAAAAAAAAAAATAACAAACAGTTAAAAGTTAATTATTTTCAAAAAACTTAGTTTTGTTAAAAAATAAAATAAAAAATATTGAGACAAAAAACAAAAAGGTAAGAGCTTTTAATATGGATTATGGATTGTAATCTTTCCATCCTTTGTTATAGACAAATGTGATGAAGTAAGCTAGGGGTGGGATTATCTATGAGTATCTCTAGAAGTTTACCTGAAAATTCTTCTTTAAGATGAAAAAAGAAACTGCCAACTAAAAAACTCTTTTAGGATTAGAAATGTAAAATTTTGCTAATTTGATCCGTAATTTTTAGGGCTAATTTGTAGTTTTTAGTTTGATATTTGCAATAAAATGTTGCATATACACGCGGATGACTTTGAAGGCAATCTAAATTTCTATTGCTTTTCAATGTAAACTGTAGAAATTTACGAACTTGTCTCTTAAAAAGCTTTAATTTAATGTACTAAGGGAACCATTGGATTTGGATATTATAGAAACTTACGTCTTGTTGAAAAGTTGGTTAGATTTGCTAAGAGCCTTATAGTTTAATTAGTAATGTGACTAACAGAGATATCAGGATTCAAATTACCTTTCTCCAACTATCGAATTATTTAAAATAAATTTTAAAAAAAAGTTGATTGGATTAGTGGATTTTGTTACTTTCTTGTGATATTTGGTTTAACTATGAAAACAACATGAAAAATGAACTTCCTTTTTTTTTTTCCCTTTCAACAGGTGAGTTTTGTTATTGTGAAAATATCTGCTATTTGCCCCATGAATTTGCTTGAACGGGTTAGTGACTTGTTAAGATGGCAACACAAGAACCCTTCTTTCAATTTGCCATGGAAGTTGGATACCCTCCCAATTTTGTCTAGTATAAGCTCGACGTATCACACCCTCCAAAAGCCAGAACCATTAACATTAGAAGAAGAACATGATCTCCAACTAGGACACCAGAGACTGTTAAAAATATGCCAAAAATGTTTGGAAGCCAATGTCCCTTTAACGATTGATGCAGAGCATACACCAGTTCAACCTGCCATTGATTACTTTACCTACTCTTCTGCAATTATGTACAACAGAGATGATAACATAATCATGTATGGGACAATTCAAGCTTACTTGAAAGATGCAAAAGAAAGATTGTTGTTAGTAACAAAGGCTGTAGAAAAAATGGGAGTTCCAATGGGGTTCAAACTGGTGAGAGGAGCTTATATGTCATATGAGAGAAAACTAGCTTCATCCTTAGGCTTTGAGTCTCCTATCCACAATAGCATACAAGAAACTCATGCATGCTACAATGACTGTGCTTCTTTCATGCTCGATAAGATTGCCAATGGTCCTGGTGCACTTGTACTTGCAACTCATAATGTCGAATCAGGTAAAGAATTTGAAACTTTAATTATGTGGAATATAAAAATGTATTCTGAATTTTGTGCATTATATTTAATTCAAGATGTTGATGACAAATAGGGAAAAAAGCAGTGGCAAAAGCACGCGATTTAGGTGTTAAAAAGGTAAACCAAAAGCTGGAATTTGCACAACTATATGGAATGTCAGAAGCCCTTTCCTTTGGTTTGAGGAATGCAGGATTTCAAGTTAGTAAGTATATGCCATTTGGCTCCATGGAGATAGTTATACCATACCTTCTGAGGAGAGCTGAAGAGAATAGAGGGCCGTTATCTGCTTTAACCCTTGATAGGCAACTAATAAGGTAAATTTTAGTATTAATGTATGGCATAAAACTTGGATATGATTGTGATGTATGTTAACATGGGCTTGGTTTTTGTTTGCATGCAGAAAAGAATTGAAGAGAAGATTAAAGGCAACAGTTTTTTAAGGTGTACAAGATGGCTTTGAAGTTTGAACAACACCAAACTCAAATAATGGCCAATTTTGTACAACTATTTTTAAAAATAATAATTGATATTTACTTAATGGCATTTATGAAATCTATAATGTGATTGTATAGGGCTGACACTACTACAAGATCTCAAGATCAATCCACAAATTTAAATATATAAACCTTTTGATGAAGAAAAGAATACTTTTCTTTGAAAGCAACTTAAGCAAAACAAGAACCCATATTAAAAAAATGTTGATAGGAAACAAGAAGCCTTTCCTTTCTACCTCCACAAATAAATCAACAATGACAAATAATTTTATTTCATGCCCCAAGCAAACTAAGTTAATACTTCTAGAAACCATTTAACAGCACTTAATTGTAATTTGGTTATTATGTTGTCATCAATCAGTCTTTACATAAAAGCAATGTCTGCCCGAATGGATGATTAGAAACTCTTTTTCTTTTCTTTTTTGTGGATTTTAATTTCATGATTCAGTCTCCACCTATTATTAAGACAGGAAATGTTATTTGAGTTAGACCTCATTGTAGGGTCTTTTTTGTGTTGTGCGTTGGGCTGGGCTGCCTCCTGTGGTGATAGGCCCGAGTATTCTGAGTAGGAGAGTTGAGACCGGCCCAACTGTAACTCACTTTGGGCCGGCTTGTGCGCAAACTAGGCCTCGTCTGCCAGGAATGTACTTATGGCAGGCAGAGCTGTTTCAAATGATTTACGGCAGGCAGATATAACAATAACAAAAAAAAACAAAAATATAGTGACCTTTTCTTAAAAATGACCAAGTAATCCATATTTATGACAATCACAGTAATAACAATAGCTTTTACAAAAGAAATAAAGGATTAAGTGACAATATGAGTTAATCGAAGAAATAATATCAAGCCAAGTTTGGGTCCTTAGAGGCAAAGATCAAAGAGGAAGAACGCCTCCTCTCAATGAAACTAATCTCCCAGAAAAAATACCGTGGAGATTAATGACTTTGAGGGAACCGGACCTAAATGATTAGTGCCCAAAGGAATCTCTATTGTTTACTTGCCCCAAAGAGAGTGGGATTTTGAGGGGGAGAGAAGGGAACCGACCTACTGGTGCATGCCCATTATATTATCTTTTTTTTTTTTTTCTGTTTTCTCTCTTATCTTTTTTCTCCTTCCTTTATTTTTCTTTTGTTTTCTTTTTACTTCCTCATACCTCTGTTTTTCGATCCTTTTTACAGGGCACGACAAGGGTCTTCTTATAGGGCCTGCCGTGACCAGATTTTACCTCTTTGCCCTTTAACCGCCTTTGTCTGGTCTAGGCGTACTTGCCGACCACTAAAGAGTTCGTATGTGTACCACTTACCCTCACCAGACAAAGGCAGGTTTGTGTCATTTGTTAGTCCGCCGTGGCATCCTTTCCTGCCACGGCGTAAATGCTTTCTCTCTCTTTCCCTCATGGCATGCACCTAGCGATTTCCCCTTCAACCTTGCCTCTTTTAGGGGGTCTGTCATCCCAACAGGACATACCTCCCAAAAGGGCTTGGGCAAAAGCCGCAAAATAGGTCTTTTCCCCTCTCCCCACCACCAAACCATACCCCCTTTACCTCTTACCTCTGACCCATGACCCCACCACATCCCATATTAGCTGGGTACAGGCTAGTGGTGTCTGGGCCTTGCACGTGCTTCCCTCTCATGTATGTCCAAAATCTGTCTGCCGCTCATGCATTTGCCGCGGTCTGGAGCTTTGTTTGCAGTCTGCCGCACCTCTTCGTTCTTTTATGTGGGCCGTTTTATAATTCATTGTTCCCTTTAAGGGCTGAGCTTCATTTGATACTAGGTTTTACATTTCTCTTAGCCCATTTCTTGGTTGCCCTCATGTCCTGCCATATTATTCTGTCATTCCTGCCGTAATGACTTGGTCCTGCTAGTCCTCTTTTAGACCTGCCGTTTACCCTCTTCCCCAAATGGCTTTGCATGGCCATGGGCTTTCTTTCTTAGGGGCTCCTGTGTCCCTTTGGGCATCATCGACCCATTTACTTGTTTTGGGCTTCCTCGGCCCTTTTCCTAACTTTGTGTTCCCATGGGCTTTTACTTACTTCATTGAGCTTCCCCGGCCCAATTACTTCATACTCATCCTTGGGGTTTGTGGGCCTGCCAACAATCCCGTACTCTCTTTGCTTACATTACTTTGAGCCTACTGCGACCCATTCTTACTTTTACACATCATATACTGCCCATGGGTTTCTTATTCTCTCTTTCCGGGCCTTTCGAACCCACTTGCTTCCTCAAGACCCATTTATTTATTTTATGGACATGTGACCCATTATTCATGCCGCTTGGGCTTAATGGTTTTATTCTATGCTTGCCACTTCTATTTGCTGCCTGCGTTGCTGAGTTGGGTTTCCTTCCTTCTAGTTGTGTTTTACAAAAATGACCCTCAACACTCATTAATACCATACTATTATTAGGACACTATTATTTTCTCTGAAATAAAAAGTTATGATCTAGACAAATAAGAGTGAAAGGGAGAACTTTTTTTTTATATATTAAAGGGAGAAGAATTGTCATTTGAGTTAGAACTCATTATGAGATACGGTCATTTTCTTGAAAATAAAAGTTCATATCTATATAAATAAAGAGTGACTTATCCTCATCTAAAACCTTAGAGCATTCACATCAGCTCTTTTATAAATGTGTAAAATACACATTTTGACAACTTTTACACATTTTGAACCAAAAAACACTCCACATCAGTCCGTTTAAAAGCGTCTAAACTTGTGTAAAATTATCAATGAGCTACAGTACCCGTGTAAATTTATACGGGCACTGTAGCTCGTGTATTTAGTTTTTTAATAGTTTTTTCTCTCTCCTCTTTACCTGACTCTCACCTCCCTCTCTCTCAGACGCTGCACTCTCTCTTTCTCTCACAAAAAACCAACTCCATCCTTTCATCCTCAGTTCTCTCTCCCTCTCTCACATCTCTCTCTCTCGTTCAAAGCATGCCACCGGAGTTCACAGCATGGCGAGATCAGCACTATGGGTCACAGCGTGGCGAGATCAGCGTGTGGTGTGTGGCATGGTCTCGATGGTGGCGGTGTGGGTTTGGGTTGATGATCGATGGCGGCGACGTTGGGAGGTCTCGATGGTGGTTTAATCTGAGTTTATGGTGTGGGTTGGTCTTGGTTTGTGTGGGTTTGTTTGGTCTGGGTTGATTTGGGTTGTGGGTTGATTTGGGTTGTGGGTTGATCTGGGTATGTGTGGAGGCGTGGAGGCATGGAGACGATGGCGTTTTGATCGGCGTTGATTTTTCTTTGTGTGGGTTGATCGGTGTTGGTTGATCTGATGTTGATTTTTCTTTGATTTTGGTTGATCTGTGTGGGTTAATGGCTTTTGGTTTCTAATGATGGTGGTGATGGTGGTTGGGCGATGATGATGGTGGTGATGGTGGCTGTGGGTCTGTGAGAGAGAGGGGTAGTGAGGGAGTGAATAATAAAAAATTGTAAAATAATGAATATTTTATTGAATAAATGTGTAGAATAGATAAACTGATATGGGTGTATTGTAAAAGTAGATGTGTAAAATAGAAAAAGTAAATTTTTTCGTGTAAAATAGACAAAAAATTTACAAGAGCTGATGTGAATGCTTACTCATGGATTCTCAAAAAAATAAAAATAAAAAACTTTATACTCATATATATTACAACATCACTAGGCCTCAATAAGTGACTGTGCATTTTCTTGCTAGTTGCAATAAAAATAGTGTGTCAACTGTCAACCACACAGAATATATTACATGGTTTTAGTGGTTGTCAAAAATCACACCAAGTGGAATCCCAACAAGCTGGGAGTGGGAGATCATCATAGGTTTTGTCAAAGGTAATCTAGGGCATGACACTTGGAAAAAACATGGCCTTTCAATTCAACCACAAGGGAATCAAACCACTCATCAAATCCCATCTTTCCCACCAGACAAAGGAAGCCAATTAGAGATTCCATTGTCCTTTTTAACACTTTTTTTTTTTCCAATTGGATCCCAAAGCTAGCAGCCTCCACATTTGTTGATGCTGTTAAAGTGAAAATACTATATGATATTTCCCACTAAAAACATGGTCCATGACTCCATGTGGGTGCTTGTTGATGTAATACAAGATTCCATGAATCTGTGAGTTCATGCATGTAAGGACCTTATGGCTTTGTCTTCTTCCTAGAAGATAATTAGCAACAGACAAGATATTAATACTAGCAGTTGTCTATTGTTCAAAAATTATATTAAAAAATTAAGTAATGTTATTGTCAAGTTGTGACTAGTGCAACATCACTTGTACATAGACCCTCTACAGACACCATTTTTATTGTGCACCAATCACAATATACCACCTCAACAATTGTGGAAAATTTGTGAAATTTTTTGTTCTTATTAGGAAAAAAAACTGATACAAAAGCTTGAAAGGTCATATAATAACTGGCTAAAGATTTCTGAAAGGCTGGAAAGGGAAAGGGAATAACAAGAAGGATGTCAAAAGCTCTGGCAAAAATTTCCTAAAGACCAAAAGGGCAGAGTGAGATTTTTTGGATTGTCTGAACTCCGAGGCCAAACATCATGGCCACTTAAAATGAGACATCCTTTGAGCATATATGTAGGCTGAACGTGTTTCTATATGAGTATATATATTTATAGATGGCCTATTGGTCCAATGTAAACTGAGGGACTGAATCTTAAGAGGTCTGTAGTTCAAAATTCCAAGGAAGCTCTAATGATACCAGGTTGAGATTGAGCAGTACCAAATGTCAATCAATGCAGAACGGGTTTCTGGGGTTTTATTGTTCGGCAAACAAAGAAAAAAAAAAGTGCACTGATTGTTTTCGAGGTCAAATAAAGTTTGGCCTATTTATTGTAATTTAACTCAAGGCTTTGATTCATTTATGGAGAAAGTAGAGTGAAAAAGAAGCAGGAAATGGAAGCAGTATGGAGAGAAGTTGTCCCTACTGGACAGCTAGCAAACACACCAGAAATCTTCTAGACCCATGAATCCCAAAAGACCAGTTTACACTTTATGCAGCAGTGACAATAGAGACAATCCGCAAGGTTGGAATAAGGTTTGCCTGAAGACTTAAATATTTACACATGTAAGTCCCAACCATTGTGACAAAAGCATACACTAGCTTCAAAAGTAAAAACCCAATAATGGCAGTGAATCAAAGCCTCCCACCATGGAGCGCCATTCCTCCCCTCAAGAGAGCTTTATTAAGATTATGTTGATGCAGAAAATGAGGAAGAAGCAAGGCTGCCTATCAGTTATCACAAGGACCATAAGGCAGAATGTTTCAAGCATGGACAAAAATCATTAAACCAATGTCAAAGCAATTGGAGCATTGGAGAGGGATGGAACAAAGTCATAATGGAGTGTGATACTGCTATTGTGATTGAAGCAGTCACTCACAAAGAAGGATGCAATATATAATTGGACTATCATTTCCATTGTAGATGGTACTAGAATATGTTACACATTTAGTTGTATGTTTAGTTAGGAAGTTAAAAGATGTGAAAACGCACAGAGCAGTCCCTTCTCTGGTGTGTTGAAAATCCATCTCAATTCCCATGCCCCTGCAAAGAGTTCTTGTTTCTGACACATCTAATCTATCTTTTGGATCAATCCAATTTACAAAAATAACAATAGAAGACTTTTTCTCCAATTCTGTTGGTGCTAGGAGCTGTTGAGATGTTTTGTTGGATGCAACCTTAGGTGTTGTAATGAAGAGGATGTCTGCTTCCTATTGATCAACAAATTTTAGGTGAGAACAAATATTATATACTAGCACAGATTTTAAGTGAAAGCAACTGATCAAAAGAAAGGGGTAAATGATCTAGGCCTTGGCAAGTCAGCATAACATATTTATCATTGACTCTTAACACCAATAAAAGTCACAAAGACTATTAAACCACTAACTTGCTAGACTTGCACAAAACTTGAAAGTTCTCATCCCACATAAACTTAAATCTGAAATTAGAATTAAGGTTAGAGCCCTTGTTCAGTACCAATTAACATGCAATAGACCAATTATAATGTCTATTAATGAACATTTAAGACAAAAATGTTACACACTTGACAGTTATAACAGACCAGATATTTAAATGCCAAAGCAAACTACTTCTTCAAGAACATGTTAGCTATGCGAAATTATCAGTTTAATCACTAAAAATTGAATCACTAAAGTTAAAAAGATTCTGAGTCTGCCAATGATGACAGTTATAAGCATTCACCCACAGTAAATGGAAAAGCAGAAAATCATTTGCATTTATTATAATGAATATTTATCTCTAGCAGAAGATTACAAATAGAGATGAGAATTTGTAACACATTCAAAAATTATATAACCTGAAGAATGTCAAGGTGAGAACAAGATGAAAACATACTTAGCTGAGAGTTTGATAGCCTAGAGGACCTTGCAGTCCATTCTGTCGGGTGTCATTCCTTCCCACCAGAGCAGGCATCCAGGGGAACAGTTTGCCAAGTTCCTTGCTTAGTGTACTGGGCCTCAGCTGCTTATCATTGATTCCAAATTTTGCCCTTTCAATAGCCTCCATTATATCTTCCCTTGTCACAGTTTCACTGCCTGCAAAACCCAGAAGACATTATATTTTCATTTATTGGTCCAATATTCACTAAGAAGACCAAATAAAAATAAATAAATAAATAACAACACTGAGAAAGACGAAAGAAAGGGAGGGGGGAGGGAAGGGGAGGGCTGCTCTAATGAAATTGAAGGTGTTTACTTCAACCTCACCTCTACGAGCAGCAAGTAATGCAGCTTCATTGACGATGTTGGCAAGATCAGCACCTACAAAACCTGGAGTCAGGGAAGCAACTAGATCACAGATAAGATGTACGTCTTCCTCTAGAGGAACTCCTCTCAAATGTACAGCCAATATCTTTTTCCTTCCTTCATCATCTGGTTCTCCTACAAGTACTTTTCTTGAGAAGCGACCAGGCCTACAGAGAGCTGGATCCAATGCTTCAGGCCTATTAGTGGCTGCAATAACAACTACTTTCATGTCTGACTCAAATCCATCCATTTCTGTCAGCAACTACAGAAGCAGAAACAGTTTTAAAATCCAATTAAAAAAATATATATATATATATATATATCCACAAAGAATTCATAATAAAAATATAGTTTTATGATTGTAAATAGGAATGACCCAACAATCCTGATAAACAATAAAAATATGCTAAAAAAGCAGTAGTCTCTGGACGGGAGAAAAAACAAGATGTTTGGAAGGGATGAATATATGTCTCAACAAAAAAGCACTAAAATCTAGATACTTTTTTTTTTTAATTAATAATAAAAGTAATTCAATTCTTTTTTTCTTTTTTCTTTTTTCTTTTTTTTTGGATAATTCATTAGGTTTGAAAATTGTTCAAATTTTTTGCATAACATCAACTCATGCTCTATAAAATGAAACTACATACTAATAATCTAGGATGCACGGATATTCCATTTTTGCTCACATACCTATATTCGACACGTATCGTACCGGTATCATATTGGATACCTCTAAGATACATACCCAGTCTTTTTCCTCTCTTTTTTTAAAGTGCCAATACATCTATGATACACCCATGATATGACTTGAATACCGTTGTAATCCAACCCCCGATAATGAGAGATAGCACAAACTTGTAAGAATTTTAATTTATATTTTTATATATTGGTTTCAATGTTGAACACTTGTCTAGTTATCTTTTATTTACTCCTTTGGATCTTGGTTTGTAATCTAAACATCATTTAATGGCTATGGATTCACTTTATTATCCATTATTGCTCTTAAATTGATATATACTTAAAAAATTAAAAATATATAAAACATAAATGCTTAACAATATATAAAAACTATAAATAAAATATATTTAATAAGTAATTAATACACGTATCCTTGACATATCGTACCCTAAGTTTTTCAAGAAATGTTGTATCACAATACCATATCCGTATCACATCCATACCCGTATACGTACCCATACATCTTAGCTAATAATGCAAAAAGCCACCTGAAATAAGATGAAATTTTAAATTAAACTGAATGAGTGCAAGATATGCTAGTAGATTTAGATCTTACCTGGTTTAGTGTTTGGTCACGTTCATCATTAAAACTTCTACCGCGCTTGCCCCCAACTGCATCAAGTTCATCAATGAATATGATTGAAGGAGCACACTTCCTTGCCACATTAAAAAGGTCTCGTATGCGAGCTGCTCCTCTTCCAACAAACATTTCCACAAACTCACTTGCAGAAACAGTGAAAAATGGCACTCCTGCTTCTCCAGCAACTGCACGGGCCAGTAATGTTTTTCCTGTTCCAGGAGGGCCCACAAGCAATACACCTCTAGGTAATTTTGCTCCTAGCTTTCCATAGTTAACAGCTCCTTGCAGGCATGAAACTATCTATAAACATGAACTGTGTCAATAAATACTGAAAAAAGAAAATTACATGTGTAGTAACAAGAAAGATCCAGTGCACTTAGTTCAAAAAACTTCTCTTAGACAAGAAACAATAGCTTTCAAGCAATTTTAGCAATAAAAGCACAGAAAAGAGATTGGATCATATCTGCCATCATTCTTTTTCTAGTCGACCAGTTTTTTACAAATGAAGAAGCTTCAACAGAACATCAATAACAATATACAAGCAAGCCAAAGGTCCAGCACCATGTATAAAAACCTTGCTGCATTTCTTGGGCAATAGATGAGGAGAAAATTCAAATTCAAATTTGCATTACCCACACATATATATACTGATGGCCCATTAAAATCACAACAGGATACAGGTGTTCAACAATTTCCCCAATTCTTGCCCCCAAAAAAATAAATAAAGGCCAATGGGACGGATGAAATGTTAGATTTTTTTTTTCTATCCTACCATATACCCAGAAGAAAACTTGTCCATCATTTATAAGCACCAAGAGGTGAGCACTTTTCAACTTAAAATTTTAACCATATTTTTTAGTGCTGAGGCCCATTTATATTTTACTCCATATATATGTCTCTTAAAACTTATTTTTGAATTGGTGTTGTCTCTACTGCACTACACATAACTTAGAGTATTTTTTTTATTCCTTTTTAAAAAAAAAAAAAGTAAACAACCCTTTAAAAAGAGCGCAAAAAGTGGCACAACCACAGTACAGAGGAAGTATACAAGAGGGAGAGCCAGAAAATTCAAATTCTAGAACTTAGAAAGGCTCTTTTCTGATTCATGTTTAGATGTTATACTTACACGTAAGTCTCATTGTTGAACCAAGGTATTTATGCATGTTTTGGTAAATCTACCCATAGTTTTAAAATTTCTATGGTGTGAATCCTGCAATTTAATGAAATCTTACCACAAACAATCCAAACTGTTCAAGTCTTAACTAGGGAAATTTTGTCAACATGAGGTATCTCCTTCATCTCAAAAAACATTATTGCTCATCAGGAAAACCATTCAAGTCCTATGCCTATATCCTTTGAAGATTGAAAAGAAAAAATAATCTTGAATCTAGAGCTTTAAAATTCATTTTCATCTCAAGCTGTACTATGGATTTAACTAAACCCCATTTACCATTTTTCAAGTAAAATTTTGAAGTTGACCATTTATGACCTTAACATATCCTTTTCCTATTTCGTTGTCTTATTTTGTAGATGGGTTCAAATAAAAAATAAAAGAATCAGGAGCATTGTACACATTACACAAATGGATCTATGTTAGCCTGAGCAATGTCGTTTGAAACAGTGAACTTGAAATTTTAGAGCATACTGAATTACTGCATTAAACAATTTGCTATGCGTTAGCACACGCACACAAACAATGTAGCAATAAAATTAATACCAAAAACAAAAAAACAAAATGCAAGTTATAATGTGAACAAGAAATGTAAGTTTAAAATAAATCACCAACTTTTCTCCTTAAATAATACTTACCACTAATGAATATGACAGCATTTTGCTTGTTTAGATTATGTGGTTTCAGGCTGTCCAAAGTCAGCATGAAGTTTGACTAAGAATCTAGAATTTGATGAGGTGGTTTGTTAGGGCATGTATGGATATTAAAAGAGATCATCCCCATTCAAGATGATGATCTCTAGTTTAAAAAACAAAAAAAAAAAAAAAACAAAAAAAAGATGACGATCTCTACAAATTGTTTCATATTTAATTTAAGGAAGAAAAAAAAATTACTTTGTAGTGAGCATCATCATGACTGGGGCATTGTGAAATTGGCAGCACAAAATTAAGAGTAAAGTTTTAAATGTCAGCATTCCATAAACTGCTTATAAAATCAGTTTCAATGGTGTCTCAATGCCGAAGAAGATAATCAACTGAGCACCTATTTGGGAGGGCAATTTAAACCACACCTTTTGAAAGTAAAGCTTTTTTAAAGACTTATTTTTCCAGGCATTGAGTCCACGTCCACTAATCAGTGTTTTCCTTTGCAAAGGATCTCCATGATTATATGAGGAACCAATCCTATAAATACCCAGGTTCTTATTACAATTTTATGATCTGTTTTGCAATTTACAATTAAGAACTACCAGCCTAGTTCCTAGGAGACCAATTGCAGTAAAATAGTGTAACTATTGCAAAGAAGGGAGGGGGGGGGGGGGGGGGGGGTGGAATTTCTGGAGTTTTCGATTTGTCCTTAAACTGGCTCTACTACCTTAACAAGCTAACTCTGCCTCCCTGATTCATTTTAATAACAGCCAGAGACATATTCAAATAGTAGATGTTAATACATTAAATTTAAGAATAAAAGTAAAAATAATGTACCAATATGGAACTGCATCTTTTCAGTTTGGACATGCATGAAAAACTGAATCTGAAGGATTGAAGTATTACATAATCAAAGTTTCTTATCTACCTCACAGTCAAAGAATATTAAGATATTTCATTCTGGTTTCTACAATCTAATTGTTTATATGAACAATGTCAAATAGAGTAAACTATCAGTACAGCAGTACTTTGGTAGCGCCTCACGTTAACTCTTTATACTTTTGAGCTTCTTTATTTTTTTTCATTTTGGTATTAACTATTCTCAAAAGATACACACACTTTTAAATACATATCAAATAATCTCTGAAATTCTAGAGGCCAAAAAGTGAATCATGAGTAAGAGCTTATATATTGGGGTTTTTTTCTAGCTTTTTGGGAGCATATATTAGTTTCAACCACTAGCCTGGGTTTAAATCCAGGGGCTGCATCCCCTGCTTACTTAGCAAAAAAAAAAAATTTAAAAAGGCAGAAACTTCTAAGATTAAGAAAAAATCCCCATCATACCTTGCCATCTTCAACTTTATACAAGTAACCAATGCAACAATGTCTTATCAAATACAAAAATCAAAAGTCTCAACATGAATCAAGGACAACATTTATGCATTAGATCTAACTTCAAGGAAGAAATTTTACCTCCGTAAGCTCCACCTTGGCAGCATCAACACCCTCCACATCATCAAACCCAACCATCTGATTATTTGGTTGCCGCTTTCTTGCTGGGCTATTCGCAGCAGAGAGTTGCCGATAAAGAAGCCACATCAAAGGAATCAGAGGAATCCATAAAGATATAATAGTTATCAAAGTCCTCCTCATCAACGCCAACACTGATTGTGGGGCCGAGCTATATGTAATTCCCTTCTCTCTCATCAAACTAAGGAGAAACTTTTCATCATGATCAATTTTTCTCGTTGAATACTGCCACTCAGGCTTAGAAGCTCGAGTTCTAGAGAATTTTTTCAATATGCTCAAATTCAGTGCTTTGCCAGTTTTTGAGCCATCATCTGTTGCAACCTTATCAGCTTCATTCTCAGTTGCAACATTTATTACTGGTGATTCCTCATTTGATGTTTGAGTACTCGCAACACTTTGCAAGTCAATATTATAAAATATACGACGAGATCCCTCTTCAAGTAAAACCTTCGTAACAGATCCATTTTGAAGGCTCAATATCAAGTTGGAATATGGAACAATTGTTGGAGCCGGCAATGCCGTTAATTTCACTAACAAATAGCACAACCCCAATGCAATAGAAATTGATAAAAGAGCCACTTGTCTTAAATTCTTCCGCAAAAATGTTTTAACTTCATTCAACATTGAGCTAATCAAAACTTTTTTCAGTCTTATACGTAATAACCTTAACCTCGGGCGTAATCTTAATGAAAACCTCCTTCTCAATCTCAAATATCCATTCTCTCTTTCACCCAAGTGAGTCTGTTTATCTCCAGTGTTTCCACTCCTCAGTGGCACAATTCCAATGTTACAAGACAACAACCCACGTTGAGATTTACAACAATTATAAAACCCCAATCCACTTTTCCCATTAATTATTGAACTAAGCTTACTGTTCCAGGACAACCCATGTAGAGATTTGCAACATATAGAGAACCCCAGAGAGGGCAATACAAATGAATTACAACAAAAACCTCTATACCTAACCAAAGACTTGGTTTTTCCGCAATGAACTCCCAATTTCTCTTGAGAAATGAGAAACCCAGTATTGTAAACAACAGGAAAACAAGCCATGTATGTGTCTGTTTACACAGAAATAGCTATCTATCAAACTAACTGTATGAACTTAATGTATGAGTTTCTTCCAGCATTGAAACCAAAATAAACCAGAGACCAATGTTTGAATATTGGAAAAACAAGAAACTGTTAAAAGAGAAACACTTGCTAGAACCTGGAGCTGTGAATATCAATATGATAGACCCAGCAAAGTGGATAGCTATTTGGATATTACCTGGTTCTATCAACTTCTAGCTGAGAAATGGGATTTTGCTTAACTGGGTTTCTCCAGTTCGGGCAAGATAAGAAACAGTGTGGGCTTTCACCTTTTCGATCTTATACTAATATTTAGCCGTAAATTGTGGGGAGGGGCTTGAAGTCACTGCTGAACAGTTTGTGTGAACCTTGAACAATGAAAAAAAAAACGTGTGAACTTTGAATAAGGAAAAGATAAATATCTATATATATATATATATATAAACAAAGTTTAGTTATAAAATTTGTTGTAACCTAAAGATATAACCTTACTCAATAAAATAAATATTACTACATATTTTGAAATTTTAACCATTAAATTACATGTTCTTTACACTCTTAATATACATGTTAAAATTTGTGTCAATCAAATATTATTTATTATATAATTTATAAGTTTATATTTTACACATAATTTTAAATTATAAAAACTTGTAATTTAAACAATTTATTGATGACATAGTTATTAACCTTTAATTTTTTTAGAAATTTTGCTAATATAAAGGATATAAGAAGAAGATATAATCCAATGGTGAATTTGTCAATATTCACCTCTAATAAAAAAATATTGATTTGGCATATATATATATATATATATATATATATTTATACAAGATAGAATTCTACTCTAGCCTAATCTAAGGGTATATGTGTGTGAAACTCCCTCCTGGAGATTTGAACTCCGGCCCTTACCCCCCACACCCCACAAGCACTTATACTTGTGAAGTGATCATCGCATCAAGGGTGTGTGGTGGTATATATATATATATATATATTATCTACAAGGGGATTGTTAATTTAAACCGTGAATGTCTCTGTTGGAAATAGTTAGAAAACGTCAACCAATTGAACTACAAGATTCTTAGTAAGAAATTTATTTCATAAATAATAACTATTGTTTGACGTTTATCACTAGGTCAAGAGACTTGAGATTGACAAGATATTTTATAAGTTAAGTTAACTAGAACTTATTATGAGTTATGACAATTATAGTTTGATAATTGTTAAGAGTAAATTATATTTGGTTCAAAAAATTTAGGCGAATTTAGTTACAAGTTACAATGAGTAGGGTTGTTTTGAACCCTATATATGACAAGATATTTTATAAGTTAAGTTAACTAGAACTTATTATGAGTTATGACAATTATAGTTTGATAATTGTTAAGAGTAAATTATATTTGGTTCAAAAAATATAGGCAAATTTAGTTACAAGTTACAATGAGTAGGGTTGTTTTGAACCCTATATATCTCTATTAAAAATACCAAAAGATGCCAACCAATTGAACTAAAAAGTTTAGTAAGACATTCTCAAAAAAAAAAAAAAAAGTTTAGTGAGAAATTTAAAGGATTTGATAAATAATAATTGTTGTATGACCTTTAATGAAAATTCTAGTTTGATAATTGTTAGAGTAAATAATACATTTGGTTCAAAACATTTAGGTAAATATAATGTTGCTCCTTTAAATTTAAAGTTTGAATTTGATCTCTAAACTTTCAAAAAGAGAGTAAATTCATTTCTAAAATTTATGGTTAGTTCAATTTTAGGCCTTTAAATATGCAGATGGTTCATTTATTGATTCGATCTTCTTTTTTTTTTTTTATGAATTGATTGATTGATTCGATATTAGTCCCTAAATATGGAAAAGGTTCTATTTGGTCTCCAAAAAATGGGGTATCTCAATATCCCGTTACTTATGTAAACAAAACAAATACAAATATATATATATATATATATATACACACACAGAGTATATAAGAGGATTCCTCTCTTCTCAAAAAAAAAAAAAAAACTGGACTTTTATATGGTTCAAAAATACCCTCATTAATGAAGAGTAACTTCTTTTAGAAATAGAGTCATATATGTCAAATAACAAATTTCATTTTGAATTCAAAAAGAGAATTCCTAAAATTTAATATTTTTTTCCTTCACGTTTAAAAAAGAAATTAAAGTTACTACTTATTTCTAAAGTTTATCATTTTTATTTGTTTGAAAAATTAAAAATATATATTTCTAAATTATAATAGATGCAAATTATCAACTTTTACCCAAAAAAATATAATAGCCTCTGAGCATGCGCTCACGCCACGTGCTCAGAGGCTATTCTATTTATTTATCTATATTATATATAAGAGAATTTTCTTCTTTCAACTGGACTTTTATGTGGTTCAAAAATACCTTCATTAATAAAGGGTAACTTCATTTAGAAAAATGGTCATAAACGTCAAATAACAAATTTCATTTTGAATTTAAAAAAAGAACTCCTAAAATTTAGGATTTTTTCCCTTCACATTCAAAAAAGAAATTACTGCTTATTTCTAAAGTTTAAAATATATATATATACACATATATATTTCTAAATTATAATAAATACAAATTATTAATTTTGATATAAAAAAATAGAAGAGCCTCTAAGCACGCGCAACGTGCGTGCTTAGAGACTAGTATATATATATATATATAAAAGAGGATTCCCCTTTTTTAACTGGACTTTTATGTGGTTCAAAACTATCCTCATTAATGAAGAGTAACTTCATTTAGAAATAGGGTCATAAATGTTAAATAACAATTTTCATTTTGAATTCAAAAAAAAAAAAAAAAAACTCCAAAAATTTATGATTTTTTCCACTTCATTTTCAAAAAAGAAATTACAGTTACTGTTTATCTCTAAAGTTTATCCTTTTTATTTGTTTGAAAAATAAAAAATATATATTTCTTAATTATAATATATGCAAATTACTAACATTTACCCAAAATTAATTTATTGATTGGGATAAAAATTGTGATAATTAAAAAAATTTGAGATTTGGACAAAAAAAAGATGATATACTTTAGTGTGGATGGATGAGAATTTGTGATAACTATATTGAATTTGGATAACAAAAATTTTGGAATGTTTTAAAGAATATAAAAAAAATCATAGAAATTTCACGATAAGAATAAGTAGTTTTTACGTGAGGTAATGGTTTTTTTTTTTTTTTTGGAATAAATAATTTTGTATTTTTTTTTTTTTTGGATAAAGATAATTAAAGTATTTGAATTCAAATAGATAACAAATACTGATAAAAATCAAACATTTGAATACAAATGGATGTGTGTGTGTGTATATGTGTGTGTGTATATATGTGTGTGTATATATGCAAATACTAAATTGTTCTATTTTTGGAAACTTCAAGTATCATATTTGAACAATTTAAAATCAAAATTCAAATTACACCAAATTTCAAGGACAAAAAGTCCAATTTATCTTAATTACTAATTAGATGACAAATCTTGGTGAACTACCTTGGAATTGCTTTGATTTATTTATGCTTAAAAAGGTTTCATTTTCATGTTGTTTGTGTGCTACGTATTTTGTAATGTAATTGTTGAGTAGCGCCTACCAAAGGACTTGGTGAGATACGAAGGGTCCGACTCCCCTCCAATATATAAAACCCTCTCATCCTCTCCCATTTTTATCTATATGAACAACGCATAGCAAATAATCAATCATCAATCAATCAATCAATATTATTATATTTATATACAAGACAAAACTTATGTACAATACTTTAGGTGACGTTACTTAGGTTTCCCTCTTAAGATTCTGGCATGTGGAAACTTAACTAAAAAATACACTTTCATCTCATGAGAAAAAAGTCACATGACAGAATTTTAAGATGAAAACCTAAAGAACAGCACCTAAGTACTATACTTAAATCTTGCTACTCATGTATATAAAAGCAGAGACCTCACGTGGGAGTGTATTAGGTCCTGTCAAGTGACGCATTGTATAACATTATTTTCATTTGGGCTTCCACCTTATCTGAATTTAACATTTACGTCAAACTATTCAGTAATGTCATATGCATTTATTTCAATGTATTAATAAAATTTGTATACATTTATAACTTTAAATGCTTACATTACATATGGATGGATGTAAAAAGTCATGGGAAATGTAGGAATTAAGAAAACTTTTCAATTTTTTGCATAATACTAACTTCAATGCATAATTGCAAGAGTCGGATTCAATTAATTGGGTAATATGATTATTTGTCTCTCCATTTGTCTAATAGAAATCCTCATTTCCTTTGGACTTAAAAGTAAAAATTCCATAATTTCTCTGATGGTTCCCTTTCTGAAATGTATGTTAACTTCCAAAATATTATATTTGTCTTTAATATTTTATTTAGATTTTATGTATTCGTTTTTACTGATGTAGCATTATAATGTGTTTAAGTTGATTTTTTCATATTATGTGCCAATTTATATTTTTTATTTTTCGTATGATGCATATACTTGGTAAGGGTTTGTAATATTTTTGATGTTTTGGCTGCTTTTAGTTCAATTAAAATTTGGAGGTTCATTCTCAAAAAAAAAAATTGGAGGTTAAATTGTGATATTATTGTGTCACTGTGACATTATTGTTTCTATTGTTGTATCATGAAATTCTTGTAGTTTTTATTGCTAATTGATTAAGATGTCATTCTTTCAATTTTCACCCTATTATAATTACGATCTTAGAAAATCAAACTTTTCTTCAATTAAAATATTAACAGACCTTAATTTTATCTCTCATATCTATTTTGAAACTAGAGAAAAGCTACTTTCACTGACATAAAAAATTTTAGCTGTTGATATAGTAGAGATAGAGATTTTAGTGACATAAGAAGTATAGAAATTAACACTATAGAATCTATATATAAAGCATAAATCATACAAGAAAGACATCTAGAAACCACCAGTTTTGTACGTGACAATGTGAATGTGATTTGGTGATATTTGTTCGTTGCATGAATTAGAGGGATTTTTCCCCAATGAATTTAGTTTGAATTTAGTTTTATTAGAAAACTTCATAGACTAACTACTAACAATAATAGTATTCATGAAATCAATGGGTCATAAATAATTTCTTATCAAATTTATCAAAATGCTCTGCGCATCACGTGGGATATCGGCTAGTTGATATAATGGTTAAAAGGAAAAAAGAAATGTCAAACCCAATTTATTTCTCATTGCATTATCTTCTTCTTTGCCTCACACTTTCTCTACTCTCCATCGTGACTAGACATGGCAAAATGGGTGGGTCGGGTTGGGTCAATCGGGTTGTGGGTCAAATGGGTTGTGGTAAAAAAAAGAGGTCATTTTAAGTGGGTTAAAAAGGGGTTCAGGTCAATCGAGTTGCAGGTCGGGTCGGGTTGACCCGTATTTTTCACATGAATTTTTTTTATAAAGAAAACATGTATTTGCCATTTGGAAAGTCGTGCAACAAATTACTTGATGTAAAATACATTACTTTGAATTCACCACTTATATCAAAAATGAACCCAGTTAAACTTATTAATACATATTCAATAATTTTAAAATTATACAAATCCTAGCATTGCTATCTAAAACAAAATAACACAAAGATAAGTAAAATAAATACACAAGTTTTATTTCTACACAATATCAACATCCCAAAATATAAAACAAAATTACAAATGACTTATTGGATAACTTATTTAACAAAGAATAAAAACATATAAGAAATTTACAATCTTGAAGATTAATTTTATAATCTATTATCAATTGTGGTTGGTACTCTATTTCAATTTAAGATATACATTAAAGTTTAATTGTTTACTTATTTATATATGGTCTCTTTTATGAATATCATATCATTGTTAAGAAACACACACTCTAGGAAATATCATAATTTATTTTGAAAAGCCGTTTATTTTGGACATAAATTGTTAAAAAAATAGGTCTAAGCATTCATAATTTATGCTAATTTGATACTTTGGCTTCACTATTTTCACACTTATGAATGTTTCTCACACATGTCTACAATTTTAAATCTATATTTTTAACTCTACTATAATCAGATTATCTTGGCATGTACTTTGCTATTTGATATCTAAAAATCTTTACTCATTATAGAATGCTCAACCATTCATCTTTCAATTAATTTGCATGAGGTTATGTAAATGTCTCAATTGTTTCCTTAAAGCTCACAATAAACAATTAAACTAATATTGTCTTAATTTTTTTTTTTTTTTACCAAAAAAAAAGTTTTAAAAAATGGTTCAGGTTTAGGTTGGGTCGGGTCGGGTCGGCTCAACCCGCAAAAAACACGAGTCGGGTTACAGGTCAACCCATTTTTGGTTCGGGTAAAAAAAAAGGGTTTGGGTCGGTTATTTTTCGGGTTGAGTCAGAAAATTCTGACCTGTTTTGCCATGTCTAGTTGTGACACCGTCACCATAAAAGGTGACCCATTAAGTCAATGTTGTTGCCAACTTCAATTCAATCCAAGATTCCAAGGCAAGTCAAATCTAGAACCCTCCTCCTTCCAATGACAAAAAGCATAGAGGGAACGAACTCACAGAACTTGGGGGAAAATATCTCCAGGTAAAAGATCTACCATAACACATATTGGAGTGAGCAATGCTTCTGTCTAATGACATAAACACAAGTTGACAAGGCCATGGAGCTCGGTCACCTCGCTAGAAGCCACGTTGATAATCGTAAGCTCACACCCTTTATGTGACTCATTCAAAAAAAAAAAAAAAAACGACGACACCATCGTCACCATCTGATATGGGAATAAAATGAGTCAAATGACACATTTGGGCTTAAATGTTTTAAAAAATCCAATAGTCCAAAATTCGTCTGAAACACCTGAATAGCTTGAAATTTAGACTGAAACAAAACAATGGGGTAAGTGCACTAGATTGGGGATTAAGCACCAAAAATGGAATTTAAAATGTTGCTTCCATTACTCAATGAAGTAGGGGTATAGTAAGGTAAAGCGAACAGGATAGAGTTTTCTTAGGCTTCAACTTTCAATAGAAAGATGACATGTACTCTTGTTATATGCAACAAGTATGACTCACTTAACCATATATAATCCAACCAATCGCAAGTCATATGAATTACAAGGAACACGTATCACCTTTTGATTGAGAGTTGAAGCATAGGGCTTAAAACATGTTTGGAGCCAAACAATAAAGATCAAATTTATTAAATAACCAAAAAGAGAAGCAAAAACTAGTATATACGTATTATTTTTATATTAAATTTAGAAAAATATCTTACTTTAGTTTCTTACTTTGTAGATATATTTTTTCCATACCACAAAGAAGTTCCTTAGAAAAAAAAAAGTCATAAAATCAAGTGTATGGGGCAGGGCCCTAGGCCCATTGTTCCTTGGTCCCTAGCGTTGTGGTGTCGTACGAGGCAGGGCCCCAGGCCCGTTAGGCCTTAGGCCCTAGCCTTGAGAACAATACACGACCCTGTTCCCATTGGACCTATGGCCTTGATCCAGACACACCTTGAAGCCTAATCTGAGTCCAAAAACCATAATGGGGCCATTATGTCTTGAACGTCAAAAGCGAACCCCTCCCAATCAACTTTAACTTGGTCAAGAGTGTGATTGCTCGAGGATATAAGGTCTCGGCAGCCCGGTATTGCCTTGGGAAATATCGTTGCCGGCCGACCTTTTGGAGGTGGGAATCAGTTCCAATGCCATTACCACCGTTCCCAACTGAACATCCACTTAGAATTTATGGAATTGGACCCCTATCCACATGAGTGAGATCAGGGAGTAATCATAACACCTCCACTGACCTCAAGCTATAAATAGGAGGATAGAGTGAGAAGTGGGGGTTAGCAATTTTGGAGAGAAAAGATAGGGTAAAAGGGAGTTAATATCAGTAGTGAAGAGAGCAACTAGAGAAGAAAAACCAGTGGAGTTCGTGAAAACTAGAGTGTACAATTGGGTCTCCAAGCAAGGGACTGCCCATAGTAGGAAACTCAAAGCTCACGATACAAATAAGTTGTGAGCCTAAATATAGGTTAAGGCCGTTAAAGATATTTTGGGTGCGCACATCAAGATTTTCCAAAAATATTTTTCTCTTCCTTATTTTTTTCATGAAACAAATACAACTTTAAGTAACCCACTTCTAGAAAACCAAGGATGAAAAAAAAAAAAAGGCAAAAACTTCCTATATTCTACTCGCCCAATAATGCTAGTATCACACATTTTGCCACAACTGTTTCATGTGACAGATTGTAATTGGTGAAAAAAATGGTAGGTTCATGTGATAGTGACAAAAAGTACATGGCAGTGGCATTATTGATTTCCTGGGCTTTGTTTTTTCCCTGTTAGGCTAATTTCCCAAACATATTAGTTATGTGTCCGATTTTGAAACATTTTGTTATGTGACAGTTTTTAGAACTCAAGTCTAGACTCGAGTTCCAAATATGGAGAAAATCATGAGATGATTTTTTATATATATAGAAAAAAAAATTATAATATGAGACTCGAGTTCTTTAAATGGAGACTTGAGCTCTAAAAGTGGTCACATATCTAATATATTTAAATTTTGGTCAAATTTTTATAATGTTTGCAAAATTTGTTTAACATCAAATTTTGTACTGTAAATTCTCTTATAGTTGAATAAGAAAAAAAAGCATAATCATCAAAAGCGTAGAAACTCTAATAAAAAAAAAGCTTAACGCCAAACAAAGTGATTTTCCCGGGAACTAAAGGATTTTTTTGCAAAATAACACCATTTTGCTAACAATTTTTTCAGTTAGCAACGTTTTCAAACTATTTAGGAATCTAGCATTTCAAGTCTCTTAGACTCGAGTTCCTGTAGTAACTCAAGTCTATGAGACTCGATTTTTGTGTGCTGGCGAAGCCGAAAAATCCACGCGGAACTCGAGTCTCTAAGACTCGAGTTCTTGTAGACCATCTTCTTCCTTCATTCTTTTTCTCCTTTTTTTTTTTCGTTCTCCATCTGTCGTCCCAAGGCAGTTCTTCTTCTCCAGAGAGCTCTTCCTTCTCTTCTCCTTCCTCAAACATCCAAACCCATTTCTCAAAATCCCAAACCCAAAATTCACAACCTCGAAATCGAAGCAAAAACCCAAACCCAAGAATCACGATCTTGGCACTGGAGTGCCATGGGTTTGACGATCTTGGCACCGAAGTGGCTTGGGTTTGTTGATCTCGGCACCAAAGGTCCGTTTTCTGTGTTTTTTGGTTTGGTTTGTCTCTTGATTTGTTTTCCATATTTTCTAGGTTTGTCTGTCTCCGATTCTGTTGTGGGTTTGTGTTTTCTGGGTTGTTCTGTTAGTGATTTCCGGTTGATGTTCTGGGGTTTTTTTTGGTTGGTTTGTTTGTGTTTTCTGGGTTGTTGTTCTGTGTTGTTCTGGGTTTCTATTTTTTGCGTTGGTCTGTGTTGAGTTTTCTGGGATGCTGCATTCTGTGCATTCTGCGTTTTCTGGAGGGAACTCGAGTCTTTAAGACTCAAGTAGTCTTTAAGACTCAAGTTCCATGTGGATTTTTTCAATCCACCTCAGCTACGCACCTCATGGAAATCGAGTCCATGAGACTCGATTTGCTATAGTGCACTCAACCCTAATAGACTCGAGATGTTAGTTTCTAAATAGTTTAAAAACGGTGCTAACTAACAAAATTGTTTGAAAATTGGTGTTATTTTGAAAAAAAAAAAATTTGGGAACTAAACGGACCCAGCGCTTTGTGTGTCATTATTTCGCCCGAACTGAAGAGGCAAAGCTGTTTCAGTTTCAGTCCCCCTTGTCTCTGAAAGAAAAGCTAAAAATCATGCTCTTCTTTTCTTTATATAGAAAATCAACCAACTTTTTTTGAATGTAACAAAACCAAAACAAAAACCCCACTTCCTCTTTCTCAGACCCGCCTCTAAACTCTTTACTCTTCCCAAAGGTAACAACTCTCTCTCTCTCTCTCTCTCTCTCCAACAAAAACCCTACTGCCTCTTTTCAAATGACACGTTTGGGATTAAATATTAAAAAAAATCCAATATAGTCCTAAATTCGTCCAAAATACTAGAATAGCTTGAAATTTAGACTGAAACAAAACAATGGGGTAAGTGCACCGAATTGCGAATTAAGCACCAAAAATGGAATTTAAAACGTTGCTTCCATTACTCAATGAAGTAGGGGTAAAGTAAGCTAAAGGGAACAAGACAAAGTTTTCTTAAGCTTTAACTCCCAATAGAAAGATGACATGTGTTCTTGTTATGTGCAACAAATATGACTCACTTAACCATATATAATCCAACCAATCGTGAGTCATGTGAATTACATATGATAGGAACATATATTACCTTTTATTGAGAGTTGAAGCATGGGGCTTGAAACATGTTTGGAACCAAACAATAAAGAGAAAATTTATTAAATAACCAAAAAGAAGAAGCAAAAACTAGTACATATGTGTTTTTTTATATTAAATTTACAAAAATATTTTACTTTAGTTTCTTACTTTGCCGAAATATTTTTTCCATAGCCACAAAGAAGTTCCTTAAGAAAAAAAAAAGTCATTAGATCAAGATTTTGCAAAATTATTTTTCTCTTCCTTATTTTTTCATGAAACAAATACAACTTTAAAGTGTCCCACTTCTAGAAAAACTAAGGATGAAAAAAAAAAAGAAAAAAAAAAGGCAAAACTTGTTATATTCTACTCGCGTTAGGCTAATTTCCCAAACATATTAGTTGTGTCCAATTTTGAAACATTTTTGTTATGTGATAGTTTTTGAAACTCAAGTCTAGACTCGAGTTCTAAACATGGAGAAAATCATGAGATGGTTTTTTTTATTTTATATATATATATATATATAAAATTATAGTATGAGACTTGAGTTCTTCAAATGGAGACTTGAGCCGTAAAAGTGGTCACATATCTAATATGTTTAAATTTTGGTCACATTTTTATAATATTTGCAAAATTTGCTTAAAATCAAAGTGGTAAAATTTTTGATGGTTGAATAAGAGAAAAAACATAATCTTCAAAAAACTAATTTTATAGGTTGAAACTCTAAAAAATAAAAAATAAAAAATAAAAATAAAAAAGCTTAACACCAAACTGGTAATTATTAAATACCCTCAAAGTACCTATGTACTCCCTATTTTCAAATTAATGGTCAGTTATATGCATTTATGGTTCTCCCTGTTCAATAATTTTCACGGGGACAAAGCCTTTTCCCGGGAACTAAACGGACCCAGCGCTTTGTGTGTCATTATTTCCCCTGAATTGAGGAGGCAAAGCTCTTTCAGTTTCAGCCCCCCTTTTCTCTGAACGGAAAGCTAGAAATCACGCTCTTCTTTTCTTTGTATATAAATCAAGCAACTTTTTTTGAATGTAACAAAACCCAAATCAAAACCCTACTTCCTCTTTCTCAGACCCGCCTCTCAACTCTTTACTCTTCCCAAAGGTAACAATTCTCTCTCTCTCTCTCTGTCTCTCCAACAATCACATCCTCTTCTTTCAATCTATAGTTTATTATTAGGCTTTGCTCAGGGAGGGTTTTACGTTTGTGTTTTGCGCCCTTCATTTATCTTTCCAATATATTTGTTACTCTGTTTGCTGAGTTATGTGATTTGCATCCCATGCTCTTGGGTTTGGATTTTTAAATCAATAGATATCAAACGCCTTTGATAAATAATAAATTGAACTACAAGGCTCTTTGTAAGAAAATTAAAGGACTTTATCACTATGTCAAGAGACTCTTTTAAGATTAACAAAATATTTTATGAGACTAACTAGAAGTCTAGAACCCACTACGACAATTTTAGTTTCATAATTGTTTGAGTAAATTATACATTTGGTCCAAAAATTTTGGGTAAATTTAATATGGGTCCTTTAAATTTTTTAAAAAGTTTGGATTTTGTCACTAGAATTTCAAAAATAGAGTGAACTCTACTCTTTTTGGCAGTTGTTTCATTCCTGGGCTTCATGCTGAAGAAACACAATTGGCAGAAAACTTTTATGTTCCAAACAGGGCTTGCAGAGTTTATTTGCTATGCTTTGTTTTGTTTTTTTGTTTTTTGTTTTTTTTTTAATGTTTATTTAATAAATTTGCACTTTATTGTTTGGCAGAGCAATACCAATGCAAATGGCCACAACTATGGATGATCTTCCAGATGGGCTACAGGTGGAAATCCTTCATCGGCTGCCTCTGAAATCAGCGTTTCAATGCAAGTCAGTTAAAAAGCGTTGGTACTATCTAATCTCTACTTCTCATTTTGTTAGCCGCTTTGTTAGCCACCGTGAAAAAGTTGAAGTGAATCGACCCTTTACCTTCATTTACCGCAAGTTATGCAAGACACGTCTCTTCTTTGTAAGTTCCAATGAAATTGAATTCAAATGTTTCAAATCTCTTGCTTCTAAGAACATGATACAAGAACTAGTAGGTCAACACAATGAGAGTATTGATTTTAGTGTCCAAGCTTCATGTAATGAAATGCTCTTATGTTGCGTGAACAATGTGGATGTTGGCGATGATGGCGTGTCTCATCCGATGAGCATTTACTATGTGATAAATCCAATTACTATGCAATGGCTCGCTCTCCCTCCTGTCCCTCAATGGGGAAGGCCTTTGGTTGGCTTCATTTGCTTCTATGACAATGACAGTAAGCAGCTTAGCTATAGGGTGGTGCGCATTCTTCCAATGAACAATGACAAAATGGAAATCAAGGTAGATATGTTTTCATCAGACAGTGGTGAATGGAACAAGTCATTGGAGGTGTGTCCGCAAGTATTTGACTGGAATTTGTTTGCCTTAGCTGGTGTTGCTTATAATGGTTTGCTTTTCTGGTATGGGAAGACTTCTCATAATAAACAACTTGTTGGGTGTGATCCATATAATTTTCGTTTCTTTGAGCTGCCCATACAAATGGAACACCCAATTAAATGCCTTGGAGTGTGTCACGGGTCCTTAAGAATATGCGAGATGCCATTGAATGAGCACTCCTTTTTACGCATTTGGGAGCTCAAAGATTTTGTTAAGGAAGGAAAAGGAGGTACATGGTGCTTGGAGCACGAGGTGTATTTCGACCAAATGACTCTCAAAAAATCTACTTGCCTTGCACAATATTTTAGCGAGAGATTTTGTGTTGAGGCTGTGTTAGCTTTTCATCCAAATGATGGAGATATTTTGTATTTATTGATTAAAACAAAGTTCGTTGTATTATGCAACATGCGGGAAAAAACGCTACAAGTGATATATGATGTTCCAGTCCCCAGTAATGTTGACGATGATTTTAAAGTTATCACATCTGTGCTCCCATGGTGGCCGACTCTCATTCCTTCTTCTCCTATGCAGGATGCCGCTTAACTACTGTGTGCTGCGTGCTTTGAGTTTGCAACCATGGTATTATGTGATAATTTTATATCTTGTAGTTTAAAACTTTAATCTAGTACTAGTAATGGTTATATTCACTCTTTTTGTTTTGCATTAATTATTAATGTTAGCATTGGATTGGTTATCTCTCGTTCTATTTTTACATTCAATACTAGATATCACAAGCAGGCAGCCTCGCCCTAATTACAACGTCCCGTCATCCCCACCTACAATGTGGCAGTTCTAATTGAAATTTCAAATGAGCAGTAGTAAGACTAGTAACACCTATATCTCCTACTTGGCTACTTGTTCACTAGAGCTCCCACCAAACACTCCCTCACATTATTTATATAGACTTACAATAAATGCAAGGCCTTCAAGTAGCCTCCATTTAATTACCAATGCTATCTTTAACTTGTCCTAGATGATGAGCATTTGTGGAAAATGTTAAACTTGTTGCGCACAAGTTGTTTTACACACACCCCAAAAAACAACTGAATCAAGTCATGGTTTTCAAGTTTGTGGAAATAGCCTCAAGGCTCAAACCATTCTTCTCAAGCGCTTCTACTTCATCTTAACATATCCGCAGCTCAGTAGCCAAATTTTGAATATAAAAGGGCGTGAATCTTGGTCAAAACCCAATACTATTGTTTCTGAAAGTAAAAGCTCTTATTGTATTATTAATTTCTTTACCCATAAATGGATATGTAGAGATTGTCACAAGCATCCTTGACATGCTTACAATTGCCAGCTTTCTTTCACTGCATAAAGGCAGCGACAAATACAAGAAATACAGAGCAAGGAACTCTATGCTTTACTGCTGCCATCTGAAGCTCGAATGTGTATGTTTAAAAGAGGGATTTAACAAGATAAGGTTCCTTGTAAAATGATAAGATCAATACACGTGACTTTAGAACATGCACTTAGTCATGTGACACTTATGTGATGCACTTGGCATGTCACGTGCGCAAGTGATCAAGATTGGAGGGTGATTTTTTTTTTATTGGAATAAAATGAGATTCACTAGATTATAATTGGCATAAATTACTTTTTGACGTAGAAATAACAACTATGAATTTTTTTTTTTTTTAAAATATTCCAATTTAAGTGAAAATTTATAATGTCTTAACTTAAACTCTTCAGTATCTATAAACTAAAGTAAATTACAATTTCATTTTCTTTCATCATTTTTAGTCAAATTCATAATTTTGTAAGAAATTATTTTAAAAGAGAACTTCAGAATTATTGTCTGCAATTGGTGACTTTGTTATTTTCTGGAGGTGAAATGATGAAGTCAAAAGCAAACAAGATTTTATTACAATTGCAGAAAATAAGCACAACTTAAGTGTGAATGCAGGCATGTACAAGAATAAAGAAAAAAACAAAAAAAAAGATGCTAAAATTCCCAATGATGCAAATCTGGTTTTTTTTTTTTTTTTTGTTTAATCTGAAATTGTAGCCACAATCTTTAAAATGCACATTAACATAAATACAGAATTGAATATGACTGTAGCAACAAAGTCTCCTCAATTTGTACCCATTTTGTCTAATGGTATGTTTGGATTGAGGAGGAGGGAGAGGGAGTAGAGTAGAATTAGCTCAAAATTAGCCTATATTCAGTTAACTCTACTCTATTTCTCTCTACTCCCCCCTCAATCCAAACATGCCCTAAACACGTTTAGAATCTTACCCTGATCATTTCTAGCTACCACTGCCATATAATTGTTAAAACAAAGTTGCATCCACATTCAGTTTAATTGATTTGGTTCTTAGCTTTTTTTCCATTTTATGATCCTCTCATTAGTTGTATATCATCCATATTAATTCAATCAATGAATTTGGCAGCCCTGTGTTCTACTAATTTGATGATGGCTATAGTAATGTTGATCTGTGAATCATTGTGTTCAACTTGATTTCTTAGGTTCCAAATTGATTCCGTAAGGTCACGTTTTGTAGCCCAAATCTAAAGGATGTGGGATATAGGCCCAGTGAACTCAATACAATAAATTTGTAGAGAGTGGGTGAAAGAACTGGGCTTTTTGCGAATTGGACAACGGCTAGTAAAGATTTAAAAGGCGAACAAGCACGCAAACACACTTAAAACTCAATAAAAAGATTGTCTGAGGAGATGAATTATGAATTGAACTAGTAGTTCTGAAAGTTAACACAGTTCTTAGTGCTATAGTCATTCTTTTTTTTCTTCCTTCTCTCTATTTCTTCCTCCCCCCCCCCCTTATGGGAGGTCATTTACATTATATAGTTCCTCTCCGACGGTCCTGATCGTACACTTGTCAATCATCTAAGCCTTCACTCGAGTACATGTCCCATCAGACATCTTCTTTGGCTCTCTGCGAAGGGTGGTAGTTGAGATTGCACTATTCAGGGGTCTTCTCCACATAAATGCAGCCAGAAAAGTTGCTGCAATGCATTTAATGCGGTGGTAACAGCTTTTCTTTTAGATATTTCTGCGTTCTTATCACCTTTGTACGTGCATAAGGTTCATCCTAATCGTTAGAACTCCCTGGAAGATCACCTCAATTGCCCAAATGTATGCTTGAGCGATATTTATCATATCCGAGAAGGAGATACTCTTCGGATTATACTCTTCCATTCTTTCCTCACGTGATTCTCAACTTTGGGGCCTCTCCCAATCATTTATTCATTCTCGGACATATCCACGTCCTCGGATGAGGCCCAAGGCCCAATATACGATCTTGGGCTTTTATCCCCACAGATTCTAATGTAAAAGCTATTTTGAGCATAGCGTAGTTTCGATCTATTTTGGCTAGAATGACTAGAAATTCCATTTTGGTTAGTAAACAGGTACGAATGACGAATCACCACCCCCTTATTCTACCTCTACCTAAATTTCGTCCCATTCTTGTCTATTTTGCTAAATTCTGGCCGATATGATGATTTCAACCAGAAACAAAAACTTTATTTTTTTTTTCTACCTCGTTTTCTTTTTACTTTTTTCCATTAACTAACTCAACAATGACTTGTTCTTAAATGATATGATAGAGCTACATTAAGTCTATTTATTTTCCTTCTACAAAAAAAAAAAAAAGTCTAGTTATTTGAGTTCTATATATAATTAGCAGTAATCCCAAAATAATAAGCTAAAATAAACCAATACTAAATATTTTGTTTATTACGTGATGAGGTCAATAATTTCACCAGTGAGCCACACGATACCTATGCGCTTGAATGTCAACCTGCACAACACAAAGAAGGAAAAACCTCACAGAGAGCACCGGTGTGGTGCCGGCCGAATACCCTCCGAAGGTTAAGTCAGAAAATATTCTCACAACTCTAGAATGCTAGAGAGGGTAAATTATGCGTACCTTGATTTGTGAGGGTATTGGGGCTTTTATAGTAGTAGTGGTGGACTTCTCTTTCTTGGAGTAGAAGTCTTTTCCATATAGGAATCCCCTTGAACGTAGATCGCGGAATCCTTTCCTTATAGGACTCGTACATCAAACGTGGACCGCAAGCATCTTATACCAAGGGCCTTTATGGCCTTTGGGCCTACTGATATCTCACATTGGGCCCGTCCACTATCGGCCCACAGTAAATGACCGTCAGGCCTGCCTCTAGCCCAAATTCTTCCTCTTCAGTTGCCCCCTTCACCTCATGGGTCCGTCATACTTTAGTGGACGGAAGCATGGGGTGACGATAAATATTGTTAGGGATGATGGTTCAAAGGGACTGTGGGTCGTCGGTCCGAGTCACTAAGGATGACGGTATCAGGATTTAAACCGTTCAGTAGTCTAGCAGCCGACAAGGTCTGGAATGCATTAAATGGCTCATGACACGCGTCACCTTTCTACAGGCGATTGTATGGGATCGAAGCGTCGCTTCGTCTTCCGTGCACTTTCCTTATAAATATCAAACTTCGACTCTCATTTATACACTACTAGCCAAAAATTCAATTGTCAGAGAGCGATCCGTCACCTTTTGTCAGAGATTTAACCGTCATATTTGCTAGAGACTTGACTGTCCAGTTAATTCATCCGTCGATTGCAATTCGGTAAGTAATTTTTATCCGTCTACTTTTTGTTTATATTTTCCTTTGGGATTCGTCATATATATTTTTCTATTGGACTATATGCTCCCGTCGCTCTTTCCAGACCGTCAGAGTCTTAGGTTTTGTCATTATATGTAGGCTATGTCTAGTGCGTCAAGTAACCAGTCGGTCGTCCGTGACGGGGCGGACTATGAAGAGGTATACCCGTCAGGTCACAAAGACCAAGACGATTTAAGCGAGAGGAGTTCGTCTTTATCCTCCCCGTCCTCATCAAATGAGGATGCGGAGATGGTCGAGGTAGAGGAGAGTTCAGCTGATGACGAAGATCAAGTAGTTAGATCCGTCGTGGGGGCTGATGGACTCAGGGAGTTCATCATGCTTCCAGAGTGGACGGTACATGCCTTCACTTCCACCATTAAGGAGACCCATTTTAAAACACTTAGGGCCAACTATCAAATCCCAGATTACATCCCCATCCGTCTACCCTGTTCATCAGAGAAATGTTATTACGAAGGGGTAGACGATGTAGGAGTGTACGAGCAGATGCTCAAGGCAGGTCTTAGATTTCCCTTGAGCTCCCTGCACCGCGAACTCCTACAATACTTAGGCATATCCGTCAGCCAGTTATCCCCTAATGCCTGGAGGGTCTTCATAGCCATGGAAGTCCTGTACGGGGCTATGTCCGACGGTCGAAGAAGATTAACAATAAGGGAATTCCTCCACTGCTACCGTCCAGATGAGATAGATAGATCAAGAGGGATGTATAGCTTTGTTCCTAGGAGCCATCTTTTGAAAGTAATTTTTGAGACCCCGGACTCGAATAGAGACTGGAAGAGCCGTTATTTTTTCATTGAGGGTGACGGTTGGATGTGTCATCCAGGGGAGACGGATTTCATGCCCGTCGACAAGGTTTGGGGAGTATTAAACCAGTCTGGTACGAGCCCGTCATATAACAACTTTTAAAAGCCTGTTTAATAATTTATTCGTTTTTTAACGTCCGTCTACTTTTTGCAATTCGACGGCGGCCTCAAGTTACATTAGAGGAGTTTAGTTTTCTTGAGAAAATTTTCAACAAGTCTAAACCAGAAGAACGGAACTGGGCGAAGCTAGTCAACCTCAACACAATCCATTGGTACTGTGACGGACCTGAGCCTACCCAAGACGCACTTAAGTACGAAGAGCGCACCCGTCAATGTAAGTCCGTCTATCTTCTCTGTTCAAATTATGTTATTGCTTTTGACACCCGTCTACCTCTTCAGAGATGGACGATGCAAAAAGGAGAGCAGCTATCAGACTGCAAGCCGCGAAAAACAAAGAGACCAGTGCGGACCCTACGGGGACGGGCACCAGCAAGCAGGCGGCTAAAAGGAAACTACCGTCCAAGGGAGACCGTCTCCCAAAAAAGCCCAAGGTTCCTTTGGAACCTGTCCTTGGCTTGTTGGCCGGAGAGGCTAAGACGGTTACCCCAGTGAAGCATGGGGTTGGTAAGGGCCTCATGACTGGTCCGTCTAGAAGCCAGAAGAAGCCACCCCCTTTACTTCGCGAGGATTCCAAATACGCCCTTGAACGTCTTTCATCCATCATAACAACCGAGGACTACGAGGATCTGTGCAACCACTCGACGGAGGCTATTGGTGAGACGGCCCTTTTTAGCGTTGCTTAGGTAATTCATCCGTCGCTACATGTTCTGTCAGGATTCCTTCTTTGTCTCAGTACCTTTTTTAACTCATGTTTTTCTTTCAGGCAATGATTATGATGAAGGGGATGATGGGACGGTGTCTCAACCATGAGACGACCTTAGGCCGTGTTCGTCAGAAGGCCAAGGCAACGGAGGAGGAGTTGCTCGAGCTGAAGTCCTGGAAGGTCGTTCAGGAGAAAAAACTTAAAATGGCTGAGGGAGCAAGGGACGAATATATGAAGCTGACGGAGGACATGAAGAAAGCCTTGGAGGAAAAAGACCGGGAAGTCCGTCAGGCTAAGGAGACCGCGATACGGGAGTATCGGGATTCTGAAGCCCTTATCACCGAGCTTAGTCTTTCATACAACGACGGTTTCAATGATGCCGTCCGTCAAGTGAAGGCTTTGCATCCTGAAGTGGATTTGTCCGCCGTCAACATCAATGCCCCAGAACAAACATCCGTCCAGCCCGCTCAATCAGATGATACGGACGACCTGTTTTGTGAGAACCCCGCTAACCGTGAAGCTTCCAGGGATCCAAAGGATAATCAGCTGGTTGTAGACACCACAGTTATTGATCAGACGATGGTTGTTCGGTCGTCTGTTGAGGATCAAGCCCGTTGAACAGAGGAGAAAGACATTCCTGCTTCCCGTCATGATGCGCCGACGGATTTATGATTTGTAATAGTTAAAATTTTCTTCTTTTTTTTTTTTTTTTTTTTTTTTTTGAAAGAATGTGGAGAACAACTTTATGATACCTGTCGTGATGTAAACATTCCCTTTTAGGGTTTATTAATATTTTGGTCCGTCGACTTTTTTGGCGTTAATGGAATATATCCGTCCGTTTAATCCTGACGGCTATTTTGTTTATCTATATTTTTTTCTTTCAAGTTCAACTTGTGAATTGTGTTTTTATCCGTCGGGTTTATCCGTCCAATCTGTGGAATGGTTGATGTCCGTCCTCTTTGTAGATTTTATTTTTCTATCCCTTCGGGATGATCCGTCCACCTAGTTTTATATCCGTCAGCTTGTGGACTTATGATTTTTCATCCCTTTGGGATGGTCCGTCCACCTTGTGGATTTATTTTTGCATCCGTCCAGCTTGTGGACTTAGGATTTTTCATCCCTTTGGGATGGTCCGTCCACCTTGTGGACTTATTTTTGTATCCGTCCAGTTTGTGGACTTGGGATTTTTCATCCCTTTGGGATGGTCCGTCCACCTTGTGGACTTATTTTTGTATCCGTCCAGCTTGTGAACTTAGGATTTTTCATCCCTTTGGGATGGTCCGTCCACCTTGTGGACTTATTTTTGTATCCGTCCAGCTTGTGGACCTTGGATTTTTCATCCCTTTGGGAAGGTCCGTCCACCTTGTGGACTTATTTTTTATCCGTCCAGCTTGTGGACTTATGATTTTTCATCCCTTTGGGATGGTCCGTCCACCTTGTGGACTTATTTTTGTATCCGTCCAGCTTGTGGACTTTGGATTTTTCATCCCTTTGGGAAGGTCCGTCCACCTTGTGGACTTATTTTTTATCCGTCCAGCTTGTGGACTTTGGATTTTTCATCCCTTTGGGATGGTCCGTCCACCTTGTGGACTTATTTTTGTATCCGTCCAGCTTGTGGACTTAGGATTTTTCATCCCTTTGGGATGGTCCGTCCACCTTTGTAGACTTATTTTTGTTTATGTAGAGAAAACACAGTAGAGTCTGAATACTTCTCTTTATTGAAAGAAAATAATGCTGAGGAAAATGTACCTGCCCCCTCGGGCTTAAAAAGGTACTTGTAGAAAAATTATTCGAAGTAGAGAGCAAAACTTAAACAACCAGAAAATTGTCTGAGGTAAAGAACTTTAAAAAACTAAGTAAAACATAGTAATAAACTGGAAACTGGGGGGGAGTCGACGATCTTCATGGTGCCCCTACTGGTAGTACCTCCGAAGGTGCTCTGTGTTCCATGGATGTTGAAGCTTCTGTCCGTCCATGGTTTCGAGGTGGTAGGTCCATTTTCTTTGCCAAGACGAGATCCTGTATGGTCCTTCCCAGTTGGGGCCGAGCTTTCCTTGTGCCGGATCTCTGGCAGCTCCCATTACCTTCCGTAGCACAAGATCTCCGATCTGGAAGTCCCTGTGTTTGACGTTGGTGTTGTAGTATTTCGCCATGAGGTTCTGGTACCTAGCCAACCTCTGTTCTGCTGTAGCCCGGACCTCGTCTATCAGATCCATCTGGAGCCGCAAGGCCTCTTCGTTGCGATCCTTGTCGTAGTTCTCTACGCGATAGCTCGTGAGCCCGACCTCTGCTGGGATGACGGCATCACTCCCGTACGTCAGCCTGAACGGTGTCTCTCCAGTGGGTGTCCTAGCTATTGTACGGTATGCCCACAAAACGCTCGGTAGTTCGTCGGGCCAGATGCCCTTTGCCCCCTCGAGCTGGGTCTTGATGATCTTCAGCAAGGACCGGTTCGTGACTTCTACTTGCCCATTGGCTTGAGGGTGTGCGGGCGACGAATAGTGATTTTTGATCCTCAGCTCTGAGCAGAAGCTCCTAAATGCTCCGTTATCGAACTGCTTTCCGTTGTCGGAGACGAGCACTCTTGGTATCCCGTACCTGCATATTATATTTCTCCAAACGAAATTTCGTATGTTCTTCTCCGTGATAGTAGCCAGGGCCTCTGCTTCTACCCATTTGGTGAAGTAGTCGATGCCAACGACCAAAAACTTCAGCTGTCTCGCTGCTATTGGGAAGGGGCCCATGATATCTAGTCCCCATTGGGCGAACGGCCAAGGGGCCGTCATAGGCGTCAGCTCCTCGGTCGGTTGCCTGATTAAGTTACTGAACCTCTGGCACTTGTCGCAGGTCTTGACGTATGCTTGCGCGTCTTTTTGCATCGTTGGCCAATAGTACCCTGCCCTGATCAGTTTGTGCACTAAGGATCGTGCCCCCGAATGGTTTCCACAGATACCCTCGTGTACTTCCCTCATTACGTAATTGGCTTCCTCTTGACCTAGGCACCTCAGGTACGGACGCGAGAACCCTCTTTTGTATAAGATATCGTTGATCAATACAAATCGCGAGGCTTGGACTTTCAGCTTCCTGGCATCATTTTTTCCTTCGGGTAGTGTACCCATCTTTAGGTATGCTATTAATGGCGTAGTCCAACTATCTTCAGAAATCAACTCCTGCACTTTTGTTCCGTCATCAATAAGTGAGGAGAGTTGTACAAATGATAATACCTGTTCGGGAACAAGCACGGACTCTGCCGAGGCTGCCTTCGCAAGACGGTCAGCACATTCGTTCTCTTCCCTTGGGATTTGAACGAATCTCACTGTGAGATTACCGATCCGGTTTTTTACTTCTTCCAGGTACTTCCTCATCCTCTCACTTTTGCATTCGTAGATGCCATTAATTTGACTCGTTATCACCTGGGAATCGGAATGGACGATCATGGATTCGGCACCTGCTGCCTTCGCGAGGTCTAGTCCTGCTAACAAAGCTTCATACTCGGCCTCATTGTTGGTTATGGGGAAGTCCAGCCTAATCATGCATTCGATTCTATCTCCGTCGGGGGTATGGATTAGTACACCGGCCCCTCCTGCATGCCTGTTGGAGGACCCGTCCGTGTGGATGCTCCATTAAGCCTTTGTGTCTGCCCCCACGCCTTCTGGCCTGGAAAATTCTGCAATGAAATCGGCCACGGCTTGTCCCTTAATGGCATTTCGTGGACGATACTGTATATCAAATTCACTCAGTTCAACCGTCCATAGGGCCATGCGTCCTGCCGTCTCCGGGCTGCTCATGGCTCTCCGTAGGGGTTGATCCGTTAGGACCACTATTGTGTGCGCCTGGAAGTATGGTTTGAGCTTTCTTGCCGCAGTCACTAGCGCGAAAGCCAACTTCTCCATATGGGGATACCTTTCTTCCGCTCCCCGGAACGCCCTACTTATAAAGTAGACGGGTTTCTGTGATCCATCCTCCTCCCTAATTAGGGCCGCGCTGACTGCCGCTTGTGAGACTGCTAAATAGAGGTAGAGTTCTTCCCCAGGTTTAGATGGGCTGAGCAGCAGTGGGGATGACAGGTACTTTTTCAAGTCCTCAAATGCTTTCTGGCATTCGTCCGTCCACACGAACGACCTTCTTAACGTACGGAAGAATGGGAGACACTTGTCCGTCGCCTTTGAGACGAACCTATTCAGAGCTGCAATTTTACCGTTTAATCTTTGCACATCCTTGATTGTTTTTGGCGGTTCTAACTCCATGATGGCCCGAACCTTCTCTGGGTTAACCTCTATACCTCTATGGGAAACCATGAACCCCAGGAACTTCCCTGCCGTTACTCCGAATACGCATTTGTTCGGATTTAACTTCATATTATACGACCTGAGAGTGTTGAAAGTCTCCTCTAGGTCTTTCAGGTGGTCACGCTCCAGAATGCTTTTTACAAGCATGTCGTCAACATACACTTGCACATTCCTTCCAATCTGGTGTGCGAACATTTTGTTCATTAGCCTTTGGTAGGTTGCTCTGCATTCTTTAGCCCAAACGGCATCACTTTGTAGCAAAATAGCCCCTGACTTGTGACGAAAGATGTCTTCTCCTGATCAGCTTCATCCATCTTGATTTGATTGTAGCCGGAGAAGGCATCCATGAAGCTCAAGAGTTGGTGCCTTGCCGTTGAGTCTACCAGTGTATCGATCCGAGGCAATGGGAAGCTGTCCTTCGGGCAAGCCTTGTTGAGGTCCGTGAAGTCGACACACATTCGCCACTTCCCTGTAGCTTTCTTAACCATCACTACGTTCGCTAGCCAGTCGGGGGTAATATACCTCCCGAATGAAATCTGCCTCAAGAAGCTTCCTAACCTCCTCGGCTATTGCTTTGTCTCGCTCTTCAGCGAATACTCGCTTTTTCTGTCTCACGGGTGAAAACGTGGGGTTCACATTCAGCCTGTGAACTATGACTGAGCGATCAATACCCGGCATGTCCTCGTGGCTCCAAGCGAAAATATCCTGATTATTCCTTAAGAACGTTGTTAGGGCCTGTCGTGTGGGTTGACTGGCCAATGTCCCCATTCTAGTTGTCCGTTCGGGTCTTGACTCGTCTAGAGTTACTTCCTCTAGTTCTTCTACTGGTTCTGCTGCGACCCGCTTTTCTTCTATGCACATGGTGTGCTGGTGGTCATCCATTTCCAGCATGGCAATGTAGCATTCGCGGGCGGCCACCTGGTTCCCTCGCAACTCACCGACCTCATACTCCGTGGGGAATTTAATCATCAGGTGGTATGTCGAGGTAGCTGCCTTCCAGGTATTGAGAGTTGGCCGTCCAAGGATAACGTTGTACGCTGATGAGCAGTCGACTACGAGGAATGTCACATCCCGAGTGATCTGCTGAGGATAGTCGCCTACTGTTACTGAAAGTGTGACCGCACCCAATGGGAATACTCTTGTTCCTCCAAACCCCACCAGCGGGGCATTCGTTGGTATCAGCCGTTCCCTATCGATCATCATTTGCTGGAATGCAGGGTAATATAGGATGTCCGCCGAGCTGCCATTGTCGATCAGCACTCGGTGCAAGTTATATTCTCCCACTCGTAGGGTGACAACCAATGCGTCGTCATGCGGATGATGTAGTCGTCGTGCATCTTCCTCTGAGAATCCAACGATTGGGCTATCTCTCCGTGCAATCTTCGGTACCGAGCCGTCAGTTGAACGTTGTGAACCATTCGGAGGTAAGTTTTTCGGGCTTTTTTGGACGACCCAGCAGCTGATGTACCTCCCACAATCATCCTTATGTCTCCGATTGGGGGTCTTGGACGTTCATTATCCCTTCGGGGTTGATGCTCTTGAGGTGGCTGGTCCGTCCTCTCTTTTCTCACAAACTTTTGCAGTTTCCCTTGTCTAATAAGGGCTTCTATCTGCTGCTTCAGGTCATAGCATTCTGCTGTGTCATGGCCGTGATCGCGGTGGAAACGGCAGTACTTGTCTCTTGATCTTTTGCTGGGATCTGATTTTAGTTTTCCGGGGAAAGTTAGAGCCCCCTCGTCCTTGATTTGCATCAGGACTTGATCTATCGGAGCCGTCAACGGGGTGAAGCTCGTGAACCTTCCTCCGGGCGGTTTAGAACGTCGCTCAACTCTTCGGTCGTCTATTCTTGGCCTCTTCGACCCTTGATCCCTTTGTCCTTCGTCCTGTCGTTCCCTCTTCCTTGGCTTATCCTCCTGAGCCTGCAATGCGTCTTCAGCATTCATGTATTTGGTTGCCCTGTAGAGTACTTCTGACATGGTTTTAGGGTCGTTCTTGTATAAAGAGAAAATGAATTTGCCCTTCCGCAGCCCGTTTGTAAAGGCTGCTACCAGTATCTTGTCGTCAGCTTCGTCTATTGAGAGTGCCTCCTTATTAAAGCGCGTTATGTAAGCCCTCAGCGTCTCGTCCTCCCGTTGCTTAATACTCATCAGGCAAGCTGTGGACTTCTTGTATCTGTGCCTCGATGAAGTGCGTTGTGAACTGGGCACTCAGCTCCTTGAAGGTGCTGATCGAGTTTGGCGTTAGTCGGCTAAACCAAATCCTTGCAGGGCCTTTGAGTGTCGTGGGGAAGGCCCTACACATGATTTCGTCAGCTATTCCCTGGAGGTGCATCAGGGTCTTGAATGTTTCCAGATGGTCCAAGGGGTCCTTCACTCCGTCGTAGCTTTCTATATGTGGCATACAGAATTTATGGGGTAGGGGGAAGGCGTTCACGGCGGCAGTGAAAGGTGAGTCCGTGCGATTGACTAGATCGTCCAGGTCACTGGAAACTCGGCCCTTGAGCGCGTTCATCATCACCTCCATCTGTTCCCTCATCGCCTGCATCTCTGCGGCAATTTGTGGTGGCGTCGCATTCGTGAGGGAGGGCATGCTCAAATTCGGCCTTTCTGGTCTGCTCGGGGCATGGATGCCCTCAGGTCTCTCCTGGTTCCTTCTTGCAGCGCTGGTCCCCTCTTCCTCTTCTTGCTGGCCGTTCTGTTCTGCATTCTTCTGACGCAGCTGTTCCTCTAAGTCGTTATTTTGCTTTGTGAGACGTTCCACCGCTGCAGCGAGTGTTTGAACTTGTCTTTCGAGGGCAGTCGTGGGTGGCTCGTCTCCTTGAACGTCGTTGTTGGTTGCCATCGAGCGTGTGAGTACCATGCAACCCTTAAGTCTTGAAAAACGATAGTATGGCTTTGGATCTCTACTAACGTTTCCCACAGACGGCGCCAACTGATGAGGTCAAGAATTTCACCAGTGAGCCACACGATACCTATGCGCTTGAATGTCAACCTGCACAACACAAAGAAGGAAAAACCTCACAGAGAGCACCGGTGTGGTGCCGGCCGAATACCCTCCGAAGGTTAAGTCAGAAAATATTCTCACAACTCTAGAATGCTAGAGATGGTAAATTATGCGTACCTTGATTTGTGAGGGTATTGGGGCTTTTATAGTAGTAGTGGTGGATTTCTCTTTCTTGGAGTAGAAGTCTTTTCCATATAGGAATCCCCTTGAACGTAGATCGCGGAATCCTTTCCTTATAGGACTCGTACATCAAACGTGGACCGCAAGCATCTTATACCAAGGGCCTTTATGGCCTTTGGGCCTACTGATATCTCACATTGGGCCCGTCCACTATCGGCCCACAGTAAATGACCGTCAGGCCTGCCTCTAGCCCAAATTCTTCCTCTTCATTACGTTTCAATGGACAAATCATTGAAATAGAATTGAAAATATTAGTTCTAGTTGCAGTGGGTTGGGAGAAGCCACCAGAGGGCTGGGCAAAGCTTAATTCTGACGATTTAGCCCTTGGAAATCCTAGAAGGGCAAAGGGAGGAGGTGTGATCAGGAATCATGAAGGACGATGGCTAAAAGGCTATGCTAGGCCTCTTGGATGCACCAACAGTTGCATGGCAGAGCTGTGGGCTTTAAGAGATGGCCTGCTCTTGGCCAAGGAAATGGGGCTGAACAATCTCATTATTGAATTAGATGCCTTAAGCGTAGTCTTGCTATGAACAATACTACTACCAACCTGTTAATGGAACTATTGTTGACTGATTGCAGGAACTTGGTGAGAGAGATACCCAACAAGCAAATAACTCATGTCTATAGGGAGGCCAATCAATGTCATGAAGCGTTGGCCAAATTGGGTGCAAGTAGTTTATACTCTTTTGTTGTATTTTTGAATCCACCGCCTGTGGTGGAAAGCATTATAGCTTCTAATAGAGCTAACTTGCTATGTAACAAATTGATTAATTCTTAGTTTAATGCAATTTCATGGTTGACCCAAAAAAGAAAATGGAAAATATTAGTTCTAACAAAATGTTTGCGGCTTGAGCTTCCCTTTGACCTTTCACACTTTTTTGATATGGATGACAATAGAAAAAATAAAAAACACTATACAACTATTTTTTTTGGTGCACAATACCAACAAGAGCAATGCTATACCTAAAAACAACCAAATATTGACAACATTTGTTTTTTTCCGGACGGTTGAGTTTAAAAAACATTTTTCATCTGAATCTGTTATTGATATTAGTTTTTTACTTATTACTAATAATTAAATTTTTTTTGTATCACTATCTCTACAACGAAAAAAAAAAAAAAAAAAAAGTACAGTTTACCTATTTTTATAATATTGGATAATAAACTATTTTAAAAAAAATTTAATACTATATTAATAGGACCTCTCTTCCTTTTTTTTTAAGTATTAAAAAAGAGTTTTCTAAGCCGATACACTTATATAAACATTTCTTAAAAAACAAAAAAAGAGGAGCGAGGATGGTTATCTCTGCAGTCTCTAGGGTCGTTGCACTGACAAACCACCCTCTGCTTGGCAAAAGTCAAAACTGTTAACGATTTGTCGCAATTTCATACACCCAAAAGCCCAAAACAAGTATTTTTTAAAAAAATAACTATAAATCTCAAACTATAATATTAGTTAGGCAAAGTTTGAAACATATTTTGTTTATACCAATTCGACTTCTTTCCAAACTCGAGTGTCTCACACCTCGATTTCCAGTGAATTTTCAAAGGGTGAAATCGACTCCAGAAAAAGTCGAATGGTTATAAACCAAATATGTTTCAAACCTTGCCTTACTAATACAATAGTTTGAGGGATTTGGTTATTTTTAATAAAATCCCCCAAAACAGAGAAGGAAAAAGAAAAAAGAAAAAAAAATTAATTTCCGTCATTTTCAATTCGTCGAGCACATTAATGACAGCAAGCAGCAAGACTCGCGTACAACTCCTCTTGGTTATTACATGCAACAAAAATCAAAACCCACCATTCTTGTAGGGGGGAATGGGCAGAGTGGCTGTGTGTGAGGGAAGTAAGTAGTAAGTTAGGCAACGTTGGTAAGAATTAAGAAAAATAGCATCTCGAGTTTTAGAAACTCGAGATCCATATTAAAAATCGAGTCTCAAAGACTCGCTTTGCGAGTGTTTTGCTGGTGAAAAATGTCACACAGATCTCGAATTTTAGAAACTCGAGTTCTATGCAAAATAATTTTTAGTGCGGATCGCTCCTATAGTGGCGTTTTTTAAATCCTATAGTGACGTTTTAAAAGCCCTATAGCGGCGTTTTTCTTGCAAAAAAATTTTTATAAGTGCCCATACCAGGTTCAGAGAGCCCTATAATGGCGTTTTAAGCTCTATAGTGACGTTTTTAGAGCCATATAGCAGCGTTTTTCCAACAAATTTTTTTTTCTAAGTGTCATACAGTGAGCCCTATAGCTCTATAGTGACGTTTTAAGCCCCTATAGCAGCGTTTTTCGGAACTCAAGTCTTTAAAACTCGATTTCTACTTGAATTTTTTTCCGCATCGAAGCCATCCGCTTACAAAGCGAGACTTAAAAACTCGAGTTTTATCTTAGAACTTTTTTCCGCATCAAAGCCATCCACTTACAAAGCGAGACTTAAAAACTCGAGTTTTACCTTGGAACTCGAGTTTTAGACACTCGAAATGCTAATTTTCAACATTGTTTTGAAACATGACAACTAATTAAATTTTTTTATATTTATTGTTAAACGGAAAAAAAATTCCCTCTTGTATGAGATTATTGCTAGCTTTTTTTTTTTTTTGTTGATAAGTAGTAGCTAATTGGTTTCATTACAGTACATTCATTCTTCTCCTCAGTTATATACATCAGAGGGAGCAAAAGAAGCTCATCATCATTTCTTAACTCAGAAATCTCCAAAACCCAGGTTGGTTTTCTCAGCTCTTGTATTGGGCTTTGATTTTTTTTTGGTTTCCCTATCAAATATCAATATTTTGGAATTTTGGAATTGACCCATTTGATATTGATGCAAAAGATTCGTGGGTTTTACTTTTCTCTTCTTTATTTTTCAAATATCACTCCCATGATCCATCTCTCTTGTACTTAATTTGGGATTTACGTAGTTTAATCTTTGGTACTTGGGATTGTAGCAAATTTTTTTTCATTTTATTTTATTTTAGTTCAGCTTTTTTGGATGAATGCTTGCTGTTAATTTGCAAATTATTAAATTTTGTTTGTTGTACATGTTAAGGATAAGCCAGAAACAATGTTTCATTGTGATTCTCTTGTGTGTAATGTTCATTATGTTGTTTTCTAGTAGCATGATCTAAGCATCTTCATTGATGGATGTTAGTATTTAGTATTTACTCATTCTACCTTTTGATTCTTAGAAATTACTTCCCTTGTTGGCCACAGTGATTCGATGATAGTAGAATAATAGTTTTCTAGTTGTAATTAGCTGTTCTGCACACTGATTTCTGTCATTGGTTTTGTAATTTAGCATCTTGTTATTGTGGTTATCATTTTTTACAGCTGTAGTGTCTCATCATTTTCATTGACTTGTAGAAGTCATCAATCATCATCTAGGTTCCTGTATCAATTCTACTAGTTTGATTTTTTTTAACGGCCAAGTTTTGCACCTTTATAATTAGAAGATGTTTTCACTGATTGGATGTTCTACAAAATAGAAATTGAGGGTTTTTTTTTTCTCCTTTGAAAATGGGTCTGGTTTGTTTCTTAATAATTGCGGTCCCTTTGTGATTAAAAACATTAATTTTCTTTTATCTTTTAGCTCTTTCAGATTTCACTTGAGGGTCTGATCCAAGATTGGTCAATGGGTCAATCGTTTGCCTTTTGGTGTGCAAGAGCTTTTGTGAGATAGGGGAATGGAAAAGAAAAGAATAGATGACTATGAGGCTGGTCCAGTTCCTCCACCAGCACCGTTGGACAGATTTGGGTTTGTAAAGCCCGAACTTAATAACTCTCCTGATGGTTTAGCCAAAGGAAGGTCAGCTAATGAATATGAGAGGTATGCTTTTCTTTTATTAATCATGTACAAACTTTTATGTGGAAAGATTAAGTTTGACTAGCCAGTTAAGATTGTCTGACTTTGATATACATTGGTCTTGCTCATTTACAAGGATATTGATTTTCTTATAGGGAGGAAAGAAGGATTAGAAAATGGAGGAAAATGATTGGGGTTGGTGGTAGTGATTGGAAGCATTATGTCAAGAGAAAACCTCATGTTGTTAAAAGGCGTATAAGGAAAGGAATTCCTGATTGTTTACGTGGTCTCGTTTGGCAGTTGATCTCTGGAAGTCGGGACCTTCTGTTGATGAACCCTGGGGTTTATGAGGTATGCCTTTTCCTTAGTTCATCTTGATAAATAACCTTTACAACTATTGTTCTTGTTAGGTAAAGATATATCATTTTTAGTATGCATGGCCATTGGCTGATATATCTCCCTGAATTGCATGATTTTGTGTTTGAATCTTCACAACAATCATGCAAAAAAAAAAAAAAATTCTCTCCCCTTCCTACACTCTCTCTCTCTCACACACACAACCTCTTTTCATGCCACAGGTTAGTCGGGAGTGGGCTTTTTCATCTTAAAACCTGCATGATATTGTAATATGGGATATGAATTGTGATAGTCAACCAATTGTCCAAACTCCCAAAAGCTTAAACTTATAAGAAATACAACAACAACAACAAACCTTAATCCCAAATTTTTGGGGTCGGCTATGGATCCTTGTCAGATTAGTTAGGGTTGGCCACATGTATTATTTTTCTCCATTCTATTCGATCTAAAGTCATATCCTCCATTACTTCTTTAATTGATAAGTCCTTTTTTTAGTATTTCCACTAATGTTATTTTTGACCTTCCTCTACCTTTTTTAATTCCCCCAACTTGGATCAACTCACTCCTTCTTACCCGTGCATTAATTTCTCTCATCTTTTCATCAATAGGAGCTACCCTATCTTTAAGTGGAAGTACCCAAGGGATTTTTTCATTTTTTCATCAATAGGAGCTACCCAAATATTTCTATTGTAGAGTGGTGTTGCATGTGTAAGAGAAGTGGGGAGTTTATAGGTTACTTGTTTCTTCATTGTGACTTTGCTTATAACCTATGGTCATTGATGTTTTGCTTGTTTGGATTCCATTGGGCTAATCCTAAGAGGGTTTTGGATTTGCTAGCTTGTTAGAAAGGGGGTTATGCCTAAGTTGTTTCACATTGCATTAGATAAGGAAGCTTCAGTTGCAGACCATATGCAACTTCAAAATGATTCAGTTCATTGGCTGTTGAATTTTTTTTTACGAAGGGTACAAGACTAGGAGTTGGAGTTCATTTTTTCTATCTTGGATTTAGTCTATTCAGTAGCTATGCGTGGTCATGGGAGGATAAGCTATGTTGTAAGTCATTGGTTTTTTTTTTTTTTTTTTCTTTCTTGGACTGCTTCTTTGGGTAAAACCTTAACTGCAAATAACCTAAGGAAAAAAGATTTTATTTTGGGTGAGTTGGTGTTGTATGTACAAGGAAGATGAGGAGACACTTGATCACTTGCTTCTTCATTGTCTTTTTTCCAGAGAGCTGTGGGATATGGTTTTTTCCCTTTGGGTTTCATGGGTGATTGGTAGAAGGGTTATAGAGTTACTAGCTTGATGGCAAATTCAATTTGGAAGACATCGGATTAGTGCAATTTGGAAGGCCATCCCTCATTGCTTGATGTGGTGTCTTTGGTGAGAAATAAACGGCAGAACTTTTGAAGGGTGTGAACAGACTATTTTAGACCCAAAGCTGCTAGATTTACAGAACCTTATTTGAATGGATGGCAATGTCAGGAATATCTTCTATATCTAATTTATTAGATTTTATTGATCATTGTAATTTTAGAACTTAGCTGTAGTTTAATCTACCGTACGTCTTGTCACCTGGGTACTTGGTGCATTACATTTTGTTCAATAAAGCTTATTATTTATATATACAAAAAGGGGGAAGGGCGTTTCTTGGTAGACATCATGATACTAACTTTTGGGTGGGCAATTCTATAATCTACATCATGTGGACTATTTGGAGAGAACATAACCAACATACATTTGAAGGGATTGAACGTTCGCCTTTGGAGATAAAACTGATTTTTTTACAACCTATGTATCATTGGACAGTTGCTTTGAGTGGTCTCTCTTTTTCTAATTTGGAAGATTTTCTAGATATATGAAACTTTGGATGATGTTTTAGCTTCCCTACTACACTTCCTATGTACATGGGGAGCACCACCTTTTTCTCTCTTTTATAAATTCTTCAATTACATATAAAAAAAAATGCACTTGACACTATTCAATTCTCTTGTTTTCATTTTCTTTATCTAAGCAAGTTTATAAATATTATTTTCTCCATCCTTACATTCCTAACTTGCTATAGAATTCATCACAAGCCTTAAATTTAACCTCTTAGATAGCCTTTTTTGCTTTCCTCTTTGCCACTTTATAATTTTCATAAGTGACATTGTCTCTACATCTAGGTAATTTTCTATAGCTATCTTTGTTTGATCTAATTGCTGCTTGAACCTGCATATTCCACCAACAGGTCTTCTTAGTCAGGACGGGTACATCCTTTAGATTCTCCAATTACTTTTTTAGCCACTCTTTTGATACAACTGGCCATTTCATTCCACATTTTAACATTGTCTTTGTCTAAATCCCACATGCTTTCTTTGACCAGTTTATCTTTAAATACATCTTGTTTCTCTCCCTTCAAACCCCACTACCAAACTCTTGGGTTTCTCTTTCTAATATCTCTTCTTCTTCTTTTTTTCATCTTCTAATCCAAAGATCTAGTACCACCAACGCATACACTCTCTCCTACTATCAACTTTTCGAGTAGGGATGAAATCTATTTGACTAACATTTGTACCACTTGTGGAGGTAATTAATGTGAGTCCTTCTTGAGCCAAGTGTTTGTTAACATCCAATCATATGTTGTTGCAAATTCTAGAGTTGCATTTCCTAAATCATCAGTTATTCTATATCCCTACCCTACATGAACTTTTAAAAAACCTCCACTAACTTTTCCAACGTGACCATTTAGGTCTCCTCTAATAAAAATATTTTCCCATATTGTACCCTTGAATCAATTCATCTATGTCCTCCTTACATTTTTACTTAATGGATTCTCTCAATCCTATTTAAGGAGTGTACGCACCTAAGAAATGTGGACACAAACACGACATGACACAGGGCAGAGCGACATGAAAATTATTGAAAATGTAGAACACGACGTGGTGGGGATATGACAATTAATTTTTATATATTTTCAGGTATATTTTATTTATTTATAGGCATGTTATATATTTATTGGAAGTTTTAAAAATAAATAACAACTATCAAAATCTTTAATAACATATATAAAATCAAAGAATTTTTAAAAAATTACTTATCATAAAAAAAGAAGAAAAATTTTAAATTAAAATTTTTTTTTCCTCTCAACACAATGAGGACATGCACGTAGGAGTGTTCTCAGCATGTTTGACACAGACACATGTCGGACAAAGACACACTGGCTGTTTGAACTGTACTTGCTTCTTAGGTACACGCTAACTATGTTAATTGTCTCCTCATTAAACAATTTTGTTAACATAGTTCCATCCCCTATTCTCCTAATCTGAACAACTTTTATACCATTTTTTTTTTTTTTTAAATTTGATAAATAACATAATTGTATTAAACAAAAAATCCAGGTACACCGGGGGTGTACATGAAAACAGAACATCAAACACTTAAATTACAATGATCAAGCATTTCTAAAAAAATTAGAACAAGGAAAAAGATTAAAGGATGAACTCCACTCCAGCAAGATGTGAAAAAAGAGAGATTTAAGTTCCGAAATAGATTGTTCCTTCCCTTCAAAACATCTTGAGTTCTGTTTTCGCCAAATACACCACAAGACACAATGTGGTACAGCCCTCCATAATTTATATCTTATATGTTCAATTTCTCTAGATTTTTCACCAACCCATTTATTCTCCTGAATGCACACTATGTTTATTCTCCTCACAGTCATTATCTTCTATTTCTATTAGTTTCCTGTTAATGGCCCTATATTCCAAGTGCTTATACGAATCCTATTCTCCTGGCTAACTTCTTTACCCACCCGTCCATCAAAGTGTGTAACTCTTATCCATTTTTCATTATATCCAAGCGCTGATGTAGCACATCATGTTCAGGGAACATCCTAGCTAATACATTTGAATGTTGTGCAGCATATCTGATACATTTGAATGTTGTGTAACATATGGTCCCGATTAATTCATTCTTCCCATTATAATTTCAATGGACTAGCATTGCTCTTATCCTGTTCAGTGTTCCTAAGAAGGTCCTCTGCTCTCTCTCTCTCTCTCTCTCAGTCTCCATTCATATATTGTATCACTTGTTTCGTCTTCCAGCTAGATACATTTGAATGTTGCCCTTTTTTTCATCTAGTAAAAAATAATTTCTTTGTAATGTCAAACCTTTGACTTTTTTTACCCCTTAATAATCTTAGAAACACTTAGTATGGTTTGGATTTAGTATATTGCTGACCTACTTATAAAAAAAAAGTATATTGCTGACCTGAAAATTTTGTTGGCAAATATAGAAACCTTACCAGTTAAATCTGAGAATTCTGGTTTGGATTTGATAGTTAACAGTTCAACTTATGTGATTCTTGGCCTATTATGCAATCAAATGTCTTGAGTTGAGCATCTGAGTTGTACAAGAAACTATCTGGTGCACTTTTCTAGCGGTTTGGTTCATTTAAAATTTTACTAGAAACTTTTCTAATTATTGAGTTGATGGGGCAGATTAATATGCAGACTAGTTAATGATAGGTGGCTTGGGCAACTAGCTAAGTTATACGCTATAGGAGGAAAAAGAAAAGAGAGAAGAAAATCAATTTTCTTGGCTTTTGATGATTCCTTATACGCTCTTCTTCTTTTCTTTTCCTTTTGTACTTAATTTATTTATTTAATGATGTTCTTCCTTATTATTACACTGATAGGACTTTGTGTTCATGCAGCAACTAGTAATATACGAGACATCAGCTTCAGAACTTGATATAATACGAGACATTTCTCGTACATTTCCCTCACATGTTTTCTTCCAGCAGAGACATGGGCCTGGTCAGAGGTCCCTTTACAATGTTTTGAAAGCATACTCTGTCTTTGACAGAGATGTTGGATATGTTCAGGTTTTAATCTCTAAGTTTTTCATTACTATCCTATCTACCTTGTGTATATGAAACTGAATGCTACTGGACTGAAATGCAGGGAATGGGCTTTTTAGCTGCCCTGTTGCTTCTTTATATGAGTGAAGAGGATGCCTTCTGGTTATTGGTCGCATTACTGAAAGGAGCTGTGCATGCACCAATGGAAGGATTATATCAGGTAAGGTTTTTATTTATTTATTTTAAAGCAATAAATATTTTTGATATAAAAAAAGAGACACCCAAGTACACGGAGTATAATTCAAGAAACTTCAAGAAACCCTGTCTGATATACTTCAAGAAACTCACCCTTAAAGAACCAGACACTGAGTTGGAACACCAACCCCCCACCACCATCCCCCCAAATTTCACAACCATTCTTCACTTCTATCAGTCTCCTTCATAATGCATCCCTCTCATACCCAAACCTCCATAGCCACTTCCCTAATAAAGCTTCATTAGAGTGTCTCAAACTCCTAATAGCCAAACCACCAGAGGGAAGAGGAGCACAAAGTTTAGCCCTATCCACCAAATGAAATTTGGGCTTATCCCATAAGAAATTACGCTGAAGCTGTTCAATCTGATTAGCCACATCAACAGGAATAGGAAAAAAGAGGACCCAAAATTGTTAGAGAAGTATTAGTAGATGCTGAATTTTAGGTGGAGATGGCAGAAGTTGGTAGAGAGAGGTAGATAAAATAGGAGAGGGGGAAAAGGTGCTCACGTTTTAGTCTTATGAAAGTATTATTATTTTTTTTTCTTAATTTGAAGTGAGATTCAAGGGCTTTTTTGGTTCAAGAAAAATTATGGGGAAGTGCTAATCTCTTAAAGGTGAGGAGGTTATCACTTTCGTATAAATATTGATAGCCTTAATGGCTATCTGAGGGAATGGAGGCTTTACTGTTCAGTCCTATAATGAAGCTATCCAAGGTAATCCAATTAATTCTTTCCCTTAAAGAGTATTTGGTGTGTTAAGGCCCATTAGAGGGTCTCATCCTTTGTGTGGACATCAGCCTAGGGGAAGTCTTTCTTGTGATAATCTCAACAAGCAGGGTTTCTCTTTAGTTGGTTGGTGTTGCATGTGCCGGTGTAGTGGGGAGATGGTAGATCATTTGTTTTTCCATTGTGATGTTGCGTATCTTTTATGGAGTTTTGTATTTAGAACATTTGGGATTCAATGGGTGTTACCAAGGATAGCTGACCTCATGTTTGTGTGGAGCAATTGGTTTGGGAAACACTCACCGGATATTTGGAACTTTGTCCTGTTATGATGTGGCTATTGTGGAAGGAGTGGAATAGTTGAATTTATAAGACTTAGATAGCTCAAGGGCCCAGTTTGAGTTCCTGCTGATTCAAACTATGTTTAATTGGTCTGGGGCGTGGGGCCTTACAAATTGCAACTCCCTTCTAAATTTCACAGAATCACTTAAATTTTGTGCTCATCATTGTGAGCATGAAGTAATCTATTCTTTTAATAAAATTTCCATTATTTATCAAAAAAGGAAAAATTAATAGCCTTAATGGCTGTTGAATTTTCTTATGTTCATTATTATGACAAAGCCCATCAACTGTTTGACTACAGTGAAATATATATTTAGTGCTCTGAATCTATTATTTGTGTATTGATAGGTAGGACTGCCTCTGGTACAACAGTATCTTTTTCAGTTTGATCAGTTGGTGAGAGAGTATTTGCCCAAGCTGGGGGAGCATTTTACCCAAGAAATGATAAATCCTAGCATGTATGCAGTCAGTGGTTCATAACTGTTTTCTCATACTCTTTTCCTTTCCATTTGGCTCTTCGAATTTGGGATGTCTTTCTTTATGAGGTTAGTGATTGGTAACATGTGTTTTGCCTTAGAAGCATTGTGATTTGGTGTAAAACATGATATATATCTGCCATTTTCATTTGCCAGGGTGTCAAAATTGTTTTTAAGGTTGGTTTGGCCCTACTAAAGTATTGCCATGATGACATGGTGAGTTTCACAGGTTCTTTTGTATGCTTAAAATTAAAATTAATAGTATAATTTCTTGCATGTAATTTTCTTGTTTTGTTTGTCAGATAAACCTACCTTTTGAGAAACTCATACATGCTTTGCGTAACTTCCCCGAGGATGCAATGGATCCAAATACATTATTACCTATGGCCTACTCAATTAAGGTTCTCTCTTTCCCTCCTTTAAATGGTGTTGTAATGCTTGGATCTGATATTTCCAGTTGCTTTAAGCCATAATCACTTTTTCTTCACATATGCACTATAACCTTAAGGCCTAAACAATTTTTCTGAACCTCTTGCATAAGGTCACAAGTTCAGGCAACTTGCACATTAATAAGTCATAATTGAGGTTAATCTATCTCTGCCAAAGTGGAAATTTTCAATTTTAGGTTAAAAGGCATGAAATGTTCAAAACGTACAAGTGACCTCATGTAATGTAGTAAATTCTAGTGGGTTCTCAATTGGTAAAGTCTCTTGTCATTGAACAATTGACCTAGGATTGAATCCCGTCTACACTAAAAAAAAATCTTTTAATGTCTTGGCGTGATAATAAAGAGAAACCATAATGGAGCTAATGCCATAAATTCAAACTTTATCAAATATATTAACAAACAAAACAAAAATGTAGTAAATTATAGAAATTTGAAGCAAGCACAAAAAGAAACATATGACATCCAAGGGCATTACTTATATGTTACTGCAGATTGATGTGAAGAAGTGACTAAAAGGAATATTTGCCTACTTTCTTTTTCTGAATTTCAATTTACAAATCAAAGAATTCATTTACAAATATCTCAAAGGAAGTAGTTGCTCTTGCATTTCCAAAATTAGGAATTTTTCAGAGAGAGAAGAGGGGTGGAGGAGGAATTGCATTTGGTATTTTTGAGAGTTTTCTAAATGATCATGGATATTTGGTGTAACTTACACTCTTTTGAGCTTATCTCATAGTGGGGGTTATTTTAATCATTGCTTTGAGTTCTCTGACTAGTCATTGACTCATTTATCTAGTTCTACCCATGCAGTCACTTTGGCTATCCTTAGCTTCATTTCATAGAATATGTATAAAGTTTATAGATATGAAGCCATAGCTACCCAGCTAGTTCAGTTGGTCATATCTAGTGTAGGAACCCCAGAAACTAAAATAATCTCAGTTTTACACCAATTTTGGTGCCACATTGATTTGTGATCCAACCTCAATTGCTTTTTTTTTATTGGTAAGTTTCACATGCGCTTGGTGTGTTATGAATACATGACCCCATCCTCCATCTTGCTATTACAAGGGGATGAGGTTCCATTTGAGCTTGAATTCTTTGGTGACCATAAATGCTCTTCAGCTGAAATTGATTCTACATTAACCTTTTTTTGGAAATGATACAAGGGAGATGTCTCAAGAAAGGAATGCTTCTAGCTCATGATTTATTGGCAAATACAAATAAAAAATCAAAATCATCAAAGTTTAACTCATTCAAAATGGTTTGACTGCAAAAATGCTCCAATATGATTTTATGCATATTTGACATCATTTTGTTTCTAAATAGGCACCTTGGCTTCCTTCTTGAATTTTTTAACTCTCAATTCTCATACTTTGGTCATTTTATTGGGCTTGCATTGGCAATGGTGTGATACTCTGTCCTTCTTTTGCAAGTAATTGAAGTCCCTTTAGTGATCTGAGAAAAGAAAAAGAACCAGACCTTTACATGGATTTTTGAACACTGATTTTTTTTGGGGGGGTGGAGCTTGTTTAGTGTAATTAGTTGTTAAGACAAATGTTGTGTATAGAATGCTGTTTATTTAAATTTCTGTACAAGTGCTCTCCAACTCTATCATCAAAAACTAAGCTACTCATCAACATAGCTTTTATTTTAATTTTTCAAAGGATTAAGAAAATGTATTTTGCATTTCTGAAGTGCACTCAAAAGATATTTCTTGTGTCAGTGGGAAATCTTGCCTTATGCTGCTATTAATAAGTTTCATATATGATTATTGCACCATCTACATACCAGTGCTGATTTACATTTTAGATATCTTGATCCTTCTCCATTTTTTTATGAATGAGATTTCATTAAGAACCAAGCACCAGAAATACAATATGCAGCTTGAGCTGTAAACAAACAGAAACAAAGTAAAAGATTAGAACATCACACAGAACATAGAACAGAGCATCACAAAGACACAGCAGGCCAATTGAAACTACAACCAAAACAAACAACCAAAAACACAAGAAAGAGCAGCCAAAAACTAAAGCTAATCAAACAAAAACAGCTCGAAACAACATCATGCATTAAAAACAGAGGTTGGAAGGTTCCATAGACAATAATGGCTCTATTCATTATGGAGTTCTCAACTCCTTTCAACCTGAACAACCAAAACCAAACATCAGCAACAGTGGCATGTATCAGCTCATAGTTGGATCTTATCCCACTATTACAGATACGAGCACTTCAGTCATTCCAAAGGCGATAAATTGTGATGGCCCAGGCCAAGTTATAAGGTGTTGAAGGCTCCTTACTTTCAGCTTCCTCACAGCCCAATCAACTTCCTCACTCCTCCCCCTAATCTTCCTTCTATGGAAACACTTCCTAAGGACAGACTCCCAGATTCTCTTTGAAAAGGAACATTCTACAAAAAGATGACTTCTGGACTCAATTCTTCCTCTTAAAAATAGACAAAGAAAGTTCCCTATATATCCCAGTTATAGGTAGTGGCTCATATTTTGAATGAGAAATTAACACCGCTCTCTGTTTAGAGGCCTCATGGGCAGAGGATAGCAAAGCAGAACAGAGTCCATGAGACCCAATGTAGCTTTATTTAAGTTTGTTATGCCTAGGCCAAATAATAGGTTGGGGGGTGCGGAAGGCAAAGCCTCCTATGAAATGGTAAGGTTTATTGGGAAATTCAATGTACCGGGTTAAGGTTTCTTGGGGCAGTATAAATTCATTGTAAACCCTTATTTTTCACATAGTAGAATTCTCAGCTGCTCACTCCCATGGGTGTAGGCACATTGTTGAACCATGTAAATTTATGTGTTGATTTTGTCTCTCTTTTCTCTCTATTTTTAATATAACATTGCTCAAATCTGAAATCTTCAACAATCCCCACTGAGCAAGCATGTCTCTAGTTGTGAGTTTGTTCTGAATAACCAACCTGGTCACAAAAGCTTGTTTTGGAAAAATTCTTATGAAATCAATCTAACCTCAACCAGTTAACAGAATACTTCACTTGACAAATAGCTCTCCCTGTGTCTTTGCAACTATATTTCTTTTTCTTGTTGGCAGCTGGCCGCTATTCAACTGAGTGTCAAATTCATCGTCACAAACTTTGCTTTGTCAGGAGGCCAACACCAAAAATTATTCAGTGTGAATTTAGAGAGATTTTCTGAAGAGTGGCTAGCCGAGTCATGGATGATTCTGCTTCCATACTTAAGCTACAAAGGCCTATCCTCATGCCAATTATTATGCTACACAAAGATCCTCTCACCATTTCCAACCTTATGCTTCAGAAAATGCCTAGCAATGCTTCTTTGTTGAAGAATTTTCTGCCATCTCGATGAACAAGCACTGGAATAGGTCTTCCCACAGAGATTTTCCTCTCAGTAATAAGCTACTGTCCACGCTACCCAAATTGAACCAGAACATTCAAACAAATACCAAATAAATCTTAAAAATATCAGCTTTATTCCACTCTGAAATTTTGAACAAGCCCGAGCACCCTTCATTTTTAGGAAAGTTACATCCTCCCAAGCCACCTAAGCTCTTGCACTCCCTTTAGTTGAGCCATTCCACAAATATCCATTCAAAATCTGCTCATCCTGCCTCACCACCTTCTTAGGGAGAATGAATAAATGTGCTCGATAGAACTGCACACTGTATAACACCAATTAAATTAATTGGAGTGTACCAGAAAAGGACAAATATGTGGGACACCAAGAGTGAATTCTACCTGTGATCTTAGCAACCAGAGTTTTCCAATCCTTCCAAGAAAGCCTACCTGAAATAAGAGGAACTCCCAAATACTTTATCAGAAGCTTTCCCTTTTTAAAATGCACTAAACCTAATTTTTCTGCTTTCCCTACTCTGTCACACCAAAATAAACTTCACTTTTACTAACATTGGCTGCCAGACCAGAAAATTTTAAACGCGTCAAGAACTTGCTTAGCGATCTCCACTTTGCTCTTATTGGCTGCCGTGAAATCACATTAGATCGTCAAGCACAAAACCCCTCTACTGAACAGCCCTCTGAATCAGCTTGCTAAAAACCTCCATGGCCATAACCAAGAGGTGAGGGGGGTGAAAACGGACAAGTTGTGTTAGTGTCTTAAAGGAAGTGGTAAGTTTGATACCCGGTCTTTTTATAAGGAGATTTCAGGTGCTAATATTTCCCCGTTTCCTTGCTTGAGTATTTGGTCCGTTAAGATTCCTAAGAGGGTGGCCTTCTTTATGTGGAAAACAGCTTTGGGTAGGATTCTTACATTGGATAATCTTATGATGAGAGGGGCTACCATTAGTGAATTGGTGTTGTATGTGTCAAAGGAATGGGGGAATCAGTGGACCACCTCTTACTTCACCATGATGTTGCTTATTCTCTCTGGGAAGATGAGTTTAATATGTTTGGGATTCATAGGGTCATGACATATTGCGAACTTATTGATCTGTTGGAGAAACTTGTTCAGGAAATATCGCTTGAATGTTTGGAATTTGGTGCCAGGCTGTTTGATGTGGATTGTTTGGAGGGAGCAGAATTGTCATTCGTTTGAGGATACCAAAAGCTCTTTGGATCAGTTAAAATCTTTGCTTCAACATATTAAATTACGAATTGTCTCAAAAGTTTAAGCTACTAAGAAATGGTGAATTTAATCATTGAACCATAATTCTAACACTCCCCCTCACTTATGGGCCCAAACTTTCCCTTAATAAGTGTAGAGTAAAGACAGGGATCAAACTCACGATCTTCTGCTCTGATACTTTGTTAAATTACCGATTATCCCAAAAGCTTAAGCTATTAGTCTATTAGGATATGGTAAATTTAATCATTTAACCACATGCTTCTAACACTCCTCCTCATGTGTGGGCCGAAACTACCTCTTTAATAGGAGGTAGAGTAGAGTAGATAATAATCGAACTCAAGACCTCTTGTTCTGATACCATGTTAAATTACCGATTGTCCCAAAAGCTTAAGCTATTAGGGAATTGTGAATTTAATCACTTAACCATAATTCTAACACAACACACTCTTTTTGATTGCCATGGTTTGGGGTTCTACACAATGTTCATCAATTTTTGAGTTCTTAGCTTCTCTTAGAACTTCCACTTGATATTTTTGTAATTTTTATGTTTTTGATCCTTTGTGTTCTTCATCGTGAACATAAAGGTCTATCTCTAATAAGAAATTGCATTATTTACCCATCGCAAAAAAAAAAAAAACCATGGCCATAACAAAAGGATAGGGAGAAATTGGTTTTCCTGTCTGGTTAAATAATTAAATTCAACATTTCTTAACAGTTTCAGCTTGGGAGAATCGATAATTTATCATGGTATCTGAGTAGAAAGTCTAGAATTCGATCCATGTCTCCACTCTACCTCCCATTTAAAACATTAAAATCCCACATGTGGGGCCCCAATTATTAAGGGGGTTTGGACCCACACATGAGAGGAATAGTTAGAATTATGGTTAAATTATTAAATTCATCATTTCCTAATAGTTTAAGCTTTGGAAATATTGGTAATTTAACACTATCTAACCCCCTTCTTACGTTCAAAGCCTCTATTCAATGCTACAGTGTACTTGGGAGTAGAAATACAAGTCTTGACCCATGCAACAAACTTTTCAGGACACCCAATAGCCTTCACATACCTAAAGGAACTTCATTCCACTGAATTTAGCCTTCAAAATATCAACTTTAACAGTGCAACAAGGTGGCTGATCATCCCTATAATAATTGCTAATCAGTTCTTAAGCAAGTAAGAAATCGAAGCAGTTTTTCCCCTGCCCACATGCAACCCACATGAAGTTGGACATTATCTGAATTCTTTCTACCTGGATATAAAAGCTGTTTGGCAGGGGCTAATGAAACCGTTGAGGCACACCTTTAACCCATTTACTAGAATCTTTGATGTACACTTGTACAAAGTGTTACAACAAGAAACAGGATGGAATTCTAACAATCGAGAGGGTTTTGCACCCTGGCAATCAAGTTTAAAATAGTGGCACTAGCCTCTCTGAAAAGCTTACCTCTAGTCTCATATGGAAACACCAGAACTTTGGAAGTAATTTGATGGACAAGATGAGTAGGATTATAAAATTGTCATGTAGCCACTCTTAGTAATTTTTATTTTAATTGATGTAAGCTGAGGAAGGAAATCATTGTTCCTATTACTCTGGAAGTTCCTGAAGTACCTTTTATGATATGTTCCACACTATTGCAGGATACAATGACTGAAGTACCACTTTTATACGCTCTTAAGTTATGTAGATACTTTATTTACACCATATTCATATAATAAGACACTTAGGATCTTTGAAATTTCATCTATATTCCAGCTTCCTTAGATTTGAGGACTAGGTTACTCAGACACCTTGATACATATTTCCATCCTACAATTTGCCAGCAGGCTTAGAAGTTCTTAAAATGCGTAGTAGTATTCTGTTGGATTTTCTTTCATTGTTCTTTTGTTTTTCCAGATATTCATGCACATATGTTTATTAAATTATTTAGGTATCTAAGCGTTTGGAGGGACTCAACCAGGAATATGAGAAGAAGAATGGAAAGCAAGTTCAATTGGCAGATTTTCATGAAAAGCAGAAACAGTAATAATGAAAGGTTCTTCTTATCTAAAGAGGAGCTAAGAAAAAATTCTCAGTCTATAACTCCCTTTTTTTTTTCTTTTCTTTTTTCCCTTTTTCCTGGTGATGTAAAGTATGAAGAAATGTGTAGCAGACATCAACTCTGTTATCATCTGATTGTTCATAGCCGCATGCTTTATAAAACTTTTAAGAAATCACAGCTTACATGTGAAATCATTTTCCAGCACAAATGAAAATTTCATATTCTGAATTTCTGATATAGATGGGATCCTATCTGTATGTTCAAAAATTTTCATTTGATTTAGTGGACCTAGTGATATCTACAATGTTGTGATAAAGTTGAAATCTTAGAGATTATTTTACGGATTAAAATAGAAAAAGAGAGTGAATGTCTAGATCATTGTTCTTTCTGCAAATATTTTATGGTTTATTATTTAACATTTTGTGCCTTTTTAAGGCTTGTATATATTAGTGGAGGCCTTTTTTGTAATTGGCCATTCCTTAAACTTGTAGGATGAAATTTATCCCATTCCACCACTCCTCCATGTTCAATATATATTTATGTGGCGACTTGCATCACTTCCCGTCTGTATGATTAAGTTGATTACATAATTTGCTTTGTTTAATTGATATGTTTCTTTCTGGTTTAGCAGATGGTAGGCCAACTAAGTCAACTTTGATTATGCTAACCAGCTAATAAAATCATTTCAATCGAAATGGCATCCTTATCCCCTTCGACTTTCATAAGAAATAATGTATTGCTATGGTCAACATCACAATTTTGAAGGCTATTAGTGTGTATTCTTTGCTTTGAACATATATCAACAACTGTTTTTTTTTTATAATTATAAATACTAGGAGGTGCCCATTGAGCTACAAGCAGCTCTAGGCTATCAACAACGCTTGTTGGTTACAAGTAAATAAGTTCAAAATTGTTGTTTATGCATCATCTGAATAATGTTTTGTGTAGTGACTGAGAGCTTAAAAGAGCTGCTCTACTTGATATTTCTCTTTTTTTGGGTCCACTACTTGAAACTCTTTTTAGGGGCAGAGAATATCTAGAAGAAAATACAATTAACTATCAATTTGGAATATGGATGCTTTCTTAATATGGAGGATTATTCCTCTCTTTCACATTGTTGTCGTTGATGCATCCAAAAAAGGCATGCCTCACGCTTATAACACCATTTCATTATTCTATGGCTTTCTTAGCCTTCTTAAATACGTTATAAAACAGAATAAGACCAAAGGTGCAAAAGATATGATCCTAAATCAAACCGTACAAATATTATTCTTTTATCATTATTTTGAATGATTGAATATTATCTTGCTGGATGTTTAATGCGTTGCTGCTTGGATTCTCCCTATATGAGTTCTTTCATGTGATTCTAGCGAAAAATGCTAGGACCACAATATATTTTACCACCAATTTTACAACTGTTTAATGTGTAGTTGATTGTGATTGGTGGAAAAAAAAAGTTGTTCGTTTATACGAAAGTGACAGAAAATTAATTATAATCTGTCATATAAGGTTCGGACGCTTCGTCTAACCCACCTACGTTCAAGTCCCGCTGCCAGCGGGTTGCCGTTGGTGGGTAAACTTAGTGGTGAGGTGTACTCAGAGATGAGATGACTCCCACACAATGGTACAGTCGAGCCCCCGAGATCGGGCTACCTCGGCCGAGGCTACTGGCTCTCAACCCCGAGAGTGCAATATGACCATAAAGACCCCTATTTTTTCTTCCTAAAAAATTAAAAAAAAAGATAGTAGTGAAATAAGGGTGAAATTGGCTGTAATCCTACTATTACTCAATTCTGCCGCGTTCCTACCATGGTTCTGTCAGTGGTGCGTGTTTTGTTGAAAATTGAAATCACAATTCTAGAGACAGATTTAAGTGCTACAAATGCTCTGAAATTCTGGCATTGAAAATCGATGCATTCAGATTCATTTTTGCTTCTCACACATGATAAATGTGTACAGCTGACTCATAGAGATAAATGCTCAAGGCTGAACTTGCACCTTTTTTTTTTGGGGTGGGGTTATTAATAATATTATTAACTTTTTGGAGTTTTTTTTTTTTTTTTTTTTGATGAGTTTTTGGAGTATTCAAAGTAGATGGATTTCAAGAATCGAATCCACAGTCCAAACATTAAGCCAATCTGAATCTAACACAACCAAACCGAACATTATACAAATCTACTACTATCCTTCCTAATTTTATGTTTAAAAAGAAAATATATATATATATATACATCACCATCCCAACCTGCACAAGGTAAAGTGATTCTTATAAATTTTTATAATTAGTCCAATAAAAATAATTAAAAAAGGTCAATTTACATAAAGCATCCATTATGTTCCTACCCGCCAAAAAGACTAAATAGATGAACAACTTTCTTTTTATTGAATAAAACAAATGCATGAGAAAAAGCGAAAGGGGTAGAATAGTTTCGCGGTGCAACAGTGTGTGGTGGGTATTGAAAGCGATAATTGGATGAGTACTTTTAGCACCAAGTACTTTATGTCACTAATTTTTATCTTACAGATAGACTGTGACTAATTATTTAATTATTTTTCTAAAATTTGTTCAAATTATAGCACAAAAAAGTGTAGTCTTAAATTTTAAAACATTAAAATTGTGGCACAAAAAGATGTAGATATTTCATGTCTTCCTATTTGTCAAAAAGGAAAAAAAATTATTAAAAAAAAAAACGAAAAGAAGTGCAAAAGAAAAGGTTGAGAGGGCAAGGAAGATTTGGACATGGAGAGAATAATAAATAATTAATATTGTTCAGTATAGTATAGTATAGTATGGTGAGGCCAGTAAATACTGTGGGGGCAAAAGTAGCCATGCAATCAAAGCGTGGAAAGGAACAGAAAAAAAAGGAAAGAAACAAAACCAGCTCACACCCACCTGTCAATACGTGCATGCAAATCTCTTTAATATGTTTACAACCACACACAACTACAACCACAACCACAACCACGACCACATCCACATCTTAATATCGTACAACAATCCCTATCCCCCACACAGATTAGATTCTTTTAGACTCTTCCCGATGAACACGTCAAGTTTGGTTGCCATCACCTACACTACCCTCCTATTTTTATTAAATTTATTAGATTCCTACCTTTTCTTTTCTTTTTTAATTTTTATACCTTCATTGCTAAAAAGCATTTTGTATTTGTAAAGTTGTAAACACATGTTGAACTCTTTATATGCTCGTGGGCTCCAAGCCATGTGATAGATGCCTAGCTAAGAGCAACTATATCAGTAGTTGTAAAATCTTGCAAAATATAAAAAGTAGTTAATTTTATACATTTTAATCAAAAAAACATCAACATTAGTGAGTGTAAAATTATGCATAAATGCAAAAGTGCTACAGTAACCGTGCATATGTGCACAGTTACTATAGTTTTGCATACTAATATTTTAATAATTTCTAATTTTGCTCATTTTCTTCTCTCTCTCTTCTCCATCTGCAAAACCAACGCTTCTTCTCCCTCATTGTCTTCTTCTTCCTCTAATACACACATCCCACAAACACAAAATCAAAAATCAACCACAAAAATAAAAAATCAACCACAAACACCACAAAATCAAACACACCCACACACGAACACCAATAGAGACAGAGAGAGGGGATCGGCGCTTGTGGATCGACGAGTATCGGTGCTTGGATCGGCAAGTGACCGTGATGAAGAAAAGAGTTTCAAATGGGAATGGAGAGAGTCTCATGAGTACAGAGAGAGAGTTTGAGATAAAATAATAATAAAAGTGAGGAAAATGATTATTTAAATAAAATAGATGGTAGAATAGACAAACTGATATAGGTGTTTTGTAAAAATAGATGTGTAATAGAAAAAGTAGGTTTTTTTTTTTTTTTTTTGGGCAAAATAGACAGAAATTTTGCACTGACTGATGCAGTTGCTCTAACATTCTGTCAAGCACAACACTGTCCATTCGATCATATTTCCATGTTGAATTCTCTATTTCTAAATGCAATCTCTAATTTTTCTTTTTTCTTTTCTAAGTCTTAATATTATAATTTGATCGTAGCAAAGTTATATATAACCAACATTAGAAAATTGACATGTTGATCGACTTACTAAAAAACGCTTGTGTGTTATGTACTTATGTCACATTTCTATTATTATTAGACCAAATGACTCAACATATGTATTACATTCCATACAATAAGAGGGAATTCGATTCTAAATGTTTTTAAAATACTAAAAGGTACCAACCACCTGAAGTTTGAACTACAAATAATGAAGAGGACATCACAATTTTTCTAACTTTTATTATACATTTACGTGTTAAATAATTATATTCTATCACTATTACACTTATGCGTTTGATTTTACCAAAACATATCGTCGGTGAGCATGTTTAACAGAAATGAATGTGACATACTATTATCACATTACTGTA